>CM062819.1:998536407-999736407 GCA_031772625.1 Pinus tabuliformis | reverse complement strand
ACTACTCAAGCGTTGAGGACAATACTTTTTTTAAGGAGAGGGGCATGTTGGGTCCCTATAATACTAGTGATTACCCCATTACTATTGTAGTTATACCCCTTGTTTATATTGTTGTGCCCCTATTACCCCCATATTTTTATTTCTGTGCCCCATAGAATCCCTCTATTGTTATTTTTGTGGCTTTATATTATTATTGTTAGGTCGGCTGGATTATATTGTGACTCCTTAGACTCCTATATATAGAAAGGAGGTTTTGTCATTTGTATCATCCAAGAATTGTTCATTTATGTAATGTAAAGGAGGTTGCCCCCTCAAAGAGGCTGAATTCTAAGGCGTTGATCTATCTTTTCTTGAGCTGGTTTCATAACACATATAGATGCCTCGAACAAAGCGATAGGAGCAGCCTTAGGGCAAGTTGATGAGAAGCTGCCTTATGCCATATATTTTGTAAGTAAAAACTTGTCCAAGGCAGAATTAAACTACACTATAACCGAAAAGGAGCTCCTAGCTGTAGTCCATTCCCTAAATAAGTTCAGACACTACATCACCGACTATCAAACATTCGTGCACACTAATCATGCTGCAATTAGGTATTTGATGAATAAACTGGATGTAAATGCTCGTATTATTAGATGGTTACTTTTATTGCAGCAATTTGATTTGACCATTGTTAATAAGCCGAGTAAGGAAAATGTTGTTGCTGATTTTCTATCTATACTAGATCTGCTTGCAAGTGAAGAAGGAATGGTGGATGATCAAATGCCAGATGAACACTTATTCGCTATTTCAGTACTCTCTCCATGGTTTGCTGATATAGCAAATTACTTGGTTTCAACATAGTTTCCGCCACACCTGTCCTCAAAAGAGAAGAGCAAGATCGTGAGGAAAAGTGCCCCATTCACCTGGATTGGGTGCAATCTTTTTAAACTTGGCCCATATCAGATTTTGAGGCGATGTGTTAGGGAGGAGGAAGTTTTTGACATCCTCCTAACCTATCATGATGGGCCTTGTGGGGGCCATTTTGTAGCAAAGAGGACTGCCTTCAAAATTTTGCAAGCAGGTTACTATTGGCCCACTCTTCATCAAGATGTCAGGAGATATATCAACCAATGTGACCGATGTTAAAGGATGGGGAAACCTACTCCAAGGGATGAGATGCCCTTGCAACCTCAAGTGACTTTCGAACCATTTGAGAAGTGGGGCATGGACTTTGTGGGTCCTACCAACCCTCCTTCAAAACAAAAATCTTACATCATTGTGTGTACTGATTATCTGACAAAATGGGCAGAAACAAAGGCAATCAAGGTAGCAACAGAAGAAAAAGTAGCTGAGTTTTTGAGGGAAAATATCTTCTACAAGTTTGGTTATCCAAGAGAATTAGTCACAGATCAAGGGAGTCAGTTTACCTCCAATCTGTTTTAAGACCTGCTCACACATCACAAGATTAAGCATAGAACTTCCACCCCTTATTATCTGCAAGCAAATGGACAGGTGGAAGTTACTAACAGAGCTTTGGAAGCGATTTTGACTAAGGCAGTGAGCAGCAGCAGAAAATATTGGGCATATCGATTAGTTGAGGCCACCTAGGCCTATAACACCTCCTAGAAAACCACCACAGGGTTCACACCCTATGAGCTGGTCTATGGGAAGAAGGCTCTGCTGTCAATAGAATTTGAATATAACACATTAAGGATGGAAACTCAGCTGGACCTAGATCTCAGCCATGCACAAATGGAAAAGTTACTTCAGCTAAATGGATTGGATGAGCAGAGATTGTAGGCCCTTCTCCACTCAGAGGTAGTCTAACTTCAAAGAAAAATATGGCATGACAGACACCTCGAAGAAAAACAATTCCAGGAAGGAGATTGGGTGCTGCTGTATGATTCAAGATATAAAGGTTTCAAGGGAAAACTGAGGACAAGATGGCTGGGACCATACACAGTAGAAAAATGCAATGACAATGGCTCAGTCCTAATTCAGACCATCGATGAAGAAGCCATCCCCATGCTCATCAATGGACATAGGTTGAAGATCTACAGGAAGCCCTAGAAGTGGCAGTCCTCTTCACCAGGGCAAACTGGATGCCTTTCTTTGAGAGAATTCATGGATATGATGAGGAAGTGACAGAGGAATTTTTAATGTCTTTAAGACCCCATTCGAAAACCCATGCTACAGTAAGTTTCAGGGGTTTGACCATAGATCTTACACTAGAATTCATCAGCAGAGTCACAGATCTTCCACTTGGGCTCCCCTGGAGCAAAGAAGAAAAACCATTAGGACAGGTTGCTTAAAAGACATTTTTTCAGCCCGATGAACATCCTATAGAGGATAAGAATGGGGTTAGAAGGACAAGTATACCTCATTCATGGGGTGACGTTAGCTACCAGATCATGAAATATATCTCCTGTGAAGGGAGATATAGTATAGTCTATGGCTATCACTTCAGGTTATTACATGAATTAAGATATGGAATGGACCTACCTGCATCTAGAAAACTCAGTCTGCCATATTTCCTCCTCTAATCTTTGATAGAGTGTGCCACCAAGTTGAATGCAGTTCCAGACCAACTAGCCCACCATGGGCTCATCAAATCGCTGGTAGAGGATGCCCTCCACACTTTCACCATCCCTATAGTCTGGGAACTTTTCAGGAACATGTCTAGAGAAGATGACATCAAAACTCTTACTGATGACCTTAGCCCATCTGGCAGTGAAGAGGAGGAGCAGAAAAAGGAACTTGAGAAGGAAATCCATGAGGAAGCACAAAATATTCAAGTAGAAGAAGGAAAAGAGGAAAAACAGAGAGAAGATGAGAAACATCACAAAACCGTAGTCGAACCTAAGGTAGAAAAGAAAACAGCATCAAAAGCAGAGAAGAGGAAGAAAAAAAAAGCCGAGAAGAAGGAGGCCAAGAAAGCTCAGAAAAAGACTACCACAGGGAAGGTAGAAACTCAACAAGAAAAGGAGAAAACACCACCAGAGACAACAGAAACAAAAACTGAAACAATAGACACAGGAAAAACTGTAGAGGATGAAGAAGAAGAACAACAAGAAGAAGTGTCTCCTGAGACACTAGCAAGAGAAGCAGCAGCTGTTCTTGCTGCACTTAGCACTCCAGCTAAGAAAAAAGGGAAAAGGAAGAGACAACCATCCATGTACTTCAAAGCTTGAAAGAGCACTAGGATCAGGGTAGGGAAGCCTCAGCCACCTTCAAAGGAGCCCATCATAATTGAGGATGCACCTACTGTGACAAAGGAGGGATCTCCCTCCAAAAGCCCCATCACTTACGAGAGGGGAAGTCCTAAGACCTCTACCTGGAAGGAAAGAGTCAAGCTAATGGACTCTAAAGCAGTTCTACAGGAGGCGCAGACCTCTCTACAGGAGACATTGGCAAAGCTCAAAGAAACCGAAAAACTTGAAAAGAAGGCAGAAGAACAGACCCAGGAGGAAGGTAAGGAAAAAGAAATAGCAGAGCCTAGACCTCAGCCTAACTTAGGCTCCTACTACAACCTTCTGGAAGGTGGGAAGATCATCCCACAAAAATTTGTTGTGCCTCTTTTCTTCGAGCTGGAAAAGGAGAGAGTCAGGACCCATACATGGATGAAGATTGCAAAATCAAAAGGGGTAGAAGACATTGGGCATATGGAAAACAAGTTGAGAGAGATGGGCAGAGAATTGAGCATGGTCAAACATAGAGAAAGCATCAGAAGAGCTCAATTAGAAGAAGAAAATGAAATGTTGAAAAAGCAGCTACAAGAAAGGGAACCTCAAGGAGGAAATGTGCTGTCAATCTTGAAAGGACAACCACAGAAAGAGGGACCCCAGGTAAACAGTGAGGCAGCAGAGAAACAACAACAAGAAGAAGAACCATAGACAGGTAGTGAGACACTGATGAAACAACAACAAGAAAAATAATCCTAGGCAGAAACTGAAGTGCTGATTTTGAAAAGGTAGCTACAGGAAAAGGAAGGCCAGTTAACCTGCATGGCCAGCTGGGTAATGGAGGCCTTGCAGTGCAGACAGCCAGCTAGATCATATGCACTGTATCTCAAAGATCAGTGGCTCCAATTCCAGATTAACACATTGGCCCAGAGGGGCACAATACCATTTCGAGATTATGGCCAATTTATGCATTTATGTGATAATAGTTCAGCCGAGGACAAAACAAAGCTAGCAGAATTTTACCTACACAACATGGAACTTCCTGACATGAATTTATGGGATCCAAATGATGCATTGGGAGACTTACAACTCATGGCTATGGCTTCTTGGTTGAGCCATAAAGAAAAGAGAGCAATGGAAATTTAGAAAATAATGGCAAAAGAGCTAAGTGAGCCCCTGATGATAAGGGCAGAACTAGCAGAACCCTTGGCTCTCACCTATGCCCACCAACACCTTGCAGCCAATCCTCAAGTTTTTCTTGACTATGTTGACAGGCAAGCACATGCTATTGCTCATTTCAAGGATATGGAGAGATTGTTTGGCGATCACTGCCTTCATTCCTGCATGAGAAGGTGGAATACATTGCCACATAGCCTAAGGATCAGGGAGTATCACTCCCTAACCAGAATGAGGGAAGCCATGAGGAGAGTGCCCCTATATAAGCAATCAATGCAAAACTTGAAAGCCAACTGGATTGGTCTTAAATTCAGTCCTCCACTACTGCTAGGACTGTTGGAAGGAGTTAAGGAGGAGGAAGAACATAAACAATGGGAGGAAGTGGATAGGAAAGCAGGTTTCCATGATAGAGAGGAAGGCATCACATCAAAGGCTTGGGATGTTAGGGAAGCTGTGAGAGCCATTAAAGATGAAGAGTTAGATTAGTTGCTCAGATGATGAGCAACCCATTCAGCAGGGGGGTGATGATGAGCCTCAGAAATGGGTAACTATATGGGCTCATTCTGCCTCTTATTTCGATTTAATCCACCATTTTTAGTAGTCTTATGCATGTTTTTGAATATATTTATGTCAATAGAGTGAATTGGGTTAGTCACTTTGCCATGTAGTCTAATAAGTGTTTATTGCAGATTTTTTTGACAATTTTGGACAAGGACCAGGAATTTATGAGCAAAATGGCAGCCAAACACGAGGAAATAGGGAGGAGGACTTATAGGAGGGGTGTATCCTTCACTAATGACCCCTTTCCTCAAATCCTCCATCAGCAACTCGGAGTACAAAGGCCCACATTGATGATTCCAAGGGGCAGCTGAGCAAGTCAAGTAGGATTGCTGTTATCTTCAGTTCTAGGAAGCCGAGTTCCTTAATTTTAGGAGGACTATTGGGAGTCCCCATTTGTATAAATAAGAAGGCTTCGAGCCTTAGTAGGTTAGCCAGTTCTTAGTATATTTTCGCACTTTTGTGCAACATTGTACTCAGCTCATTTTCAAGCTCTTTTTGAAGACAATTTATGTGATGTAACTGCTATTTTTTGATGAATGAAGATGAAACAGTTTTTGAGCCAGCAATGATCTTTTCTAGAGGGCTGAAGTTCTTGGGTTAGGGCCCAACCCAAGCTGCCCAACACCTCCTTTGTGTATTTATATGTTTTTGTTTTAATTCATGAGATAATTTATGTTGTTTAGGTTCATCTTGCTTTGTTAAATTAGGTTGCTTTTGATAGTTAGAATAGTTGTTTTTGTTTCAAGTTGTTTAAGTAAGTTGCTGCAGTGACAGAAAAAACATAGGTCTTGATCTCCTTTCTCCCTTCTTGGGGCCATGGTTTGAGGTCAAGGCATTACTGCTGCCACCAAAAACACAGTTTTTGCTCTTCCATGCAACTGCTAGTGTGATCCTTTGATTTGGAAAAGTTGATATTGGTCTAGATTTAATTGCTTAGATCATTCCATGTCCTTTTACCATAGCTCTCTCATGCTTTTCTGTTCATAAGGTATTGCTCAACATTTTCTGGTTTTAGGTCAGAAATTAGGTGAATCTAGACAAAACTCTGTTTTTAGTTCTTTATTTGGCCAGTTTTGATAAGTGAATGTGCAGATCTCTTATAGGACATTTCAGCTCACCATCCCTCCATAACACAGCCAACACCAGCTCACTTCTCCTAGATTTCCCAACTCATTTGCAACATTTCTCCAATCTACCCTAATTTTTGTGTTTTTCCACAAAGCTGCTTTCTTTCCCCTTGAACAAATCCAACCATCTTCTTCGTCCCTGATCTTCCTTGACAAGTTATAGACCCCCCAACACCTTCATCCAGCCTTCATTTCCCTTTTCCCATCATTTTTCCACCTTCAAACCTCCAAAAACCACTTTGGGCCTCCTCCTGTAGAACCTCCTGTAGATCCTCCTGTAGACCCCCTGCAGCCTCCTGTAGAACTTCCTGTGTGTGATTTTTCAAAGTCTGATCCCTATGGAAGCCTTCAGAAGGGTACTAGGGGCTTCTTAGGACCCCTCCACACCTTCCTGGCCTTCTGCAAAAGCCAACTCCATCTTCCTTTGCCACCAAACCTCTGCACAACCACAACCAGTCAAATCACAAGCATAATAATTCCACATAAAAATGTTCAAAAGTACAAAAAGATGATTTCTTCTCATTTCTCTTCAGAAGTAGCTTGAATAAATGCAATTTACCTTTTCAGTAGTCAATGGCACCCATTTCAATAGTTTCCATCTCTTTTCTTGCAAAAGTAGGGTTAGTGGGTAAACTAGGGTTTTCTAGGGTTTGCATTTCATTTCAGTTTTCCTTCTCTTTCTGCAAGTAGAATAGCCCCTATAGAGCTAGCTTTCTTCCATCACAGTAAGAGCTTCTTCTGAGAACTCATAGAATTTGGCTTGAGCTCCTAGCGAACTTGCGCCAGCTGATCAAGTGACAGCCCGTAGTAAGAGCTAGTACTTGTGCATACAACGCCGTCGCTTCCAAGTTTGTTACGAACTACCAGGTTGATAAAAGTAAAGAAGGAAGCCCCAAGAGTTGCAACATTATTGCTGCAATACTGGAGCTCACCAAGGGGTCCTAGGAGGGGGTCTTATATGGCAACTACTAGGTCAAGGGAAACAAGGGAGCAATATCCCACTGTCAACTCAAATAAGGCCCCCTGCTCTTTACAGAATTTCGCTAATGGGAGGAGACCTGATATAATAAGGAACACTAAGATGAATGGATCAATGATAGGATGAAAGGTGATCCTAGAAGCCTATTCACAAGAGAGGTTCAAATATATGGCTTGCTTGCTTGGAAAGCAAGATGGAAGGCTCTCTACGAAGGGCTTAGGAGAATTCCAAGGGAAAGGGTTTGAGTATATGGCTTGTCGAGGAAATTCCTAGACCTCGAAATCCTTGTGGAAACTTGGATTCCAAGTGGTATTTGTGAAATTATTTTCAAAAAGTTGCGGGACCACACGGGACCAAGTGTACCCAAAATTAGGTCAAGTAAGAGGAATCGGTCACTCAAGGAGGGGCTTGACCTAATTGTGGAAGAGAAGAGGTCAATGGACAAATATTCTTGGAATTGAATGCAATGATCTAGATGAGGTCACTAGCTAAGGGAGACTTAGGGAAAGAAACGGTCCCCAAGCTAGGGCTTGCAATATTTCAAGATGCCACTGTTGGATTTGCTTCAAATTTGGAGGGCCTCTAGAGAAAACTCCAGCGCAATTGTGGACCAAAAATTGAAGTGTTTGCATGGCCAAATTGTGAGATAATCGATGCCCTAGGTGACCTATGTGGGCTAGACCTAGAGAGAAAGAAAGAAAGGTGAGAAAAATATGTTTTTAGGTGATCATCTATGGACGACCAGTGCCTAATCCTTTGGGATAAATGGAGTCATGAAAATTCCAATTCTTAGGATGGTTTCGTTCAGTCAAGAAGGCCTCTTGAACAATTTCGCATGTCAATTAGGGCATGAGGAAAATTGCATCAAGGTATTTATACTTCAATGTGAAATATGTGACCACTTATCAAAATAAATTTCAATGAAATATCTCTAGGAACATTCACTTATTCAAACATGGCCCGTAACATGATGCAATTCTAATAAAAGACAAATTTATACCCTTTCACCAAAGAAAAGCATCAAAATTTTGGCCTAGTATAGAAAGAATCCCATCATCATTTATGTAGCATAGAAAAGAATGACAAAATAGCATTAATAGAGCACTTACATGTGAGAAAAAGTATATCCAATCATCATCATCTGCCAATATAGAAGCTTAAGGACAAAAACGAAGATATCCAAACATCAAAATTCATCCATCCATCCAATTTCATCCTCCAAAGGGAATATCGAAAATCTCACAAGAAAATGTGGTCAATCCAAGTGATGATGATCAAATGATTCCATCACACTTCTATGTATACACTTTCTAATGAATTCGATTTAGCTAATTAGGCCCAAAATATCCCCTAGAATAAAATAATGTGCATAATAACACTAACTTTTGGTGACAAGCCCACAAAATAGCTCATGAATAAACCTCTCAAAAGGGTCGAATGATCAACTGAGTGATTCGTTGGGCCTTTGAGGAGGCATAATGAAGTCCAAAGGGTGCCATGATGTAGAAATGGACTCCCAACATAGTGGACAGGGGTCAGACTCTTGTTTTCCAAGCAAAAACTTATGGTGCTCCCAAGTGGGTGTGGGGGCACAAGGTCATCCTCATGGGTCTCCAAATGGATCGAATGTGCCTGTAGACCATCTTTGAGGGCTGGAATGATGACATAATCCCTACCTCTACAAAGGGGAACAATCCTATGGACCTTGGAACATTTTCCAAGTGTATGGTGCATCTGTGGAGTCGGCTGGGCATGGTGAACCAATGACCATCCTTGTCCAAAGGGTGGAATAAGAGAAATCAACGAACACTGCTAGGGATCCATGAAATAATCATGACTATGGTGGAGGCCCATGGCTGTCAACGATCACCCTACAAGTGCCAATGTGGCCCTCTGGAGGGCTAGGACCCCATATAGGGAGACCAAGGCTCAAATGGAAATCCACCTACAATCCTAGATAAGATCCAATGTGTCCCCTTTCCCTCCAATACAACAAGTCATTATAAAAATCAAGTAAAAGAGCTTACAAGTCATGGAACTAGTGGGGCACTTCATGGTGGCATGCCCTTCCATAGTAGGCTTTGTTATGTATAAGTGTCTCCATGCTCAATAAGGGGTTAGCCAAGGACTCTATTAGGTGGTTTCAACCTCTCAAGGGGGTGACATGTCTATGGTGAATCCTTCAAGTGGCAGGTGGAAAATGATATAATAATGGTGTTGAGGGAATAAGTCCCCTAGGGCTTTGGGTCAGAACCCTAACAGAGTAGGAGTAATCTACAGCAAGAAACAGGCATACAACTCAGGAAACATGCTTAAATAAACTAACTATGCGAGGATGAACATACCCAGATGTCCTTCGTTTGGGTAGTTACATCTAGGGTTCAAACCCTCTGCAACTCCTGATGATCTTCGAATCTGCAAATCAACCAATTCGAATACACATAGTAGCATATAGATGAAGCATTTTATTGAAATCAACTTTATATCATATAAATAGATGGTTCGTTATACATCAAAATAGCCATTCATATATAAACCATAACAACAACATCTGATGCATAAACAAAGTCGATCTCAGGAACAAGACAGGGTTTCTTTTTATTGTAGAAAACTATAATAAACATGGAAAGAGTTCACCTGAGTCTTCCTCTTCCAGCTCCAAGCGGAACCGTCCTCTAGGTCTGTCTAGTCCCAGTCTTCAACAACCTCCTTCCATAACCAATACCATGATATCTCAATCAAGTGGGAGAATATCAACACTCAAGGAAACACAGGTTTCCTAAACTTGGGGAAGTGCTTGAAACACAAGGATACTTCAGACTTGATCAGGGGATAATCTCAGTATAGTAATTCTATCCTTTCTCTCCTCCTTAAGGCCTTCCCATTGAAGTCTTTTTATACTTCTCCCAAATTAGTTTTTTATTTGGGAAACAGTTGGGAACAGTTGGGCCACAGGCACCAGGAGGTAATCAACAGGTAAAACCTGTGATCTCCACCCATAATTAAGGAAATTTATTTTTTTTAAGTGTTTTAACACATATACGCGGGTTGGGTATAGACTAACCCGCGTTTACATGCTTTTATCACAGGGCAAAGTAGTGTGAAAGAAGTAAAACATTGTTTTTAAAATATTTGGACCAAGTCTGGAAGGAAGGGGTGCCCTAGCCCATAAACCAACCATCACAAATACCAAGGGTGATATTTGGAGCTATAACAGATGCCCCCTAATATATGAGGTTAGAAGGGGTACATGATGGCCGAAATGTATTAAGTATATGGAAAGGAAACCTGTCAAAAACTAAGAAGAACTTCACCAGATTTCAGCCTGCAAAGCCAGCAAAAGAAGAGCAGAAAGAAACAATTATCTGAGGTGGGCATACTCATGCTCAAAGAAAGTAAATCATGTCCGCATATCAAGTACAAGCGGATCCACTATGTATACAAGTATAAAGAACTGAAAGTACATAATGGAGCATCTGATCATGATCAAACAAGTACATGTCTGAATATAACATATAAGAAGATGATCAATGAAGCTGATCATTGATGTCCAAAACTGATCCCAATAGTACCAAATGAACATGATGGAATAATATGATACTACATCGCAACTCGGATGCCAGCATATACGATGTCGTTGTGAAGGTCTGCAACATATAATGTGGAATGGTGTCAACTAGCAACAATAGGAGCAACTGACAAGTGAACCAAAGAATGCTGATGCAACCCGAGGACTTCACCGACCACCATGGTACATTTCTACACAATGGGAATAAATGATCTAAAGTCGACCATGTGAGAAATCGTTTTATTACCGATCATTGATGTATACCATTAACAAACGTGAGACTACTCACCGATAATGATAATGAGAGTCAAGGTACCCAGTACAATATAACAAGTGCGAATAAATGAGCTGAAATCGAACACCTGGAAGAATCTATCAATCAGGAGACAATGATGGTTTCCCATTGTTGACAGTGAAGGATCTGCCACTGATGACTGCAAACCCCAAGGTACTGCCAAATGGACTCTAGATGTTTTCCCTAGAGCAATGAGTCATAGTCGATAGGAAAATATCCGCTATAAGGAAGGAATTAAGGCATCCTTCATCAATCTAGTGCGAATATAACTCGTAGGCTAATAATGTGGAAGGAATCAGACAGAAAAAGATGTAGTAACCCGACCAAATCACATGTCCGGCATACACAAGATGTAGATAGCGTACAATAGAAACCCTCTGAACCAACCAATAATGAAAGCTGGCACAGAGGCGAGGAATACACCAATAGAGTCAAATGGAAACCAAGGCACTGCACGAATCCCAATATGTGATAATGAAAGCTGATGTCGAAGACAATGGAAATCACTCAGTCAAAGACCCATGATACTGATCGATGATGAGCACAAGGTGACCTATCAATAATGAAAATAGGGCTAGGGTGTGGCTCTAGGCATGTCCTCAGAGTAATATGTCGTCGTTGATAAGGACAAGACCCGCCAGCAAGAAGTCAATGGAGACCTTCTCAAACCAGCACGAGTAAAGGACCAATATAATTGATGTGATGACAAACAAGACACTGACAACCAGGGATGGCTGACTGAAAAGTAGGTTAAGAGACATCGCAGAGAGGACGACTCAGGCTTACTTCCCTTGAATAAAAGCACGACTTAATGATGACTATGTGGCAACATATGATAACTCTATATAAGTTCGTCATGCAGGAGGCACAAATGAACTCTCCATATGATTGGAAGAGATAACCAATCGGAGGAGAATTGACTGAATAACAAGGTTAAAGCGTACCTAAGTCAAACTAAATCCCGCCCAAATGGAGGAGAGACTTTATTTTGAGTGCTTTGTTCAAGGGTGACACACTGACTCTAGCTACCAACAATATATGGAAATGTTGTCCCGTTCCCACTCTTTTTGAAATATATAATTTTTTTTGTCTTTTTCTTTAAGCTAGAAAAAGAATAAAAGAATGCTATAGTATAGTGGAAAGAACGAGTGTTAGTGAAACAGATGATCTAGTTCCTAGGATGGGAACATTCCTATGCTCAATGTAGGGAGGCGAAGTTGGTCAAGGACACTCAAAGGGATGTTCCTTCCACGGGTCTGAGGGTGTGTCAAGTTGTAGAAGCTAAGGGATTGCAAGTTTGAGTTTGCAGAAGACATGGTCAAAATGTGGCTTAAACACGAGTCCAAGTGAAGCCGGCTCAAGGCCAAAAGGTGCAAATGGTCCAAATGAAATGTAGTAGTACAACTCAACACAAAGGAGTCTCTAGGGTATAAGGCCAGAACAAAGCGAAGAAGCAAAGAGGAATGAGTCTTCAATGCACAAGTCATGGCAGGACTAGAAAGGACTCCCGAGCCTACTCAATAAAACGGCATGGGAAACCAATGTCAGTGAGGTGCTAACTACAATGCCCATATAAAGGATGGCTCTACCATCATGTCATGATTTAAAAATCGGCAAGTGAACATGGTTTACTAACCATAACACGATGGGATCGACCTTATGGCAAGTGTATCGACAAATGGAGGCTAGTATGAAAAATGCAACGGAAAAAATGGTTTCCCTAACCTATATGCCAGTGAGTAAACGATACCTGCCTTGACGGGTCAGTAGTCATGGGATCGATGTGAAATTTCCGAAGAAGAATCCAAAATATCCTGAAAAACAACCTATTCCCGACAATCCAAGCTCACAAGTTAAAAGATTCATGAGACGAAAAAAATCAAGTTTTGAAAAAATTTGATATTTTCAAAGCTTATAAAATGACTTTTTGACTCACCATTTGTACCATTTGTGTTGAGAGCAAAAGCTATCGAGAAAAATAGCAAACTTGCCCCCCAAAGAATTGGACCGTTCAAATTGGATCAAAATCATCACGTAATCCCCATTTCAAGCTTGCATTACTTTATGATTGTTTTTATAAATTTTTATTGAGGTTTCACCGTACGAATTTATGTTAAAAATTTCAACGCGATGTATACGCCAGTTGGATATTATAGATCTGCGTATATGAAAGCCCTACACGCGACTACGTGTGAAAGGGACTCACGTATACACGGTTTGAAATTTCAACACACAATCTAACGGTTGACACTTAATTTTCTTTCAGGATGACAATCACATGGAGAGAGAGGGAGCATACTACCATTGATAATGAAGTTATGAATGATCAATAGGCCCTAGATGCATTGAGGGGATGTGGTTTATTGAAAATTTTCAAAATGCCCAATATGAAGGCCAACCCCTGTTTGCTTGAAATGCTAATCCACTATTGGAGTATCAAAGATGATGCATTTATGATTGATCAAATGCCTTTGAGGATAGAGGTAGAAGATATTTACTTTATCACTGGTCTCTCCTGGAGAGGAGAAGTACATTCGACTAGCCGGACACGAGGCAGTCTTTCATTGGAAGACTACGTACATATACACTGTCCTGGGCATCTTGAAAAAATTGGAAGCCAGATTCCAATAAAACATGTGGAGAGCTTGTCCCTGAGGATCTTACTGTTCACCATAGCTAGAATAAACGGATTAGCCTCATTGCACCAAGCATCACGAGTATCCATGAGCTTGGCTGTGGAGAGTCTCACCACTGTTTTTGATTGGTATACACCTCTTCTTACCAATATGAAGAGATAGTTGTCCTCCATTCAGAAAGGATAGACTAAAAATTTTGGATATGGGGCCATTTTGTGCTCCTTCTTTGACAAGGTTCCTTGGCTACGTCTGAGAGTATCAGTCTCTATTAGTAGCCCCCAAGATCCTCGGATGGGTAGGTGGGCTGACCTGATGAAACACCTTGGAGGCGGGGACGTGCCGAGGAGTTCTTTAGATGATGATTTCTTCTCCTAGTGGGAACAACAAATCATCACTGTGGACGACTATCCCTATGCTGGCATGGATTTCAGAGGAGATCCGGATTTGGTGTTGCCACCAAACGCAGCATGGGGAGAGATAGGTAACCATATTTTAAATTTTTAAGAATTTTTTTTTTTTTTTTTAAATATGAAAATGAACTTAGAAATATTTTTGATGGGATTAAAACACTGACATTAATATCATGTTCCAGATGTGGGTCTGGTACGACTAGATGGATTTCCGCGGCACAGGCATCGCGAAAGTGGTGCTGAAGAGGCGGCTGCTGAGACAGAGAGGGTATTATACGTAGTCCAAAGAAACTTGGTGAGATTGACTCACCTGGTATCGATGGTGGCCGTAAAAGACCTACCTGAGGAGATGTAGTGCCGTGTGGTAGGAGTACCACGAGACTGGGTTCACATTCTTTAGCGTGTGGCCAACACAGTAGTCACCTTCTTAGCCACTCATCCTGAGCCGGGTGATGGATAGACTGGACATGATTATGGGCATTTAGTCTCGATTTTGTATATTATTTTTGAAACACTTTATGTACACGGGAAGTTTTATGATATATATATACAGTTCCAAATTTTTTATGTTTGTTTTTATCTTGATGAATGAATGATATGCCAATCTAATGCTTGATTAGCGATAGAATCCGCTAATGAATTTTCAGATCGTGGAATGTGCAAATAAGTAATAAAAACAAATAATCGTTGCAACATCCTCACTCTAAGAAATTGGCGATATAAATAAGGATCCCGAACCCGATAAATGTTATTCAATTGTGACACTACCAGTTGTGAGTCAAGATACACTACCAACGAATCAATTCCATAAGAAATAGCTTTGGATAGTAAATTAATGACGACAATATATTTGGCAATATTATTTGATGCAGAACCAATACATACGCCCCTTGACACCATCAACTAACCAGATGGATAATAAATCACCCAAGCTGCGGAAGCAAGGTTCCGAGTGTGCCGACTAGCACCATCAGCAAATCTGAAATAGACCAAGTCATCCATCAACACCTGCCAAAGCACATCAAAAAAATGTCGATATCACAAAAACTCCCGATGAAATATGTACAAAAATGCAAAATATACAAAGAAGCCATTGCTCGACCGTAACCTACGCAAAGTACTTCTTGAGGTAGAGCCCATTTCGAGGCTCCGCTAACTTATTCCCTTCAAAATTGACTAATTCATAAGCCCCTTTTCCTAAAACTCGTTTCACTATAAAGGGACCATACCATACAGACTTGAATTTGCTTGCCCCTAAGGCGTCTTTATCTTGGTTATAGACTAAGACAAGGTCGCCTTCAGAAAAGACTCGAGGACAGACAACTTTATCGTACTGAGTTTTAACCCTTTTCTTATGAGCCTCATTGATTATGGCGGCATCTCGACGCTGCTCATCGAGATTTTCCAAATGAAGGAGGTGCTCTTCGAGACTAGAGGTCTTCAGAAGGAGCTCAATAGCTAGCTTAAGGGATGGAATTTCACACTCAACAGGAAAAATAGATTCTAGCCCGTAAACTAACTGAAAAGGTGTAAAACTAGTGGCAGTCTTTACCAAGGTTCGGTATGCCCAGAGAGTCGGATACAACATTAGATGCCAATTGGAGTGATTTTCGTCAATTGTCCTTTGCAGGATCATCTTGAGGGACTTATTCACAGCTTTGACTTGCCCATTGGCCTGAGGATAATACGGAGACGAATGCTCCTACCAAAAGCCCAACTTAAGTGCCAATTCAGACATCGGTTGGTTCTGGAAGTGACTGCCATGATCAGTGACAATCTCTCTCGGGATACCAAAATGTGAAATAATCTGATTGAAGAGGAACAATGCCGTTGTCTCACTATCGTTTTTATAAGTAGGCATGGCCTCAACCCACTTTGTAAAGTAGTCTACGACCACTATAATGTACTTGTGATTCGTCACTGAAGGCGGATTACAAGTAGTAAAGTCAATACCCCACTTTGTAAAAGGACCAACAATGATAACAGGGAAAAGAGGAGTTAGATGCGCGCACATCTTCCGAGTATAGAATTGACAAGGGTGGCAATGTTTGACCACTTCAATACAATCTTTGAAAATGGAAGGCCATAAGTAGCCGACATGCAAGATTTTTTGGGCTGTTGCAAGCCCAGATAGATGACCACCACAAGCTCCACTATGGCAATCATTAAGCACAGACTCTGCTTCCTTTAAGGTTAAACATTGCCTAAGGATTGAATCAACCCCTCGGCGATATAATGTATCACTAATAATGACATAGTTTTTAGCCAGGTGACGTAATTTTCGACGTTCATCCTTGGAGGAAGCAGGAGGGAACTTCGAAGTTTGGAGATAGATTATGATATCTCCATACCAGGGATTTTGTGAAGAGATGAGGAATAGATGTTCGTCTAGGAAACTTTCCTCATAAACAGTGTCTTCTCCACAAGGCATCTCGGAAGTTAATTCCGCAAAAACCAATGATTTCTTAGACTTGGCTGACAAGAACTCAAGATGAAATTCTTGTAAAATAACAATCCATCTATTGTATTTTCCCCCAATCACTCGCTTACTGAGGACAAATTGGAAAGGATTGACCGCCGCTAAGACAAATGTTTTGTGTAGCAGAATATAATGACGAAGCCGCTGGACAACATGGACAACTGCTAAGGCCAATTTCTCAACCGAAGAATAGTGTAGTTCAGGGCCTACCAAGCCTCGACTCAAGTAAGAACATGCTCCGAGAGAGCATCATCTTCCTGAATGAGAACCATACCTATGGTTGATTCTGCGGCTGCAATATATAAAAGGAAATCTCTACCATAATCCGATGGACTCAAAATCGGGGCAGAGATTAAAGCCTGCTTCAAGGCATCGAAAGATCGTTGCACAAAGTCGTTCCATAAAAATGGAACTCCTTTCCTCAGCAAACACATAAATCCTTTAGTTATCTTAGCATAGTTTGCTATAAACTGTCTCAAGAAATTTGCCTTTCCTTGAAGACTTTGAAGTTGTCAGATGGAAGACGGGAGAGGAAACTGAATTATTGCCTCAACCTTGAAGGGATTAACTCGAATTCCTTCAGTTGATACAATGAACCCTAACAATCGACCAGATGTAACTACAAAAACACACTTATTTGGATTCAACCGGATCTTGTAAAATCGGAATCTCTCAAAAACCAACTGAAGGTGACTAGGATGATTAATTCTCTCTCGAGAACGAGCAGCTAAATCATCCAAGTATGCTTCGATGACATGCTTGATGTCGTGGAAAGCGTAAGACATGGCCCGTTGAAACGTTGCTCTAGCATTTTTAAGACCAAAAGGCATATTTTTGTACGCAAAGGTACCCTAGGGACAAATGAAAGCTGTCTTATGCTAGTCTTCTGGATGGATAGATATTTGATTATAACCAGAGAATCCATCCATGAAGGGGAAAATCTCATTACCCACACATTCATCAATTATCTGATCAATAAACGGTGTGGGGTAATTATCTTTCAGAGAAGCTTTGTTCAAATCCCTAAAGTCAATGCATACACGGATCGTTCATTGTTTTTTATCAAGTGGGACTGGATTAGAAACCCAATCCGTTAGAGGAATGGGGTATATAAACCTGCCTTGAGCAACTTTTCTACTTCAACTTTAATAGCTGTTGTTTTCCTAGGATTAACCGGCCAAAGCTTCTGACGAATCGGCTTAGCGTTTTCATACGTCTTGATCTCATGTTGAACGATGGATGGATCAATACCAGACATTTCTTCATAAGACCAAGCGAATACATCCCAAAACTCTTTAAAGAGGTCGGTGTAAATTTGAATCTCTTTAGGGGAAGACTCGGCTCCAATGAAGACATTTTTTATCACATTAGGGTTCCTAGAGATGTTTATCCGTACAGTTTTTGAAATGACCAACATATTACCTTTCGCACGGATGTGTGCTGGAGCCAAAGGATTTGAAACCATAAAAACATCGCTAGTAAGCAAATTGGAGAACCTGGATTCGACTTCTTGCAATGGGGGAAGAAAATATGAACGATGATGTAAATCTTCCCATGGTCAACTGCACCCGTCATTGCTTCTAAGATTGCTTCCTCAGATGGTAAAACTGTATCTAAGCAATCCATAGCAGAAGTAGAGTCAAGGGTCCAAGCTGGGGCCACATCACCATCTAACTCTTCCTCTGAAAGAGGAGAAGGATGGTCATTTACAGAGTTAACGATAGATTGATATCTAAGCTTTGCTGCAGACATAGGAAATGCCATTCCACCAACTTGTCCTTCATCTAATGTGGTTGTAGGCGAAGGCAAGGTCCAAGGGTCTGAAAAATACCGAGTCTGCAAGAACTCTTCCCGTGAAGACTCTTTGGAGGACGAAATGACATTGATTCTAGCTATAGGAGTGGGAAGATCAAATGTACCCATCAATGAAGAATACATCCCAACTCCTAGATTCTTGATAGGTTGACGGGGGTTATCCATTAAGGGAACATTAGAATCTGAAGTTACACAAGGGTAAACTGGAGAATAATCCAATTGATCAACTTCAACAATTCTCCCCTCATGAGGAAAACAAAGGACGCGAAACAGAGTCGAAACTACGACATCCATTTCATAAATCCAATTCCGTCCTAAGAGGAGGTTGTAATCGAGGTTGGCATCAACGATTTCTACTTCGATATTAACGACCTTTCCTCCAACACATATAGGAAAGGCTGGGATAATCCCGTGTGGCCTATGAGAATGTCCGTCAAATGTTGTCAAGAGAGTGGGTGAAGGAACAACCGAAGGTGATCCAATGGCCTTCCAACATGACATAGACATTACGCATGTGGAAGCTCCCTCATCTATAACTGTTCGAAAAATATTAGTTTTCCGGTAAGTAGAATTTATTTGAAAAGCCATATGATGAGGAAGTCTCTTTTTGACATTGAGCATATAAAAAGTGAGCACTAAGGAATTGTTTGGATCAACTGCCCCGATCGCTAAAATAAAAGCACTTGATTGAGTAGGGCATGACTAGAGTACCTCTAAAGCAGACATAGCGCAAGGACTTTGAGCCAAATCTTCTACAATAGAGTAGTTCTGGGTTGCCATAGCATTAGGGTTGATAGTCGCGCATTTGGCGGAACCTTTCGGTATCTAAGGTATAGACTTGACAGAGGGTCGCTCAATATGAAGTGGATCCGTAGTTCCGGGAACAGATTTATCCTTAGCTGTTTCTACTTCACCATAATCCCATGAGCGTGTAGCCACATTGACATTAGAACTCATCATGAAAACATTTTAGGAATTGTCCCCCTCCTGGTTGCCCCCTGCAGAGGTATTGGGGTTTGAGCTTGCGCCAGCAAGTAGCTGCTACCCTTGGGGGAAAGGGTTAGTTAAAACAACTTGGGGGTTAAAAGACTCTTGCTACTGAGAATATATCAGTTCTAACGGCTGGGCACGAAAGATAGCCTGCTCTTCCGAATAGATGCCAGACATAGAAACATCCTTGGAGATCTCGGGATGTAATGATTTTAAAAACCATTCGAGATGGAATTCAGGTGGAATTTTGGCTTTAATGAGCCTCTTTCTCCGTCTCCATTCTTGGATATGATCCGAAATGTGAGTAGCCGTGTCCTGATGAAAATTGGCCAGAAGTTCAATTCCGGCTTTGTAACAGATAGGCAACTAAAAATGGTTTAATAAAATGTTAGCCAGATCAGCGAAAGAAATAAAGGTGTCCCTTGGCAACTTTATGTACCACTTAGCCGCATTCCCTATTAAGGTGCACTGAAATAGTCTCAACCTAATCGAATCATCAATTAGGGAGTTAGATGAGCACCATAAATAGAATGTGGTTACATAGTTGCCTGGGTCCTCACCACTCTTCCCTTCAAATTTTGGAATATCCAATGGAAGTTTGGTTGGGATCGGAGGCCAAGTCGGATTGTACCTGATTAGATCATTCATCAACTTAGTCAAGTCTGGCAGATTAAGCGTGGCCAGAAAAGGAAGCTGTGGAGGACCTTGGGGATTCCACCCAGATTGTGTGGGGTTCCAAAAAGTCTGAAAAGAATGACTTGGATTTTGAAAGGCACTAGGTTGCCCGAAGTAACTGGTAGAACCTATTGAACCAAAAGGTGACCCTTTTGGTCTAGAAAAACTCAGAGTTTGACCAACTCCAACTGAAAAACCTCTGTAGCCGGCAAAGTTTCCCCCTAACGAATTATTGTAAGGAGCTGACAGCCCCTGGTAAGGGTTCCAAGCATTAGCTAAGGGTGGAAAACTTTGAAATGAATTGACTAAGGAATATGACACATTCCCTTGTTGGTTGAAAAACTGATTCCAAGTTCCTATCCCACTAACTGCAGGGTTTGTCCAACTCTGAAGAGGATTACTACCTTGACCTGTGAAAGGAAAAGGCATAGACCCTATTGTCGGATTGGAATATGGTATATGGCCACTTCCAAATGGGAAACCATGAAAAGAAGCTGATCCACTCATCATGGACATGGAGGCGGTTAATGGTACATTTAATGGAACTGAAGGAATACCTTAAGAGGGCATTCCAAAAGGGAAGAATCCAAAACTGTATGCATTGGCTTGAGAACTTCCACTCATTGACGGAATGGAAGTAGACCCAAATAAGGATGTGCTAGCAGTAGACCCAAATAAGGATGTAGAGGGGATGGAAATCGTTCCTCCCCTTTGCATTGACATGGGAGTCTGCATACTCACAGTACTCGTGGTGGATGCTATGCTTCCAGCAGTGGTCATCGAAGGGATAGATGTGTGTGGACTTGGGCTTGAAGGCCTATGAGTCGGAGTTCCAACGTATAACAATATGTTTGGATGATCAGAAGGGAGAGGAGAATTCAGAGCCGCAATTGACTCTGTAAGCTTTGTTACATCAATACTATCTTCCGACTGGAAGAGAACTTGAGAAAGAACTGGTGTGTTCCTCTCTAGCTCTGTAGTAGTACCAGGTCTATCTTCCGAACTAATGCCCCCAAGCAGAGGATCAATCTTCGATGTGCTTGCTGCCACCGGTTGAAAACCACTGGCAGAATTGCTCCTACACCTTCTAGGAGAAGGCTTTGGACTCACAGGTGAAAGCCCATGAAGTCTATGGGACTGCCGAGGTGGTCAATCAACCAATTTGAATTATTTTTATAATATCTACTTAAAGACTCAAGAAAATTGAAAGCTAGGCCGACTAGGAGCACATAACACACACTAAAAATGTCCCTAAAGAATTGAGCAATCAAACAACTTCCAAGTATTTCCGCTCCAGGTGATTAGGACCAGACACAAAAATACAAGAAAGTGAATAATAAGGGCCTTCTGAAAATAGACTGGGGTAATTACGCCCCAGGTCTACTAGCGAAGGTATCAAAGGTAGTTACGCCGACCTTCAAACAACAACCTTTGTTGGTGCAAGCCCCCAAGCTTCGCAAGGGTGCCCTTCAGAAGTACCGTTGAATGTGATGCAACGTCAACCTCAGGTTCCATAGGATTCCCCTCCGCAGCCACCTGTGTAGATCCCTAGGATAGGCAACTAAATATACCAACTTGTATCAGAAGCCGGGCAGAATAGTCGCGAGGTATGATCCGACAAGTAAGAGAGGGGATATCTCTCGTCCTTATCTTCACAAACCCTCGTGCTTAACTCTCAGTCACGGAGCTTTCCTGGTCTCCCTAATGCTATTGGATTTCACTCTTTATTCAGGCTTCTATGTTTTACAATTTAGAGTGGCCTTGGAGAGTTTACTCTCCTCTTGCCTAATCCAAGACCCTAAATAAACCTAAAACTTGTTGGTGTACACTGATTTGACAATATAAAAAGTTCTAGTTTATTTTATTAAGTGCTTGATTTGAAGTGGCTGTTCTTTTAAGTCAAAAGGACAATATGGAAATGAAACTGATAGTGTTTTTTATGATGCAAAATAAATTAATGAAAAACTAACTTATATGCAATGCAGTTATTTGTTCTTCATTGAAATGCAACTTCTACTTGGGTTCTAAGAAACTTCTATAAAGCAAAAACTTTTTTCCTTTTTTTTTCTTATAACAGACTTCACACTCACAAAAACTAAAATACTATTGATGCTTTAATAATGCAAACTACCCTAATGTAAGGTGTACATGATAACGCAAAATTCTAGATTACTCTAAGAAGAGATGAAAGCAATTGTTTAAAACTTTTTGATAGGCCAACTTAAATGTTTGAAGAGAATGTAAGTTTCAAATACAAATTTTCCTCCAAATAAGCAAGGCAAATCTCGAAAAATCACAATTCATTTTCACAAAACCAAAGAAACCAAAATCAAATTTGGCAAAAGAAAGCAACAACAATGTTTTTGAAGAACTTTTCTTTTTCAAGAAGCAATGAAAACAACTTTTCAAAAGTACTCAAAATGCCACCAAAGACTCAAAGACCAAAAGCAAAGCATAAGGAAACTTTGTATGTTACCAATTCAACACGAATGAAAACTTGAACAAAAAAGGTGTTTCAACTCACACTAAATGATCCAAAAGCAACAAAAAGAGCTTTGAGAAACTGATCAAGAAATCAAGAAAGAAAAACTTTCAAATTCATCAACAAGAAACTTTCGAAAAGCAAGAGAAAGTGTATGGCCACAAAAATGACGGAAAGCAAAGCAAGCAGACCAATAATGAAGTTTGACACAAAGATTACAAACAATCTTCTGTTCCGGAAGACCAGAACAGTCAGGAACCTCTATAAGAAGCCTTGTGTGTTCAAACACAAATCATAAAACTCACTCAAAAGCAAACCGAGGCCAAAAAATTTTCAAAGCAGGAGAGAATTCAAAATAGTAAGCTCACTGAATAATTAAAATCTGGAGACAGAAACTGACCACTCAGAAACCACACAGACCAATAAACAAATCTTTTTGGGAAGAAAGAATTGAAAAAAGCATGCAAAAAATTGTATACGCCATTGTGTCCCTACACAGGTGCATGTACACGCACTTGAGTCAAAAGAAACTCGCGTATACGCGGTTTTAGTTCACAGAAACAAGCGTGTGTATGCTTCTGTAAAGAGATAAAGTTGCGTAAATGATGTTTTACAAGAAAAAAAAATGAGGTCTGATGAGAAAGATCAGACGTGAAGTCTGAGTTCCTACAGGACCAGGCAATACAGTCACAACAAGTAAACTAAGAACTGAGCCCTGATTGGCACTGAATAACCCAAACTAGGAATAACAATATTCTTATCCCCAGTGAAGTCACCAATTCTGTTGAGGGAATAAGTCCCCTAGGGCTTTGGGTTAGAACCCTAACAAAGCAGGAGTAATCTACAACAAGAAACATGCATACAACTCAGGCAACATGCTTAAATAAACTAACTATGAGAGGATGAACATACCAAATGAACATGATGGAATAAGATGATACTACATTGCAAATCGAATGCCAACATATAGGATGTCACTGTGAAGGTCTACAACATATAATTTCGAATGGTGTCAACTAGGAGCAACAGGAGCAACTGAAAAGTGAACCAAAGAATGTTGATGCAACCCGAGGTCTTCACCAACCGCCGTGGTACATTTCTACAAAATGGGAATAAATGATCTGAAGTTGACCATGTGAGAAATCGTTTGATTACCAGTCATTTATGTATCCCGTTAACAAACGCGAGACTATTCACTGATAATGATAATGAGAGTCAAGGTACCCAGTACAATCTAAGAAGTGTGAATAAATGAGCTGGAATCGAACACTTGAAAGAATCTATCAATTAGAAGACAATGATGGTTTCCCACTGTTGATAGCGAAGGATCTGCCACTGATGACTGAAAACCCCAAGGTACTGCCAAATGGACTCTAGATCTTTGCCCCAGAGCAATGAGTTGTAGTCGATAGGAAAATATCCGCTAGAAGGAAGGCATTAAGGCATCCTTCATCAATCTAGCGCGAGTATAACCCATAGGCCAATAATGTGGAAGGAATCAGACGGAAAAAGATGTAGTAACCTGATCGAAGCATGTTTCCGGCGTACATAAGATGTAGCTAGCACACGATAGAAACCATATGAACCAACCAATAATGAAAGCTGACAGATAGGCGAGGAATCCACGAATAGGGTCAAATGGAAACCAAGGCACTGCACGAATCCCAATGTGTGATAATGAAAGATGATGTCGAACACAAGGGAAACCACTCTATCAAAGACCCATGATACTGATTGATGCTGAGCACAAGGTGACCTATCAGTAATGAAAATAGGGCCAGGGTGTGGCTCTAGGCCTGTCCTCAGGGCAATATGTCGTCGTCGATAAGGACAAGACCTGCCAACAAGAAGTCAATATAGACCTTCTCAAATCGGCACGAGTAAATGACTATTATAACTGATGTGATGACAAGCAAGACACTGACAACCAGGGATGGCCGATTGAAAAATAGGTCAAGAGACACTGCAGAGAGGCCAACTCAGGCTTACTTCCCTTGAACAAAAGCACAACTCAATGATGACTATGTGGCAGCATATGATAACTCTGTATAAGTTTGTCATGCAGGAGGCACAAACGAACTCTCCATATGATTGGAAGAGATAACCAATCGGAGGAGAACTGACTCAATAACAAGGTTAAGACGTACCTAAGTCAAACTAAATCCCGCCCAAATGGAGGAGAGACTTTCTTTTGAGTGCTTTGTTCAAGGGCGACACAACTGACTCTAGCTACCAACAATATATGGAAATGTTGTCCCGTTCCCACTCTTTTTGGAATATATATTTTTTTGTCTTTTTCTTTAAGATGGAAAAAGAATAAAATAATGCTATAGTACAGTGGAAAGAACGAGTGTTAGTGAAACAGATGATCTAGTTCCTGGGATGGGAACATTCCTATGCTCAATGCACGGAGCCGACGCTGGTCAAGGAAACTCAAAGGGATGTTCCTTCCACGGGTCTGAGGGTGTGTCAAGTTGCAGAAGCTAAGGGATTGTAGGTTGAGTTTGTATAAGACATGGTCAAAAAGTGGCTTAAACACCAGTCCAAGTGAAGCCGAGTCAAGGCCAAAAGGTGCAAATGGTCAAAATGCATTGCAGTAGTATAACTCAACACAAAGGAGCCTCTAGGGTATAAGTGTTATAGACATTTTTGTGGCTTACAGCATGAAGCATGAAATGTCCATAATCTAAGGGATCCAAAGTCCCTAAACATGTTGTTCCTACCCCTAGAGGAACAAGGTCAGCAAACCACAACACTGAATATCAGTTCTCCACCTGAAAACACTCAAAAACAAGGTAATTCTGGATCATGTCAACTGCTCCACTGAGCATCTGCGCTGAATGTCAACTGCTCCACTGTCTACCTGCGCTGAATGTCAACTGCAAAGAAGGCTACCTGCGCTGGGTGAATTGGGACATGTGGCACAGTCATTCCTCAAGGTGTCAATGCCCAGGAAGCTTCAAAATGACACTTGGATCAAGGAATTCAACTGGTGATGAGTAAGAGGGTCTAGATCTCCAAGTGGAAGCAAGAACCTCCAAGTGGACTCAAGAACTGAAGAATAACTAAAGTGGGAGAGGACACTAGTCAGCTTCATACCAACATCAAGCTGACTCATCCTTTCTCCAAAACTCCTATATATAGAGCTCTCTCTTGAGGTTTAGGAGGCTGGAATCTTGTGAATGCAAGGAAGTGCTGTTGGTTTGAGTTTAGAACTATTGGGTGATTTGCTTTGAAGGAGGTGAAGAGGAGATTTCTTTCTGCTGGGAGGTGATGCTGGATTGGGCCTCTTATGGTTGTATCACTTCCTGAACTTTACTTCTTCCATTAATAAAGCATTTGAGGTTCTTCTATATGCATGCATCTCAATGATGTATTGTTATATTTGTGTATTTGATTTATTCTAATCCTTGAATCAATTATGAATGTATGCTTCTTGTAGTTTCCCTCTCTTTCCATTTTGCAGGATCTTGGTGTAGCTGGGCCAGTAAAAGAGCAAGGAGCTGGGAGCAAGCAGCAAGGGGAGAAGATTGGATCAACCATTAGCGGAAGACATCGGTTAGTGGACCTCTTTCTCTCCTATTTTACTTTCATAAAGAAGAAATCTTAGATAGCTTTGCTTCGATTGTTGCTGAGGTACTATCACCCTTAGAGTGGGATAGGGTCATTCCGTATTGGATACTTTTCCCAACAACAATAAGGCGAGAACAAAGCGAAGGAGAAAAGAGGAATGAGTCTTTAATGCACAAGTCATGGCGGGACTAGAGAGGACTCTCGAGCCTACTCAATAAAACAACATGGGAAACCAATGTCAATGAGGTGCTAACTATGATTCCCATGTAAATGATGGCTCTACCATCGTGTCATGATTTAAAAATCGGCGAGTGAACATGGTTTACTAACCATAACACGATGGGATCAACCCTATGGCAAGTGTATCGAAAAATGGAGGCTAGTATGCAAAATGCAACGGAAAAAATGGTTTCCCTAACCTATATGCCAGTTAGTAAACGATACCTGCCATGACTGGTCAGTAGTCATGGAACCAATGTGAAATTTCTGAAGAAGCATCCAAAATTCCTGAAAAACAACCTATTCCTAACAATCCAAGCTCACAAGTTAAAAGACTCATGAGACAAAAAAAAATCAAGTTTTGAAAAAATTTGACATTTTCAAAGCTTATAAAATGACTTTTTGACTCACCATTTGTACCATTTGTGTTGAGAGCAAAAGCTGTGGAGAAAAAAGAGCAAACTTTCCCCCTCAAAGAATTGGACCGTTCAAATTGGATCAAAACCATTAGGTAATCCCCATTTCAGGCTTGCATTACTTTATGATTGTTTTTAAATTTTTTTATTGAGGTTTCACCGTAGGAATTTATGTTAAAAATTTCAACACACCATATACGCGGGTTGGATATTATAGACCCGCGTATACGAAGGCCCTACACGTGACTATGTGTGAAAGGGACCCACGCATACGCGGTTTGAAATTTCAACACAAAAATCTAACGGTTGAAACTTAATTTTCTTTCAGGATGACAATCACATGGAGAGAGAGGGAGCACACTGACATTGATAATGAAGTTATGAATGATCAACAAGCCCTAGATGCATTGAGGGGATGTGGCTTATTGAAAATTTTCAAATGCCCAATATGAAGGCCAACACCTGTTTGCTTGAAATGCTAATCCACTATTGGAGTATCGAAGATGATGCATTTATGATTGATCAAATGCCTTTGAGGATAGAGGTAGAAAATATTTACTTTATCACTGGTCTCTCCCTGAGAGGAGAAGTTGTACATTCGACTGGTCGGACATGAGGCAGTCTTTCAGTGGAAGACTATGTACATATATAATATCCTCGGCATTCAGAAAAAATTGGAAGCCAGATTCCAATAAAACAAGTGGAGAGCTTGTCCCCGGGGATCTTACTGTTCACCATAGCCAGGATAAACGGATCAGCCTCATTGCACCAAGCGTCACGAGTATCCATGAGATTGGCTGTAGAGTGTCTCACCACTAATTTTGATTAGTGTACACCTCTTCTTACCAATATGAAGAGCCATTTGTTCTCCATTTAGAAAGGACAGACCAAAATTTTTGGATATGGGACCATTTTGTGCTCCTTCTTCGAGAAGGTTCTTGGGCTACGTCCCAGAGTATCAGTCTCTATCAGTAGCCCTCAAGATCCTCAGATGGGTAGGTGGGCTGACCTGATGAAACACCTTGGAGGCGGGGATGTGCTGAGGATTGTTGTTGATGATGAGTTCTTCTCTTGGTGGGAACAACAAATCATCACTGTGGACGACTATCCCTATGCTAGCATGGATTTCAGAGGAGATCCAAATTTGGTGCTGCCACCAAATGCAGCATGGGGAGAGATAGGTAACCATTTTTTAAGTTTTATCAATTTTTAAGATTTTTTATCTTATTTTATTTTTAATTTTTAATTTTTTAAATATGAAAATGAACTTAGAAATATTTTTGATGGGATTAAAATACTGACATAAAGATCATGTTCCAAATGTGGGTCTAGTACGACCAGACAGATTTCCGCGGCACAGGCGTCGCGAAGAGGTGCTGAAGAGGCAGTTGCTGAGACAGAGAGGGTCTTATACGCAGTCCAAAGAAACTTGGTGAGATTGACTCACCTGGTACCGATGGTGGCCGTAGAAGACCTACTTGAGGAGATGCAGTGCCGCATGGTAGGAGTACCACGAGACTGGGTTCGCATTCTTCGGCGTGTGGCCAATGTAGTAGTCACCTTCTTAGCCGCTCATCCTGAGCCAGGTCATAGATAGACTGGACATGATTATGGGCATTTAGTCCCGATTTTTTATATTATTTTTGAAACACTTTATGTACACACGGGCAGTTTTATGATATATATATACAGTTCCAAATTTTTGATGTTTGTTTTTATGTTGATGAATGAATGATATGCCAATCTAATGCTTGATTAACGATAGAATCCGCTAATGAATTTTCAGATCATGGAATGTGAAAATAAGTAATAAAAACAAATGATCATTGTAACATCCCCACTCTAAAAAATTGGCGATATAAATAAGGATCCTGAACCCGATAAATGTTATTCAATTGTGACACTACCAGCTGTGAGTCAAGATACACTACTAATGAATCAATTCCATAAGAAATAGCTTCGGATAGTAAATTAATGATGGTAGTATATTCGGCAATATTATTTGACGCAGAACCAATACATACGCCCCTTGACACCATCAACTGACCAGATGGATAATAAATCACCCAAGCTGCGGAAGCGAGGTTTCGAGTGTGTCGACTAGCACCATCGGCAAATCCGAAATAGACCAAGTCATCTATCAACACCTGCCAAAGCAGATCAAAAACATGTCGATATCAAAAAAACTCCCGATGAAATATGTACAAAAATACAAAATATAGAAACAAGTCATTGCTCGGCCGTAATCTAGACAAAGTACTTGTTGAGGTAGAGCCCATTTTGGGGCTCTGCCAACTTGTTCCCTTAAAAAAAAACACGCATACAACTCAGGAAACATGCTTAAATAAACTAACTATGTGAGGATGAACATACCTAGATGTCCTTCGTTTGGGTAGTTCCAGCTAGGGTTCAAACCCTCTGCAACTCCTCATGATCTTTGAATTTGCAAATCAACCAATTCGAATACACATAGCAGCATATAGATGAATCATTTTAGTAAAATCAACTTTATATCATATAAATAGATGGTTAGTTATACATCAAAATAGCCATTCATATATAAACCATAACAACAAAATCTGATGCATAAACAATGTCGATCTTAGGAATAAGACAATGTTTATTTTTATTGTAGAAAACTATAATAAACATGGAAAGAGTTCACTTGAGTCTTCCTCTTCCGGCTCCAAGCGGAACCGTCCTCCAGGTCCGTCCAGTCCCAGTCTTCAACAACCTCCTTCCATAACCAATACCATGATATCTCAAGCAAGTGGGAGAATATCAACACTCAAGGAAACAAGGGTTTCCTGAACTTGGGGAAGTGCTTTAAGCACAGGGATACTTCAGACTTGATCAGGGGATAATCTCAGTATAGTAATTCTATCATTTCTCTCTCTCCTAAGGCCTTCCCATTGAAGTCTTTTTATACTTCTCCCAAATTAGTTTTTTAGTTCGTTAATAGTTGGGAACAATTGGGCCACGGGCACTAGGAGGTAATCAACAGGTAAAACCCGTGATCTCCACCCATAATTAAAGACAATTTTTTTTTCAAGTGTTTTAACACATGTACGCGGGTTGGGTATAGACTAACCCGTGTGTACACATTTTTATCACAGGGCAAAGTAGCGTATAGGAAGTAAAACACTATTTTTAAAATATTTTGATCAAGTTGGAAGGAAGGGTTGCCCTAGGCCATAAACCAAGAATCACAAATACCAAGGGTGATATTTGGAGCTATAACAAATGGAATGGAGTAGGGATCAATGGCAACATCCAGGCCACATGTCAAGGTGCAAGGGTAGCTATAACAGGGGAAGCCCATACCTGGGTATATAAGTGTAGGAGGGACCATATCATGGTACATGAGTTACCCCAACCTTTGTTTTTCCACCCTTTGTCATATGCTTTTTTTCTTTTATTGATTTTTCTTCATAACTGCTCGAGGCTCCAGGGGATGGAGAGCATGATGTGTGAGATGTAGTAATGAATACACCCTTAAGGTGGGGTGGTTCATTGCCCACTATGGGTTGGGACAATCATGGGTTCCTTAATGATAGAGGGGGCTCATCTAGGGCCCATAGGAACCAGGGTGATGACCATGGGTAAGGGGTAGAGCTCATGTTTGGCTTTTTCCCACATGCTAAATTTGTATGTCCCGACCATCTTTTGCATTTTGCGGTACATTTCTTGTTGGGAGTGGCCAAATTATGTTTTTAATTTTCTTTTTAGTTGCATCAATCTTTGTGGCATCATTCCAGGTCCGACCCAAGGTGTGGAAAAGGGGAGTGGGAGGATAACCCTTTGTGGACATGGATAGAAAAATAGATGAATGGGGGTAAAATGAGTGGAAGGGGAGTGATTCAGGCGGTATCGGGAAGCAGGACCATGTAACCAAAATTGAGATTTCTTGTGTAGTTCCAACCCAAAAGCCAAATGGTTAGTAGATGAGACCCCACGGGACTAGGGTCCAAGGGTAAACATGAAATTGAGCAATGGAGACAAGAATCAAGCCTAATCCACTGTTTCCGCCAAATCCCCCCACTAATCTATATCCAAAAGTTCCCATGACAAGAACAATTACTCAAATATACCAATGAAAAGCCATACCTTTGGGGTTGGAAGGCTCACCTTCAAAATACATTCATGACAAGTGGTTGAGGGACCACATGATTGGCTCAGGTGGTGGAGAAAATGGCACACCGAGCTATCTGGTGGCTCAGAAGGGGCTGTTGGCTGCTAGCTGAGGACCATCTAGGAGAAATTTTTTCTCCCATACACACTACCCACAAGTGGTGGGTAACAAACCTATGGATTGGTTGGGGAGATTGATCTTGAGAGAGAGAATGAAAAGTACCTCCTTGGCTAAGGGGGAGTGTTGGAAATATGGTATCCATTGTCGATAGTTTCATCATGAAGAAATTAGAAAATTTGAATTTTGATTTTTGCCTCCTAAAATACTCAAGTTGGCCTCCTTGTTCAAGTCAGATGGGCCCCTAAGAAGCACCCATTGGACCTACCTTGAAAGACTATATAAAGGATACCACCTCTCCTCATTTGGACACATTGACTTCCCTCATGATGATCTATGTTCCATCACCGAAGGAAGGAATAAGGGGGGAGAAATCATAAGGAAAGCGAGGGCTTGCCACTTGATCTTGGTTATTGGTTTGGTTGTTTTCTAGATGTTGTTACTTTTGATGTATTGATGGACATTGAATTCTCTCTCTCGCATAAGGAGATATTTGGGTTTTCCCCTTGAGGGTTTTCCCTGGCCTCATGCCTAAATCTCTATGTCTTTTATCTCATTGTCTCATGGTTATTTTATTGCTCTTTCATGTTTAAATGGTTGGAATTTGTTCTGTATAACTGCTTAATGATATTGAATGAACGTTATGTGGAATTAATTCTAACTAATCATTAGAAGTAGCTATATGTTGAAGAAAATTGGTTCTATCTTTTTTCCCTAGAAATATCAATAGTTTGAAGTATTAATGTTCCCTTAAAACTTAAGTATGATCCATTTAGATGCATTCATGATACAAGTCTCTAATGAATTGTTTCTTTCACTTGAGTTTGATTTGGTTCTTTTAGGTGGTCCACAGAAGCAAAGGCCTTGTGGACACCCTACTCTACATGATGCCCAAGACATACTTTACATTTTTAGAGAGCACGATGACTTGCCAAATGCAACATTACCCACTTCTAGTAGAGTGTTGGGATTTTTGATGACTTGAGCCATTGATATGCATCCTAGAGCACCCCTAGGAGCCAAAACGCTGAGCGTTTCTTGCTTAGCATGGATGAATCTTGACGATGTACTAGTGGACACAATATGTCCCCAAGTTGGCCTTGACACTAGTTGATGGGTATGCCATGATCCAAGGCCTAGATGAGGATGGTCATCCTTAAGATGATTGAGGATGGTTTGTTGCACTTGATGGAGCCCTAACATTGGAGAGAGAAGGCACCACGTTTCCTACTTGACACCCATGGAGATGATGTGTGGCACCCACAACTGGATTTTGGGCCCTTGGAGCTGTTTTGATGCTTGATTTGGGGATTTTCTTCAAATGCATGATGATCATGATGCTTGGAGACATTTTTCAACCTTTTCTTTTCCTTGATGGCGCATTTGGAGCCCTAAAAGGGCATGGTGTCATCAATCCTTTAGGATTACGATTCACATGAGTGGGCTTATTTTGGTATATGTTATTGTAAAGCTAACGGGTTGGCTTGCAACCTAGTTTTACTTTTTGTCCACTCAAAAAAAAAATTTGTGTAAGGGATTTTAGTCATAAATTAAAAGAGGTAGACCTCATATAAAATAGAGGATCACCTCTCTCATTTTTTCATCATCACTTGTGTGGAATTCAACCTCTCTTAGAGAACTCAACCTAGCTCTTGTACTTCACTAATTTGTGGAGATGTCTATTGGAGACTAGTGCTTGTTATGGAGACACCATTTTGGGATTGAAAGAAGACATTTTCTTGGATATATTGTGAGTACTTTTTGTTGAATATAATTTATGATTATTGCATGTAATGGGATATTGCTAGGGTTTCTATGTTCCTTGTCTAAATTCTTATGTTTATATGAAATGTTTGGTAATTTTTTCATGTTTTAATCTTTATCCTCGAATTCCCTAGAAAACCTCCTAGAGAGCATTTTTCTTGTGAATTTCTCCCCTCATAAAGTGATAGCTAGGGTTAGCAAGTGAAACCCTAGGGTTTCCCCCCTTACTCCCTTCAAGGATTTGGTATTTCCATGGTCAAAGTCGCTAAGACTCACTCAAATGGATAGAAGGCTTTGGAAACTAATTGGCGATCAAAAACTCTAAAATTATACCTTTTTCCTCTCCTAAACTTTTGGACCTTCAAGAAAATCGCGAAGGTTAGAGTTTCATGGTGAAACCAACTAGGGCTTTAGCATTGTGCTGATTTGAGGTCCTTTCACCTTGCTTGACCTTATAACATCAAAATATTTTAATGATCAAAAGTGTCTCCCTATTGCTGATGTCATCAACCCGTAGGTAATTCTAAGGCTTGTAAAACCCCAATTCTACATAAAATATTCAATTTAGGGTCATTTGATGGTTTGTTTCTCCATTTGTTAACTGTATATTACAAACAAACCTTTTCCTCAGGCTTATATGCTTGGATGTGCCATTTTTGAGTTACATCTTGAAACCTTAGGCTATAAGCCTTATTTTATAGTCTTCTTCATAGGTACACTATTTTTTTTTTCAAAGAATTGTGCCTTGTTCTTAGTCTGAAGTACCTTGATCAAGCCAAAGTGTCACCTTGATCCAATTAACCTAGAATACCCTTAGGTGACATATATTGAGAGGCATCCCATGTGGTGAAATTACACTAAAGATTAGGAGGCGGGGTGTTGAGGTGATAGTGACATCCACCTCATTGTTGTGTCTTAGTATGGATTTTGTCTTGTGTGACCTCTCACAAGACCTACTAGATTTTGAGGCAACAATGACGATACCTGAGAGGTATTTCATTAAGTATATGAGAATGGGATGCAAAAAGCTAACTTACTAATCCCTATACACCTAAATATAAAGGGGTAGCTAAGCATGAGAAAATAACACTGGTTAAAATTGCAAGATGCATGTTTACACGCTGTAAGTTAACAAATTCCGTTTGGGGAGAAGTAGTGGCGACTACTACATATAGTAGAGTTTCAATTAAAGTTGTGAAGGAAAAATCCCGAAATAGGTGTGGATAAGGAAAAATATGTTATGAACACTTAAGGAAATTTGGATGTCCAAACCATGCATTTATATCAGTAGGAAAGGGGAAACATTCGATAACAAGTGATCTGTATTCGAGCAAGATTAGTTCCTCCAAGTGTGAAATCCCTTCATTGTGAGGACAATGGTCAAAAATATGGTTTATGTTATGCTGCAAATAGCCACCAAGTAGGTGGCAATGCCCAGTCACCAGTGGGTGGTGTGATCCTATAAAAGGAACCTGACCAAACAGAAGAAAATATGAATGTGAAAGATTCTTAATGCTGCAAAACCATATTACAAATTTATATGGAGTTATGAAACTTTAGAGATTATCTGTGAAGAATTATAGAATCCAAAAAATTAAGGAACATAAAGACAATAAAACCAAGAGATATAACCAAAGTGACTCAGATATGGCTCAACTATACATCTATTTTGGTTAAAGAATGAGGTAAAATACAAGTGCACAACTAGAATGATGTAATATATATTTGTGGCTTTAGCTATGTGATAACTGTGACAAACCTTGATCCTATAAAATAGAGAAAATACAAAACTATGTTATAATACAACTACATGCTTCAACTCTTCTATGCGTGAATTTCCTTTACACTGGACAATGTGTAATGTCCTCTTCTAATTAATTTCCCAAGGGAGGACAAAGTAGACTATACAACCTTGTAGACTATAGTAAATTATAAAGGGGGAACCCATTATTCAATGTTTTGGGGCAACGTTGGATAAAATGGGGTAATTGGAGGAGAACTTGTGGAAGAAGCCAAAATTGGGGCTAAGTGGAGGGAAACTTGTAGCCCCTCAAATTAAATTTAGGAGAGAAGACCCCAGAGGGAATCTATAAATAAGAGAGATGAGAATAGTTATTCTCATCATGGTTGTTGGATATTTTTGTTTGTGTGTTGAGGTTCCCAAGGGTTTTCAGACCCCTTTATTCCTGATTAGCTTCGATGGTGAAAGATTCCACCCCAACCAATAACTCTCTATATTTTGCTTGGCATAAACTTTTGAGGCATCTTTCATCTAAGTTTTAGCAAGCAAGAGGAGATTCTGTGTATTATTTAGCTTGAGGAGAAACTTTGTGGCATCTTACATATATTTTTAGGCTTATATGTCTTAAAACTAGGGCAATGAGGCAATTTGGGGCTTTTGTGGAGCATCAAACTAGCACCATACCTCCATGTGAGGTAGCGGAGGCCCTCTAGGGAAGTGTATAACGCAATGTACCTTTCTGAGACAATTTTGGGAGCAACAAGTTAATACTAAGTCTCCTCTTGAGACAATGAAGCCCCTCTAGAGCTTGTCTGTCGCAACACGAGGCCTTTGAAAGATTGTTCATGACAGTGAAGAAGTATGTGGTAGCATGGGTTCCCGAGGCCCAAATAGGGTTGTAGAACAACTCCAAGAAGCAAAAATTCACCTCTTAAATCCCTACTGAGATAGTGACATGTCCTTGAGAACCGAGCAACTACTTGAGACCAAGCACGATGACTAATCTTGGACATCGAGGTGTTGCAAAGGTCTGTTATCAGTTCTCTTTGGCAGTTGAGTGGATTTGAAGGTGACATTGGCACCCATGATAGCCTCAAGACAACTTCAAGGAGTCTGGAAAAACATATACTTGTAGCAGTAGGAGGAACAAATTACTAAAGATAGAGGTCTGGTTAGATTAAGGGTAGGGTTTGTGATAGAAATTGTTGTGTATTTGAATTGTAGTGCAACATTTAGAGGACTATGGTCTTAAACTCTTTATGAATTGTGGAATTGGTTTCATGTGAATAACTGTTGGCTGCATGGTTACATTATCTTATTGCACTTCAATATTATTTCTTGTTGCAAAAAATTAAAGTTATAATGTTGAATACAATTTTTTCATGTGCACTTTCCTAACCCTAAGGGCAATTTTACCCTCAAGGATATTACAATGGTATTAGAGTTGTGCATCCCGCCATCTTGTGAGCATTTGAGCTTTTTACGATTTTCAAAAAATAGATAAAACATTACAATCAAGAGGAAAAGGGTTACCCACAATTCAACCTTGGAGGATAGGGAAGAATAAGGGTTACCCACAATTCAACCTTGGAGTACAAGAGGAATAAGAGAACCCCTTTGGCATCTTGAATGAGATAAATAAGGGACAACATTAAATAATCCTAGGGAAACAACAAATAGCCTAACTGTTATCTCCGAGGAAACAAGAGATAGCCAAGCATAATGTAATGCCCCTTTTTTTGGACATTAGGAAATGAGAGTATCTCATTAGCCTGGGTTACACATTAAAATTAATTATGGTCTATGGGAGAATTAATTAATTAAAAGAGACCAAAGAAAAATAAATATATTATAATTCACTTTATTGAAAGAAGAAAAAGACCCATGGTATTCACCCACGGTATCTTGATAGTCCATGACTATTAAAGTAGATGGGAGCTCACTCCCTAGGAGGCATTTGGGGATTATGTTTTGTTGTTGTTGAGTTGAGCTCTTAGAGCTTGTCTAGGCTAGAGACTGCATTATCTAGAGGGTTAGTTTCGATGGTTAGTGGTCCACCCTGTTATGCTACTATATTAATAGGTATCATATTTCATGATTGACATTGATGAGCTCTGTCATATGTTCATACCTTTTCTGGTTGTAAAGGTTTTCCATATTATGAAAAAATAAAAAAATAAAAAAAAGTAAAGAGGGTATACCCTAAAAGAAAAATCAAAGGGTGAAAAAAAACAAAATGGTCAAAAGAAAAAATGAAAAGAAATGAACCCCAAACAAAATAGACTAGGAAAGTGTGCAAGTCCAAATGCCACTACTATTTCATTTTCTGTAATAAGTAATTGTGTGCAGCTTGTTGAACTTTATGCCACAATTGATGAATGGCCAAACAGCTTAATCTTGGTTTGTTCATGTTTGAATTTCATGTTTTAGAGATAGAGAATAAAGATCTGTCCAAACTGTTTAAACTTGGCAGATAAGTAGATAGGTAGAGAAGCAAAGGAGTTCAACAGTTTAATCTGAGCCCTTAGAGGAAATAAGTGCAGACTTAGGTAGGCTTACCATGAAAAGAAAAGAAAATTGATGAGGGTTTGCCAGTCCAAGTGCACTTAGGTACAGTAGGTTGGGTAGGCAGTTTTAGTGTTGCAGAATGATACTAGTGATTGATTTTGTCTCTCAGAATGTTAATGTTACCTCTATCACAGGCACTATGGCAGTTTTATATTTTGAAGCAACTCAAGCGAGGCATGACTAACTCCCCTCATGTTTTTCCCTGAAATCATTTACTAACTTCCCCAATGGTGTTAAGATCTACTTAATATCCTTAAAATCGCTCATTCTATCTCATTCATTGCCTAAGTGAATTCATACTTTACTTAGGAAAGTGACCCTATTTCTTCTATAAACCCTTGTTTTTCCCTTTTTGCCTAAGTTTTATAACATTATAACTTAGCACTTTTCTATTCTTCGAAACCATATTAACGATTAAATCTATTATATAAATCCCTTGTAAATTTTTCCCAATCCCGTATTATGTATGTATATATATATATATATATATATATATTATATATTATATATATATATATATATATATATATATATATATATATATATATATATTATATATATATATATATATATATATAATCCCAAATGTTAAATATCCCTCCCGGTTTTATTATAAACCATATGTTACTGTAAAAATGGGAATTATTGGTTTATTTGAATCCTTTAATAGCCTTACCGCACAAATAAAGGAATAATTAACCTTCCAAATTAATTATAGCCAAAAATCGACAACCAATACATTCGCTCCTGAAACCATTAAAACCGTAGTTAATTACATCAGTCCCACTGCTTAAAGTACATGCCATCTTAGGAGAGCGCCCATTGTCCGATCTCAGCCCTTGCATTCGAAGGCTGTGGATCATATCGCAACCCGCCTATCCGCCGCACGTTAAGTCCCAGGAAACTGGTGGTTTCGTGCCCGTACCTGGGACATGCATCACTCCGTTGCCGTGTTCACTGCCCCTCCGCCCAAAACCGCCCTAGCCCAAAAGCGATGTGGGCAAAACAACTTACCGCCCTCCCGCTGACCCTTCACTGACGACATCCTGCCACATCATCCCTCCATTGACATCACCACCACGTCACTGCCACGTCACCTTCCCATACCCTTCGCTACGCGACAAGATGTCCCATCTCTCTGACGTCATCCGCCCAATGAATGCCAAAAAATCCCTGCCAACCCAAATTTCATTAAAAAACGATGAAATATCATTTTCGCTGTAGTTCTCTTTGTTCAAGCTCCCATGCAAAATAACCACTAGAGCCACTATACCAGCTTTTCAAACGCCACCCGGCCCAAGAGACCACGACAATGCGCTCTGCAATCCGTCATTCGACCTGCAGTTACTCAATTTGCCTCCTTAATCCAGGTATTTATCCATTTTACCAATAACCCTGTAAATTTCAGTTCTTCACTGAAAATTCTACCTGAGAAAGCCAAATTCGAGTTAAGAATAGTCTGTTTAGTCCATAAAAAGACTCCTAAACCTGCTGTTTTAGTCCAATTTTCCACAGAAATCCCAAATTCCAGTTTGAATACATAAGAACCAAACATGGAAGCCCCCATAGCCTTGAATGTCGCGCCTATGAATGCACCTCATAAAGACTTAAATTATCTACCCTTGGCCGACAAAGATTTCCAAATAAAATATTTATCTGGTGACAGGAATCATCTTTAGACCTTCTGCCAAATTAGGGATAGTTATCTAAGCAACTCTGATATTTTTGGACTGTGGGAATCAAACCTTCCCATGTACTTCTTTCCCTCAGTCCATGTTTTCCTAGACATCATTCACCAATGTTGTGCCAACTATGACCCTGTCCATAGAGCAGTTATGTCTCCTTCCCAAACTGTCCTTTTTTCCATAACTGCTGAATCCATCAATGAGATGATACATTTCCATTCCACTGAGCCCCTTGCTCATCTTTCCATGGGGTTCTTTCTTGGAAAAGGTTCTCAATTGCCCAACTCAGAGATAACTCGTATTGCTCATATGTTCATGAAACCAAACTGCAAGCCCCAAGGCCCCTATTTGCATACCTGGTTCACTGAGACTGGAGAACTCATTCTTGACATGATATCCTTGATCTTGGGATTTAGGTCTAGTGAATATGTGGATGATATCACCCTGGTTCTATTATCGATCATTACTCCAGGACAACCCCCTACTGTCAAGTATGACTATACCACTTTTATTTCCAACAAAATACATGATCAATTTATAAATTTGGATAGACAAGGAGTCTTCAAATACACATATTTTATATACCATCTGTTGTTATATTATCAGCCAGACAACTTTCCATTTCCCATCAGGAAGTTAGACTCAAAAGGAAATCGGAGGTCTGTGATCTTTTGGAGCTTAGTCTTCCATAACTGTGACTCCCCTTATACCTATAGTGAATTCATTGACTATTTGTACACCCAGCCTCCACTCTACTGATAGGAGCTCCTCCTCCTAGGATCACTGGTGACATGAAAAAGATTTTGCAGCTTTCCAAACCGTACAGGATAGGTGACTGGTACCTCTACAAGAATCACACAGAAATCAGAATGTATGGATGTGCACTTTTCCCTTTCAAGTTGCCTAGATATGTGCCCATGAGGTTATTTGCATTAGAATATTTCAGGTAGATCATCAATGCAGACTTAACCCACTTTTGTAATGCAAAGAAGAAGGCTCAGCTGAGAATCAAAAACCAATTAGGCCCTTATGTCATCAATTCTAGGGATGCATGGAAAGATGCTGAGGAGATATCAGAAGAACACCTTAGATTGAAGAAGAGTTTTTTGTGGGTGCCATATGACCCATGTAGTTTCATAAGTGACAGAAAAGTAAGAAACAGACTATCAGTGTATGTACATCATAGGATCCCAGAAATTGAACAGTATGCAAATTAGGAAGAACGGGTAGAAGGGACCTTAATAGAAGAAATTAGTGAACAGGAAAAGATGGAAAAAGCCATGAAAGATCTTGAAAAAACCCTTGACCTGGACTCTTTTGGACATGTATCTTTCAAGCTGCCTCAATAATAAGGAGTTGGTACATCCTATGCTAGAACTTCTGAGCAGCCTGCACAGAAAACCATCACACCAGTCATAGGGACTTCAAAGGGTAAAGAGGTAGATACCACAGAGCATCCTATAATGACAGATCAGCCAACAATGTCAAAAGAACGGAATCAGGGGCAGATTCCTCTAGCCCAAACTAGAGCACCAGAAATTCCAGCACTGTAAACTCCTCTAAATGAGGAAATAAGCAAGAAAAGAGACAGAGAAGACCCCACACCTATCAGTGGACCTACTGAACAACCAGGAGCAAAGAGACAAAGACTAAATCCTCTGTTAGAAGAGGAAATCATTGAAGAAACGATAGACAGTATAAGAGGTGAGAGGTTAGTTAGCCCGCAGACTTCCCCAGTGGTAGATACATCAACTAGCTCACATAGGCAGGAGCTAGAAAGACAACACAGTGTAGAAGTATCATCTACCAGGCCACAAAGCAAACATTCCTCAGACATTAAACGAACTTTCATAGAAATTAAGGTTAAAAATGATCTTGTGAGGATTCAAATGTACAATCAATACTTGAAGATGGCCCCCTCAAACCAGCAAAGGTTAATGTCTGCATATGACATTAAAGAAGGCAAAATGTTAATGAGTTATTTTAAGCCAAAGGTACAACAACCCCAATCGGTAGCAGATTACATCAGAACAAAATTAGAGGTCCTATCCAAAGACATTCATCCATTGGACGAGATTGAACTTCACAAGCAGACTGGAGAAATGGTTTATTCTACACTGGCTGACAAAGCAATGTTGGCCCATCAGTTACAAAACTCCTTGGACAATACCTCTACTCAATTACATTTGGCGAAAGCTTCTTCTCTAGCCAAGGGCAACAGGATCAAATCTTTAGAAGAAATAATCATTGAACTGGGACATGATCCCAAAGATGCTAAAGGCATAAAGGCACTTATGAAGAAGAAAGAAGAAGACATTGCTGCCCTGAGGAAACAACTGAAACTACCTCCTTCCATGCAACCACAGACTGCAGAAGTTGTACAATAGAAATAAGAAGAAGAGATGATGGACCTGCTCATGAAGCTTAATGAAAGATTAAAGGATACAGAGCAGGCACTAGAAAAAGTAGTGAAGAAAAAGCAGGGAGAGTCGACCTCCCAGCCTCCTGAAGTAACCCCCATAGTCTCGACAGCAGTCCCTTGAACACTTGGAACAACATTGGATCCTAATGTCCCAATAGCCACATCAGAAGTAATTACAAGTACATAAACAACAACAACAGCACCAGGCAACAATACTAGTATGAGCACAGAAGAATTGATAAAAGCCATGGAAGAATTGAGACTCTAAGTGTGAGAGCTAAAACAAGTAAAGGAAAAATTGGCAAAAGTAGAAAAGAATTATGACAAATCCAAGATAAATGTTGCAGAGAAAATAAGAGAGGTTAAAGCATTAGAGAATAAAGTGAGAACATTAGAGAAGGATCTCACTCTGGATAAGCCTCTGGCAGAAATCAAAGGAATTCTTTGGACCAACATCAATCAATCCCTAAATGATGTCTGGCTATCCATCCAAGTTATCTATGAGCAGATTGACTTAGTGAATGCAGCACATGGAGAAATTCAAAAATCAAGAGCTTTATTAGGACAAATGGCTGATCAAGCCAACCGGCTCATACATTTTTTGAATAACAGAAATAGGGAACAATTGGAACAACTCGGCATCCCAGATAGGACAGGCACCATTTTGGAAATCAAAAGAGTTCTAACTAAGAGAACTTTAATGTAGAATTTGGAAAGAAGATGCCAGGATATGTAAGTAGAAACTAATTCTTTCATGGAAAGGTTTTCAGTTTTGCAGGATAAAGGGCTACCAAGTCTTTTAGGAAATAATGACCGCTTATGAAACACATAGATTATGTACATAAATTGAACAAATATGCTGCTGATCAAGTTAGTTCATCAACAAGTGCTTCAGGAGTAAAAGCACTCCCCACAGGCCAAGTTCTCTATGATAACTTAGAGAACTTATTTTATATTGAGCATGAGGTAAAACATCTGTTTCAGCTCCAGCCTAATTTTTTCAGATATACAGAAACTGATGAAACCCTAAGGAAACTTCAGAAGCATAAATTGCTAGAGCAATAATGGTGGGAAGACATGTTGGGGATTTTGTAAATTTCTCTTGGGTAAAACGTAAATTTCGGACTATTTTTCCATGATAAGATAGACAGGGATGAACGAGGGTCAAACAGATCAAAGTGTATCGAAACAGGATTGAAGAATATCCGACAAAGACAGAGCAGCCAACACAGAATATCAGTGGAAGACAACTGTAAACCGACTCGCAGAGCCTGCCTCCAGCACATCCGACAAAGACGAAGCAACCAGCACGACATCAATTTATCTTCTCCCTGTTTTCGAGACTATTTGTCTCTATCTTTCGTAAAAAACGATTAGTCATCACTAGATATTATCTCCATAAGGTATTTTGTAAGATATTTTTATAAATACCCCCCAAACGAATTACTTGGGGTTGGTGGGCATTCCTAGATTTTGCTGTAATACTGAAACTTTGGAATATAAGCTGTTGGAACTATCTATTGTGTAGCCTACTAGATGAGGAATTAATGCGGAAGACTTGTCAGAGAATTCTTGAATCAAACTTTGGATCAATAAGTCCCCTATATCTCATGTTTTACAATTTTCTTGTTTGCTATATCATCTGTGTTTCATAATCTGAATAGTAAAGAAAAGGATTATTTTAGAATTTTGCTTAAACTGCACTTTGTTTTCAATCTTTATTATTCTCTGTGTTTTCTTCAGAATTAGTATAAGCAGTGAATTCTTAATTGCTCCTGCTTCCTGGTTCTTTCATGTTGTCTATTTGCTAAGGAATTCTTAATTGCTTCTTACCAGTAATCATCCATTTTCTCTCTTTCAATATGTTGAAGGATTCTTAACTGCCCTTCATCCATTTGAGTCCAATTCATCTTATTCCAGCCTATATTTGTTCCATGTTTGACTACTTTGCTCTATGATACCATCCTCTGTTGATAAACCTAATCCAGAAAGCTACCTTCTTCGACTCCATCATGCCCAATGGTCTGAACTATTTTGTTTTACCTTTTTGTTCTATTGAATCTCACCACCCAAACTCAAAACAAAACCCTTGAACTTCATAACTAGCCTAACACATTTCAAAACAAAGCTAAATCATAAAGAGAGAGCTCTCTTTGGATGCAGATTGGCTAGAATATGTATCTAAAAGATTGGTCTGTGGTTACCTCAGCCGTATTCCTTTTCTTACAACTTTGGGGAACAACCTGAGTGATAACGTTTTGGTGACTCCACTGGGGAATCGAACAATTGTCTGTTACTATTGTTTATTTCATAAGCGATAGATGGAGCCTGAAGTTAGCCAGGTAGCTTTTTATTTGCATTTGCAGAAGTAAATAAATGCTGCTTCAGTCTATCTCCAGTCTAGTTTATGTTTTGAACAGTTGTTTCAAATTCTTGATCAGTTCGTTTTTTCAAAAGTCTTTAGGAAAGTTCAAAGTTTCAATATCTAAAAAAATTCCTAGGAGAGACTGTCAAATTTGTATTGTTAAATTTTTCCAAGAAAAAACCAAAAATACACCTAGAAACTGGCTCCAAAGAAGATTCGTTACACTAGATAAAATACGAATCCTAATCCCCCACCTGTCTTTGAAAATCCTAATTTGATTCCTAGGATCCTTAGAAGCCAGGAGAGCCAAGAAAATTTTACTAATTCACACCTTGACAGAGATTTTCAGAATCCCAATCAATCTGAGCTTACTTCTGAAAGAACACTAAATATTTCTATCATTGCTGCAACTTCCTCAAGTTCCCCATCAGCACCTCAAGCAGCCCTTTCCACTCTTCCGTCTTCAACATACATTCCTACTGTTATCCCTGTTCCCCCAATTGTCACACTCATCTCTACAACCATGGCAAACAGGTATGCTCCTCTGAACTTACTTGCCAATCTAGGGGCTATGCCCCAAGACTATCAAGGTAAAACCACCTATTTTGACGGTACTGGCACTTACACAGCTCAACAACATACCAAGAAAATGACAGATTATTTTGAAAACTATGAGATTGATGACGATGATGTCAGAATGAAAGTATTTGTGCAAAGTTTAACTGGAGATGTTAGGACATGGTCTAGAGCCCTCCCTGCAAACAGTATCAATGACCCACAAGCTCTTTATCAGACCTTCTTGAACAGATGGGAAAAGAAGAAAGATCCTCTCCACATTTTATCAGAATATGAAGGCTTAAAGAGAGGTACCCAAGAAACTATCCAAGATTACTGTACTAGATTCAATAATGTCTACAATGCTATTCCTCAAAATCTCAGACCTCCTCCAGATTTTGCCTTGATCAAATTCCCTGATGCATTCAATTCTGATATGGCATACCAACTTAGGGAAAGAGCTCCTTGAGACTTAGAAGAGATGCAGAGTATAACTGTCAGTGTTGAGGCCAACCTGATTTCTAAACGAGCTCGAGCGAGAGCTGAAAGGAGGACACCTTTCAAAGAAGAACATTCTGCCTTTGAACATAAATTAGATGCTATTATTAAAGGAATGGATAGACTTGGTGATGAGCCCCAAATTTGGTAACATTTTGGGCTCATTTGGCCTACTTACCCTTGCTAAACCCTTCATTTTTCATCACTTATGCATCATTTTTTAGTATATTCATGTTATTTGTAGGAAGGAGGGCAGTCACTATTCCTAGGTGGCTAATACATGTTTATTTCAGGTTTTTTTGACATTAAATGGAGCAAAACCACGCAGATGAAGGCAAGGAGACAGCCAAGGTGGCATTGCGGTTTTGTAGGAAGGTTGTCCACAGCCTTGAATGGCCTTCCTCGTGATCTCCACCCCAACTTCGAGCTCCAACAGCTATCACCACTGAGCTAGAAGGCAACCAACAGATTCTAAGGGAACATCAATTTACTTTTAGTTGGTCAGCTAAGCCCCACTAATTTAGGAGGCCAGCTTGGCCCTCATAATGTATAAATATTGAGGCTGTAGCCTTCGATGGGGACTTTTGAACCTTTGTTGCAGATTCTGAATTACGAGCTATAGCTCTGTTTTGCTTTTTGTAAGCCATTTTTGGCATGTTATAAGACTGATGACTATTATCTTTTAATAAAAGGCAGGCATATTTGAGTTCAATTCTGAGTTCTTAGAGGAGTTATAGCTCTTAGGGTTGGGCCCAACCTGAGAGCAATAGGCCTCCTTTCTTTGTATTGTTACTTTTCTTTCAACATTATATTTCTTTTCCTTCACATGCATTTGGAAACACAGTTTGCTGAGTTGAACTTCTTGGTGTGGTTAAGTAGGTTAGTTTTAGGAACAAAGTTGCTTTCAGTAGTTTAGATTAGAGTGATCAGAGCTCCAAAAAAGGGTTGATTGCACACTCACTTCCACCTCTGTTTAGAGATTGGGATTGCAGCCCATGCCACCCACCAAAAACACAGTTTTACATGTTTATGCAAGCTTTAACGTAATATTTTCATTTGTAGAAGTGTCCATGCATTTAGATCTTGAGAAATAACTCTTTGTTTCAGCACCATACACGATTTTCCCTTAAAAACAACATTGCTGTTCTTTGGTTTCTAATAAAACAGTTAGAGTAGGTTGATGACATTTCGGTTATACGCAAGACAGGGGTGATTTGTTTCATTTACACTGCGCAGCACCACTCCATCGTTTCATTATCCTTCTCAGCCATGCCTAGGCCATCTCTTCTATCATCCACGTTGTTTTATCTTCTCGGCCTTCCATTGCCTCTACCCTCCTCTAGACCAACCAGCTTTACACACCCTCTCTCCATCTCACCTCTCTGTCCATAAGCCATCACAAGCTCCCCTCCTACCTCCCTATCCACCCATACAGCTCATTCACTCATCCATCACCCAAAACTCCGATTGCAGAACATCCTGTAGAAATTACGGGACTTCCTGTAGAAGTCCTGAACTTCTTGTAGAATCCCCTGCAGACATCCTGTAGAAGCTTGCAAACACGGTTGCCAGGCATCTGAACTTTGTGAACTCCTATGGAATGATGTTAGGGATCCCTTAGACCCTCTCAGAGCCTCCTCTGACCTTTTCCAAGCCTTCCTCCCTTGATCTACCCCTGCACAGTCAAGACCCAGTAAGAAGCACAGTCATAATAACTCCCACAACTTGAGCAAAAATACAAAAACATGTTCTCTTCAGATGAAAGTAGTTTAGACACATGCATTTCATCTCAATAGAAGTAATGGCATCACTTTTTAGAAGTTGCATTCCCACCATTGCATCATAAGTTAAGCTGGTAGAATTAGGGTTTACTAGGGTTTCCATGTTTTGTTGGCTTTCAGTTCATTCTTGCAAAGTAGGTTAATCTCCTTTGAGATAGCTTTCGTTCATCACTTAAAAAGCTTCTTCTGAGAACATATAGAAGTTGTCTTGAGCCCTAGCGGACTTGTGCCAGCTGACCAAGTGACAACTGCGACAAGAGCTAGTACTTGTGCATACAGCACCGTCGCTTCCAAGTTTGTTACGAACTACCGGGTTGATAAAATTAGAGAAGGAAGCTCCAGGAGTTGTAGCATTATTGCTACAATACTAGAGCCCACCATCTTTTTGGCACCGTTGCCGGGGAAGCGTCAGAGTATTAGTAATTGTTGCTTTTCTTCTATTTTCCTACTCTCGCCTTCTGCCAAGTAGTTTATTTCATTTCCATTCTGCAACAATAGCATAGACATTTCCTGCTTTCATAGATTAACATTTCCATTCTGCAATTTCAATTTGGCAAGCATAGATTAGCATTTCAATTCTGCAAGCGTAGACTAGCATTTCCATTCCTGCAATTCCATTTGAGCAAAGTAGATTAGTTCTTTCCTGCTTTCATTTCAATTCTGCATTTTCATTTCAGCAAGATAGTTAGTTGTAGATCAATCACATCACTGAGTCACCCTTCTCTCTTCTTCGGTGATAGTGATCCAAAAGAACCTATAGGTGAAACTCCTGAGATATACGAAGATCCTATAGCAGAAGAAGAATTAGAGACCATCCCATCTGAAGCTATGGCTGACAATAGAGGAGAAGATGAGAGAATAGAAGGTGCCTTCCCCATCTGAGAGACCAATGGAGACATGAAAATGAAGAACATGAGCCCCTCCGCTTTACCTCACTTCCATGGACTGACTACTGAAGATCCTGATACCTTCCTGTTTGAGTTTGCTGTCCTTTGTCGAACCTATGACTATACTGAAGATGAGCAGAAGCTGAAACTCTTCCCTTAAACTCTTAAGGATGCAGCATTATGTTGGTTCATGGGCTTACCTGGGAACAGTATCACCACTTGGGCTCAGATGCAACAAGCTTTCAACACTAAATACCGGGACTACTGTAGGTCCAAGGAAACCAAGGGAGAAATCTTTCGGATGACCATGGGAAATGATGAGTCCTTAGAGGATTATAAGGAAAGGTTCCAACTTAGCTATAAACGGGCCAGGTGCACACTTGACCCTGAATCCCTCAAGTTGGTCCTGCTCCGAGGAGTCCCTGAAGACCTTTTAGATACCCTTCACATGTTAGCTGGAGGAGATATTTACCAACTGCATTAGGAGGACATAAAGACTGTGTTTAGAAACCACTCTAGGGCAGCCCGGAAACGAGGTAGAGGAAACCTCCTCTCAGCTGGTATTCCTTTCTCCAAACATGAGTTTGAAAATCAATTAGAGGATCTCAAAAGTGAGGTGAGATAGACCATTGCCATGCAACTTGATACATTCAGGATCCAGCAGAAGAAGGAAGAAGCTGAGAGGGCCTTGGCTATCTTCTGCCCTAGGTGTACAAGGAGACACCCTAAGAACGAATGCCCATTACATTCGGTTGAAGTATGTTTCGTTTGTGAGGAGGACCATCCCACAAATCAATGTCCAACCTTACCTGGGCTTAAAGCCATGTATCAAGGGACAGAAGCCCCCACCGAACCTCTCTATTTCCTCAACCAAAGGAGGCCACAAGGACCTAGACCTTACCAGCAGGGGATGCAAGGGGCACCCCAAGCTTATTACAGCCACAACCAATCTACTCCTATGCCTTCCTGGGGTCCCCCTGCTCATCCTTCCTGGTCTGTGCCCCCTCCATGGTCTTATCCACCTCAGTACCATACTCAACCCACTACTCATTCGTATCACTCACATGCCCAGCCACAGCCTCAGTGGAATGCAGCTCAATCGGGGTGGAGGCCCCAGTACAACACTCCTCCCGCCATTTTTCCTCCACCACCAGTTCAACCTCAACCATTACCTCCTGCTCCTCCAAGGCAACCTCAAATGCCTGCTCAACCGAACCCGAACCCCAACAACAGACAGGCCCAACAGGTATACACTGGGGAAACATCATACCCTACCTATGCTGTGGAGATCCAGGAGATCAATCTACGATCTGGAATGACTCTTCCGTATCGCCAACCTCCTCCCACAGAGGACGAGGAAGACAAACATGAAAGTGAACCAAAGGCTATTCCACCCTTTCCTGAGAGACTAACAACCACCAAACAACCCAACCCAGAGGAGGATGAGCTTCTGGGAGAGCTCAAGCAGTTGTGTGTGAAAATACCACTTCTCCAAGCCATCAAAGATGTGCCAATATACAACAAACTGCTTAAGGAAAAGTGTTTCAAACACCCAGGCATGCGAAAGAGGGATGCTTCAACCATCAATGTCATAGGACAACTGTCTGACCTTATGTTGTGACAAGTCATCTGCCCAAAGTACCTAGATCTTGGGAGTCCTGTAGTAGATGTCCACATCAATGGCACCATCATACCTCACACCTTGATTGATTTGGGGGCTGCCATTAATGTAATGACCAGGGATACCATGCTCAAACTCAACCTTCAGGGTTCCTTGAGGAAGACCTCGACAGTCCTACAACTAGCAGATCGCTCCACCGTGACTCCCGAAGGGATTGTGGAGGATGTCCTGGTCTCTGTTGACTCTTGGGAATATCTTGCAGATTTCTTAGTTCTGCAACCAAAGGCAAAGCTTACTGGATACCCTCTCATTTTGGGAAGGCCTTGGTTAGCCACTGCAGATGCTTACATAAGTTTCCGTGTAGGAAACATGACCATAAAAAATGGTCCTATTTCCAAGCAGCTAGTCCTATACCCTCCTGCCCAACCCTCATTAGAGCATGACTTACCACTTTGGTTGGAGGAAGGAGAAGAGGACGAGGTGTACTCAACACCTTTGTGCACCCTAGACACCACTAGAAGAGACCCCCCAACCGAGGATGACTTGATTGAGACCTTGATCCAGAATCCACCTCCCAGTGCATTGACCTTAGAGGAATTGGTGGAGGATGCCCAAGCCAACACCTTAATGGACCTTTGTGCAACCAACCCTGTCACTCCCAGAGTCAAGAATGTGGAGTTCGGCCCTGAGAGGACGTTAAAGATCAGCTCCTCCCTATCTCCTTCTCAGGAAAAGGAGTTGTGTAGTCTGTTGGCCAGTCATCTAGATGCTTTTGCTTGGAGATATAAGGAGATGAAAGGAGTCCATCCTTCGGTCTGTACCCATCACATTTACATCAAGGAGGATTGTAAACCGGTTAGGCAACCCCAGAGGAGGATGAATCCAGCCCTTAAGGACATTGTAAAGGAAGAATTGCAAAAACTGTTGGATGCCAGATTCATTTACCCCATCTCAAATAGCGAATGGGTGTCCCCTCTGGTGTTGGTTCCCAAGAAAAATGGGAAGTGGAGAATCTATGTGGATTACCAAGAACTGAACAAAGCTACCAAGAAAGACCATTTCCCTCTACCTTTCATAGATCAAGTGTTGGATGGATTGGCAGGAAAGAAGTTTTTCTCTTTCCTGGATGGGTTTAGCGAGTACAACCAAATCCAAATCAGCCCAAAAGACCAAGATAAGACCACCTTCACTTGTCCCGGGGGTACCTTTGCCTACCGAGTTCTTCCCTTTTGGCTATGCAATGCTCCTGCTACCTTCCAGAGAGCCGTCTTGAGCATCTTTTCTGAGCTGGTCCATGATGCGGTGGAAATCTATATGGATGACTTCACTCCTTATGGGTCCAACTTCCAGGAAGCATTGTCCAATCTGGGAAAAGTCCTAACCAAATGCATTGAGATGAACCTGTCCCTTAGTCCTGAAAAATGTGAATTCTTGATGACTGAAGGGACCGTGCTAGGCCATACCATTTCTTGCCAAGGGTTACAAGTGGATCCTAACAAAATTGCTCTCATCAAGAAGGTTCCACCTCCCCAAAAGGTAAGGGATGTTTGGAGTTTCTTAGGATTAGTAGGGTATTACAGGAGATTCATTAAAGACTTCAGCGAGTTCGCCTCCCCATTGTTTGGCCTCTTGGCAAAGGATGTGGAGTTTAAATGGACTGACGATTGTCAAAGGGCCCTAAATGAATTAAAGGACAAGTTGGTGTCTGCCCTAATCTTGAGAGGTCCAAACTGGGCCCTACCTTTCCACATCCACACTGATGCCTCGAACAAAGCCATAGGGGCAGCTTTAGGACAAGTTGAACAAACACTTCCATATGCCATTTACTTTGTTAGCAAAAACTTATCCAAAGCTGAACTGAATTACACTGTAACTGAGAAAGAATTCCTAGCTGTGGTCCATGCACTGAACAAGTTCCGACATTATATCACGGGCTATCAAACATTTGTACATACTGATCATGCTGCAATTAGATATTTAATGAATAAACCAGATGTGAATGCTCGTATTATTAGATGGTTACTTTTGTTGCAGCAATTTGATTTGACTATCGTTGAAAAACCAGGTAAAGAAAATGTTGTTGCTGACTTTTTATCTAGATTGGATCTATCTGCAGATGAGGATGGAATAGTGGATGACCAGATGCCCGATGAGCATCTGTTTGATATCTCAGTACTCTCTCCATGGTTTGCTGATATAGCAAACTACCTCGTTTCAGCACAGTTCCCTCCGCACCTATCCTCAAGAGAGAAGAGCAGAATCATCAGAAAAAGTGCCTCATTTACTTGGATCGGGGGCAACCTGTTTAAGCTTGGCCCTGATCAGATCTTAAGGCGTTGTGTAAGGGAGGAGGAAGTCTTTGATATCCTCCTCACCTGTCATGATGGGCCTTGTGGAGGACATTTTGCAGCAAAGAGGACTGCCTTCAAAATCCTGCAGGTAGGCTACTATTGGCCCACACTTCATCAAGATGTCAGAAGATATATCAGCCAATGTGACCGATGCCAAAGAATGGGGAAACCGACTCAAAGGGATGAGATGCCTCTCCAACCTCAAGTGACTCTTGAGCCATTTGAGAAGTGGGGTATGGATTTTGTGGGTCCCATCAACTCTCCTTCGAGGCAGAGATCTTGCATCATTGTGTGCACCGACTACCTGACAAAGTGGGCAGAAACCAAGGCAATCAAAGCAGCAACAGAAGAAAAGGTGGCTGAGTTCTTAAGGGAAAACATCTTCTACAAGTTTGGCTACCCAAGAGAGCTAGTCACCGATCAAGGAAGCCAGTTCACATCCAACTTAATTGAAGACCTACTAGCTCATCACAAAATCAAGCATAGGAATTCCACCCCATATCATCCACAGGCAAATGGGCAAGTGGAAGTCACCAACAGAGCATTGTAAGGGATTTTGACTAAGGTGGTGAGCAGCAGTAGGAAAGATTGGGCAGATCGCCTGGTTGAGGCCACATGGGCTTACAACACCACCTGGAAGACCACAATCGGCTTCACACCTTATGAGCTGGTCTATGGGAAGAAAGCTTTGCTGTCCATTGAATTTGAATACAACACTTTGAGGATGGCAGCTCAGCTGGACCTAGATCTCAGCCATGCACAACAAGAAAGGTTATTGCAGCTGAATGGACTGGACAAGCACCGAATGCAGGCCCTCCTTCACTCAGAAGTGGTTCAACTTCAGAGGAAGGTGTGGCATGACCAACACCTCAATGACAAGCAATTCCAGGCAGGAGATTGGGCGCTGTTGTATGATTCCAGGCATAAAGATTTCAAGGGAAAGCTGAGAACCAGATGGCTGGGACCATATGCAGTGGAAAAATGTCATGACAATGGATCTGTTCTTATTCGGACCATTGATGAGGAGGCCATCCCCATGCTTGTCAATGGGCATCGACGGAAGATCTACAGGAAACCTCTCTCAAGACAAGAATTCATTAAAACTGTGGAGAAATCAGTGCTGGTCATAGAGAAGGGTTCTGCCTCTGCTTTGGGCATACCCTGAAAGATATAAAAAAAAATTAAATAATAATAATAATAATAATAATAATAATAATAATAAAGATCCTTGGGTGAAAACCTTTCTGAGGCTCCCAAGGCAGGTGGTAGGGGTGAAAACCTCATTGAGGCGCCCCTATTGTCTTTCAAAAAAAAAAAAAGAAGAAGAGAGATTTGAAAAAGATCCTTGAGTGAAAACCTCTCTGAGGAACTTAAGGCAGATGGAAAGGGTGAAAACCTCATTGAGGTGCCCCTGCTATCTTTCAAAAAAAAAAAAAAAAAAAAGAGAAAAGAAAGAAAAAAACAATAAGCAAAAAAGACAGGGACAACAAGTTTATAATGTGGAAATGCATGTAGGTTGCAGGTGTTCTATGAAGGAGAGGAGGTATCTCAACTCAAAGTCAAGGATCCTTATCATGCTGCCAGGAGACCTCACCAGCACCTCCTCCAAGAATACTCATCTTCTCCAAGGTATGGGCACGATTTCATCACAGCTTAGTCTTCTACAGGAAGTTACAGACTTTCTACAGGAAGTTCTGTATTTCTACAGGAAACTTCCTGTAGAAGTTTTGGACGGCCCAGAACTGATTGTATGAGGAGATCTAACGACCAAGGTCCGGTATGGACGCATGCAAGCTACCATTTTCTCCCTCACACACTGCTGTCACCTCCTTCTACCACCCTTGTCGACATGCAATGAAGATACCTGCACAATCAAAGCAGATCATTGAGTTATCAAGAGAAAGCAATTTTTAAATGAAAAAAGACGCTGAGATGCCATGCCATACCCATCCCAGCTATCCCAAGAGCTCTGTGAGTGTGATCGTGAGGCCACTGTCTTCATCGTGCAACATGCACCCGAGGAGGAAAAACTGCTACAGGACATCCTGCAGGAGTCCCTTAGCAGTTAAGCCAACTAGAGTGTACACCATTCCATCGCCTACAACATGCAAGGATAACGCAGGCACATGCAGTCGAATCATAAGATTCATCGTCAGCGGCCTGTGAAGAGGAACCTCCGGGCTTGTGCAATCAAGCAACAGCAAACGAATCTACTCATCATCGTCCAAAAGCCCGAAGAATCATGTCGCGGCCGCACAGGTAAGTGCCTCGCCCTTTCTTCTGTCGAATTGCATGAATTTTACTTTGAAATGTTTGCAAGTGTGAAGTGAATGGGTTGAGCGGTCGTATGGCCATTCGACTGGCCACGTCGACCAGTCAGCTGGTCTAGTCGGATGTGTAGAATGGTGGCCGCGGAAAAAGAACGGGTAGTGGACACGTGAGAACCGTCCAGTCGGGGAGAAACGAGTTGAAACAGAAATGACGACGGCGGATCTGCGGGGAATGATGCGGCAGTAAGGGAACTTGTAGAAGAATGAGTAGACGACGTCATCCAACGGTCCGGCAGGGACAGCTCACCCCCGCACCACGGATTCCGCCGGATTCAAATCTAATCGGCTAGATTGCCACCCCACGCATTTATCAATCGCCGTTTGAAAGTCGAGTGAGCATCCAGATTCCTCTGAAGCTCGACACTCCAAGTCTTCGGCCGTTCAAACGCCTGTTAAGCAGCACAGAGAGCACAGACCCACTGCAGTATCCTCTAGAATTCATGTGCTGCTTCTACAGGAAAGCTGCTTCTACAGGAAATTGGGTTCCTCACGTCAAAAGGTGGCGGATTAAAAAGGTAAGCCTGAACCTTCCATGCAATTGGTTTCGAGGGTGGCAGAGTCGACGTTCTACAGTCTGGTCGTAAAAAAATTGCAAGTATTGTCTGCCGTTTGAATGAATTTTCATCCTACAGGATGCGAGTTATAATTAAGCCGTGTTAAGGCTCATCGGGAGATAAGTTTTCGTGAATTGTATGCGTGGCAGAGGCGTAATTCTACGCTCTATCCCAGTAGGCCAATTTTCTTCCGCACCCGCCACCTCCAGCTAACGCAGTTGTTTTTCACCATACCGGGTGGGTTCATCAGAAGGGAACCAACTGACTCAACAAAGCTAAGAGAAAATCCTGAGGTGGTGGAGCTGTTCACGCAAGCGCAATGGATGTCGTTCTGCAACAAGTTGTAGGGCTATGACGATGAGGTGGCAGAGGAGTTCTTGCAAGCTCTGAAGCTGAAATCCAAAACATTGGCCACTGTCAACTTCAGGGGTTTGAGTCTCAGACTCACCCCACAATTCATCAGCCGAGTTACTGAGCTCCCAATGGGATTACCATGGGATAAAGAAGAGAGGAAATTGGGCCAGAAGGCTAAGAAGGAATTCTTCCCCCCAGAGGAGGAATTCTCAGAAGATAAAAACGGGGTTCGTAGGACTAGCTTACTGCCACTATGGAGTGAAGTTAGCCTCCAGATTATGAAGTACATCACCTGCGAAGGTCGGTTTAGCATTGTATATGGGTACCATTTTCGGTTACTCACGGAATTAAGGCATCAGATGGACTTACCTGTAGAAAACAAACTAAGTATCCCCTACTTTCTACTACAGTCTATGATTGAATCTGCCACCAAGTTGAAAGAAGGCACACCAGACCAGGTAGCCCACCATGGACTCATTAAACTCCTCGTGGAGGATGCGCTCCACACATACAAGGTTCCTCTCTCATGGGAAGCCTTCAGAAATTTGACCAAGGATGGTGATATAAAGATGTTGACTGAAGAGCTCGGTTCATCTAGCAGTGAGGAGAAGGAGTCAGTGCCCGCAGGGAAGAAAGAAAAAGGCCAGAAGACCATGACCACGGAGCAGAAGAAAGAGCAAAAGAAGAAACAAGAGAAAAAGGGTGCCAAAGAGAAGGATGACACACCCATGTTGACGGCTAGAGAGAAAAGACTACAAAGCAGAGTGGACAAGGCTGAGCAGGTCCACATCAGCAAAGGCACCTCGACAGCAGCCTCGACCAAGTCAAAACGTAAAACACCCTCAGCAAAGCAACCTAAAGTGGTGCCACCTGTTCCTACAGGAAAACCGAAACCGGCTTCTATAGGAAGCCCGAAATCAGCTGAAAAAGGGCCTTCTACAGGAAGCCCTAAGAAAAGAAAACCAAGGGAAAAGAAGGCCGATGTTCTTGCAAGGGAGGCAGCAGCTGTGCTGGCCACCCTCAGTACACCTCCTAAGCCCAAGGAAAAGAGAAAGAGGGAGGCCCCTCTATATTTTAAAGCTAGGAGAAGTGTGAGAATAAAGACGGGCAAGCCACAGCCTCCGTCCAGCAGCCCAATCACTATAGATGATGCCCTACTTCGCCCAAGGAGAGGTCCCCCTCAAAGGTATCAGTCACCTATGAGAGGGGGAGCCCGAAGAAAACTACTTGGAAAGAAAGGTTAGACCAATTGGCTTCAAAAGCTTGGCTACAGGATGCTGAGGATGCTCTACAGGAAACCTTAGCCCGGCTTAAGGAGACCGAGAGGATGGAAGGCAGCACAGAGAAAGATGATAATGAACACTGGGAAGAGGTGAACAGAAAGGCTGGGTTCCTTATCAGCAAGGAGGACACTACTACAGAGGCTTGGGATGTAAGGGTGGCAGTAAAGGCAATGAAGGATGAGGAGCTGGACTAGTTGCTCAAGGATGAGCAAATATTTTAGCTGGGGGGTGATGATGAGCCCCAAATTTGGTAACATTTTGGGCTCATTTGGCCTACTTACCCTTGCTCAACCCTTCATTTTCCATCACTTATGCATCATTTTTTAGTATATTCATGTTATTTGTAGGAAGGAGGGTAGTCACTATTCCTAGGTGGCTAATACATGTTTATTTCAGGTTTTTTTGACATTAAATGGAGAAAAACCACGCAGATGAAGGCAAGGAGACAGCCAAGGTGGCATTGCGGTTTTGTAGGAAGGTTGTCCACAGCCTTGAATGGCCTTCCTCGTGATCTCCACCCCAACTCCGAGCTCCAATAGCTATCACCACCGAGCTAGAAGACAGCCAACGGATTCTAAGGGAACATCAGTTTACTTTTAGTTGGTCAGCCAAGCCCGACTAATTTAGGAGGCCACCCTGTCCCTCATAATGTATAAATATTGAGGCTGTAGCCTTCGATGGGGACTTTTGAACCTTTGTTGCAGATTCTGAATTACGAGCTATAGCTCTGTTTTGCTTTTTGTAAGCCATTTTTGGCATGTTATGAGACTGATGACTATTATCTTTTAATAAAAGGCAGGCAGATTTGAGTTCAATTCTGAGTTCTTAGAGGAGCTATAGCTCTCAGGGTTGGGCCCAACCTGAGAGCAATAGGCCTCCTTTCTTTGTATTGTTACTTTTCTTTCAACATTATATTTCTTTTCCTTCACATGCATTTGGAAACACAGTTTGCTGAGTTGAACTTCTTGGTGTGGTTAAGTAGGTTAGTTTTAAGAACAAAGTTGCTTTCAGTAGTTTAGATTAGAGTGATCAGAGCTCCAAAAAAGGGTTGATTGCACACTCACTTCCACCTCTGTTTAGAGATTGGGATTGCAGCCCATGCCACCCACCAAAAACACAGTTTTACATGTGCATGCAAGCTTTAACGTAATATTTCCGTTTGCAGAAGTGTCCATGCATTTAGATCTTGAGCAATAACTCTTTGTTTCAGCACCATGCACGATTTTCCCTTAAAAACGACATTGCTGTTCTTTGGTTTCTAATAAAACAGTTAGAGTAGGTTGATGACATTTCGGTTATACGCAAGACAGGGGTGATTTGTTTCATTTACATTGCGCAACACCACTCCATCATTTCCTTATCCTTCTCAGCCGTGCCTAGGCCATCTACTTATCTCCCAGTTAGATCATTTGCCTCCCAACTCTTCTATCATCCACGTTGTTTTATCTTCTCGGCCTTCCATTGCCTCTACCCTTCTCTAGACCAACCAGCTTTACACACCCCCTCTCCATCTCACCTCTCTATCCATAAGCCATCACAAGCTCCCCTCCTACCTCCCTATCCACCCATACAGCTCATTCACTCATCCATCACCCAAAACTCCGATTGCAGAACATCCTGTAGAAATTACGGGACTTCCTGTAGAAGTCCTGAACTTCCTGTAGAATCCCTTGCAGACATCCTGTAGAATCTTGCAAACACGGTTGCCAGGCATCTGAAATTTGTGAACTCCTATGGAATGATGTTAGGGATCCCTTAGACCCTCTCAGAGTCCTCCTGACCTTTTCCAACCCTTCCTCCCCTTGATCTACCCCTGCACAGTCAAGAGACCAGTAAGAAGCACAGTCATAATAACTCCCACAACTTGAGCAAAACTACAAAGACATGTTCTCTTCAGATGAAATTAGTTTAGGCACATGCATTTCTTCTCAATAGAAGTAATGGCATCAATTTTATAAGTTGCATTCCCACCATTGCATCATAAGGATTAAGCTGGTAGAATTAGGGTTTACTAGGGTTTCCATGTTTTGTTGGCTTTCAGTTCATTCTTGCAAAGTAGGTTAATCTCCTTTGAGATAGATTTTGTTCATCACTTAAAAAGATTCTTCTGAGAACATATAGAAGTTGGCTTGAGCCCTAGCGGACTTGTGCCAGCTGACCAAGTGACAGCTGCGACAAGAGCTAGTACTTGTGCATATAGCACCGTCGCTTCCAAGTTTGTTACGAACTACCAGGTTGATAAAATTAGAGAAGGAAGCTCCAGGAGTTGTAGCATTATTGCTACAATACTGGAGCCCACCACTTGGTGATAGAGTAGAAACAATTTAGAGGAAATCCCCTTGGGATGGCCAACCAAGCAATACTGGGAGAAATCCAAATTTGTAGGAAAAACCAAAATCCTAATACTGGAAAGACTGGGCCTGACCAAAACATTAGGCCCCCATTCCAGGAAAATTATGCTGAAGCCTCAACTTCTGATCAACCAACAGAAGACACTCAAATTAACTTAATGGGCCTCAATAATGAACAACAAGTTTTCTTGACCCATGAAGACCAAGAAGCTCACACTGTTAAACAATTCCAAACTCAACCATGTGAATCATTTGATTTTAGGGAGGGATATGATACAACCATTTACGAATTCCACAAGCAATATAATCTGAGAAGCAGAAGAATAGATGTCCCTGAGGCCAATAAACAGAAAGATACCAAGAAACCTAACAAAGCTAAGATCAATAACCCCTCCTGTACAAGCCCTTCTTAGAACAGGTCATAACCCAAATAATCCAATAGTTGAAGATGTATCAGATAATCAATGACCTAACAGACAACCTTCCACTTCCATTCCTCCCAAAGGAAATGTGGAAGAACCTCCAGAAATTGACTTGGAAGCAACTTCAGCCCATAACACCACTCCTGAAAAAGAGAAAAACACTGAAAATACAGTAGAAAAAGAGAATCTCACTGTCCGAAATACAAAAACTCAAACTGAAAAACCTTTCAATCTTGAGACTGAAATAGGCAAATTAAAGATAGCCATTCCATTGTCAGAATTGGCTAAACATGATGTCTACAGAGGTCAAATTAGCAGATCACTCCAAATTTCGGTGAACAAAGATTCAGTAAATGTCTTTGATGACCAGCCTGAATTAATTTTTGGCCTTGAGGTAAACAGAAAATCAGTAGATGGAGGAGTCCCTCCTTTCTATGTAAGTCTGAACATACATGATAAAATACTTCATAATGCCATGTTTGATTCTGGTGCTTCTCATAACTTAATGCCTAAATCTGTAATGGAGAAGTTGGACCTAGATATTACCAGGCCATACAAAGACTTATTCTCTTTTGATTCAAGCCAGGTCAGATGTCTAGGATTGATCAAAGATTTATGTGTATCATTAGTTCAATACCCCACCAAGACCATTTTAATGGATATAGTGGTAGCTGATATTCCACCAAAATATGGCATGTTGTTGTCTAGATCTTGGGGTGCAAAGCTCTAAGAATCTTTACAGTTGGACATGTCTTATGCTACTATTTCAGTATTTGGTCAACCAAAGAGATTATACCGAGAAACTTTAATGAAATATGTGGTAAGTAGTCAGGAGAAACCCTAGAATTTTCCAATCTACTCCATGCACTCTGACTTGGACTCCTTCATTCTCTACAATGCTGAAACTGATCCTCCAACTGATGTCAAGGTTTTAGCATTTGAACAAGAAGAAATTATAAACGAAAAGTCTAGTGTTCAAATTCAAGAAATTTATGAGAACAATGATTTATCAGACACTCGGGAGAAACTAGATGAAACTAAAGAAACATATCTTCCTATCAAGCAGATTACTGAAACTCTTGATACCAATTATGAACATGAAATTCTCTGGTACTTAGAATTTGATGGTTCAGTCAATAAATTAGGGGCAGGAGCAGGGATTTGGGTACACAATATAGAAAATGTTCATGCTGAAGGGCATGCTTACATATTAAACTTTAGATGCACCAATAATATCGCTAAATATGAAGCCCTGTTGCTAGGACTTAAATTGATCAAAAGTTTAGGGGCAATCAGGGTATCAGTTTTGGGAGACTCCAATTTAGTCATTCAACAGATGAAAGGAACTTCCTCACAAATGATCCCAGATTAAGACCTTACAGAGGAACAACGATTGAGATCCTCAATACATTTCTGGAAACACAACTTGCCAAAATTCCAAGAAAACATAATTTGCATGCTCACAGCTTGGCAACATTTTCTAGCACTTGTAAGTTACCATTTGAACCCAACCATCAATTTACAACTGAGATTAGACACAGGCCATCCATACCTGACAATGTAAAGAACTGGCAAGTGTTTGACAATGATATTCAGATTAACAATTTCTTGACCCTAGAAGAAGAGTTTTCTAGCACTAATATAGACATGGACACCGTTAGTGAAGTTGATCAAATAGAAAAAATGGAAACAAACATTTCAGCAGAAAGTGCAACTCAAATGCTTCACCCAACAAAATTTACCAATAAAAAAATTGCAAGATCTTAAAGAAGTATACATTGATGAGATTATCGGAGGAGAATTTGACGTTATTAATTAAAAAGACAATTATTTTCCCACAAGATTAACTCCTTTGGAAGATTTCTTTGATTTTAATGATATCCAAAAGAAACCCAAAATGCAACCTCCAAAAGCAGGCATTGAAGACTGTAACATAGGAACTGAAGAAAATCTGAAAATGATAAAATTATCCAAAACTTTGCCTCCTGATCAAAAACTTAAATATGTTGAACTGATCAAAGAATTCTAGGATGTTTTTGCCTAGAGCTATGAAGATCTAAATCTTATGAAACCTCTGTAATTCAACATACAATACCCCTCAAAGAAAATAAAAAACCGTTCAAGAAAAAGCTCAGGAGAATTAACCCTGTACTACTCCCCTTAATTGAAAAAGAAATCAAACGAATGTATGAAGCAGGGATAATTGCTCCTATCAGGTTTTCAGAGTGGGTGTCCAATTTAGTACCCACTAGGAAAAAACAGGAGAAATCAGATTGTGTGTTGATTTAAGGAATGTAAATAAGGTTTCTTTGAAAGACCAATACCCCTTACCTAAGATGGACCACATTTTACAAAGGGTAGTAGGTGCCTCTAGGATTTCACTTTTGGATGGGTTCTCAGGCTTTAAACAGATTCTAGTCCATCCTGATGACCGGGAAAAGACTGCTTTTACAACACCATGGGGAACTTTCAAATATGTTAAAATGCCATTTGGACTTAAGAATGTAGGGGCAACCTTCCAACAAGCAATGGACATAGATTTTGCAAAAGAAATTCACGATTTTCTGGTCATATATCTAGATGATATTACTGTGTTTTCTAAATTAGATCAATGACATTTAGATCATTTGAGACAAGTGTTTTTAAAATGCAGAAAGTATGGTATCTGATTAAATCCTAAGAAGTCGTTGTTCGGTCTAGAGGAAGGAAAACTGTTAGGCCATATCATCTCCAAAGATGGCATCAGGATTGATCCTAATAGAATAGAAGCCATTCTACAAATACCCCACCCTAGAAATATCAAAGAACTTCAAGCTTTCCTAGGAAAGATTAACTTTTCAAGAAGATTCATACATAATTTGGCTAAATTAATTAGATTGCTAAACAATATGTTGAAAAAAGATTCCAAGGTTAAATGGACATTAGAAGCAAAACAAGCATTTGAAGAAATTAAAATGGCTTTAACCAGAACACCAGTCCTTAAAATTCCAAAGTTTGATAGAGACTTCATAATATTTTCATTTGCATCAGAACACACCATTGCTGCTATTTTACTACAAAAAGATGATCAAGGATGTGAAAAACCCATAGCCTTTTTTAGTAAAGCACTTAGAGATGCACTGCTAAAATACCCAATCATGGAAAAAAAAGCTTTTGCACCTGTGAAAGCTATTAAAGACTTCAGAGTCTACATATTGTACTCCCATGTAATAGCTTATGTACCAAGTGCTGTTGTCAAAGACATCCTGACTCAGGATGGAATTGAAGGCAAACGAGGAAAATGGATAGCTAATATATTGGAGTATGATATTGAAATAAAACCTACAAAGCTTATAAAAGGACAGGGATTGGCTAAACTCATGACTGAAACAAACTTTCAAGCCCTGGATATCAATGAGCTGGATAATGAACAGGAGATGGCGACTCCACAAATCAGCCAGGCCTTCTTAGAATCACCTTGGTATGATGATATAACTCATTTATTATTAAACCTGCAGGCTCCTCCAAGGTTATCCAGAACAAAGAAAAGGTTTTTAAAAATGAAAGCTTCAAAATTTTGTATTTCAGATAATGCTCTTTTTTGGAAAAATCATGAAGGTATTCTATTGAACTGTTTAATAAAAGATGAAGCTGACAAAATTCTCAAATAATTTCATGCATGGGACTGTGATGGACACCTATACTGGAAATCAACTGCAGACAAAATCCTAAGGGCTAGATTTTATTGGCCAACCTTGTTCGCTGATGTCAAGAAGTTTGTCACTACTTGCCACAAATGCCAAATTTTTGAAGGCAAGAGGAAACTTTTACCTCCACCCTTAGACCAATTTCCACTGAAAGACCATTTCAACATGGGGTTTGGACTTCATTGGAGAAATCCATCCTCCCTCTTTTGGCCAACATAAATGGATCCTCACTGCCACACATTATTTCACCAAATGGATGGAAGCCATTCCTTCCAGACAAGCCAATGATACAATGATTATAGAATTCTTACAAACCAACATACTGTCTCGATTTGGCTGTCCTGAAAAGATCATAACTGACAATGCTGCCACTTTCAAATCTAAGAAAATGATAAATTTCTGTAACAAGTACCACATCACCTTAGGCCATTCCATAGCCTATTACCCTCAAGGTAATGGTCTAGTTGAGTCCTCCAATAAAAGCCTGATCAATATTGTTAAGAAAGTGTTGGAAGAAAACAATAAAAACTGGCACAAGAAACTTACCAATGCACTATGGGCAGACATATTAACTACCAAGGGATCCATTGGGACTAGCCCCTATGAATTAGTTTATGGCATGGAGGCTGTATTTCCTTCATCATTAGGGGTCCCTGTAATGAAATTACTGCAAGAAGCTCAGGTGGAACCCAATGACATTCAAAGAAGAATAAATCAGACCATCCATTTGCAGCAGACCAGAGAAGAGGTATACCAAAGATCCCAAGTGTTACAAGAAAAACTCAAGAAAATATTTGATAAGAGGACCAAGGCAGAAGATTTTTACCTAGGGGACAAAGTTTTAAAATGGGATTCCAGGAGAGAAGACAAAGGAAAACATGGGAAGTTTGACTTCCTATGGAAGGGACCTTTTATTATCCAGGCCTCACAGGGGAACAATACCTACTTTTTGAAGAACTTGGATGGTTCAGAAACAGAAGAAGGGCCAGTCAACGGTTGGATGCTAAAACACTACTTGGATCCAACCTCTTGATGAAGGTGAAGCCCGAAGAGTAGGCCTTGAGCCTCATAGGCCTAACTGTCATATATAAAATAAAGCAACCAACAGAAGGAGATTTCAGAGCACAGTCAAAGTTATGGAGAAGGGCATCTGACCTGCTGATCTTGACTTTCCACCAGGAAAAACCATCCCCAAGTGGAGCCAGTGTTATGCTCCTATATCAATAGGTATCATATTTCATGATTGACATTGATGAGCTCTGTAATATGTTCATACCTTTTCTGGTTGTAAAGGTTTTCCATATTATGAAAAAATCAAAAAATTAAAAAATGTAAAGAGGGTATACCCTAAAAGAAAATCAAAGGGTGAAAAAATAAAATGGTCAAAAGAAAAAGTGAAAGAAATGAACCCCAAACAAAATAGACCAGGAAAGTGTGCAAGTCCAAATGCCACTACTATTTCATTTTTTGTAATAAGCAATTGTGTGCAGCTTGTTGAACTTTATTCCACAATTGATGAATGGCCAAATAGCTTAATCTTGGTTTGTTTATGTTTTAATTTCATGTTTTAGAGATAGAGAATAAAAATCTGTCCAAAATATTTAAACTTGGCAGATAAGTAGATAGGTAGAGAAGCAAAGGAGCTCAACAGTTTAATCTGAGCCCTTAGAGGAAATAAGTGCAGACTTAGTCAGGCTTACCATGAAAAGAAAAGAAAATTGATGAGGGTTTGCCAGTCCAAGTGCACCCAAAGGAAAAGAAGAAAAAATGTTAGGTACAGTAGGTTGGGTAGGTAGTTTGGTGTTGCAGAATGAAACTAGTGATTGATTTTGTCTCTCAAAATGTTAATCTTACCTCTATCACAGGCACTATGGCAGTTTTATATTTTGAAGCAACTCAAGCGAGGCATGACTAACTCCCCTCATGTTTTTCCCTGAAATCATTTACTAACTTCCCCAATGGTGTTAAGATCTGCTTAATATCCTTAAAATCACTCATTCCATCTCATTCATTGCCTAAGTGAATTCCTACTTTACTTAGGAAAGTGGCCTTATTTCTTCTATAAACCCCTGCTTTTCCCTTTTTGCCTGAGTTTTGTAACATTATAACTTAGCGCTTTTCTATTCTTCGAAACCATATTAATGATTAACTCTATTATATGAATCCCTTGTAATTTTTCCCAATCCCCGTATTATGTATATATATAAAATTCCCAAATGTTAAATATCCCGCCCCGATTTTATTATAAACCATATGTTACTGTACAAATGGGAATTATTGGTTTATTTGAAACCTTTAATAGCCTTACCATGAAAATAAAGGAATAATTGACCTTCCAGGTTAATTATAGCCAAAGCCTGACAACCAATACAATCGCTCCCGAAACCATTAAAACCGTGGTTAATTATATCGGTCCCACCGCTTAAAGTACACACCATCTTAGGAGAGCGCCCATTGTCCGATCTCGGTCCTCGCATCTAATGGCTGTGGATCATATCGCAACCTGCCTATCCACCGCGCGTTAAGTCCGGGAAACTGGTGGTTTCGCACCCGTACCTGGGACACTTGTCACTCCGTTGCCGTGTTCGCTGCCCCTTTGCCCAAAACCGCCGTAGCCCAAAAGCGGTGTGGGCAAAACAGCTTACCGCCCTCCCGCTGACCCTTCGCTGACGACATCGTGCCACATCATCCCTCCGCTGACATCACCACCATGTCACTGCCACATCATCGTCCTGTAACCTTTGCTACACGACAAGATGTCCCATCGCTCTGACGTCATCTGCCCAATAAATGCCAAAAAATCCCCGCCAAACCGAATTTCATTAAAAAACGATGAAATATCATTTTCGTTGTAGTTCTCTTTGTTCAAGCTCCCATGCAAAATAATGACTAGAGCCACTGTACCAGCTTTTCAACCACCACCCGGCCCAAGAGACCATGGCAACGCGCTATGCAATCCGTCATTCAACCTGCAGTTACTCAATTTGCCTCCTTAATCCAGGTATTTATCCATTTTATCGATAACCCTGTAAATTTAAGTTCTTCACTGAAAATTCTACCTGAGAAAGCCAAATTCGAGTTGAGAACAGTCTGTTTAGTCCATGAAAAGACTCTTAAACCTGCTGTTTTAGTCCAATTTTCCACAGAAAGCCCAAATTCCAATTTGAATACATAAGAACCAAACATGGAAGCCCCCATAACCCTGAATGTCATGCCTATGAATGCACCTCTAAAGACTTAAATTATCTACCCTTGGCTGACAAAGATTTCCAAATAAAAGATTTATCTGGTGACAGGAATCATCATCAGAACTTCTGCTAAATTAGGGATAGTTATCTAAGAAACTCTGATATTTTTGGACTGTGAGAATCAAACCTTCCCATGTACTTCCTTCCCTCAGTCCATGTTTTCCCAGACATCATTCACCAATGTTGCGCTAACTATGACCCTGTCCATAGAGCAACTATGTCTCCTTCCCAAACTGTCCTTTTTTCCATAACTGCTGAATCCATCAATGAAATGATACATTTCCATTCCACTGAGCCCCTTGCTCATCTTTCCATGGGATTCTTGCTTGAAAAAGCTTCTCAATTGCCCAACTCAGAGGTAACCCGTATTGCTTAGATGTTCATGAAACCAAACTGCCAGCCCCAAGGCCCACCTCCCTATTTACATATCTGGTTCACTAAGATTTGAAAACTCATTCTTGACATGATATCCTTGATCTTGGGATTTAGGTCCAGTGAATATGTGGATGATATCATCGTGGTTCTATTATCGATCTTTACTCCAGGACAACCTCCTGCTGTCAAGTATGACTATGCCACTTTTATTGCCAACAAAATCCATGATCAATTTATAAATTTGGATAGAGAAGGAGTCTTCAAATACACATCTTTTATATACCATCTGTTGTTATATTATCAGCCAGATAGCTTTCCATTTCCCATCAGGAAGTTAGACTCAAAAGGAAATCAGAGGTTTGTGATCTTTTGGAGCTCAGTCTTCCATAACTGTGACTCCCCTGATACCTATAGTGAATTCATTAAATTATTTGTACACCCAGCCTCCACTCTGCTGATAGGAGCTCCTCCTCCTAGGATCATTGGTGACATGAAAAAGATTTTGCAGCTTTCCAAACAATACAAGATTGGTGACTGGTACCTCTGCAAGAATCACACAAAAATCAGAATGTATGGATGTGAACTTTGCCCTTTCAAGTTGCCTAGATATGTGCCCATGAGGTTATTTGCATTAGAATATTTCAGGAAGAACATCATTGCAGACTTAACCCACTTTTGTAATGCAAAGAAGAAGGCTCAGCTGAGAATAAAAAACCAGTTAGGCCCTTATGTCATCAATTCTAGGGATGCATGGAAAGATGACGAGGAGATATTAGAAGAACACCTTAGATTGAAGAAGAGTTTTTTGTGGGTGCCATATGACCCATTTAGTTTCATAAGTGACAGAAAAGTAAGAAACAAACTATCAGTGTATGTACATCATAGGATCCCAGAAATTGAACAGTATGCAAATCAGGAAGAATGGGTAGAAGGGACCTTAATAGAAGAAATTAGTGAACATGAAAAGATAGAAAAAGCCATGAAAGATCTTGAAAAAACCTTGACCTAGACTCTTTTGGACAGGTATCTTTCAAGCTGCCTCAACAATCAGGAGTTGGTACATCCTTTGCTGGAACTTCTCAGCAGCCTGCACATAAAACCAACACACCAGTCACAGGGACTTCAAAGGGTAAAGAGGTAGATACCACAGAGCATCCTATAATGAAAGATTAGCCAGCAGTGTCAAAAGAACAGAATCAGGGGTAGATTCCTCTAGCCCAAACTAGAGCACCAGAAATTCCAGCATTGTAAACTCCTCTAAATGAGGAAATAAGCAAGAAAAGAGACAGAGAAGAGCCCACACCTATCAGTGGACTTGCTGAACAACCAGGAGCAAAGAGACAAAGACTGAATCCTCTATCAGAAGAGGAAATCATTTAAGAAACGACAAACAGTCTAAGAGGTGAGAGGTTAGTCAGCCAACAGACTTCCCCAGTGGTAGATACATCAACTAGCTCACATAGGTAGGAGCTAGAAAGACAACACAGTGTAGAAGTATCATCTACTAGGCCACAAAGCAAACATTCCTTAGACATTAAACGAACTTTCATAGAAATTAAGGCTAAAAAATGATCCTGTGAGGATTCAAACGTACAATCAATTCTTGAAGATAGCCTCCTCAAACCAGCAAAGGTTAATCTCTGCCTATGACATTAAAGAAGGCAAAATGTTAATGAGTTATTTTAAGCCAAAGGTACAACAACCCCAGTCGGCAGCAGATTACATCAGAACAAACTTGGAGGTCCTAGCCAAAGACATTCATCCATTGGACCAGATTGAACTTCACAAGCAGACTGGAGAAATGGTTTATTCTACAATGGTTGACAAAGCAATGTTGGCCCATCAGTTATAGAACTCCTTGGACAATACCTCTGCTCAGTTACATTTGGAGAAAGCTTCTTCTCTGGCCAAGGACAATAGGATCAAATCTTTAGAAGAAATCATCATTGAACTGGGACATGATCCCAAAGATGCTAAAGGCATAAAGGCACTTATGAAGAAGAAAGAAGAAGACATTGCTGCCCTGAGGAAACAACTGAAACTACCTCCTTCCATGCATCCACAGACTGCAGAAGTTGTACAACAGAAATCAGAAGAAGAGATGATGGACCTGCTCATGAAGCTTAATGAAAGATTAAATGATACAGAGCAGGCACTAGAAAAAGCACTGAAGGAAAAGCAGGGAGAGTCGACCTCCCAGCCTCCCGAAGTAACCCCCATAGTCTCAACAACAGTCCCTTCAACACTTGGAACAACATTGGCTCCTAATGTCCCAGCAGCCACAACAGAAGTAATTACAGGTACAGAAACAACAGCAACAACACTAGGCAACAATACTAATATGAGCACAGAAGAATTGATGAAAGCCATGGAAGAATTGAGACTCCAAGTGTCAGAGTTGAAACAAGTAAAGGAAAATTGGCAAAAGTAGAAAAGAATTATGACAAATCCAAGATAAATGTTGCAGAGAAAATAAGAGTTTATAAATCATTAGAGAATAAAGTGAGAACATTAGAGAAGGATCTCACTTTGGATAAGCCTCTGGAAGAAATCAAAGGAATTCTTTGGACCAACATCAATCAATACCTAAATAATGTCTGGCCATCCATCCAAGTTATCTATGAGCAGATTGACTTAGTGAATGCAGCACATGGATAAATTCAAAAATTAAGAGCTTTATTAGGACAAATGCCTGATCAAGCCAACCGGCTCATACATTTTTTGAATAACAGAAATAGGGAACAACTGGAACAACTCGGCATCCCAGACAAGACAGGCACCATTTTTGAAATCAAAAGAGTTCTAACTAAGAGAACTTTAATGTAGAATTTGGAAAGAAGATCCCATGATATGCAAGTAGAAATTAATTCTTTCATGGAAAGGTTTGCAATTTTGCAGGATAAAGGGCTACCAAGTCTTTTAGGAAATAATGACCAACTTATGAAACACATAGATTATGTACATAAATTGAACAAATATGCTGCTGATAAAGTTAGTTCATCAACAAGTGCTTCAGGAGTAAAATCACTCCCCACAGGCCAAGTTCTCTATGATAACTTAGAGAACTTATTTTATATTGAGCATGAGGTAAAACATTTGTTTCAGCTGCAGCCTAATTTTTTCAGATATACATAATTGATGAAACCATGAGGAAACTTCAGAAGCATAAATTTCCAGAGCAACAATGGTGGGAAGACATGTTGGGGATTTTGTAAATTTCTCTTGGGTAAAACGTAAATTTCGGGCTATTTTTCCATGATAAGATAGACAGGGATGAACGAGGGTCAAACGGGTCAAAGTGTATCGAAACAAGATTGAAGAATATCCGACAAAGACGGAGAAGCCAGCACAGAATATCAGTGGAAGACAACTGAAAACCGACTCACAGAGCCTGCCTCCAGCACATCCGACAAAGATGGAGTAGCCAGCACAACATCAATTATCTTCTCCCTGTTTTCGAGACTATTTGTCTCTATATTTTGTAAAAAACTATTAGTCATCACTAGATATTATCTCCATAAGATATTTTGTAAGATATTTTGTATAAATACCCCCCCAAACGAATCACTTGGGGTTGGTGGGCATTCCTAGATTTTTCTTTAATACTGAAACTTTGGAATATAAGCTGTTGGAACCATCTGTTGTCTGGCCTACTGGATGAGGAATTAATGCGGAAGACTTGTCACATAATTCTTGAATCAAACTCTGGATCAATAAGTCCCCTATATCTCATGTTTTACAGTTTTCTTGTTTGCTATATCATCTGTGTTTCATAATTTGAATAGTAAAGAAAAGGATTATTTCAGAATTTGCTTAAACTGCACTCTGTTTTCAATCTTTATTATTCTCTGTGTTTTCTTCAGAATTAGTATAAGTAGTGAATTTTTAATTTCTCCTGCTTCCTGGTTCTTTCATGTTGTCTATTTGCTAATGAATTCTTAATTGCTCCTTACCAGTAATCATCCATTTTCTCTCTTCAATATGTTGAAGGATTCTTAACTGTCTTTCATCCATTTGAGTCCAATTCATCTTATTCCAGCCTATATTTGTTCCATGTTTGACTACCTTGCTCTATGATACCATCCTCTGTTGAGAAACCTAATCCAGAAAGCTACCTTCTTCGACTCCATCATGCCCAATGGTCTGAACTATTTTGTTTTACCTCTCTATTCTATTGAATCTCACCACCCAAACTCAAAACAAAACCCTTGAACTTCATAACTAGCCTAACACATTTCAAAAAAAAGCTAAATCATAAAGAGAGAGCCCTCTCTAGATGCAGATTGGCTAGAATTTGTATCTAAAAGATTGGTCTATGGTTACCTCGGTCGTATTCCCTTTCTTACAACTTTGGGGAACAACTTGAGCGATAACACACCCTAGCTGATATAGTGAGGAGGGGTTTTGGTATTGAGAGATATACCCTAGCCACTCAAAGAGGAGGGATCAAATTAGATCCGATCATTGGGATTAACCTGTAGATCAAGAGGAGAGGTCGATCAAATCTCTCACAGGGGAATAACGTTGGAGGAACTATTGTCAACCATTTAGATTTTGCTAGTGTTTTAACAGGTATTGATCCAGATTTGGAATGTAATATCATATTCTAGTTAAGAAAATAAGGCCAAGTTTTTGATAAATATTGTCTGTGTTTTTCTTGAATTTTTTTTGCAAAGTGCCATGGTGTTATTTAAATTTTCGGCAAAATTATCTGTAGAATTCTGAAGAGAATATTTACTGATTTTTTTTATAGAAATTAATTAAAAAGAATATTACAATGGATTTGAGCTGGTTTTCCTACCAAAATGAGGGTTTAAAGGGTAATTTCATTAGCGCTCAGATTCATAAATGTTTGTGGCAACCAAATTCCTTTTGCAAGACCAAGAAAAAGAAAAAGAAAAAGAAAAAGAAAAAGAAAAAGAAAAAGAAAAAGAAAAAGAAAAAGAAAAAGAAAAAAAGAAAAAGAAAAAGAAAACCCTATCTAATTATTGTGTTGCAGGGTAATCTTGTGGCCGATAATTCTATTTTGAGAGGATAATTCCACAACCCATTATGTAAGCCAAGCTCATTCATTTCAAGGGCCAAGTTTATTATATTGCAAGAGATGAGTTGGTGATTATAAAATCAAAGTACATGGAATTTCTGTGCTAAAATTGTCTTAAATTGCAGTTCGAATTCATTTTTTCCCCAAAAAAAATCGTACTTTTTCATTTCAAGCAGAAATACAAAACAAATTCAATATAACTGACAAGTTAGCTCTTTGATAATTTCTCAAAATCTACAGATGATTATCTATCCAAAATATTTATTGGTATTTGTCCTAGTAAAAAGACCTCCCAAAGGAATACATCATTACAAAAAGTACCATATTAGTGGCAACTTAATGTCCATTCTTAAAAAAAAACAAAAAATATGCATTCAGTCCAAAAACTGTTGAAGGGAACCATTTTCCAGATCCGCTTGACCATCCACCATATGAGTAATCTCATAGGTTCTGTTCCATATCCAGCCCCCGTTTTGATAATTGGTATACCAACAAGTTATTTTCTTTGTAGACATGTGTGCACTTCATCTTGTTGAATAAGAGAATTTTTTCATTAATTTGTGATGCTACAAAGATAAGATTCAAGTGACTTATTTTGTTCGAGCCATTGAGGTGTCCTATAACAAGCATGGAATCTCCAAAGACTTGAAATGAGAATAAGCCAATTTTGCAGCTAGTCTAAATAAGCATAGACAAGTCACCAACTTAGCTAAGTTGTTGCTTCCAAGGCACGTATTAGCCTTGAAAGTGTATTGATCATCATCATGAATCCACAGGGAAAATCCAAGTCCACTCTTGAGTCCTCTATCTGAACAAGCTCCATCGAAGAAAGCCTAGGGCTTTGATTTTTCAATGATCAAATTATTTACCTGTCTGGGTACATGAGGAGAGGAAATCGAGCCATATAATTTTAAACAAGCCACCACCATTGAGGAAGTTGCCCAAGTAGTGACAAAATTTCTGGAGGTCCAAATAGCCCATGAAATTATTGAAGGGATGCATCTCCATGATTTTAAACTTCTATCAGAGAAGAAATTATTAACACAGTCCCCAATTGTAGCTTCACTCTAGATATTAGCAAGATTAAGTTCGTTCCTGATTGAACCCCATACAAATCTAGTGTATTCACAGGTACAAAAAAGACTGTCATTGCTTTGCCTTTCCAATATGAAGAGTAAGCATATATTTGGACCATAGAATTGATGATGTTGTGCAGACAATCCTAGGTAAGAACCTTATTGTGAAGGATCAACCAAAGATTTAGTACAAATTTGGGCAGAGCATGTACCTTCCAAAAGAACTTCCACCAACGATGATTGATTCTAGGATCTCTATCCATGATAGATTGGTACCCAAGCTTTACATTGTAGTCATCCCCCTCCTGATTTAATTTAATATGGGTCTTGACCAATTCAGCGATGAACTACGACCAGACCCCCTAGTACAACTTTGGACAGATCATGCACCTTCCAAAAGAACTTCCACCAATGATGATTGATTCTAGTATCTCTATCCATGATAGATTGGTACCCAAGCTTGACAGTGTAGTCATCCCCCTCCCGATTTAATTTAATATGGGTCTTGACCAATTTAGGGATGAACTACGACCATACCCCCATCTAACCTACAGGGATATCCAAATATTCAACTCACATCAATTGTTGCAGTTGTCAAATAATTGATCGAATAGGGTCAACAATGTCACATAGGAAAATATACCTTGTGCATGCAAAGAAAATCCTTAAGGCCATTACACATAAAAACTTGAATACCGCATTCGACAATGCCTTCAGATCCTATTCACATAGAATGGCCATTACCATCTCTTAAGGTCAAGTGATTGCCAAATATAGGGAAGGAATTAACTAAGGCCCACTAATGGCTGGAAACATTGAGTGTATTTTTGTTGCGTAGCTGCACCTAGTTAAGAACTCCAACAAGATAGATGTATTTATTGACCATTATTCTGCTCCATAGGGAATTTGAAGTAATGCAATTGCACATATATTTTCTAGCCAAGGCTTTGGAAAATTGGACACCATCCTTTAAACCCCATCTGCCACAATATTTTGGAAGAGTTATTGATTTCCATACAACTAGAACCATACCTGTTGAATCCATGCACCCTCCCCATAAGAATTTAATACAGTTTCTATTCATTTTGGAGATAACTCCTTTCAGAATCTGTGTCAGGACTACCTAATAAACTAGAATTTCCTTGAGTACAACTTTGAAAAGCGTCAATCTCTTTGCTTGAGAGAGCCACCGCTTACATGAAAAGAGCATGCATGCTTCACATTTATCAATAAGCCAATGACAATCCTACTTTTATAACCATTGGGTTTCAGAAAAAAATCCCAAGTATTTGAGACCATCCACCATTTCCTTGCAATCAAATCAACAGTGCATAGCTAAAGCATGGAGAGTTTCACAATTGAGAATATGGTGATAACATGTTGTTTTTTCAAAGTTAATTTCCATACCATATCTTGCAAAAAAAAATCAAGTAATCTCATAATGCATTGAAAATTTCTTATATCACTAGAGAAAAACAACAATATATCGTCAACAAAGAGTAGGTGTGATATCCTCAAAGAGTCACCAACAATAATTCCATTTAGATCACCCCTATCAACTACTTGTTTGATTAATCTACTCAATCCATCTGCCACTAGAAGGAAGAGATAAGGGGATAGGTAAACCTTGTCTAAACCCTCTTGTAGATGAGAAGAAATTGGAGGCTACTCCATTAACAAGAACAACAAAATGTTCCATGGAGACACAACACATGATCCATTTTGTAGCTTGGTAAGAAAACCCAATGTGCAGAAGCAAGAGCTAGAGGAAGGACCAGGATACTCTATCGTAGGCTTTGTTTAGGTCAGCTTTTATAACCAAATAATATAATTTTGTTGTTTTAATTGGATGTGTGTCTTCTTGATTAGATCCCACAACTTCATGAATTTTCCTACCTTGAAGAAAACCAAACTGTTCGGGAGAGATAGAATTAGTAAGAATTGGATTTATTTGAAGAACTATCACTTTTTCCACTATCTTATAGGCCATATTGCATAGAGAAGTTGGCCTAAAATCTTCAAATTTGTCTGGATGGTCATATTTAGGGATTGATGCAATTAGAGTAGATTTTAAGTATCCATACATCTTTCCCAAATTCTTAATCTCCTCCACCATGCAAAGCAAGTCATTTCCTAGAAATTCGAAAAAGGATAGGAAGAACTTGATGGTCCAACCATCATGGCCCATACTCCTATTCTTTCTGAAGGAATTCATAATTTCTAATAAGTCTAACCTAGTAATCTCCTTTAGGAATTACCGATTCTCTTCATGGGTGACAAACCTTGGAAATTGCTAAATCATAGACATGGAGGCTCCCAAGGAGTACCTAGGGTTTTCTATAAAGAGGCTCTTAAAATAGCCCACCCCAGCATCAACAATATCTTTGAAAGTGTGAACCCTATCACCAGTCTTAGTCATAATGTCCCAAATGGTATTTTTCTGCCTTTTATGAGATGCAAAATTATGGAAGTACTTTGTATTCATATCTACCTCGACAATCTAAGTGGCCCCACTCTTTAGTCTCCTATTTATTTCCTCATCTAGGAGTAATTTATTTTTAAGACCTTCCAAATGTTTAATCTCAACAAGATCCCTTTCAGTAGGAATATCACTGTTAGCATAATACAAAGTAGTTAGATTCCCTTCAATCTCCAATAATCTAGCACCTCTAGCCTTTAGCCTATCACTAGCCTAGGTTTTTACCTTTGGTTTTATTTCTTTGTAAAATTTTAATTAACTAAGTAGTGGCATTAATGTTTCTCGAAGGATTATATATTTTCCACTCTTCCTTAATTAACTTAAGAAGCCCATCATCTAGGCCCTAAACTATATTATACTTAAAGGGAAATCTAGTCTTCTTATCAGAGTCATCAACCTCCAAGTAGATAGGAAAGTGGTTTGAGAGCCTCTGAGCCTCAACCCAAGTTCTAATCTTACTAACATGGAATAACATTGGAGTGGAATCAAAACATGTCTAACATTTTGGCCACAACTTCAGAGCCCACTCTATTATTTACCCATGTTGGATTTATGACAACTGGTTCTAAGTCCACAAGGCTATGCTTTTCAATTTTAGAAGAAAATAATCCCGCCAAAGGGTCGATGTGGGCAAAGCTTCCCCATATCTCATTGTGATTGAGGGTGAAGTTTATGTCTCCCCCAATGATTAATTTAGAACCTTGAATCTCTGAAGAATTAAAAGTTCCATCTCAATAGGTTTTCTTTTCTGCACATAAGGTCCATAAAAGTTTAGGATTTTGTAAATAGAATCTAAGCCATTTAGTCTCCCCTCCATGAGAATACCAAACTTAAAATAAAATAAGTTTATCACTTGAAAAATGTACCTCAAACTAGTTATGATACCTCCTGAATTACCAACATAATCAAACCCACTAAAGTTCCACCTAGGAAATACCTTCATTAGATAGGGACAAAGCTCAACTTGTTTACATAGTCTCTTGTATTAAGATGGTATCAAGTTTTTGTTGGATTATGAACCTAAAAAGGGACAATTTATTGGTCTTCCCTCCCAAGCCTTTGATATTGAGGGAGATTAGCTTCGCGGGGAGACCAAAGATAAAGGGGTCAATGCTCTAAATACCCCTGGGAAAGTCAACTGTCTCCCTTGATGAATTTCATGCGTAGTATTATCTCATGCCTTATGAATATTCTTTGGTCTTCCCATTGGAAGGGGAGGAAATTTTTTATCAAAGTCAATACCCCGTCCCCCAAAATATCTCATTGAGGAATGTCCTTAATCTCTTGATATGGAAATACATCCCATAGCAAGAACTACCTCCATGGTTAGAAGTAGTGGAATGGTCTTGTTTGATATTCTTCGAGGCTATTTTCTACTCTGCAGAGGAGGGTTTCTTTTTATGAGTTTTAGTTTTAGTTCCTTCATCTAAAAATTTCTCCTTCGAGGCATTATCAGTCAAACCCTTTCCCTCATGAGAAATAAATAATTCCTCATTGTTCCCTTGATTCATTAGGTTATCATAACCATCAGTAGGATTTATGTCATATTAAAGAGTAGGAGAATGCTTCACCATTTAACTTAAGGGGATACTATTTGTTAGCAAACACTCAATAGAACCCATATATGAATGATGAATATTGTTTACATTACAACCTGGTGGGCTTTCACATTCCAAAGCACTCTGTGCATGTGAGGAATTATTAGGAACATATTCTTTAATAAGATGAATACTCTTATTAAGCGTTATAAGAGTCATTAGAGGAAATTTTAGCCTAAAAATTTTCATGTACATATTATGTAAACCAAACAAATTCCTTTAAATTTAAAAATAGGTACATGAAAATATTTTGCAGGGAAAAAAACTATTTTTAATTGTATTTTTGGCTTATCTCCTTATAGGTTTACTCAAATTTCAAGTGTAGACACTTGTTGGATGTGAAATTAAATTCTGCATCCAATGAGTACCATTATGCATACTTTTGAGAAGACCCGCATTGACAAAAATTGAAGATAAATTAAAAAACATGTTGAACATGTTTTTTTAATTTTTATAATGTGTGTCTTCTCAAAACTATGCATAATGGGTACTCGTTGGATAATGTGGGTCTTCTCAAAAACATATCTACCACTAAAATACCTCACGAGATTAATACCTTATAAACCCATAACCCGATCGAGTGAAATGTGCTTCCCCACAACCAGTTGTATTTTGTTAGCACAACTCTTATATAACTTCCACTTTCATTTGTTTGGTTCCAACGTAAAACCCTGAGAGCCCTGTAGTTCTTTTGGTTTTGTCCCAATGTTAGGTCCCTTAAATAATAGTGTAGCCCCCTATTGTTATTGTTGTGCCCATGTAGCCCCCATATTATTATTGTTGTGCCCCATATTGTTATTGTTGTGATCCATATTGTTATTGTTGTGCCCTTACATTATTATTGTTATGTAGGTTTTGATAATATTGTGACCCCTTATGCTCATATATATACCAAGGAGGTCTTGTCATTTGTATCATACAAAAATTGTTCATTTATGTGATGTAAAGGAGGTTTCCCCCTTGAAGAGGCTAATTTTCAAGTTGTTGATCTATCTCTTTTTTTTTGTTTTGTGATCTGGCTGCATAACACCCAATATCTTCACGGGTACTTTTAAGATGTTCAGACCCATCACTAGGCAGAGGACCCAAGGAATCCTCAACACCTCAGGTGTCAGTACAAGTAACAAGAGAAAACACCTCATCATTGGATGTAACATCTCCCTTATTTCCATTCAAAAACTCTTGTCTCTTCATCCATAGTCCTCATTATAAGTGATAGGACCTGTGTACCTGGATTCACAGGGATTCCTTTAGGCCTGCGGTCTTGAATTCTAGTCGGTCTCTCACAAGTTTGCAAGATGAAAATGTTGATTTCCATTAGCACATCGTCGAAAAAAGTCACCATCTCTATTACTACTTCCTCCATCACCTTCATCGACTCCTTGTCCAACCTTGAGAGCTACCACTATGCCAAAATTTCATGCTAACTATAGAATTTTCCCTAAAAAATCTAGCCATGAAACCCTCAACTGTCATCCTTACCAAACAGAGATCAAATCTTAATAGTATACTTGAAATTTAAATGAGACATTAATTTATAGAGTAGATTTTTGAATTAAGTTAAATATTTAATGTTATCCTATATTTTAAATTAAGTGGAGAAATTAAATTTAAATATTTAAATTTAAAAACAATAGTTGGTATAGTTGCAAAGCAAGTTACCCTTGTTTAATGCACAAGTGGGGGATAATGAAATGAATGCACAAGGATCAATGGGTACCCAAAACACTTATTAATTCTTCCATATGTCATCATTTGTTATGCAACGTAAGAACCACTTCATTCATTGCAAATTAAACAATGACTAAGTCATGATTCTTTTTTAGCCATAAAAATGGTTGATAGAGAACTAGCAACATCCCGAGATAAATGGAACTTCTATATCTGAAATTTAAATGAGACATTAATTTATAAAGTAGCTTTTTGAATTAAGTTAAAATTTAAATATTTAATGTTAGGCTATATTTTAAATTAAGTGGAGCAATTAAATTTAAAAAAAACGTTGGTATAGTTGCAAATGTACTTTCCCTTATTTAATGCATGTAGATAAAATTTTAAGTATGGAAATTTATTTTAATGTTTATAAATCTTGGTGAATCTCACTAATGTCTAATATGAAAACTATATAATGTTTTTTGATATCTTATGAAAATGTCAAAATTTCTAATTATTTTATATGTAGAGTCCATATAATTTTGGTGATTTTGAGGGTAAAAGAATTTTATATTGTAAAATTTAGGTGAATCATTTTTAGAAGAAATGGAAATTGGCGAATCCTTTTTTTTGGAAAAATCATGGAAAATTAGCCTACTTGCGAATATTAGCCCTAAAATTTTCCATGGCGGGGAATGATGATCTGAATGCACAAGGATCAAGGGATACCCAAAAAAAATATTAATTCTTCCGTATGTCATCATGTGTTACGTAATGTAAGAACCACTTCATTCATTCCAAATTAAACAATGAATAAGCCATGATTCTTTTTTTAGGCATTAAAAATGTTGATGGAGAACTAGCAACCTCCTTAGACATACGAAATAGCCTGCAAGCCACATATATCAAAAAATCATGGTTCAACCTAGGAATAAGATGTCTGAACACCACTGAAAACTGGAGCTGGGATCCCAAACTGCAATGGGATGCCTATGCTTCCAACCTTACTATGTGGGCTATGGTGTCCCCCGTGGGATTTTAAACCGGGTGGAGGGGATAACATCCTAGTGAGACAGCCACCTTGTCATCCCATGCGGAGACAACTAAGCCATGATTCTTAATTAAGAAGGGCATGCTCATGTGAAGGATATTTGTGTTATGTCATAGTCGATACGACACAATTGGAGATAAATTTCATTAAGAACAAATCAAATAGAAAAAATATTCAAAGAGGAAGGCCATGTGATCAATTACTCAAAGGAACAATATATCACCTAAGGAAAAACAATGCATGTATGCTATCAAGTAGGGATGAATCATAAGGGCAACCATGGGCTAAGGCATAAGTCATAATATCCCATTATCAATGGTAGAGAAAATAAACTCATTGTAATTAGCGGGTCATGAAAAAGAAGCGCCTCCATGCTTTTAAACTTGGGGTTCTGTGAGGCCTTAACAAATAGCATGTTTAATTATTCATAGCTTTTGATTTAGCTAGCAATGTGATGAAAGAGGTAGAAGGAAAATTTGTATTATTTTTGAAAACATTAAAACAAAAACATAAATGAATTCATTGAAAATCCATTTTACCATTAGATTTTTGAGTGTTTTATATGTATTGGTTTATGGGAAAATTTTAGGCGCTAATATTTGAAGGTGGGTTAATTTTCCATGTTTTTTTTCCAAAAAATAGATTCGCCAATTTCCATTTTTTCGATTCGCCCAAATTTTATAGTATAAAATTATTATACCTTAAAATCACTAAAATTTTACAAATACTATATAATATAATTAAAAATTTGAGTTTTTTTTACAGAAATATCACCAAACATTTTATAGCTTTCATATTAGAGACTAGTAAGATTCACCAAGGTTTCTAAACTTTAAAATAAATTTATATCCTTAAAATTTCCCCCATTCCGCTTGGAAAACTTAACGAACTATACTTGAGAAAAAATAACATCTATTAGTGACAATATGCACTAATGTTGCATGTTATGAGCATGGCCTTGAATCCTTTTGAGATATGGGATGTGTAAAAATCCTCAAGCATAGGTATGATATACCCCTCAAGGGTTGATCCACTTCCAATCAAGCATCTATAACCTTGATGGAGTCAAGACATCAATAATATCCTGTGCTTTAAATGAACCATCCATAGTCTTAATAGAGGTTATCTACGCGAGCCTTCTTTTGATCAACTTTCTTTCCTTTCCTTCCCGTTTTATTTTCCCTTTATTTTAGTATTATTTTCTCTTCACTTGACAAGGAGAGGTAAGAAAGGGCATTTAATAGGGTTATGTGGGTTGATAATATTTTATTGGGTTTTTAAGAATTCACCATCTTAAATTATGAAATTAACCCCTTTCGATTTTTAATTCATGACTTTTAACTTTCATCTTTCACAAGCACAAGATTTTAGTGATTATGTGGATAACTTCAAGTGATTTATCTTACTCTTCAAGCAAATCAATTAAAATAAAATCATATGCATTTACTTTTATAGGCCTAAATAGTTTTGCTAGTTATTATTTTCTTAGATGCAAATGAAGGAAAGTTAATCATAACTTGGGGTCTTTAGATCAAAACTAGGAAAATAGAAATCGCGACTAATTTTAGAGACCTAATGACACACTACTATACCAAGGAAGTAAAATAAAATTAGGAAAGTGACACTTAGGAAAGTAAAATCAAAATAAAAAGATCAAAATCATTCTAGGAAACAAGAAGCTACAAACAAAAAAACAAAAAAGGCTTATCTAGGAAAGCAAGGAAACCCCACTATATATAAGATAATTCACCAAGTTGATATTGACCTAAATAAAGTACCTTTTCATATATTGGATGTTGGTTGATAGCGTAACCAAAATCCTTGCATGTCCTAAAGATGATAATTTCCTTGGGGAATTTTCTTTGTGATCTAGTATGGAGACATCAAACTTGATACTTGGTATGCTTCTCAATTGGCTAACAAGTTTTGTCCCATAATAGCTCTTCAACTTGGGAATCCCCATATGAATATTGAACCATCATTAATGAGGCTTTGATGGGTTGCAGTTTTTTGTTTAGCCTTATTTCATTCTTGTTCAAGTTCTGGTAGGGCATTGATATATGTTTGCATGGTAAAAACTTCATTTCCAAAGACTCTCTATGAGTGCTACAATAACGATGGCAAAAAAATGTTAGATGGGTGAAGTGATTCTTTATTGTAGACTAAAAATTAAGGGGATACTATGAAAGCAAGTTAAGGTGTAACTATGTCTATTCATAGTGTGTTAAGAAGCAAATTGTTCTGGGTCCTATGGTGATCAACCAAAATGCTCTCAATAACACTAATTAGGCTCTTGTAGGTTTATTTTGGCTATACCATTATGTTAGAATTTTGTGGGCACTAGAATCAGTGCACACACACACACACACCAAATCTAGTAACAATCTCAAATTAAATTCAACCTAGTGAATTAAACAAAACACAATTATGTGACTAACTAGAAACAAATTATGCACAAAAAAACTTATAAAACCAACAATTAGATCATGAAAAATAAACATATTACACACACATTCTGTCCAACCAACAATTCTTCATTAAATTCTTCTCAGAATCTACTTGGAATCCCTTATTGAGATAATGGCCCTCGAGGAAATTACATATACAACAATTACCATGGATATGATCCAACAAAAAACGCCCTAGATCCATCCTCGATCCAGTTGATCTAGATCTCCTTTGTTGCTCCGTTCCCTTTCCTTTGAATCGACACAACTAAGTATCTCACTCACAACAAAATTGCAATATTACTCATGTAGATCTCTTTCTTACTTGAGATAATATCTCTCTCAATGTCTCGTGCTCCTACACATATCTGTTCCTTGCTCGACCCTCTCAATCATAAGATGCTCTCTTGTTGACCACCTTTAGTAGACCCTCTCGACCCTCAAAGGTTTTAGGCCTACTTGGCCTTCTCCTCTTCAGAGAATCACTCTCTTGTTGACCACTTTCCACATGCCATCTCGACCCTCAAAGGTTTGAGGCCTAATCAATATTTTCCTCCACAAAATGCTCTATTGAGGCGCTCTCATCCTTATCAACCATGATCGGCCCTCTCAACTCTTTTTTCAAGCCACCAAAACAAATCACTCACCCTTGTCCTTATACTTTTCCAAAGGATGCAATACCATGGGTCATTAAAATACCATGGATCATTAGAATACCATGGGTATTACCATGGATCTATGGGTGAAAATCCCCATCACTTAGCCAACTTACTTCACACATGAAAATACTCTTGATTCTACCCAAAACATCAACACTCCCTCTTAGCAAGGAATGTACTCTCACAACACCACTTGGAAGTGGCTTTGCCTTTGAACTTGGAACAAATTTCCACCCTTGATCCACTACCATAGCTTCTTCATATGAAAAAGTAAATTCTTGCTATATGACAGGGATCCTTCTTCGAAGACATCCTACTCCTACAAGCCTCTTGCTCCAGAGCATCCTCCATGTCCATTTCGTACCATGACACAATATTGGAAGACTACTCTATCCCACCTTCATGGCCATCTAATACCATGACTCCCTAAACCTGAAGGTTGTCTTCCTCTAAGTTGCTAACTCCCTCTGAGCCTACTAACTCCATATGAAGACTGACTCCCTCCTGAGCCTACTCACTCCCTCTGAAGTCCACCTCCCTCTGACTTCAAATTACAGTCCTTATTGGCCCTCAAATGTTGTGCTTGACCTTCACTCCAAGTTTCTCACCTGGATCTCCAATGGTTATCTTAACCCTTTGAAGTATCTTCTCGAGCTACAAAATCTAACACTCCCTCTTAGTGAGGAAGGAACTTTTGGAAGAACCACTTGGAACTAGCTTACCCTTTGGTTCTTGTGAAACATCCCAAGCCTCATTCTCCAACTTGTAGCCCCAGTGCTAGGTCTCTCTAACATTTCTGCCAAACCCTTTACTGGTATGGTCTCTATCTTTCCCTTTGAGGGATGATCTCCACCAATCCTACTGGAAAACCTTTATACATTATGTATGGTCTCTGCTAGTGGCCCTTTCAGTTGCTACTAGTTTTTTTAGTTTGTGCTTTTCTTGGAAAATCCTCTACCTAGTGACTCATTTTGGCTGCTGCATCTTGAAGCTCCTTGATCATGGCTAGCATGACACTCTTCCAACGACATAATCCTTCACACTGATTTGTGGTACTAGGCCTCCTGATCGTATATTTTATGACCCATACAAGCAGTCTCCCATAGTTAGCCAACTCTCTTGGCATAGGTCTTTAAAACACTATTGCTACTTGCAACAGTTCCTACAACTCCCTCTCAGAGCTGTCACCTGTGAAAATATTAGATCCGACTTCCTTTCTTAGATACCATTCTCTACTACCATGTTAGAATTTTTTGGGCACTAGACTTAATGCACACACACACAGACACACTAGATATGGTAATAGTCTAAAATTAACTTTAACCTAGCTAATTAATTGAAACACACTAATGTGCTTAACCGTAAACCAATTATGAAAATCAGAACTTATAAAACCATCAATTAGATCATGCAAAGTAAACGTATTACATACAAATTATGCCCAATCAATATTTCATCAAATTATTTTTAGAATCTACTTGGGCTTCCTTATTGGGATAAAGACCCTCGAGGAAATTACATATACAACAATTTCCCTAGATCTGATCCTGCAAATCAAGCTATAGATTCATCCTCAATTTGGATGATGTAGATCTCCTTTGTTGCTCCATTCTCTTTCATCGAACCCAACACAATTGAGTATGCCACTCACAACAAACATGCAATTTAACTCATGCGGATCTCTTGCTTACTTGAGAGAATGTCCCTCTCAATGTATCATTCTCTTGCACGTATTTGTGCCCTGCTCGTCCTTACTTGGCCCTCTCAGCCACAAGATTCTCTCTTTCTAACCACCTTTTGTAGGCCCTCTCGACCCCTCAAAGGTTCGAGGGATAGTCAGCCTTATCCTCTTGAGAGTTTCACTCTCTTTCCAACCACCTTCCATAATCTCTCTTGGCCCTCAAAGGTTTGAGGCCTACTCAACCTTCTCCTACATAAGATGATTTCTTTTCAACAGCCTTCGACAAGCCCTGTCAAGCCTATCATCCTTGCTTGGCTCTCTTACCAAGCCATAAGAATGAATAATTCACCCTTGTACTTATACTTTTCCAAAGGGTGCAATACCATGGTTATATACCATGACTCATCAGAATACCAGGGGTCTATGGGTGCAAAGCCCCATCACTCAGCTCACTTGTCCCACACATGAGAATATTCTCGATGCTACCTAAAACATCAACACATTACCTTAGGTGTAGTAGTTTGAGGAGTACTTATAATGCCTCCCCTATCCAATGTAAATGTAGTGAAGTAAGTAGATTTCAAATTTTAAGCATTGACAAACATTATAGTAGTAGGTTTTACAAGAAAATTTTGTTGCATGTGGAAGAGCATAACTAATGGTTAGGCAAAGTCAGGTTCCTAGTTACACACCTCTTGATAGCTCGATAGAAGGATGAGGCCACTTTCACTTTGGATGGCCATATTTCCAAAGTAGTAAGAATAAACAAAAGAGAGACGAGGCTTGTGTGCAAGCACTCTTGGAACCAATGGATAGAGCGTTGTCCTCTCTTAACTCCTTGGAAGGCTAAAAGTGGAAAAAATAATGAAACATGAAAATAGAAGTTAATTACAAGCACATTGATTTTTTACACTAACATGATAAAGAGAACAAACAATAATCTATAATGGCTCTTATGCATTGCAAAACTAGATTGGAAAAGGTTTTAAGAGCCAATCGAGATCTAGATTAACTCTGCAGGTAAATTTTTTAAGCATTGTAGTTGTTAAAAGAAGCCAAATGGGTCATAAGCTCTACAAAACTAATTTCCTATAGCTTATGTGTATAGATAAAGAGGATACAAGGATGACCAACACCAACAATTAGCACCTAATCAGCTTGAACATAGTTACCGATAAAACGAAAAAATTACTGATTACCCATTTTTTTTATGCTGCAAAAAGTCACCTGATTTTGAAAAGTGGTGATTCAGAATACACCTTTTTTTTGGAGCATATTTTTGGCACTTCAAATTTTCTTATGTATCAAGTATGAATATATTTTTCTTAAATGTGAGTGATTTTCATGATGATTTTAAAAATTGTTGATGCAACATCAACCCCCTTTTTTTAGAGGGTTTATTTTTGACACTTTAAATTTTATAATGTCTTCTTCTTCCCTAAGATATTTATTTTTAAGTATATTTATGTATTTTTTTTTTTTTATTTTTCTTTTCAATTTTTTTTTTTTTTTTGTAATGAAATCTTAATTTTTTCGCATAGTTAAAAAATAAAAAAAATGGTCAATATTTTAAAGTTAGTATTTTCTATATGTTTATGTAATGTTAATTAATATTTCAATGCACATCAAATAATTGTCACTAAAAAAACAATAATTTTAAACATTTGACAAAAAAATACACATTTTCAATATAAATATAATGAAAAAAATACACATTTTGAGACTTTTTTTTGGCAAAAATGAATGTCAAATAAATAATTTTTATGGGAAAATCCTAACAATAAAAAAAAAAAAACATTTTCTATGAATTTTATGTTAAAAATTAATAGTAATCACGATTTTTTTACCAAAAAAATAATTCACATAAAAATTAAAGTGAAAATCAGATAATACAAATATTGAATATATACCAACAATAATCAAATGCCCATTATTCCCATAAATTCTCAAATTCAAAACATTACAAGTAAAACTAATGAATATCTCTCAAAATTGAGTTTGATTTGCAAGCGTAACTTAAAGTTCATCAACAGTATCATATAATCCATGTTCATCATCTTCTACAACTTCATTATTTTCTTCTTCCACAATATTTTCTATTTCATTTTACTCATTTTACTCTTCTAATGGATCTTTCATGTCTGCAAATCTGCCAAAGTGTCGTCTTCCAATCATTCTATATAACGGTGGTTGAGGTTCCTTTGCCTTTTTTGCCACACGTGATTCAAAAATCTCCCTTCATCAAACCAACTTCTTGCATTGCATCTGGAAGAAATTGAAGAACCTTAATTATTTGTTGAATAAAATTGCATTGTAGTGGGTCTTTTTCAATCACAATGCAATTTCTTCATTTTTGCAGGCAACATGTTAGTGTTGTACCTAATCTTCAAGCACAAAAGAAATAAGTAAATTAGAATAAATACATAAAAACTAAAAACGAAAATATTTAAATTTAATTTTATATAATAAATCTTACATGAACCTAAAAATAAATCCAAAACCCAATCTCCTTCATTTGAACATAAATATATAAGATAGTTAATCAATGCTTGCAGTTTTTGATAAATGTTAACTATCTCTCCTTTTCCATCTTTATCCTCATATGTTAACTTTCTTACAAAAACATCATGAACCGATACTTGTCTATGACTCTTTCCATCTACTAGTTTCAGAAGAATAAACTTATATCTATAATCTTTTGTCCAGCATCCAACATGGATGAACTCACAATCAGTTATAATTGGCTGATCTCCAGAAGAAATAATATTTGACTTTTGTCTGTAACATGACATAGTAAAAGTTCAATTAATTTGTACATAATTATTTTTGTTAACATTAATCAAACATACAATTTCGATGTCTTACCATGTAAGTTGCATCCTTGAGTTTTCTTTTCCCTTGAAGCTAGTTAATAACATTGCAAATTGTGTGTCTCAATGAAATATCACAAATCTGCAAAGTGGTGATGTTGTGACTTCTTGAAAGCCCATAACCACTAATTAAAAGCTTGATAAGTATAAGGCTCATTATCATATATAATTCTAGGAAGTTGAAACCATGAGGAATGTTTGCAATAACAAGGGCATATTCCCTTTTAGGTATGAGTTTTGCAATGTCTTCACAATCACCTTGTATTATTTGATATTGGACAATGTCAAATCCATTCCAAATGAAATGAGTAAGAGTAGGATCAAGTTCAACATTCCTAAGATGTTACTCTCTCAGCCTTTCCAACTTAATTTTTTCAATAAAGCTTTTGAAAGTATTTGATACTCCATCTGCATCCTTCTTCGACATCTTTAATGAAATAAACAAATATAAGTATAAGTAATAAAAAAAATTACATATGAATAAAATGAATGCAAAAATCAACATACCTTTTTGAATGCAAGATAAAAATATTTAAGTATTGTTGTAGAACTTGATTTTGGGTAGTTGTGTACAACATCATCCCAACTCTCTTCATTTAACATTCTAACCATATGTTCTTATATTTTTCATATAAATCTTATGATTGAATAAATAAAGTAAAAATTGTTAATACAGTGATATGTATAACAAATACTACAAACAACAATATGTTATATTTAAAAGAAAATTATAATCCAAGAAAAATTAAAAATAATTCAACAAATTTAATTTTGAAATTCCGAGCACATTTTGTCCAATGAAAATTCACTTGACTTCACACGACATAATATTGATTTGACTAGTTTTTCATCCTTCACTCCTTGTAATTTTCTCCAAGGTGTGATAGTCATATTATCTAGAAGTTGCTTCATTTCAAGATCTGTCTTACTGTTGGTACATATTATGGGTTTATACTTTTTAACCTTTTGATTTTTATGGAAATATGCTCCCACATGTCGAAAATATCATCAATCAATTCCCATATTTCACCAGTTCTAAATGCCAACTGGAAAATGTTATGCATGCCTCTGAATAAATCTGAATGTACTTTGCCATCTTTTGAATTGATTTTATCCTCAATTTGATAACCTGTTTCCATACAACATTCCTTCTGAAAGCTTAAATTTACTTTTGTCTTATCCCCACCACATTTTTCTATAAATTCATTATGAATAAATCTGACCTTTTGGATGAAAGTCATAGACATTCTATACTCATTATCTGCATTATGATCCCATGTCAATAACTTTGCCTCTGTTTATGTTAAACTAGCACAAATGATGCATTTAACTGTTTCAAAAAGAGAGTTATTGGGATATTCCTTGGTCAATTGTCTTTTGGCCTCTGCTGAATGGTTCCCTCCAATTACATAATATTTATATTCAAAACATCATGTCCTATCAAATGCCTTTTTGTTGAGAACTTGATTTGGGTCAACACGAACTACATAATCCACCACATGTGCATATGGATTGTACCCAAACAATGTTTTTAAATTATGGACATGTAGGTGAAGTGCTTTTATAATTTGATATTGAGATTTTCCTTCATATGGCCTATAGAATTCATTGACATTAAGTTGAATTTTTTTGCCACCATTAATTAATTTATTCTACATCAAGTAATTTCGAATGAAATTTTGTTTTTTTTTTTTAATAATGTCATCCTCTAAATCAACACCCGGTGTTATGATTTCTTTGTTGCCTTTAGAACTTTCACTTTGATCTTCACTGTTGCCCATGATTTTAACATATTGACCAACTTTTGATTTCTTCTTCTTACTGGTTAACATATCTTCTTCTACATAAACAATCTCTTCATCATCAACTGGAAGAGAGACATTCGTGACCATTTTTCTTTTTGGTGTTTTATTTATTTTCTCCTTTTGAACAATAATTCTAATCTCCTCCTCACTAATGGTAACATATTTTTCAGCTTCAGCTTCAGTTTCCACATCTTCAAAAGCAACATATTTAGCTTTGCTAGATTGACCCACCTTAGGGATTCTTTGATGATCCCATGTATGTACTATTGCAGTGTCATGAATTATTTCTCTTTGCTTCCTTCTTCTTTCTTCTTTTGTCTCTGTATGGAAACTGCTAATCACATTCATAATATTTGGCTCTAGATAATAAATACCCTCCAACATCATTGAAAGACTCTCAGTAAAATCCTATAAAACAAAATACAATATGTCAATGATCAATCATTTATAAAAAAATTAATGATGCTTACAGTAATGCATAACACATAAATATAAATATGCATACTTTCAATGTTATTTGAAATGTTGGCTGCGATTTCTTCAAACAACTATGTAGATTCTTCATATGTGTCATACTTGACCTTTGAGAGACGATATCTAACATTTTCATGTGTCTTGGGCAATTTTACAAGAACATAGATAGTGTCTACATTCGGCACCAAACATATGTCTCGTACTCTACCCATCACCTCATATGGTCCACCAAAGTTAATCATACCACAATATAGATAGATATGTGTACAATCATCTCTTTCAATATCTTTAACATGCAATGTAAAATTTGTTTTATTTATTTCTCATGAATTCCTCCATTTAAGAATAATCTTGAATGTACTTGAAGAGCCAGTTGCTTGACTTTTATGATGTTTCTTAATTTGTGTATGTTCAACAATATTGATAAAGCATCTAACTACAATTTTAGATGATGGAATTGTTGTCCTTGTTTCAAGAAACATTCACATAGACCTTCTTTGATGCCATCTTCCTATATATATATATATATATATATATTGAGGGCCAAGGGGGAGAAGGTTCGTGGGGCCTTCGACCCCCATTTAAAAAAAAAGAAAAGAAAAAAAAACTAAGGTTTAAAACATTTTTTTTTAACAATACTTATATTGTTTTAAAAAAATCAATTTTAAAAAAAATTTGATTTTTTTTTTCAAGCTAATATATATGGTTTAAAAAAAAAATCAATAAATGATCTTTTTTTACTGGAATAGTTTGTTTGTTTGTTTTTTTTTGTGCAAGATCTGAAATTCCCCCTAAACCAAATTTAAAAAAAATTAAAAAATAATACAAAAAAGAAATTAACACCCGTTTTTCATTTCAAAGCCCTAAAGATGTATTTTTTCTTAATTTTTCTCTTAAAACTCCTACAAATTTGAGTTTTTTTTCGTCTAAAAATATTAAAAAACATACTTTTTAATGTTGTTTTTCTCGTAAAATATGATAGTGCAAAAAAAACTGCGAAAGAAAAAGAAAAACAATAAATAAATAAATAAATTTTGAACATAAAGACTATAAAACAACAAATTTTCCCTAAATTCCTCTTTAAATAGTCAAAATAGAAGGAAAACTAACTTTTCAAATGCGAAAAACTCCCTTTGAATGTGTTATCGATGACAATGTAGCTCCTTCGCAAAATTGGTTCATTTTTTTAAACAAAACAAAGAAGACTTGATGTGATGTGATGAATAGAAACAATACATGTTATTATATAGCGAAGATTGTGGGATTTCTCTAACATTTCTTGAATGTGGGATTAAAATTAAAATTACAAAAAAAATATATAGTTAATATTATAGGTTTAGATTAACTTTATTCATTGTGGGATAACAAATAAAATATTAATTAAAAAAATTAATTTAGTTACATAGTCAATGTTAAATAATTTAAATAAAAAAAACTATTTTAATTTCGAAGGAATGCATTAAACGAAAATTTCTATGGATATTTTGAATAGAAAGTAGGGTGAATTTTTTCAAGACCAAAATTTTAGTAATATGTTTTCAAGTAAATTTTAGACGAAAATTTTGGAGGGAAAATTTTCGGCAAAATTTTTTGGGGGAAACTTTGGAGGGAAAATTTTCGGCGAAATTTTTTGGGGGGAAACTTTAGAGGGAAATTTTCAATCTCTAAGCTATAAATTGTCATTGGGAGAGAGTGCATTTGTATCATTCGACATCTTCTAGTTGAAGGTCATGGATTCTTCTGATAGTGAAGTTTTTCTTTCTGTAGCATCAACATCTTCGTCATGCAACAACTCTATTAATTTTGATGAATATAAAAAGAATTATTTCACTATGAATAGAGAGACAAATTTTCCACTTGGTCTTAATCCTAAGGATGTTGAAAGCAACATTGATGAAGGGCAACAAAAATAATTTTTTGTGAATAGAGAGTCAGTTTTTCTACTTAGTCCTAATCCTAAGGATTACAAGAGCACCACTGACAAAAGGCAAGATGAAGAATTTCCATTAAACAAAGAGTCAAATTTTCCGTTTAGTCCTAATTATAAGGATTATGAGAGCACCACTGATGAAGGGGGGTTGAAGAATTTCCAGAGTCAAATTTTCCACATAGTCCTAATCCTAGGTATTATGAGAGCATCACTGAGAAAGGGGAGGGGGAGGATGAACAATTTCCAGTAAATAGAGATTCAAAGTTTTCACTTAGTCCTAATCCTAAGGATTATGAGAGCATCACCGACGAAGGGGAGGATGAAGAATTTCCATTAAATAGAAATTAAAAGTTTCCACTTAGTCCTAATCCCAAGGATTATGGACCACCACTGATGAAGGGGAGGATGAATAATTTTTTGCATATAATAATTTGACTATGAATAGAGAGTCATATTTTCCACTTCGTCCTAATCCTAAGGATTATATGAGCATTGATTATGAAGGGGGGGATGAAGAGTTTCTTGCAAATGATGATTTTAGAGGCACATATGTGAATAATGCATTTTCTCTAAGTGAGTGTTTCAAAGGCACTCATGATGATGAGGAATTGAATCCTCCAAGGGAGGATTTCAAAAGCATGGATGAAGATGGTGAATAATTTCATCCGAGTCAGGATTTCAAAAGCACATATGTTGGTAGCGAAGAATTTCCTTTAGGTGAGGATGGTAATGAATATTTTCCAAGCAATGATGGTGATGAATTTTCTAACTTTGTTTAGAATGATCATAGTCAGGATAATATTCCTCCTAATGACGATGAAAATGCTTCTACAGAGAATAATGAAATAATGGAGATGTTGCAAACAAATATTGTATTTGTGAGTAGGAGTATATGTTTTCATATCAATCCAAAATATGCCAGTTATACAAGGTTTATGACAAAATATCTCACAAGTACAAGTTCTATCGGTGATCTGATTTCAAGTGAATGTTGTCGAAATGATTGATTGAAACATATGGATTTCAAGTTTGCTTTGGAGAAAAGGAAGAGATATTTGTCAATGAGTAAAATCATGAAAAAATCATATTTAGTGGGTTGCATGAAATCTACACTAGCAGGTTATGATTATCATATTGGGAATGTATAGCTCTGCAGAAAGGATTTCAAAATGTTGCATTCAATTGGTAATTTTCATTTGTCAAGAATAAATTAAATATTGGAAAAAGATCCTACATTTTATTCAGAAGTACGTTATAGAAGAGAGGTTGGGCCATCGACACTTACTGCAATGTCATGGATGAAAGATTTCTTTTCAAAGCATGGAAAGTCTATGCCAAATGAAGACACAATACATATTCGAGATAATTTCTCAAGATGAGAAATCTACAACTTATACAGAGAATATGCAGAAGTTGTTGAAGGAGATGGTGATTTTATTACATATTCATATTTTACAAGGATATGGAAGAATGAATTCAACAATGTTCGTATTCCTAAGAAGATAAGGATGGAACTTTGTAGTACATGTTCTTCTCTTAAATAAAAAACGGGTAAATTTTAAGGGGAAGAAACAGGTATGCATTCATAATATTATTTTTAAGAATTTGATAGTTATCAACTATGAAAAAATATTTATTAATAAGTTTCTTTTATTTTATGTGCAAATTCCATTGCCAAAGCACTTCAAGAGCATCAAAATCAATAAACAAGTGAAAGAAAAAAATTGTATAAGCATCGAAGTGTTATGATAATCCAAATAAATATTTGGGTTTGATAATTGATGGTATGGACCAAAAGAAAACACATTTGCCACATTTTCTCCGCACACCAAAAAATTTACAGGAGGAAAATTTTATTCAGTGTCACTTGGTTGGTTTTAAGGTATTTAATGGGAACATGTTGCCAAGGGTTTACTTCACAACTCCAAATATTCATAATGTTGCAAATTTGACCATAAATATAATCCATGATGTGGTTTCTCATTGGTCTGGTATTTTTCTTGAAGTTTTGTATCTGCAATTAGACAACACAAGCCATGAAAACAAAAATCAAGTTGTTTTTTGATAACTAAAAATACTTGTTGGATTGGGATTTTTTAAAAGGTAAGGGTTGGTTTCCTTCTTATTGGGCACACTCATGACCATATTGATAAGATGTTTAGTCGTTTTTTAGTAACAATGAGGAGGAAGGATGTTGGGAGCCTGCCATCATTAATTGAATGTATTAAGAAATCATACATTCCAAAGCCTATTTTTCATGTGTTGGAAGAAACTATGGACATGTGAAGGTTTATTCTAGGATCACATGGTGAGGATAAATGCATTGAACAACTTAATGACATTAGCTTCCAACATCAATTTCGTATCATTGAAAAAATTGATGGTAAAACACTTATATGGGGCAAGAAGTATTCAATTGTTGCAGAATATGGGTCGTCATCATGCTTATGATTTTTCAAGTTCATTCCATATCATCCAATATTTGCATCAAAGATATTATTATTACAATCAATTGCTGAACTCCATAATTCACGAAGGCATAAGAGAGAGATAAATTATTTTGAATGTCTGGAAGAAATTAAATATGTATTAGAGATACATATGAGTACTTTGATGTTGCTGATTCAGTTTGGTGGGAGTCTTTTTTCAATAATCAAAGTGATATCATTTCAAGATAAATAAATGAAGATACACTTTTGAAGACTCCATTTATTTGGCCAAAAAATATGCCAAATGAACAGGAGGAAAGACACATTGTTGAACAACAACAATCTCAAGGCATTATTAATTCTCCACAGGTAGAGGAAAGAGAAATCTATATTGGTTCTAGAAGATCACATGCACAACGTGAAGCCATGGAAGACCTTTACAATGGTTCTGTGCAGGATGTTAAGGAGGGTTACATGATAGCAATATTAGCAGATGGAGATCCACTTGGCTATCCATTCTAGGTTGCCAAGGTTACAAAGTTAATTAACAAAAATGAAGATATTACAACTGTTGAAGTACACTAGTATGCCAAAACTACCCACCCATTCAATGGTGTGTACATGCCAGAGATGGCAATTGATAAAACAATTGGCATAAAGAGAAAAATAAAGGGTACAAATATAGATCGTCATCCCACAAACCTCTCAAAATTGGAGGATGTTGACATACTTATTTATGACTTCAATTTAACAAAGAGAAGAACTCTTCACTTCAGGACCATAGAGGTTTTGAATAAGTTGCTACCAAAAGAAACAATGTTGAGATGGGAGTTACTGAACCTAGTCATAGATCTAAAAGACTTTTGAAACCTGAAATGGTGGGCATGCATGTTGACTCAAATGGGGATCTACCTGATGAAAGAGAAGAATATGGGTCACCTTCATCTGCATCCAGTCATTAATCTGAAGATGTAGATTTTAAAGGTGTGCCAGAACCTATGAGTGATTTTGAATAAATGTCTAAGACATTTTATGTAAATGACGTTTTCATGGTAACTTGAAATAAATATTTTGACTTCCATATGATCTTACATGAAGTTATGAGTCATTTCTATGTTTGTTGGATTATATGTTTTAATTATGAAGAATTCATCTCTTTAGAATATCCACAATGAAATCACGGGGGGCTTCATTAGGGGAGCAATATCATACAACATGGGTTCATATTGGGGGAGAAATATCTTACAACATGGGTTCATATTGGGGGAGAAATATCTTACAACATGGGTTCATATTGGGGGATATATTGAGGAAAAAATGACATAATATATTGGGTGATATATAGGGGATAAAGGGTTTTTATATTGACAAATATAAAAAATGGAGCTTAAAGTTAATGAAAAAATATAAAGGGGTGTAAAACGTGTTAATGAAAAAATGGATACCTACAATATATAGTGAAAGTAGGAGTTTTTTAAATTGGGAAGTTGTTTTGGGTTCATATTGGTAGGGGGCTAAATAATGTGATTTTTAAAGGGATTTTCCAATATGTAGTCAAATTAATGGTATTGTTTAATATGCCACAAACACATGATATGTCAGAGGTTCACTGAGTGAATCCCCCATAAAAACAATAATGAATTACAAAAATAATGTATGTTATATTCAATCTACCAAAGTTGATATTTTGATTAAAAGTAAGGAAATATTAGAAATTAATGTTGATGTTTTAAATTATACAATGATATTGCCATGATATTATTTATTGTTATCATTTGGTATAAGATAATTTTAAAAATGTTGAAATTTAATGCCTCATTAAAAGGGGACACTTTGTTTTGATGGTTTATTTTTAGGTTTTTGTTGCAATAGATAAATTGTCTTAGTCTAAGATGTGAAAAGAGCTATAGTTTTAGCCTTTAAATAAAAATTACTCTTGGAATAATGAATCTTTCGTTTACCTGTTAATTTTTAAAAATTGTTTGAGTCATATAATTTGTCCATAATTTCATGGTTGAAATATGTTAAAAACTTAAGGTTTTTAATTCCATGGTTGAAAACTTATCAAAGTCTTAAGGTTTTTCTGAGTTATGATATTTTATATTTAACGCTATTGTTGAAAACAATTACAATTTTAGGGTTTTTTTAGAGTCAATATATTTTATCTTTAACAACATGGATGAAAATTGTTGGAATTATCAGGCTTTGAGACATAATATTTTATTTTAACATCATGTCCGAGAATTGTTGGAATTTTACAGTTTTTCAAAGTCCTGATATTTTATCTTTAATTCCATTGCTAAAAGGTGTCAAAATTGTAATCTGATTTATTTTTTCTTGTTCCAGAATCAACACTTATTATTTTGAGGGTGTTTTTTCACCAATTTTGCAAAAAAATAAATTGTTTTTTACATCCATTTAAAAAAATGTTGAAAATTTACCCTAAAAAAAACATCATTCTGGCATACACAATTTTCTTTTTTGGGTTGTTTTTTCATGTTTTTTCAGGGTTTTTGGGCTAGAGTTCTTGTTTTGAGGTAATAGTTCTTGTTTGATTGGTAACTTTGTTCTTGGAAAACTACCCCAAAGTGGCTTAGAAGGAAATTTGGAAAAAATAGAAATAAGCTATGTGAAAAATCGAAGTTCTTAGGCCTAAACCCAAGCATCAAAACATTTTTTGCAATCATCATAAGATTTGTTTCTCAAGTTAAAATCAACCCAGAAAACCCAATTGTAGGTTCCCCTATAACTTTTGCTCAGTTTCAGGATGATTTTGCAAGGTAAGGAAACAATGTTTGGAGTTTGTTTAGAAACTTTTTGGCGAAATCACATAATTGATCATTTGTCGACGCGTTTCGAACCAACTAGTGTGGTTCATCGCCAGGACAAGTTGAAGATACAGATCCAGTATAGCGAGTTAAATAGTCCAAGCAGAGACTCCAACGGCTAAAAAGACTAACGGCTATTTTTCAACTTAAGGACCGAGTCAAACCCCCTTTAACTAAATTAATATTAATATTCTTTATAATTATTATTATACTTCTAGAGCTAAGTAAACTGGGTAAAATTTTTAACCAGATCAGAGGTTATTAATCTATTTATATATTTAAATTGTTATATATATATATATATATAGATATATATATAGAATAATTTATTTCCTATATATATATATATAGAACATTAATTTCTAATATTTCCTTACTTTTAATCAAAATATCAACTTGGTAGATTGAATATAACATACATTATTTTTGTAATTCATTATTCTCATCTCTAAGAAAGCGGATGGTTCCTTTTCTCATCAAGTGTTTAGGAAGAAGACGCATACTGAGCAATACTTGCATGCTTCTTCCCATCATTTCCCAGCTCAAAAGTTAGGTGTTCTAAGCACTCTTGCCACCCGTGCTGTTAGAATCTCGGATGAAGAGAGCTTGGAAAAGGAGAAGGCTCATCTCCTAGATGTCTTTTTGAAAAATGGTTATGATAGGCACCTGGGTCAAAAGGCCTTCCTCAAGGCTAAAAAGGAGCCGTCAATCCGTAGGGATCCTAATGATCGTGTCATGGGAGTTAATCTTCCTTATATCCAAGGGACCACGGATAGGATTGCGAGGATTCTGAAAAAATTTGATGTGCCCGCAACTTTTAGACCTCTTAATACTATCCGTAGCTCCCTCAGGTCTGTAAAAGATCCTATTGACCCTAAAGATATGAAGGGCGTCTATGTCATCCCTTGTTCTTGTGGGATTCCATATATTGGTGAGACAGGGCGCTCTATCAATCAAAGGATTAGCGAGCATTCAGCCGACCTGAGGCATGGTAGGACCAAATCCTCAGCCTTGGCAGAGCATGCCGAGAAGACGATGCATCATGTATGTATCGAAGAGGCTCAAGTCATTGCTAGAGTTGCTCAGTTTCACCATCGCAAGTTTAGGGAGGCCCTAGAGATTGAAAAAAGGCCGAATAATCTTAATAGGGATGATGGCTGGAAGATCAGCAGCTGCTGGGTCCCAACCCTATCTTCCTAGCCTCCGCGGTCCCTTCTTGGTATGGTCTCAGTGTTTCTTGTTTCTTTTCGTTAAGAATTGTTTCCTTTGGGTTTGTGGTTTATTTGCTTGCTTTTCTCTTGATTTGATTTGTTCTTCTTTTAATTATCGCCCTTATGGTCTTGATTTAGTCCCTTCTTTTTCCCTTTATATTCGAAGATTATTAAATTTGGAAACTGGGAATATTTAGCATAATATATGATTAAGAATAATTGAACTATCCTTAGATTGTAATGTAATTATTTAAGTTTTAATAATTATATAGGTTTGGCTGATAATTGATATAAATTGATATAATATTTTAATATCTAAACCTTAATATAAAAATTTATTAGAATGATTAGATATTAAAGAATTTTAAATTGATATATTTATATATATAATTAAAAACATATATATATATATATATATATATATATATATATATATATATATATATATATATATATTAATTTATATATATATATATATATATAAATGGTTTAGTTTTGATAACTAACCATTGTTCTAATTCAATTTTTAGTAAAAATTATAGTTTTCTTATAATTTAATAATTTATATAAAAAATTAAAAACTAAATATATTAATATAGTATTATATTAGGTATGGAAAAATATTATTATATATAATTATAATATATATATATATATAGAATAATTTAAATATATAAATAGATTAATAACCTCTGATCTGGTTAAAATTTTTACCCAGTTTACTTAGCTCTAGAAGTATAATAATAATTATAAAGAATATTAATATTAATTTAGTTAAAGGGGGTTTGACTGGGTCCTTAAGTTGAAAAATATTCGTTAGTCTTTTTTAGCCATTGGAGTCTCTGCTTGGACTATTTAACTCGCTATACTGGATCTGTATCTTCAACTTGTCCTGACGATGAACCACACTAGTTGGTTCGAAACGCGTCGACAAATGATCAATTATGTGATTTCGCCAAATTTTTTCTAAACAAACATTATGGATCACAGAAGTCTAAATTCCTTAATGTTTGGAGTGTTATTACATTCCGAACAACAACATATCTCACACATAAAAAGTCTCTTACTTCTTTTATTGAGGTAAAACATGTGTCAATGACAAACCTTGAACTTGGTATTTCATATCCTTTAGATGATTCCAATATTGATTTATTGTTCTATTGGAGAATGAACGGGAAAGGATGAGCTCCTCCATATTTAATCAACCAAAGGCAATGGATGACATGCACGTATAAGTTATGATGTTAGTTTTTTCCTAGAAAAATCCATGTTTATTGATGATTGTTGAACATGAGGAATTGAAATCACAATCCACATTGAAACAATTTGTGTGCATCAGACTTTTCCTATTTGGAAATATTAGTCGATGATTGATTTGATATGATTTTGGTGAAAGAAGATGTTATCTGCACAAGATCTAATTCAAGAAGATGCAAATGTTGGTGTTGAAAGAAACAAGCCCGAGTTAGTTACCAATTTTTTTTCATAAGTAGAAGGAATTAACTACAAAAATTTCCTCCTTGTTGATAAAATGAACTTTATCCTTCTTTTCCTTGTCCTTGTTCGCTTATATTCATGGGAGATCCATGAAATTTATGTCAAATATTTCCTTCTTACATGTGGAGTTTCAAAAAAGAAATTTATATGGAACAACCACCTTTATTTGTTTAGAATGAGTGTAGTGTTGTCCATTGTGTCAAGAAATTATTCTATGGCTTCATACAACCTCCTTGAGCTTGGTATGAAAAAAACTAGCTTTAAGGATAAATTTGACACAGCAAATTTATAACACTTGCATTATTCTCTTAACCTCCAAGTTTTACAAACTTAGGAAGGAATTTCTCTTTCCTAACCTAATTGTCCCTATGGCCTTCTTGATTTCTTTCACATGGACAAATGTGAACCCTTATGGTATGGAGTTAAATTGTTTTCCCCTTACACCTCAACCATAATGGACGCACTTTATATCCATAGTTAGCTAACAAGGATTTTTATTTAACTCATACTCACCTTAACATCTCCTTTATTGGTCTCATTTCATGATACATGTGAGAACCAATGAAAATGATAAGAAAACAATAAATATGATACTTCAATATTTCTAGGGAATAATTTAGTTTGTTATATAGTACAATTCAAGGTAATCTCCTTCCTAGTTAGTTTTATAGATTCAAAATGGATCAATGACCCTCTTGATCAAAAGTCTACTGTAGGATATGTTGCCAACCTTGGCTCTTTCCTTGTGACTTGGCCTTGAAAGAAACAAACTATCCTCTCTTTCTTTAAAAAACGTAGAGTATTGCATTGTAGTTCACATAAGTCAAGAAGATCTTTATCTTAAACAACACATTTCATGTTTGAATTCCTACAATGATGTTTTATTTCTTTTCAATGTGACAAATCAAGTGCCATTCAACTCACAAAGGAGCTAGTGCAACATCATTGAGCAAACACATTGAGTTAGACATGCACTTAATTTGGAAGTTTCTTCAAGAGTGCATGGTCCTTGATGTGATCTATTTCCATATAAATCATCCATTTTATGTCATTTTCATGGATTCCCCACAAATTAAAATCATCCACCTGTTGACATTTTCATGATTCCCACAAAGAAGGCAAGTTCTTAAAACTTGGTTTATGTTAGGTGTTTATGAAGTTAGAGTTGCCATTATGGGATATTAAATTCTAATGCTTCATTCCTTTTTCTATCACTTTTGTAAGTCCATCCATCTCTTTCCAAGTTATCTATAATTGAGTATGTTAGGATATTTTGACATGAAGAGATAGGTAAGTTCAAATTTTTCATGTAATTTGAGATTGAAGTATGCTTTTAATGTGACTTTATAATTTAATTACTTTAACATTCTCAATTATGTCTTATAGGTAAGTGGTCTAAGAGTTCAAACATCTTCTTGGTATTAACAACGCTTGATTTATAGATTAAAACCTAGTTGGTCCTTAATCTCTATTTATAGAGCATGGAGGGTCATTTATTGATGATTGATTCCAATAGATATTCATGCAAATATCTGTTGCATTGATTAATTACCAAACTGTCATGTATTATTTCCCTTTTTAAGGGTTTAACCACATAAATTTTGTGTGATAATTTATATGTGAATATTTTCTTTGTGTCATTCACCTTGTGTGAATATACCTTTCTTTTTGAACACTTTTGTGAGCTATAAAGGTCAAATTCTTCTCTTCTCTCCAACCATTAAATTGAAAGGGGCATTTTATGCTAATATTTTTCATATGTTATAAATGGAAAGTGATTTGACTTGATTTGCTTGGATTCAATATTTAATCATGGAAATTCAATTTGATATTATTGCATAATTCTTTTGATCTTCAAATGCTTTCTTACATTTATCAGTGGGATTTAAATTAAATGTACATTGCACCCAACTTTGAATTAAAATATATTGTTTCATGAGTGCAGGTAAATTGGGATTCATTTGAATGTTATGCACAAAGTACATTGATGTTGGTGTTTATCATCTCTTAAGACCAATAATCTTTATTGGTTAAATAAAAGCAATCAAACAAAATACATTTATAATATCATTTCTTGAACATGATGGAAATGAAGTACCAAGGTCATCACATGTTTTTTGTACATAAGGAGGCCTTGAACAATACATAAGCTAGGGTGTTGGATACTCTTATTTTTCATATTATTATTAATAGGGCTTGTTAAAAAGTGATGTTTATCCTCAATCTTCTTTGATTACTTTGGGGATTTTAATTCAAAAATTAGTTCCATTAGAGAAATCATGGGCATTGTTTTGAGTCTGACAATATTATTTTTTTTGTTATTTAAAACATAACTTTTAAAAATACTTTTGATTTGTGAAATTAAAAAACCACAGGGCACTATCTCATTCAAAACTTTTGTCCATGAAAAAAAAAATTGACATGAGAAAGTCTTTATTTCATTCATTTAGAATATCTTCTTAATCTTTTATTTCTATAATATTTTTGTTGCATAATTTATTTAATTATAGGAGATCTACTTTTAAATATCTTCTTCTTACACTACTAATTCTAAGAGCATGCTTTTGTACCTAGCAATGCAATTGTTAGTTATACATTTGGGCAAATTTTAAGGTTGAAATTTGTCTAAACTAACCAAATAAATCCATTATTACTCACTCTGTTTTAAGAAAAACTACACAATTGACACCTTTGTTTCTTCTCTATCCCCAAGCCATTTTGTGCACCATAACAAAATTAATTTTATATTAATAACCCAAATTATCTCTTCTTTGTGGATGGAACATGAAAAAGTTAAATTCCAAGTAGGCTAGCATTATAATAAAAAATATATTTTCTTCTACATATTTCATGCACCATAAAAAAATGAATTTTAGATTAATAACCCAAATTATCTCTTCTTTGTGAATGGAACATGAAAATGTTAGATTCCAATTAAGCTAGCACTATAAAGAAACAAATATTTTCTTCTACACATCAATTTGATTTATAGTTCACAATGAGTTATATATTTATATAATTGATAGGTCATCTCTAAGAACATAAAAGGTAAGCACAATGCATATTCATGGACTTTGAATTCATCATTCCCCTCCCAAGTCTCATAGGCTTTGTCGACTTTGAATTCATCATTCCCCTCCCAAGTCTCATAGGCTTTGTCATTTTGGAGAACAAATACATGAGTTTATTTTTTTGGTAAAAACAATGTCAAACACCTAATTACTAGAGAAACCCAAATTAGTTTAGCCTTTATATAAAAAATAATTCTTCTACAATTTCATAGCTTCCATTAACTATCTTTCAACCTTACCCTTCTAGTGTAATAACACTTTACTTGGCCTAATAAATTTAAATTGATACTTAAATCCATGTACACAAATCCAACTCATCATTTTACAAAATGTGTTAATAATAATAAAAAACAAAATAACTCAAGAATATTTTCTAATCCTATATCAATAAACATTCTCTTTTCATTAAACATTCTCTTTTCATCCCTCCTTCTTTACATGAATGATAATGGTAATATTTTCAAAAATATCACACAACCACCTTCATTAATATATACATTAAACATCCTCCTCCGATACAATATATACTGCTTATTTAAATTATCAACTATCCAATTTATGTGCCAATCACACATGTAACAAAGTAAGTTGTAAAATAATCTCACTAAAAATGACATAACTTTAAACAATAAAAAAACCACAGTATTCAATATTACAAAACTAAAAAATATTCTTACATTTATATATCTTTAAAAAAATATAACAAACATGGAAAGATCCCTATAAAATCTCAAAAATTACATCTATATATCTACAACACTACTTACCATGCAACATCCTAAAGCAACACATTATACAACATTACTTAAAATGCAACATCCTAACACAACACATTATATCCAACCCACATTATACAACATTACTTAAAATCCAACGTCTTAACACAACACATTATATCCAACACTCATAACAAAGTGCATTATAAAAAAGTTTCATTTAAAATGACATGACTTTAAACAATATTTATTCCGAAAAGCACGACAATAAACATGGATAATACCTATGGTAAACATTGATTTCATTTATTTCTTTAATATTTCAACTACATTTATATATGTTTACAGAAAAAGCTATGACATAACAAAACACAAAAATAAATCAAATATCAATAACATTAATCATTAACCTTGCATCATTGTAAAATATGACATTACGTGTAACAATAATAAAAAAAAAGTCTCATTTATAATGGCACGCCTTTAAACCATACACATTTCAAAAGGTGCAACATTAAAAAACACAACAATACACATGCATAACATTGAATCTCTAATATTAGGAGACAATAGACATTGATAATGTTGATGGTTAACATTGCAAGATTTATATAAAAACTCAGGATTATATATTTATAATATTAATTACAATGTAACATCTTAATATTATATTTTATATATTTTTGTATGATTAGTATCGAGATGTTGTAATGGTGAGTAAAATGTAGGGTTGGATATAAAAAAATTAGAATAATTGTAAAGCACTATAATCTTTATTTTTTTTAATTATTAAATTGGTTGTTCATGTTAATTGAAGATTTGAATTTACGTTAAATCATGTTATTAGTCCTTGTCTCGTTAGGGATTGCAACATTTGGTCAAGTTGCATTAATTGTGCATTATTAGGCTGTGTTTTTGCAATTTTAACCGAAGCTTTGAGGAAATGCTTGATATTCTTATTTTTGAATAAATTCAAAAATAGATTTCGAATTTTCAGTAAATATTATTTCTAATTTCCAATTGGCTAAGGAAGCTCTGATGGGACATAATTCCTTGGAGGAGGGTGTTTTATTTTCCATTTTTTTCCAATGCTTGACAATTCATTTTAAAATTAGCATACAAGTAATTTTATGAGTGACCATTGCATTGGTGAGTGCTCTAACATTGTCACTGTTATGTTAGCGCTCATCTCAATGATGCAGTTGCAGTCCTACACTGTTATGTTAGTGCTTTGTTCAATGTTGCAAGAATTCATGAGGTTGCAGGTTGTTTGCATAGGCCTTGGGGCTGTGGGGGAAGGGTTTTTTTTTTTTTTGGGGGGGGGGGGGGGGGGGGTGGTTGCTAAACAAATGTCAAATTAATATTATTATGTTTCCTTGTGCAGAGGATGGAGTATGTGCAACAGAACTAGGGTCCTTTGCATAGTGAGTGTTGTGACACTGATGAATGATGCAGTAGTTGGTACGGTTTCATTGTGTGGAACTTTCATTGTGCGGGGGACGAAGTATGCGCGAGAGAACTAGGGTATTTTCCGTAGACAGGGTTGCTTTGACACTAACGAGCATGCAACGAGAGCTCATATCATTTTTTTAACAATTATCATAATCGTTGGACTATAAAAGCTACTCTCATTACACAATATTAAATAAATCGTGTTTTCAATCCATATGCCATGCAATTGCGGGGCACTGTTATGTTAGCGCTCTGGTCAATGCCACGAGAATTGATCCAGTTGCAGGTTTTTTGCATGGGAGAAGGGGGAGTGAACAAATATCCAATATGCAGGAGAACTGGGGCTTTTTTGAATAGATGGAGGTGCTAAATGAAATGTGTTTTCAATCTATGTGAAGAATAAGTGTTGTATGGTAAAACAAATGTGTGGAAGACTTTGTTCAAGGTTGATTAAAATAATAAATATAAAAGTCTATTTTTTAATTATTATTTAGGAACTTTTTCGCAACTATGTAAGTGATTTGTGGAAGGATTCGTTCGAAGGTGGTTGTACGGTGGTGGTTGTTTAGAGGTAGCATGTGCGGAGTTTCGAATGTCAACGACTGATTGAAGGGCGTTATTGAGTGTGGAATTAGTTGTGAAAATGTGGTTGTGCGTGTGTGGATGTTATGCATAAGTTTTATGTAAAGTTTATTAAAATAATAAATATACAAATTCCATTTTTTAATTCTTATTAGGGATGTTTATCACAACATATGATTATTAATTAATATCAGTTTCAAATGTCAATGAATGAGTGCCTTATTGAGTGTGGAAGTAGTTGTGCGGAGTTAATTGCATCCGCGTGGAGATTATGCAGAGAACAAATGCATGTGCAAAATTTGTGCAAAATGAGGGAAGTGATTGTAATGCGTTTTGATATTAGTAGATTGTGCACAAGAGCTGTGCTTATTTTATTATTAATAAATTCTACAAAGTGCGGAAGTTCATATAATGAAAGCTTGGGAACTTTTTTCACACAATGGATTGTGTTGTTCGAAGGCAACGTGTGCGAAGAACAAATGCTTTATCCAATGTTTATTAAAATAATAAATATACAATTGTGTTCTTTGGTTCTAATTTAGGAATTTATTTCACAATGAATGCTTCATGCACACAATATTTGGAACCCACATTTATTAATATCAACTTCAAATTTCAATAACTGACAAAAGGGCGTTGTTGAGTCTGGAAGTAGTTGTGCAGAGGTGGTTGTGCGTGAGCGTTTTTTGCGCACAAATGGATTTTCTTTGCAATTCCACACATGCATTTGTGTTATGTTAAAAGCATATGAAAATCATGTTTCTCGATTTGATGTTTTAGTGCTCATGTGGTTTTATGAATGCGTGTGAGCAGGTGTGTAGTTGGTTAATTGAACGCTGAGATGACTTATATTTACTTGCAGCACCATTTTCTATCAATCAAAGGTTAGACATTAGGATGCTAAAAATTTTGTCTGGAAAATTTATCTTTGTAGCATGTTTTAGACATAAAATAGTAGTAGGTGGTGATTTCTTGGGAAACAAGACTACAAACATTTGAAATCACTAGTAAAGTCAGGGAAATACACTATTTGCAGTGATAGAAAAAACAATGGATCGTGTAGCATTTGTTCTTTACAATTGTATTTAAGAGCTTAGAGTAATGTCTAAGATTCTGTTGCCTTACATAAACTGTTATCTTCGAAGTTGAGTTTTCATTTTCAATTATGTCTCAATGGAATTTCAGTTAAATTGTGGACGATAGAAGTAATGCATAAATGCAGAAAATGTACAAATTGTAAGCTTTTAAACCGATTTACCTTTGCTGCCATCAATAACAAAGGGGGATATTGTTGGACACAGATTGTCATTGATGTCAATATGGCAATATTCGAGGAGCAAATAGAGCCAAGAGGAGCAGACCAAGCCAGAGGAGCCACATTGGAGCAAGAGGAGCAAACGGAGGAGACATATATATATATATATATATATATATATATATATATATATATATATATGCAAAGATGAGGAGCTATTGGAGGCAAAACCCATGCCAAAGATGAGGAGCTATCAGAGGCAAAACCCATATATATATATATATATATATATATATATGGCCAAAACTCACGTATATATGTCGTTACACTATCGCAGGCGGAAACCGGACTTGAAAATATATGCACGGGAGATTTGGGATCCTATCGGGTCCGACACATCGCATCGGCACTTCGGAAGCGGGCGTTACAGTGTGTCAAGTGGCCCCTTTGCGATCACCGATAGCGATTATTGCATCGGGAAATTGGAGTGGAGGTAATACAGTGTAAGGCCCTGACCATATGTGACTTGCGATCGCCGATAGTGATATCGCATCGGACCTCCGCCAAGGGCAAACCCTGATTGTGATGAACGGTTGTGGACCCGACGAGAATATCAACTGCTGTTTAATACCATATCACCTCCGCATGAGGATCGTCCCATCGCCATTAGCGATGTCATGAGGTCACTATATAAAGAACTACGGGAAGCCGGGATTGCCGATTGCGATAATGTTGTGGAGGAGAGGACCTGATGTCATTTAAATGCGGGTGTAATATTTCCTGAAGTCCGCCCCTTCAATATTTTCGACTGTTTCGCACATATTTCCTGTGTAATCAAGTTTTTTGTGTTGCACGGGGTTTTGGGCCGAAAGGCCTATGATAAGAAGGCTGAGCGTCAGTTACATAGGGTGTATTAGGGTGATGGAGATTATGACTGGAGCATAACATGTCCATTAAACGAAATAGTCTCGGTGGATGCCTATTATCATTGAAAAAAAGGGGCCTGTGTTACAGTTTTAACACAGTGACTGTAAAGCCAAGAAGTTGCATGGAAAGCCAGCACAGAGGAAGCCACAGTGACCGAGGAGGGAAGCTAAAAGATCAAGCGAGTCAGAGGAAATGACAGCGACCGAGGAGGAAAACAAAGAGGTGATGGAAAGCAGAAACGAAGAGTCAGAGGCATCTGAAATACATATAAAACAGTAAAAACAGATAACTATTGGTGTTGTTGTTGTGATGAATAACCTGAGTGGGAGATAGTGGAAGTAGCAGAGGCAAAAGAGGTAGCAGAAGTAGTGGAGGCTGTAGAGGTAGTAGAAGTAGTAGAGGTAGGAGAGTAGGAGTGAGAGAACCTCAGCTGAACAGAGTGTAGCAGCATACTAGTGTATGCCAAAGTTGGGTTGGAGCCCAAGAGGTTGGAGCCTCAGAACTGAATAGGAATAAAGTCATTAGGGGTAGGTGCTCCTAAGTATAGAACCACTGCTAAACAGAGTTGGTGCTCTGGAGGTTGGAGCCTCACTGAAGTCCAAGTTGGAGCTTGGAAACTATTCACAGTCAGATATATATGTATATTGTATTTATTTCATTGCACTGTCTTGAGTTCTAATAAAAGCATTTATTCCAGCTGTTGATTTCTGTGTTCTGTGTATACATACACATATCTATATATGCTTTTGGAAATCACTAGAACAATTAAAAATAGTAAGAAATACTGATTCACCCTCCCATCTCAGTATTTCCACAGTTTCCTGTTTGAATTTTTTCGAACTAGTTTGGTATGGTAATTTTTTGTTTTTAATGACACATATAACTTAGCTATTAAATCAATGGATTGCAATTAGATTTGGTTTATTTGATTGCTAATTATTCAGCGTGTCATATGTACTAGTTTTGACGCATGTAATAGTATATGCATTTGTGTAATGTTTAAAGTACATGACATAGTTATGGTTTTTTATTTATTTTTAATAGTTCTGAAGTTTGTTCTCTTATTAATAGAAAACATTTCAAGTTTTTGTTCCACACAGAAATTTTATGACATAATAATACTTGTTAGGATCTGTTAAAATGAGACTTAATCTAATATTTCATAATAGTAATAAGTATTTAATCGAGAAAATATTCTTTATTTCTAGTTTACAAATTTCTTATGTGCCAGAGTACAGGGTCATTTGCATAGTGAGTATTGTGACACTGATGCCTTGGACGAAAATATGTTTCCAAAATTTTTCCTCCAAATTCTAAGGCCTGTAGAGATGGTTGCAAAGTTCTTTATGAATGGTTAGATACTTATATTTTCTTCTTGTGTAAGTAATGTATTACCCGTAAATTTGCTAGATGCTAATTTCTAATTACATATTTCCTTTTTGGCGTTTTCAAGAAGATTATGTTTTAATGTTAGATGCTAATTTCTAATTGAATATTCCTTTTTTTGGTGTTTTTAAAGATGATTTGTTTTTATTTTTATAGTTTATTTTTATTTTTTCCCGTGGAAAAAGTCGTAATTTCCATTAATAAAGATGAAAATTAAATTCTGTATATGCATAAGCATTACTTTGATATGACACTGCCTGTCCAACCAAAAATGAAAGAAATGTGCATTCCTCCTTACAGGGAGTTCATGTAATTCAAAAACATTTATGATTTAAACTGTCTGACCTCTTCTCAGAGGGATAAAGAGTAACCGATGACTATTTACAATATAACAAAAATATAAGGATTATCAGCAAAACTAAGTAAAAATTGTTCCATTCCCAGTGCTGCTGTTATAGTGCTTTGGGGCCTACAAATGGCCTGTGATAGTGCTGATACACAACCCTGTCCAAATCTTCGTAGATCATCCAAGAGTTGTCATCCCTGATCACTGCTTCTTTGGATAGGAAGTCAGTAGAGGTGTTCCACTCCCTATGAATGTGATCACAAGTGAATGAGTAAAAAAGCAAGACAAGTCTATGAATCTCATTGAGTATATGCCTCAATGTGTAAGCAGAACATGTATATTTTTTGTTGATCCAGTTTATAACCAGTTTTGAGTCACCATAAAGTTGCAGGTTTGAGCATTGTTTTTGTAAAGCAAAAATAATAATGTTTTTTGCAGTAATCAGCTCGGCATAGTTGTTGGTTCCCCGGCCTAAACCCATTTGAATTTTGAATGAAGGGGTTTCGAATAAATATAGGATCGCTCCCCCTCCACAACCCGATCTCCTGAGCTGAACCATCGAAAAAAGCCCAAGGGATAGATTTGTTGATGACCTCTGTCTCAACAATCCTTATCTCGTTTTTTTGGGACTCTTCAGGGATCAAGTGATAATCTACTATGGTTTCTGTTATGTATGGAGGGCCAGTGAGGAAACTTCTGTGAGAAAATAATCTCATTCCTAGCTATCCAAATCTCCCAACTGATTAGCAGAGGTAGGTTCCTTTCCTTCCCAGATGTATCCCTCCACCAAGAGTTCCACACCTCCTTTACTGTTGTCCTTTTCCATCTGGGCCTAATGGACAGTGATGTTAGGATACCATTCCAAAGGTCTTGTGCCAAAGGACACCCCAGGAAGAGGGGTTCTGTGTCCTCGTTGCTACTTCTGCAGAGGTGGCACCAGAACAGTCCAACGAAAGATCGCTTCATGAGATTTGCCCCTGTAGGGACCTTGTTATTCAAGATGGACCACGGGAGCAGCTTTGTTTTGGGGGCAGCTTTGAGTTTCCAAAGAAGGTTCCATCTTATCTCAGAGTCTGGTGGCTTGTAGGGTTCCATTAGTACCAGGTATCCAATCTTGGGTGCATAGTAGCCATGTTTTGCAAAAGCCTAGATGAGCTCATCTTCCCCTTCTGTGATCCTGATGTGAGCCTCCGTTAGCGCCGTAATGAAAAAGCTCCAAACTTGCGGCCACTGTAGAGGAATATTTAGGACTGCTCCCGATTTCCTGGCCTGCTGAGCTAATGAGGATCGCTCATTGTCTGCGATTTGACTGAGATGAAAAGCCACCTATTCTGCTAGATGGAGTCTAAGTTCCTCGAGGAGTTGGTGAGCATTGCCACACCCCACCCATGGGTCCACTCCAAGACGCACTTGTGAACCCGATTGAATTCTCCAAGTCAAACTGTTCCTTATCAGGTCCTTTGCTTTGATTACTGCTTTCCAGATGTTGGAGATGTTACCATTGGTTCGGTGATCTTTTCAAATCCAGTATAGAGGGTTTAAGGGGGTTATATATTTTGAAATGACAACCTTCGTCCAAAGGCTGTCGTTGTTGAGGAGCTGCCAGCCCAATTTAGCCGCTAGCGCTTTTGAGAAAAATCTAGTCTTTTGATCCCCCAACCCCCCCACCGTTTAGGCAGCGCTAGAGTCTCCCATCTTTTCCAAGCAAAGATTCTACCTATCTGGTTCCCCTTCCACAAAAATCTGCAACATATTTTCTGAAGCCTATCTAGGATGCCTCTGGGAATCCAGGCTAAGGTCATCCAATAGACAGGGGTTGCTTCTAAAACCGCTTTGATCAGAATTAGTCTGCCAGCTCTAGAGAGGTATTTATGGTACCAAATGTTTAGGCACTTTTCCACCTTTGTGATAAGCCAGATCCAATCTACAATTTTGTATCCAAATGGCTTCAGACGGTATCCTAGATATCTCAAGCCTTCTTCGAACGGAAAGATGAAAAAGGGGAATCTCCTGAGCGCGAACAACAACTTGTTTTGTGCACAACCGAGCGCAGAAAAGGTTGATTTAAATTATTTTAAAACCATTTCGATGGCCTTTTGAAAGACCCCCATGACTTGGTGGGGAGTTGTGAGGTCACCCAAACTACCATCAAGAAATATGAGGACGTTGTCCACAAAAAATAAATGAGTCAAAGAAAGGGAATAAGTAACTTTGATACCCTTCCTATGTTCTTCATGAATAAATCTGCTGAGGCCCTCCATGACCAGGAGAAACAAAAGCGGAGATAGGGGGCATCCTTGTCTGAGTCCCCTTTCTGCATGAAAAAGAGGGGAAGTCGAGCCGTTTATTAACACATAGAAGGGGACATCGGTTATGCAGCTCATGATCCATTTGATAAAAGAATAGGGAAAGTCAATGTGTGTGAGGAGCAGGCGGAGATAGAGCCAATTGACTCTGTCAAAAGCTTTTGAAAGGTCAATCTTAAGGATCATGCCTTTCATTTTCTGGTACTGGACATAATGGAGGAGTTCCTGAGTAGTCCCAGTGGCCTCATGGATTTTTCTATTGTGCAAGAAGGCAAATTACTCTTGGGAGATGTGGAGTGAGAGGACAGGCTTTAAGTGATTTGCTATGATTTTGGCTATAATTTTGTAAATGCAGTTGCAGAGGGATATGGGTCTGAAGCCATCAAAAGAGGAGGGCTTGTCAGATTTAAGTATGAAGGTGATGAAAGTGGATTTCAAACTGCCTAGGATCCTCCCTCTCTTTCTGCTTTCCTCAAATGATTTGTAGGAGGTCCACCCCCAACACCTCAAAAAAGGTCACATAGAATTCAATGGTCCAGCCATCCGGCCCCGGGCTCTTTTCTTTCTTTAACATTTTTAAAGTATCTTCCAGCTCTCTCATAGATACTTATCCCTCTAGCTCCTGTTCGATCTCCTGCTCAACAAACCTTAGGAAGAGCTGCACGGTTCTCATAACTTCAGCCATGGAGGCATAGGGAGGCAACTTATAAATATTATGAAAGTGTGAGCAAGCTAAGGCTGCCAACTCTATGAAGGATTGTACTGACCTTCCCTCCGAATCCTTAAGTTCCCAGATAGTGTTTATGGCCTTTCTACCATTCACATGATTATGGAAGAATTTAGTATTATCGTCCCCCTCCTTTAGCCAGATAGCCTTACTGTAGAGCCTCCAATTCGCTTCTCTGTTTTTCAGAACTTAGGTTCTCTTTTGTAGTGAAGCATTATAGGAGTCTTTTTGTTCTTGAGTCCTCAAGACTCCTCCTGATTCCTCCTCAAACAAAATTATGGCCCTCTTCGCCTCTCGGAGGGTTAAGTAGCCCACGTCCTTTTTCTTCCGAGCCCAAGACTTTGATAGGCTCTTCAGTTCCTTCATATTGAGGAGGAAATTCTGAGTTATGTCCGGATGCACAAGGAGGGTGTGCCTTCTAGAATTCCGTCACAAGCTTGATATATTCCAGATCTTGTAGCCAGGTAGAATTGAACTTATAAGGGGCCTTTGGCTTGTTAATGACATCCTAAATCTCTAGGTATATAGGCCAGTGGTCTGACAGCCCACCCGAACTTACCCATTGTCTAATACAAAGTCCTCCATTGATCAGGCCTTCTTTAGTAAGAAAGCAATCACGTCTTCTAGCAAGACTTGCTTCCCCCACCCTGTTATTCCTCCATGTAGGCTGCTTTTTTGCTGAAGGGACATCGATGAAATTGTGGGACTCCAAGAGTTTCTCAAAGAGACCCGTCATAGCATCCACCTGGGCATGATTTCCCCAGGATTCTGAGTATCCCAGGGAGAAATTGAGATCTCCCCCTATGATAGCATTATCTTGGAGTAGGAGGGACGAGTTGAGAAGAGGTCTCCAAAAAGCCATCCTGTCTTGACAAGGCCCATACACATTGAGAATCTGGAACTCTGATTCTAGGGTTGGGGAGTATATGTCTGCACCCAGGTAACCTCGACCTCCCCAAACACTCACAATTTTAATTGATCCATTACAAATGCCAAGGGTTAAACCCCCTGATCTACCGGAGGCATCAAGCGAGTGAAAAGACCAGCCTGGAAGCCAAGAAGCAAGAAGGGAGGATACAGCAGAAGCAAAGCCAAGTGTTTCTTGGAGGAAAATGATGTTGACCTACTCAGAGGCAAATAAGCGCTTGAGGGCTAGTTTTTTGTTCGGGCTAGCCACCCCACGACAATTAAAAGAGAGGAGCATCATGGAGGGGGGGGGGGGGGAGAGGGGCTTGCTTTGCTCTAAGGGCCCAATTTAAAGTCTTCTGCTTACCAGAGGCAACCTCCTCCCAGCCTGATGCATGGCTTTGGAGAGGTGGGAGGGTCACCCTCTGAATTTGGGAGGGGGGCGGGAGGCATTGACCTCAAAGCTTATAGAGTCTATACCTTGAGAGCACATCCGGGAGTGGAGGGGGTAACAGGGTTCAGGGTTCTTAGAGTCTGGGAAAGGGGAAGGGGAGGCCTCTGAGAGAGAAGGTTGAGGGAAGGAGAAAACGGGAGGGGGAGGGGCAATGGTGCATTGCTGGATCATAGGGGTCAGATGGGAAGGCCGAAGGGGGGGAAAAGGGGAGCGCACAAGGGAGGATCCAAGGGATCAAATGAACAAAACTGCTTGGATTGAGAAGGCATAACAGAAATAACAGAGGAAGAAATATCAAAGGAGAGGGGGAGAGAAGACATACTCGTGGTGTGAGCGTCCCCTATGGCCACCCGTGCTTTGGTTAGAGGCAGAGAGGGAGGCTGGAGAGGAGTCTTCCCACGCTTCTTCCTTTGGTCTTTCTCATGAATCTTGTCCGCATCGGTCAGTTCTGGAGGGCATGGAGCTTCCTTTTCGATAGCAGATCGAGGATCCTCCCACGAGAACGATATTCTTGCATTTTTTCCACCGGAAATTGAACTCGCTTGTTTCCCAGAGGGCAATCTTTGTACACGTGCCCCACATTATGGCAGCGTCAACATCTATATGGGATGCCCTCGTAATCCAGAGGCTGCTTTTGAGTGAAGGACCTCCATTGAATCGTTATGAATTCTTGCAGACCTCCTCGAGTATCCATGTGAACCAATATCCTCGCAAAGGCCATCTTTCCCGTGGACAGATATGACTTGTCTGATTCCATATAAGAGCCGATGGAATTCCTTATTCATATAAATATGTCCTTCGACCAGAAATGCAAAGGGAGGCTAGGTAGTCTTACCCAGATCAGCCCGACTTCGAGCTGCTCCATTTTCAGGTTGAAAAGAGGGGACCATCGCTTCAGCAGGATCGGGGCATGTTCAAAATGCCAATATGACGAGAGTACCCAATTCATGAGGTCAGGCCTGGAGAATCTAAGAGCAAACCAACTTACGAACGTTTGCACAGTAGGCAGATTCGCCAGGTGGTTCCCCTAGATCTCCGAAACCCAAGATTTCAAACAGGCCACAGTGTAGCTACTTCCCCTTACTCTGCCGACTAGTACCCTATCAGCAAAATCCATGTCTCTCCCAGTCGAATGTCTTCCTCTAATTTGAGGAATGTGTCCACCTCCTTTGTTCTAAAGCACCGAGTCTTTTTTGTAGTCCTCTCCTTAACTGCAGGATTCCCACAACCTTCTGAAGAGTGCTCCTAAATGGGGGCATTCACTGGGGGAGGGGATGAAGCAGCGGGGAGACTTTCCGCGAGGGGGGGATACTAGTGAAACTGCCAGAGGGGGGAGGGGAAGTGCATGGCGGGGTTAGAGGAGTTGAGGATGACGAAGGGGCACGGGGGTGGGTTTACGGAAAAACCGGGAAGAGAAAAAGGACCAGGGGCCAGGGAAGGAGGGTTAGGGTTAAGGCAACTCGTAGAAAACCTTAGGGATGCCAGGAATGGCGGGGGCGTAGAGAGTGACAACCAGGCAGGAGGGTCATCCACCAGGGCAATTTGGTGGTCCGGTGGTCCAGAGAGCACGGGGAGTCCAGAGATGGTCTCATGCAGGTCTTCGCCAAAAGAGATGGTCCCCAACTTAGATGGTCTCTAGGTCGTCCAGATAGTGTCCTCCACTATTTCTTTCTCTGAATAATCAACCATATCTAGGTCCATTTCTATTCGGGTAAAAGTAAAACGCCAGCTGCCTTGGTAATCGCCAGAGGGAGGAGCAGCAAGGTGACAGAATCTGGCAAGGGAGGCCAGAGGTCAAACAACGATGTTGAAGAGCAGGAATGGGCGATCAGGTAAATGAAAACAGAGTAAAAACCCCAAAACAGCCCATGGTAAAAGGTAAAAAGACTGCATGTGCAATGATGGGGACATGTACATTGCAGGTACAACCAGCTGCGTCCTTCTACTACATCCACGATGCTGCTAGCCATGATTGCCTGCTAAACTAGCCAACGCCTCCATCTCCCACTCTCCTCCCAAAGCTCTCATTCTTCATCAAACAAATACCTTTTCTTTTATAGTTTATGATTTTGTTGTGCGGAACTTTTACTGTGCGGAGGATGATGTATGTGCTGGAGAACTAGGGTGCTTTGACACTAGCAGGGGTGCAAAGGGAGCTAGTAATTTTTTTTAACAATTATCGTAATCGTTGGAATATAAAATTTACTCTTATTATGAGATATTAAATAAACCGAGTTTTCAATCTATGTGACATGCAATTACGGGACACTATTATGGTAGTGCTCTAGTCAATGATGCAAGAATTGATGTGGTTGTAGGTTTTTTGCATGGGGGTGCTGAACAAATTTCCATTTGACATTATTGAGGAGTATGTGTGTGAGAAATAGTGCTCTTTTGCATAGATGGGGGTGCTAAATAAACTATGTTTTCAATCCGTGTGAAGAAGAAGTGTTGTGCGGTAAAAATAATGTGTGAAACGCTTTGTGCAAGGTTTATTAAAATAATAAATCTACAAGACCTTTTTTTAATTATTATTTAGGAATGTTTTCACAACTATGAAAGTAGATGTGCAGAAGGAGTTGTAAGAAGGTGGTTGCGTGGAAGTGGTTGTTTGAAGGTATCATGTGTGAAGTTTCGAATGCCAATCACTGATCAAAAGGGTGTTAATGAGTGCAAAAGTAGTTGTGAATACGAAGTTGTACGGAGGTGGTTTTGCGTGTGCAAATGTTATGCAAAATTTTTGTGCAAAGTTTACTAAAATAATAAATATACAAATGCCATTTTTTGTTCTTATTTAGGGAGTTATTTCACAACATATGATCATTAATTAATATCAGTTTCAAATTTCAATGACCGAGGGCGTTATTGAGTGTGGAGGTAGTTGTGCAGAGGTGGATGTGCATGTGTGGAGGTTATGCGAAGAAAAAATGAATGCGTGAAATTTGTGCAAAATGAGGGAAGTGATTGTAATGTGTTTCAATATTAGTAGATCGTGCACAAGTGCAATGCTTATTTTATTACTAATAGATTCTGCAAATTGCGGAAGTGCATACAGTGAAAGCTTGAGAGCCTTTTTCACACAATGGACTGTGATATTTGGAGGTAGCATGTGTAGAGAACAAATGATTTGTAAAACATTTATAAAAATAATAAATATAAAAATGTGTTCTTTGGTTCTTATTAAGGAACATATTTCGCAACGAATGCTTCCTTCCCATGATATCTGGGACCCACATTTATTAATATCAGCTTCAACTGTCAATGAATGACGAAAGGGCGTTGTTGAGTATAGAAGTAGTTGTGCAGATGAAGTTGTGTGGAAGTAGTTGTGCGTGATATATTTTTGTGCACAAATGGATTTTCTCTGTAACTCTGCACATATGAATTTGTGTTATCTTGAAAGTATACGAAAACCATGTTTCTAGATTTGATGTTTTAGTGCTTACGTGGTTTTTGAATGTGTGAATAGGTGTGTAGTTAGTGAATTGAATACTGAGATGGGTTGTATTTACTTGCAACTCTATTTCTATTAATCATAGGACAAACATTGGGATGATTAAAAATCTAGATGGTAGCTTTATCTTTGTAGCATGTTTCAGATGCAAAAGGGTGACATGTGGTGATTTCTAAGGAAACGAGACTACAAAAATTTAAAATAGCTAGTATAGTTAGGGGAAATGCTATTTGCAGCGATAGAAAAAACAACAAATCATGTAGCATTTGTTCTTTGAAAATTGCGTTTAAGAGCTTGGAGTATTGTCCAAACTTTTGTTTCCTTACATAAATTGTTATCTTCAAAGCTTAGCTTACATATTCAATGGTGTTTCTATTAAATTGTGGATGATAGCAGTAGTGGAGAAATACAAAAGTTGTACAATATTACAAGCTTTTAAACCGATTTACCTTTGTCAATTTCTTGTTTGCATTTGTTAGTTTCTTAGTTGATTATCATGATTACAGTTAGTTCGAACTTGTTTTGTATGGTAAATTTATGTTTCTTATGACATGTATATCTCTGCTATTAAATCAATGGATTGTGATTAGATTTGGTTTATTCGATTCTTAATTATTTAGCGTGTCATATATACCAGTTTTAACTCAAGTAATAGTATGTGCATTTGTGTTATGTTAAAAGTAAATGAAATAGTTATAATCTTTTCTTTGTTTATAATCGTTCCGATGTCTATTCTCTTATTAACATAAAACACTTAATTTATCAATCATTCCCATATTGTAGAGCAATACTTGATGGGATTCATTAAAAGGAGACTTAATTTAATATTGCATATATAGTAATAAGTATTTAATCAAGAAAATATTTGTTATTTTAATTTACAAATTGCTTTTGCAGTAGTTCATGTTACGTTACGAATTAAAGTTTTTGTTTTCAGTAATTAAATTATTTTCGTGCCCGGAAAAATCAAAGAGTTTAAAATTAAATCCGTTTGTGACTCCATGTTGAATTTTGCGAGAAACGTGTGTGTCAAGTTATTCATAAATCAAATTTGGTTCGGTTTTAAAAAGTAATGGGGAGAAACTTTCAAGTAAATTCGTCATAGAAGGTAATTTTACTATTTGTATCTCTTATTGATAGTTTTCCGAGTCTTCAAATTTGTTTGAAAGTAACTCAAAGCTATAGTTGTCCACTTTCAATAATTAAATTATTTTTGTGTTTGCAAAAATCAAATAGTTTAGAATGAAATTCATTTGTGTGGAATAAGGTTCCCATTGCATCATAACTGTGTGTCAAATTTTGTGAGAAATAACTGTGTTAAGTTATTCATAAATCAAATTTGGTTTGGTTTTACAAAGTAGTGAGTACCAATTGTTAAGTCGAATGTGTCATAGAAAGTAGCTGAATATGTGTTGGAATAATATTTATTTGTGAATATCCTCTCATGCTTTACCGTTTGTAGCTATTATTGATAATTTTGTGAGTCTTCAAATTTGGTCGGAAAACCAACAAAAATTCTAGCACATCGCTGATAAAATATGGCGGTAATTTTTTTGTAACTCGAGGTTATAGTTGTCAATTTTCACGATCTTGGGTGTCAATTGGGTGTCAACAATCACATTGTCAGTTTTTTATTTATAAAATAAAAGTGAAAAAAACGGTTTGTGGTGATTTTTTGCGGTTTGGGAAAATTTGTAGATGGGGATTTTATGATGCTAATTCCATTTCCAGTATTACAAAAAATGATTCAAACACTCGTGCTCCTAGGTTTTTATTAAAAAAATGGAATGTGGTGATTTTTGGTTGTGTGAGCAAATTTATTATTTCAGTATACAACGTCTATTATTGTATATCATATTTTTTTCTTATGACACATATATCAATGATCGTGAAGTAGGAGAAAAGTGAGAAGTAAATGGACAAGATGCTTTTGGAATTTCAAAATTTTTTCCTATTAATGTTCGTAAAAGTTGGCTTTGGTATCTTTAATTGCTTTGTATTCATAGTGTTTCCTGTAACAGGTTTCACACGAGTAATATTAACATTTAGTGTCTGTGAAGAAAACATAGAATTGTAAAGTCGAACATGATTTGAATACATTAATAATTGACAAAGTATCTTTTTGTTGCAAAAAAAAAGAAAGGGTAGTAGGCGAGTGAAAGAAGCTATTTGAAGTGATACAATTAACTCACTTGTTGAGATCGATGATAGATTTGACTGGTCGAGAATGTATGAGTGATATGTGAATCTATCAATGGAATAGAAAACAAGTAACAAGATTTGGAGTACTGGATTAGCGAATGTTGTTTGTGTTCCATAGGTCTTTGATTTCATAGATATTATTTAACTATGTGCATATAATTTTGATTTAAGAAATATGAAAATTAAGCTAAGAGTGATAAAGGTTCCTCTGAATCTCAATGCATTCAGATGATTATTCAAGTTACCAGAACCAAATAAGAATTTAGAATTGTCCATTGTGAATAGTTTCCTTGAGCCAGAAGAACATATAATTGACATTGTGCGAGAATACATTTCTACAACTTATGAGGTTCCTTACGATCCTTCTCTTGTAGATATTTATTTCTTTAGGAAACCGTTTAGGGATTTCTGTTGGCTCTTTGCGCATGTAGTAGGGCTATAAATTATATCACATGTTCTAAAATGAATTTTCTATGTGATTTATGAGACAAAAAAAATAATTATATTTTCGATTGGGCTCATGTCATTTCGAATGAATTAGCTGCTCAATTACATAGATTACCCAAGAACAATGTCATATTTATGCTGACATATTTGATAACACTTCTCGTGTCAAGGCATGTGTTTGATGATTTACCCTGTAATCCTAGATTCAACTTTCATGAGGAACCAATGCAGTTATGGTATCCTATATTGTGGAAGCACGAAGCTTCTTTAAATTTTTGGTTAATTCAAGATGTGTTTCAAAGGAAACTGTATTGAATGGTAACTGGCTAAGAGCGTTCTCAAATATTTACAGAGGCTAAGGATTTCCTATCTCGAAAAGGGGAATATGAAGAAAGAGAAATAAATACGATTATACGAACTTATGGTTTTGAAGATATCCAATTTCTTTTGCAAATGTTTGTTCTAGATAGGTATTTTGTTGCTGAAGTATGGAGGCAATATCATTGTTGGCTATCTATATTTGAATAGAAAAAGAAAATACAATTTATTTCTTTTCTGTTTACTGTTGGAAAAGTGACTGTGAAGAATACGACTCATAATAACATTTTTGCAAAGTATTTAGGTGCTTTTAACTTAAGTGAAGCTAAAACTATTAAGGGCTTTGATAGAGGAAGAATTTATACTGAACACCTTGAGTCTATGAGATATGGGAACTTTTTTATGAGAAGTAGAGAAAAAAGTGAGGAAAGTAAGAGTGTATCAACAGAATATGAAAAAAAGCTAGTAGATGTTGAACAGATCGCTGAAAAAGAGATCATTGGAATGAGAGAGAGATTTAATAAAAGAGGCACAATTACTATGGCACAATCTGAATCTTGTACATGCAATATTGGTGTAGGTTCATCTACTAGAAAAATAAGGAAAAGAACTACTGGAAGCGAAAAACTGGTTGCTGATAGATTATTAGGTGGCGAGGATGACAAAGAGATTTATCGTAGAGTAAGTCCAAAAATAACACATACGGTTGAATAATTTAGATCCAAGAGTACGCCTGAAACATAGAGCATTAAAGAATCTGTGGACATGGAAGTTGATAGCGCTGCACTACCTGATTGGGTTAGTACTTGTTTGCAAGAAAATTAGAAGATAATGGAGGAAATTGTTGTTGAGGACATTACTTTTGATGACCATTTTGTCACATTGTAGGATGCAAATTATGACAGGGGCGGTAAGAGATTGGAGATTGAAAGGATACAATTTTCCGATAGAAAGGTTGTTAATCAGACATAATTGAATGTTGATCTGTCTTCGATTGCAACACCATGGTTGATGAAATTGCATCAAGATAGTGGTAAAGAGTTTGTGAATTCTGTTGGTTGACGTCAAGCAAAAAATATGAAGCTGAAGGAAAAAATAAAAGAGCTAGAAGATACCCTGAGCTTGGGTCCTTTGCTGAAGACCCCATTAGTGATATGCAGACCACCATTGGCAATTTCTAGTCTTGGAAGATTTAATAGATTTGAGAAACCTATCAATATTCTAAGTGCAGTGAAATCATATATCATTAGTAATATATCTGAAAGGTTGCAGATTATTGAATTTACATGGCAAGTTGTTTTTGATCTGTGACATTTACAACATATAACTAGGTCTTTTGTCGAATTGGTCAAAAGTGAGTTGGAGGGAGACATGGAATTCATAGACAATGAGCTATTAACTTTTAATTGGGAGCTTGATTCACTGTCCGAACTAGAAAAAGATAAACAAGGGCTGCTTGATGCTAATCAGATGAGGCAGATCAAGGCTACATGGTATAATAAAATTAGAACAATGGAGGGAATTATTTATGAGTGTGGAGACATAGAAAATCGAAGAGCATATGCGTATCTCAAGGCAACAACGATTGTTTAAGATTTAAATGGTCCTTGTATTACATATGAGTCTGGATGAATTGAGAAGGAGAAGCTAATGGTTGACCTAGAGAAGCTAAAACAATCATAGGCAACAAATTTCGATGATATAACATATTTTAGTGTAGAGGAGATTAGAAAAGGCTAATTACTTTTTTTAGTGTCAACGAAGAGTAATCAACCTCAGTTTTACAATTACAGGAAGAAGCAAAAGAAATTGAGGAGGAGATATTCAATGAATGTGTTAAGCAGGACATTACCGTTGCTCCGATGAATGAATTCATTGAAGCTAAAGTGAAGGAATTTGTTTCAAGAGGCATGATTTCAAGAGATAACTGAGGGCTAAAGAGTATCGGGTTGTGATTTTACATATTGTAAGTGTTTTAATACATTGGAACATTTGTTTTTGTCGTCAAAGCATTTTACTATTGAAATATTTTGTGTGTGTTATGATGGAATGGTCTAATTCTTGAATGCAGTTCCGTGCTATTTTTTGCAGATGACTTTTAGATATTATAGTAACGGGATCCCAACTGTAGTTCCCATTGGGACAAATACATTTAGCTTTATGGAAAAAGTATTAGCATTTTCATAAAGGTTTTATGCAACAAGGGCTATTTTCTGGACCATGGCTCTGTAATCATAACTTATTTGAATCCTAATTACAATCTTTTCTATTTTTCAATGCAATCCTGAGATAACGTTTCACACTGGATGTTGTGTGGACCTAGGTTCTCAAACCTGGTACAAAAAACATTAATAGAACATTTGTTTTCCAGTATTTTCTTTGAACTTTTATATATTAGCTAACGTTTTGTAATGAATGATAATTAAAATGGATTTCTATTTACTTTGTGCTAATAGTAAAAATTATTACTAGTTATATCAATAATTCTTAGATAATGTTTTACATGTGCATTTGTATTACTATGGTTCCTTTACCATTTATCACTATCATTGATTGAACATAAGTTCATGAGAATATGCATTTAAACTTTTATATTCTACATAATGGTATGAGAATTCATGTTAATGAAAATATATGTTTAGCAAGAGTTTTGGTTTAGTGATACCTATTGCATTTGTGGTGTTTATTTGAATGATAGCTATAGTGATTAGGATTTGAATTTGAATACACTTATTTTTGTTGTAATTGTGTTGGTTACTATTCAAGTCTTGTGAAGCACAAAGACGCTCCAGTTTTTTCCTGTTCTATTTATAATGGATATGAATGATTAACAGAAGTTTTCGTTGTTGGATATCTATTGCATTTGTTATAACTAGCATTTGAATTTGAATACGATTACAATTACTATAAATATGTTGATAAAAATTACTGTAACTATGTTGATAACTGTTCATCCAGAAAAATTGACTATTTTGTTCCAGTTCTCTTATTTATGAACGTGTGTACAAAAGTGAGAATTGCAAACATCAATGTTTCATTATACGAAGTTTTCATTCTTCCAGGATTAGAATGAGAGTTTTTATTGTAAAGAGGAAGCTTCTTGCCTGGAGTAAAAGCTCCACACGACAACATATGATGATGATAATAAAAATAATAATACATTGAACTATGGGAACTTTTTTCGAAGCATTGTGAAAAAACTCTATTTTTTTTCGTTTTGCAATAGTTAATTGTAAACCAATATCTGTAATGAATTTGGTTATAGACATATTCAATTTTTTTACTTAAAGAAAATAAGTATTTAAATAAGTCTTACTAGATATAGAAACCCGCTTTATTGTGCCGAGCTAATTCTTTTCTGAAATCCATATTAAAGCTTATATTGTAAATCATACAAGTTGGAGTAGCCAATTATAAATGAGTATTTGTAGAGTGTTATTGAGTACAAAAGGAGCTATGCGGAGGCCATGCGAAGAACAAATGCATTTGCGGAAGTAAGTATTTATATAACTTATGATATATATATATATAAACTTGTTTCACTGTGATGAGATTTTCTTGCCTTGAGCCCATAATAAAGCTTAGATTGTGTGCACGAAGCTATTTCCGCAAAATAAAAGCTTTTATTAAATAAAAATAAACCTAAATATCGTAAAACTAAATTAGATAAAAATATTTAATAATAAATTTTATCAACTACAATTATTATTATTATTAATGTTGTGGCTGAAGTTTTACTGGTGATTGCAATCAACGCATAAGGCACATGCTGCATATGGAAAATACATGGAATTACAAAATCATGTTATGTAGAAGTAGAATAAAAAATAACAAAAAGAAGAGAGAGAGAAAAAAAAAACAAGCTTTCATTGTGCAGAGTGCAGTTTCCTCAATTTTGGTACACAACATAATGAAATTAACAATTCAATACCCTTTTTGCGAACGAATGGATTGACACATAACCTCTAAACTGACATCAATACAGTAGTGGATGTGATTGTTGACAACTTGTAAGTTAGTTGTCATTATTATAAAATATTCACATTTTATTTGTTTTGTACATGGAGTAATTGGTTTCCAAATTTTGAGATTTGTTTTTAAACTATTTTTGCTATTTCTCAAAAATGTCTACTTTGCTATTTATTCAAAATATTCTGTCAAATAAATTTCACACACAAAATAGTGATAGAGAGCAGGAATGGAAAAAGGCAGAAAATTTAGTACTATCAACAATTACTCTGGTACTAAAAATTGTGTTGTTTGACAATTGTAATATGATTTTCCAAAAAAATGTGCCCAATTTGCTAAAAATTATGTCAGAATTTCTATTGTTTTCCGGCTAGAATTATGGTGCGTTTAGATTATGTGAATTATTTCAAATATTTTTTGTAAATGTAGATTTTGCTATATTGAATTGTTATGTATTGGAAGTGTCATGTAGAAGGGATTTCGCATGCATAGTAGTAACAAGTGGTGGTCGTTTAGCATGTCAATGATCTATACCTAAAGTGCATTGAAAATGTTGTTGGTTGACATAATATTTTAAAAGCACAAAGCACAAATGGCTTCAAGGGGAAGGAAAGAAGCTATTTGCATTGATACTAGTAACTCACTTGCGCTCATCGATCATAGTTTTCAATGGTTGGATGTGTATCAATGATATGGGAATCTATCTGGGCAGGAGAAGAACAACAATAAGATTTGTTCTACCCGATTAGTGAATGATTTATTCATTCTGAAAGTATTTGATTTTAGAGAAATTTTTTATTTATGTGCAAAGAAATTTGAATCAACAACAAAAACAATTAGGCTACCAGCCAAAGATACTCATATTTCTTTGAATTCAAGGACATCTGTTGAAGAATGTGACCAATGTCAGTCTTCATAATTGTATTTGAGTCATGATGTAATTTATTTAAAAAAAAAGAAAAATAAATTACATAATTAAAGAAATTGACTTATTAAAACATGGGTTTCATGCTCATGTCAATTGTTTATAGGTCAAAATCCTCCATTGTATGCTTCTAGGGTTCATGTGAAGTATTGTTGTCCATGTCATAATGTAATAGATCCTTCTTGGGCTTCATTTGCTAAGAAATAAATATATTTTAATGTGAAATAGGTCAATTAGGCCTTCTCCACCAAGTCAACATCATCAAGGGAATTCAACCTCACACAAACACTATATAAAGGCATCAATTCAACTCATTTGGACAAAACTCTCTCAACAACTTCGATCTGCAATTGCTGGAGGCAGAAAAATAAAACGAAGTTGTTGGAGAAGGATTGAATAAGATGGAATACCAAATTCTAGTTCTTGGGCAATATATCTCTCACACGTGCAAAGTTTTTGGATTGTACTCAGGCTGAAATTATGAAGTTGTTAGGGTCAAAGTTCTGGGTAGTCGATGGGCCAAAATTCTGAAGTTGTTGGGGGCTGAAATTCTGGTTTATTGTTGGGCTGTAACAGCTACACAGGAAAAGACTATTGAAGGTTTCTAAATCATATTGGAAGGTTGACTTAGTGGAGGAGGAAAGTATTTTTCTCTAGGGTCTTGGTCTATCTCAACTTGAGTTTTCTAGTGGATGAGTTTGGCTGGTATTTCCCCAAAAGAGGGGTTTTAGCCCTAGCTAAGTTCCTACATCTGGTGCCATTGATCTTTGTATTTTGTTTTGATAATTGCTTGATGAAACAAAGATAAAAGAAGAAAATCTAATTGTCAACATAAGAAAATATTTCTGCCTTTTCGACTTTCTAACATGGTGTCAAAGCTAAGGTGAACAAGGAAGAAAAAGGCATCTTGAAGATCTATTGAAGAAAATGGGATCAAAAGGAAAAGGAATATATAAGGAGACTACTATCTATAGGAACTATGTCAACTACAATGAAGGGAGATAACAAGCTAGAAGGAGCCTCCAACTACAGGGCATGGTGATCCAGTTGGATGTTGGTGGCCACCTACCTATTCCACTTGGACCCTCACCAGTGTCTCTTTTAGTTTTTTAGTTTGCTTAATTGTAGCACAATTTACTATTTTTGGTAGCTTTTCAGGTCTTGAACTTCCAGAGCCGTTTTGAGGCCCTAAACGACGTTTTTTTTGTGAAAATCGAGGCCAACATGGGGCTTTAACCAATGTTGGCCACTCTAAAGTTGTAGTCCTCAGATAGATATTTATAACGAGGTATTGTGCGTGTCAAATGAAGATCGTATGACAAGATTACGACCTTGGGAAGTTGATGTACCAATTTACTCAAAGAGGGCCCATAGTTTTGGTGCTTCATCTCCTAGGGTTAGGTTTTTGGATGTTTAGGGTTTTCCATTATTTATAAATAATAAATAGGCCTTCGAATCTCATTGTAACATAGTTCAAAGGAATGTAACCATCACATCTCTTCTCAGAGATAAGCTACCATCGCTCGAGATAGTATTATTTCCATTCTATTTGTAAGAATATTTTAGTATTTGATATTAATGAAATGAAGTGTTATTTCTGCTATATCTCTGTATTTATGGTTATATCTGTAATTTTTTGCATTCTTGTTTTAAGTTCGGATCACATGGAAAAAGAGAATAGATATTATCCTCGCTAAGCACAAAGTTTTGGATCTCGTTCAAGGAAAATTCAAGAAACCTACAGATGATGCAGGCAAGGAGAAGTTCAGAGAAACCAAAATATTGGCCATGAATATGATAATATATGGAGTAAAGCATAACCTAATTCCATACATATCTAACATAGACTCTGCTCATGTATGAAGCTCTTTCCAAGTTATTCACCATCAAGAACATTGGTCAGAAAGTTAGCCTCAAGAATGAACTAAGGACAATAAGGATGACAAGAGACGATACTATGTCATCATATTTTGTAAGGATATCTAGAATAAGAGATGAACTCCAAGCAATAGAATAGGTTGTTCCTGAAAAAGAACTCGTAATTTCTTCTCTTCTAGGTCTACCAAAATCTTGGAGTGCTTTTGCATCAATAATTAACAGTTGGAAGGATAATCCAACCTTCAAACAAATGTGGAATGCATGCAGCCAAGAAGAAGCCAAATATCATTAGTAAACAAGGAGGAGGATGAAGAACAAAAAACCTCTAATTCTTATTCAGCTCATGACAAGAAGAAGGGAACATTCAAGAAGTTCAAAGGACCATAGAAGAAAGTTTATCTATCCAAGGTTGAATGCTAAAACTGTCATAAGATGGGTTATTACAAAAACCAATGTCCTGAGAATCTAAGAAATAAGAAGAGAGAAAGAGAACATGCCAATGTTGGTGATGAAGCTCCACCTAAGATAAACAAGGCTGAAGAATCAAAAGTCAAAGAATTATACTACTAAGTCCTCTCCTACATATCCTTCTTAGCCTTAAATTGTTTTCCTTTATGTTTTGATTTCTAGAGTTTGTAGGTCTAACATGTCGTGTTAGAATTTTTTTGAATTATAAGTTGTAGGTATCCCTCAAAAATATTGTATTAAAAGGGAGCCTTCACCATTTTACCAAAATATAATTATCTTTTTCCTTGTTTCCTATTTTATGTTAGGCTTCCCTCTCATATTAAGATTTGTTTGTATTATATGCTAATAACCTTTTATATTTTCCTTGGTAGGAAAGCTTGCAGAATACACAAAGGCTGTGGAGAAAACTTCAAAGGAAATAATTTAATCATGAAAGAAGTCTTGTTGCAAAGGAATCCCTTCAATAATGTTAAAAATAACAACAAGAAATGCTAAAAATAGAATTTCTATAAACAACATTTCAGGATATACTCCAAATCTATTGGAAATAGCGAAAAATAGAAATGCTAAAAATAACATTGAGCTATAAATAGAATTTTAGGATAGATTCCAATTTTAATTAGTCCCTGAATTCAAATTCGAATTTAGTCTCACTAGCTGTTTGAAAAATAATTAATTAATTCATCCTAAGTTAATTAGTTGGAGAAAATCAAACATGAAATCTTTGTGAAGACATGCAACAATTATTCCTTTGACTGAGGAAGTTATCCCTTAATTAAGGAGATAAGGATGAGTTGTATTTGAGTTGTAATTAGTTAGCTCAGTTAATTGAGTTAAGTCCAGTTAAATTAGTTCCAAACAGTTGGAGGAACTAATTGTGAGTTCAGTAAGTTAATGCATGCATGCATGCAACTAGTGTTCTTTGGATAACTGAATATTCTCTCATAAATAACTCATGCATGTTAGGTCAGAGAAAGACCCAGTTGAGATTAAAGGAAGGGACAATGTACTATCAGTTGCAGGAATTTTCCTATATAGGAAACTCATCCATGCAAAAGAAATTATCTCCTTCAGGATTGTGTAGTTATTTCATAGGCTCAGTGTTGTGTGTGAGGTGAGAATCACACAAGTTGTAGCTAGAGGACCCAGGAGAAACTCCGCAAGGAAATAGGAGGCTTGGAGGACTGAAGGAAGGCATATGTGTTGTCTATTCTATCTATGAGTAGCAATGAGGGATTGTATTGAGAGCTGGATAGCTGAGATAGCTAAAGATTTGTGTAATCGTGAGATATTTCCACTTGTATGATAATACAGATAGCGGGGTTTTTAGTTGAGGCTTTCCCCAGAGTATTCTTCTGTGTTTCATGTGTGATTGAATCTTCTTATCTGTTATAAGTGTTTTGTTTGATCTTTCTCAAAATCGATTAAGCTTCCACAAGTTTGATTGTAGAAGTAGATTAAATATTTTGCTTTGGTACATTGCATTATCAATTTAATCTACAGTGAGAATTTCTACATGGTATTAGAGCTAGCTGATCTATAGAGAAATTTCTACAAATAATTTATGTCCTATAGGTTTTCTAAAGAACAAATCAAGATATGTCTTAGACTACATGTTTTGTTATAAATTTCTCTTCATGCAAAAGGTGTGATCATTCTTATTTTGAAAATTTTCTTTATATTACTAACATTGTTATGTCTAGGATTTTGAATCATAAATATTCTTGTTAGGGTGATTGATCATTAGATTTAATCTACCCTTGTTATATTATCTATTGTCATTTGACTATTATTGTGAAACCCTAACCTTTAGGGTTCACCGTAAAACCATAGCCTCTTGATGCTAAGGGTATGTTAATAAGGAAACCCTAAAATACTTAGGGGTTATGGATAAATTCTAGAAATCCTATTATTTTGATGTTTAGGGTTTTAATAATGTCATGGTGAAAGCCCTAGTACTTTAGGGTTTGCTATCAATGTCTAGGTTATATAATGAAACCCTAGCTTTTTAGGGTTTGGTGATTTAGGGTTCGTGAACAAAACCTTTATAGTAAGATCCTAGGAATGAAACCTTAGGTGTATATTTGTCTGTATGATTGAAACCCTAGTCTGAATAAAATTGTTGTATATTTTAATTTGTTGTATTAATGTTTGTGTCTTGGGTTTACCTAGTAGAAATTGATGTGAAATGCATCCTAGATATGTATATCCAAGTATGCTAACTTAATTATTGATGCTCATGTTTTAGTTTGTGAAATATAGGGCTTGTAACAAAATCCTAGTAGAGATTGATATTCTAGAACATGATGATATTACTGATATGATTTAGCTTTGATGATAAAATCTAGGGTTTGCAACAAACCCTAGTAGAGTCTGACATGTAAATTCTAATAAGCATATTGTTGAAACCTTAGATGTATAGTAATATGATTTGATTTTTATTTGATTGAATTGATAATATCTAAGTCTTTGTGTCTCGAAGATGGAGTCTAGGGTTTATGAAAAAACCCTAGCAAGAAGTTAAAGTCTAGTATGTAAAAAGATGTGACCCTTCTTGATTATGAACCTAACTAAGTTTAAGTATCTAAAGTCTAAAGTTTGAATGTTTTGATGCTTCCACTGTGATGAAATGTATATGATATAGTTGACTTCATGCTTCTGTATATTTGTATTTGGTTGTACTTGCTATTAAAATTTTGAAGGTAAATAATCTTCAGAAGATGATAATAATGATGAGAATGATGAAGGAAGCTACATGAATGTTGATGATCAAGATGATGTTGATGCCATAAGAAAAGTTGAAGTAAGATGTTGATCTCCCTAAGTTGAGAGGGAGCATGTTTATAAGAGAAAGGATATCTATTCCTAACTGAGAGGGATGGGGGGGCATATGATGAAAGTTATAGTAAACACCTTTAAGAAAGAATGAATGGAAGTACTATAAACGAATGTTCATAGTATTGCAAACAAAAAACTTGAGAAGTACTGAGACTGTATTTGGTGCTGCTGAAGAATTGAAAGAAGAAATCTTCCGACAAAGATGTATTTGGATAACTTGATAATGATATAAGCATAATTAAGATGATTGAGAACCTTGAAGGTTTATGTTTACTTATATATACATTTAAATATATTATTGATTGGGGTTATGATTGTGTAGCATCTCTCCATAAAAGTTCGAATGTTTGAAGCATCCTTGGATTGGTGGATATATCTAATTTAGTTGATTAGGAAAGATCAAGCATCTTATGACAGGATTCTTGGGAGGACATCTAGCTGACCTATGTGTTGATGTATAGTTCTTGAAGTAGAGAGGGTGGCATTGGTCATGGAGCTCTGACCTTGTATACGCACCTAGATCCCTGGGTTGGTGGTAGAACTTAAAATCCTAATGGTACATATAGTTGCTAAACCTTGTGTCCATATTAGTTCCACCTGACTAGAGTACCTTGGTCAAGTATCTAATCTGTATCACTGTGTGTAACATGTCTCTTCATAAAGCATATAATTTTGAGAAATTCCATGTACCTCTATATATATGTAACTATGAATACCTCCCTAGTTAAGAGGGAGTGTTGAAGAATGTAACTAATGTTGGTCTTCATAATTGTATTTCTGTCATGATGTAATGTATTTGTTAAAAAAAAGAAAAAATATACCTTTCTTAATGTATTTGTTTGCAAGGTATTCAATTCAGAATTAAACATGTTTAAAAGATTTCCATGTCTTGCAGAAAGAAAACACATGAAATTTTCAGCTGTTCATGACCCATTTAAGCATAGCAGAGTTATTTCCTTTTATTGTTTAACACATTAAAATAAATTTGATCTGCAAAATAAATCAACCACAAATGCAAAAGAAGTTGATAAAGCAGTTCACCCCCTCCAGGGCTAGGTCTGCTAGGTCCAAAGCTCCCAACCGGGCTTGTCCTTGTTTTTATTAAATGCTCAAATTGAAAATACAGCTGAATAGAAGCATCTACATAAGAAATATATGGTAAAAATGGATTCATAACACTTGAATCCTTCAGGATTGACTATTGGATCACCTCCAATGGATACCTGCAACCCTATCTAGTCTTCACAAAACTGGGCCTTGGTGGCTCCTAGAACTTTCACGGCTCCAAAACCTTTCCAAATGACCTCAGATGGCTGTAAGACCTACACCAATGGATTCAGAAGGTCGAAAATATCCAAAATAAAAAAAAAATTCGTCCAAAACCGACTTTCCTAGCCAAAGTTATGGCCATTTAAACTTTCTCTAGTTTGCCCCTAAAAAAACTCCAGCTAACTTTAGTTAATTCCAGTTAGCTCCGCCAATTATGGCGGGTCCGCTAAATTTGGCGCTCCTGCCAAAATTCCGCCAACTTAACTGCAGTTACATTTAATGTTTGGTGGTTGCATCAGATTTCGTGCTCGGCGAAATATTCCTTTTTAATTTTTTTTTGAAAAATTAAAATTTCTAATGTTATGGACAAATTCTTCTTTTTGCCATAACTTCCTCATACGATGACCGTTTTTCGAACCGTTTGCGGTGCCGGAATCGGGAAGATGAGCAATTTCTAGTCATTCAACTTTGAACCAGTTCTAAGCATTTTAAATTTTGAGCATTTTACGACACTTAGGACATGAGCACCTGATCACGCCTCCCCATTGGGAAGCTTTTGGATCCCAAAAGCCTTCAACTACCTATTAAAGAGGTGAGGGTACAACTCCCTCACTCTGTCCACCTCCATCCACTTTGCCTTGTTCGGTTTGCTGCCTTTGAAACCAACCCGAACATAATCTACACTGCCCCTACTTGAAGTGCGTGTCCTTCTGTCAAGGATTATATCTTCTTTCAACTCATCTAAGAATTCTGGCGAGAAATCTTCCATAGATGGCAGCTGAACAAAATTTTCACGATCAACAATCAAAGGAGGTTCATACAAATGTAAGTTCTCCACATTGACAACAGAATACATTTGCATGTAGGAAGGAAAATCTAATTGAAAAAGCATTATTTCCAACCTTCTTGAGGATTTTGAATGGACCATAACGAATAGACTTCAACTTTTTACCTTCTCCTTGCATCCTCTCCTTACTAATGTACATCCATACCTCATCTCCTTCTTGAAACTTGTGATCGAATCTATGCTTGTCGTGTCTTTCCTTGTACTTTCCTTGACTCTTCTCAAGCTGTTCTTGAATTTGCTGATGTATTTCCTGAATTCTTTCAATGAATGAATGAGCTTTGTCAATGTCACTATGTTCCTCAATGGCAACATCTTTCTCAAGAATGAAATCAAGAGGTGATTTTGGCAAGTAACCAAAACAAGCTTCAAACGGTGAGGTGTTTGTGGAAGAGTGCTTGGCACGATTGTAAGCATGCTGTATGTAGTGAAAATGTTCATCCCAAAGCTTGGGATGCTTGCTACAATAACCTCTCAAGAGGTGCACAATGGTTCTGTTCACAACTTCGGTTTGTCCATCTGTTTGCGGATGGAAAGTAGTACTTTTCTTCAACTTTATGTCCATCATCTCCCATAGGTTGGACCAAAAATTCCCCACAAATCTGGAATCCCTGTCACTAATAATGGAAGTAGGCAAACCAAAGTGAATCCAAACAGGATGAAAAAATAATTCAGCAGTTTGTTCAGCAGTTACAGTTTTCTTACAAGGCATAAGTATACACATTTTGCTGAAACGATCAACTACTACATATAAATAGTCATGCTGCTTTCGAGATTTTGGCAAACCTCCTACAAAATCCATAGAGAGTCTAGAAGGTACCGGCAAAGGAGTACACAAACCAAGCTTCCTGTTGCTAGGCTTGCTTGTAGCACATAATGAACAACCTCTTATGAACCTTGAAACAAAATCTACGATGCGAGGCCAATAACAATACCTTTGTAGATGTGCAATTGTTTTGCTCACACCAAAATGGCCAACAACAAGAGAAGAATGAGCTTCTCTTATGACATTTATCCTCTCCCCCTGTGGTATACACAACTTGCCCAAATGAAACAACAAATTGTTATGCATGTGATAGTCATTTTCCTCTACATGATTTCCTTTACTCAAGTTAGCATACACATCTTTAAAGTCATCATCAGATGCATATTGTTCTATGTAACTATCATGTACAATGGAATCATTCTTAAGTAAAGTAACAGCACCAATAATAGGCCTTGAAAGCATATCAGCAACCTTATTCAAAGTACCTTTCTTATACCTTATTACCAAATGGAACTGTTGCAAGAAGCCCATCCATCTGAAGTGTCGTGACTGTTGTAACTTGCTTTGTGATTGCAAGTACTGTAAGGGCTGATGGTCGGTATGTATATGAAAGGTACATACCGACCAAAAACCGTTAATGAAGAATGTAACTAATGTTGGTCTTCATAATTGTATTTCTGTCATGATGTAATGTATTTGTTAAAAAAAAAATAAATTAAATTATTACAGCTCATCATTATAGCTCTGAGTAGGCTGTAATGTAATATTGACTTGGAAAAAGTTAATTTGATCTCCAAGATTGTAAAGAGGAGAAATGATGAGGTGTTTCATCTTTATAAGAGCCTTCTCATTTGGGAGGCAGCTCTTCTTCTGGAGCGGAGGTGCCATGGATGGGCATCGTGACAGCTGGCAAGCCCACATGTTCAGGAGAATATTTCAGCTCATATATCAGAAAGTTTCATTGCTGGTTTCTGCAAACTTTCAGTTTGTCTGGCGAACAAGCTTGGTCGGGATTCGACGAATACTTGGTTTATGCAGCAACATTCGCCATGATGACAGTTGATAAGGCAGGACATTTTGGCATCAGTATGATCTTTTGGCTGAACGGAAGAGGATATTTCTGTTCCTCAAGTGATGTACAGTTCAGTTCAGAGATTCAGTGAGCTTTTGGGGACCAAAAGCCTTCTCATTTGGGAGGTGTGATCAGGTGCTCATGTCCTAAGTGTCGTAAAATGCTCAAAATTTAAAGTGCTTATAACTGGTTCAAAATTGAATGACTGGAAAGTACTCGTCTTCCCAATTCCGACGCTGTAAATGGTTCGAAAAACGGTCGGCGTATGAGGAAGTTATGGCAAAAAGAAGAATTTGTCCATAACATTAGAAATTTTAATTTTTCAAAAAAAAAATAAAAAAGGAATATTCCGCCTGGCACGAAATCCGGGGCAACCACCAAACATTAAATGTAACTGCAGTTAAGTTGGCAGAATTTTGGCAGGAGCGCCAAATTTGGCAGAGCTATCTGGAGTTAACTAAAGTTAGCTGGAGTTTTTCTAGGGAAAAACTGAAGAAACTTTAAATGGCCATAACTTTGGCTAGGAAAGTCGGTTTTGGACGATTTTTTTTTTGATTTTGGGTATTTTCGACCTTCTGAAGCCATTGGTGCAGGTCTTACAGCTATCTGAGGTCCGTTTTAGGTGTTTTTGCTTCGTGGAAGTTCCAGGAGCCACTAGGGCCAAACCAGTTTGGGAGCTGCATTGGGAATTGTGTAGCTAGTGAATGTGGAACGAAGGGCATTTCTGAAGGTTTTCAGAATTTTGAATCCATTTCTACAGCTCTTTTTTACTTCTGAGACATTCTTCTCACTGTTTAGCTTCATGGAAGCTTTCAGGGCCACCAGGGCCATTTCAGGGATTGAGCTGTTTGGGGGCTCTGTTCATCCGTTTTTGGTGATTCAAAAGCCTATGTCTGCTATTTTTGACCTTCTGAGTCTAATGGAAGAGGTTTCAGAACCAATTGAGGTCATATTCACCTCGAAATTCTCCATGCAAGTTTAAAGGGCCACCAGGGCCAATTGGGGAAAGTACTGTATAAGGTACAAAATTCACTGTTTAGTGTTTGGGAAAGAGCATGTTTGGCTAATTCCTATCTTCTGATTCTGTATTTACAGTCATATCTGTCCTTTGAGACACCCATATTCTTGTATTAGCCTTTGTAGCAATTTTAATACAAGAGGACAAGCCTAGTTGGAGAGGTTTGGTCCAGCAGATGTAGCCCAGGGGGGGGGGTGAAATGCTTTATCATTTTGATGTCTTTATTTGCTGAAGATGATATGCTAAAAAAAACTAATATAAAGTATTAAACAAAAAATAAATATAACTTGCATACACACATAATCACTTATTCAACTACAGAAAGTTACTTGTCTTATTCCGCAAGACCTTAACCTTCAAGTATGTGTATGTCAAAGACTTCTAAGTGTTTACTTTGTATTATTAAAGTATTCACTTATTAAAGCATGGGTTTCATGCTTGGGTCAATTGTTTATAGATCAAAATCCTCTATTGTAGCCTTCTAGGGTTTATGTCAAGTATCCTTTTCCATGTCATAAGGTAATAGGCCCTTCTTGGACATCATTTGCCAAGAAAAAAATATTTTAATGTAAAATAGGTCAATGAGGCCTCCTCCACCACGTGGGCCTCAAGAAGGACAAGTCAAACTCATCAAGGGAATTCAACCTCACACAAACATTATATAAAGGCAACAATTCGACTCATTTTGAAAACACTCTCTCAATAAGTTCGATATGTAGTTGCTGGAGGAAAAAAAAAGGATAACAAAGTTGCTAGAAAAGGATTGAAGAAGATGGAAGACCAAAGTCAAGTTCTTGGAAAATATATCTCTCACATGTGTGAAGTTTCTAGATTGTAGCTGGGCCAAAATTCCGAAGTTTCTAAGGTCAAAGTTCTGGGTAGTTGTTGGGTTGAAATTATGAAGTTGCTAGGGGCCGAAATTATGGTTTGTTGCTGGGCTGTAACTGCTGGAAAATAAGAGACTATTGAATGTTACTAAATCATATTGGAAGGTTTACTTAATGGAGGAGGAAGGTCTTTTGTTCTAGGGTCTTGGTCTATCTCAACTTGAATCTTCTAGTGGAAGAGTTTGACTGGATTTTCCCATATAGAGGGGTTTTAGCCTTGGATGGGTGCCTACATCTCGTGTCATTGATATTTGTATTTTGTTTTGTTGATTTATTGATGAAACAAAGTAAAAGAAGAACATAAGAAAGTTAATAAAAACTCAAATATATCACAAGTAATTATCAACGTAAGAAAATATTTCTACCTTTTTTATTTTCTAACAACATTCAAGTGGATATTGAAGCTACTGATTATAGATATGTTCTTAGATTTGTCAAAAGCAAATAGTTTTTTAGAATCATAGGTAGGTGGCTTGAAAATCATACAAAAGTTCGTTTTGCCAGCGTTTTAGGTTCCTTTTGATCTTTCCTCCCTAGATATTACTTTGTTTAGAGAACCATTTGAATAGTTTTGTTCATTATATGCACATTTAATGGGACAAGAAACTACAAACAATGTCCCAACATTCATTCTACATGTGCTCTATTATTCATATAAAAAAATTGTTTATTCAACTAGGCTAATATTATTTCAAATGAACTGTTTTTTCAATTAATACATTTGTTCAAGAGCAGTAAGTTCTTCATGATGGCGTATCTGATAACAACCCTCATATCGAGTCATACTTTTTATGATTTTCCGCATAACCCTAATTTCAATTTTGACAAAGAACCAATGCAGTTCCACTATCACATATTGTGAAAGCAAGAAGCTATTTCAATTTTTTTTCTAAATTGTCTAATTCAAAATATTTTTACAAAGCAAGTTATTTGCATGATAATTGGACGAGAGCCCCATCAAATGTTTAGAAAAGAACATTTTTTCCCCTGGGGGAAGGGATACATGAATAAAGAGTAAATAATAAGGTTATTCACGTTTATGGTTTCAAGGTAAACTACTATTGCTTCCAAGAATTTTTGTGGATAGGTATTTTCTTGCCAAATTTTGCAGACAATACTACAATTGACAAGTTAGATTTGAACAGAAAAAGAAGAAACAATTTATTTCTTTTCCATCTAAATATGGGTGAGTAACCATCAAGAATGGATTCGAGCTTGTAGAGTTTGCAAAGTATTTATGTTGTTTTAATTTAAAAGAAATTTAAGGCTAGAAATATCATGATTGAGAAGACCCATTTATCTCACTTCTAGGTGCGATCAAATGCGAGAGCTTGTTCAAAAATGTTGCAAGTGAAAGCGAAAAGATTCACAATGCTCCAAGCAATAATCAATAAGGAGAAATGACTATTAGAGAAATCACCGAAGAAGCAAGGATTAGCGCTGAAACAAAGTGTAAACAAATAAGCGAAAAACCTGCACAATCTCATGTTTGCATATCTGAAACTGCTTTAGCTTCATCTTCAAGTGAAGGATAACGAAAAGATATTGAAGCTGCACAGCTGAATCGCAGTCAACTATCAACTACCGAGGATGACAAGGAGCCTCGTCAAATGTTTATTCCGGATAAAATGCACATAACTAAATTGGAAAAATTTAAAATTCCCCTACAAATAAGAAGCAACCAAGAAGCTATCAACGAGGAGGTTGAAACTCAAATACTTGATTGAGTTAATAGTGCTTCGAACAAAAAATAGAATGGAGCAAATTGCCAAAGAAATTTCTATTTGTGATGATCAGATTGCCACTTTTCAAGATGAATATTATAACAAAGAAAGTAAAATATTGAAAATTGAAAAAGTAAGGATGCATGATAAAAACATTATTGATACAGAATAAATAAATGTTAATATGTATGGAATTGTAGCCACAAGTGTTTTAACATTGCATGAAGCTATCGGGAATGCGCTTGCAGTGTTTATTGAGAAAAGGAAAGCAAAGAACCTGGTACTGAAAGAAAAATATAAATGCTAAAAATGATTTAAATGCGGGTGCTTTGTTAATAACTTCAATCACAATATGAACTAAACAATCTGAAATTCCCACTGCTAGCACATCTCATGGATCTATTAGAGCTCTGCAATTGTTAATGTAGTAAAATGTCATATTGTCGGTAATGTGTTCCAGAGGTTAGAAATCATTGAACATGAATGGTAGGTGGTTTATGTTATGCTACGATTAGCACAAGGATTTAACTCATTTGTCAATTTGGTGAGCATTAATATTGATGAAGACACACATTTCATTAATAATGACTTGATTTTAATCAAAGGCTTGAATTATTGTCTGATCTGGATAGGAAAAACAGAGAACTTCCAAATGCTAATCGAATGAGGTAAATCAAAGCTGGATGGTCCAGAAGAACCAATACACTAGAAAACATTATTTCTGAATGTGAGAGCATTTAGAATAGGAGAAGTGATGCATTTTTAAAGGAGATGTAAATTGTTTGAGATCTAGATGATCCATGCATTACATAAAATTATGAATTGATTACAAAAGATACACTAACATTTGAATTGGATAAGAGAAAATTGCCAATGAAAAAACAATTTGATGATATAAGTGATTTTAGTTTAAAACAAATTGGAAAATGGCTTATTGGCTTTGTAGTATTAATGATAGGAAATTTGTGTTAACTGTTCAGTTACAAGTAGAGGCAATGGAAATCGAAAAGAAATTATTCAATCAACATGTGAAGCTAGAAATTACAATGGGAGCAATGAAAGAATTAATTCAAGTTAAGTTGAAGACATTGGTTCAAGAGGGCATGCATTCAAAAGACAACTGATAGTGAAATAATTAGCATATATGCTTCACAAATTGTAACTCCTTAAATATTTGTATATTGGTTTTCTGTTTACTAGTATTCAATCATTTTGATTTGTTAATTTGACTAATGTCACAGATTCTAGTTGCTAAATGCCTTGTTTTCTTTTGTAGATTCTTCTTTGCATATTATGGTTCACGCATTTACTTTTGTCAGATGTAGAAGTAGGTAGTTAAAGAGAAAATGTTAGAATAACATAGTGAATGATCCAATGAACCGAGCCATTGAGCATTTTCATAACTAATATAAGCGATTCTCGCTGAGAATCAGAGTTATTAATGCTTAACATATGGTATTCTATGCATTTGTATTTTGTTTATTTATTTAAACCATAGTTACGATGATTGAAATTTGAAACTCAATATTGTTCTTATTATTGTGATTGTATTGCTTAATGTTACAGATTTTTTCTTTTAGCACATGTATTATGTCATTGATACATATACGTAAATAACATGAAACACGAAACATGAAAATAGTTAGATTTGCTATGAAACATGAATAATGTTAATTTTCATCATATTTTTAAATTTGTCTAGAGTACAATACCTTGGGTAGATATTTTATTACATTTTTGTTGCATCTGTCTATTGTACATAATGGAAGTTTTTTTCTTTATTTTGAAATGAAAGTGATATATCAATTTAAGCGATTTCAATTTTGATTGGTCTTGTGCTGCACTACATAACCTTTAACAAATTAATTAGTGGCAGAGATTTTTGCAAAAAAGTTTCCTTCTACATGAAGATTTCATTGTGCGGAGTATGGAGGTCTGCATGATGAAAGCTTGAAAGCTTCCTTTGCGCAATGGACTTCATCGACAGTTCTATGCATATGCCTATTTACAAAAAGATAACCACAAACAAAGCTTTCATTGTGCGGATAACACAACCTTTAATCAATTGGTTAGCAAAGTTTTTGTGCGGACGAAGTTGATTTTTCTAGAGTATGGAAACCGTACTCACTCTGCAAGAGGTGTTCACTGAAATTTGTGCTTATTCTCAAGGGTTATCCTGTTACATAATTTAACCCTTTGCATTTTCACATAAACTCCATATGCGGAGGTAAGAAAAGCCACACGAATGCTTCGTAAAATAAAACTTTGGACCTTATTCTACACTTCACATTAGAATCGTATTAACATTAGAATATTAGTAAAAAATATGAACATCAGACTATTAGTAAGCAATAATATTAGACGTGTTGTGGTTTCAAATTTGAATAGACCTTCCCATTCTATCAATTGACTCAACTAGTAACAATTTATACGTTAATATTAATATTTTAATGCTTTCAAAATCATAACAAAATCTTCAAAGGTTTGTATTTTGTATTAATTTTGAAAATACACGTTACTATTAACATTTCAATGCTTTGAAAATCATGATTCTATATTTAATAGTTTAATGCTTTGAAATAATGCAAAGTTGGATAACACTGTGAAGTGATCACCATTTTTTTTGTACATATTGAATTGGGTTCCCAGAATGGAATTGCTTACTTTGGAATTCAAAAACAAAATTTAATTACCTTTACCATAATTATAGAGTTTTCTCAAGAGGAATAAGCAGTTTATGGAATATTTCTTGTGAAAACAAGCAGTGTGTGGATCTATTTGCAGAGTGAAAATTATGCTCAAGTAAAGCTTGACACAAGGAAATAATAAATATACAAATGGCTTTTTCAATTATTATTTAGTAACTTATTTCACAAGTACATAATTGGCTATGCATATGTGGTTATGAGGATTTGGCTGTTTGGAAGAAGTATGTGTGCAAAACAAATGCATGTGTGCACAACTTTCACAACGATTGCTTCCTCCCCACGATATCTGAAACCCACATCAATTAATAACAATTTCAAATTTCAATTACAGATCGAAGGGAATTATTGGGTACATAAGTAATTGTGCGAAGGTGGTTGTGAATACGCAGAGAAAAAATGCACGTGATGAATAAATGATTTGTGGAATTTCTGCGGAATGACGCAAGTGCAAAGGCATGCTTTAATTGTAATTTGTTTTCAACTCTTTTGGAGTTAGTGCATTTGCAATTTGATATTGGTAGATTGTGTGGAGCGTGGAGGTCTGTACAATGAAACTTGAAATCTTGGTTAGCACTTTGGCACAAGAACAATGCTTATTTTATTATTAATAGATTTTTTGGAGCACGCTTTGCAATATGCATGTGGGTGGCCTATATTTCTACATAGGAAAAACTAACCGAAGAAACATAAACAAGACACTATAGACACATGAACTATTGACCTTATTAGATAAATATGAAAAAATGTTAAATAAAGCATAGTATAAAATTAATTTCATATGTGCGAATGAAGTTCCATATGCAGTCTTGTTCGACCAGACATAGTCCACTCTCCGCACAGTCAGAACTTCGGACAATGAAACATAATAATATCAATTCGAAATTCCCTCTGTAATAGTTGCAATGTAGCATAGTCCCTGCCTCTACCACTAATTACTTGATCAAGGTAGTGTGGGATCCACATATAATGCGCAAAAAGTCCATTGTGTGGATCTTTGTGCTTTGCACTAAACACTTTTATTGCTAATATTTTACTTATAAAAAATGTGTATTTCTGTATTCTCTTTTTTCTTGCATTTGTAAATGTAACAAGATAACAATGTATGCCACCAAAAAAAAAGAGAGAAGAAGAAGCAAGCCTAGAATATCAATGACAACCTAATAAACGTTTGGCGATGCACAAAATTATTAACATGATCACATTGTGACAAAAACATATTTCTCTGAACATTATAAAAAAGCTAACACTAAATAGTACTCTGAAAGTCATAATTCAAGAAAATTGATTATGCATTTCCATGTTGCAAATTCATATAAGCACATCGTAATGGGAATGAGTCTCAAACTAGATGGTCGAGTAATAGTATGAGAAATTGATTCACATAAGCACTCTTTGGTCTTCATCTTCATTTTTCCACAGATATGCTGTCATCTGCTCCACAGAAGCAAAAATATTAATATTAATTGCAGATCTATTCATCGTTCCTTGTTTACTTTGACTTTGTAAAAGACTTGCAAATGTGTCAATTCTAGAGCCATTGAGAAGATCAATAACACATTGTCATAGAACTCACAATATCATGAACCCATAACATAATCAAAACTAGTGAAAAATAGTTGATGATCTCATTGATTCTCTCTAACAACATTTTCTTAAAATTTGTGAGATCTTTAAATTTCCATTTAGCGGATTTTGCGCTTGGTAAAAAAAGAAAAAAAAAAGAGAATATCTTTAATCTCGAAGACAAATTGTTAAAAAGCTCTATTTTTTCCCCAGCTTGTGTTTAAAGTATTTAAACAACATATGGAGCATTGTACATAAAGTAGTGTGTGGAGCTTTCCACACACTGAAAACTCTGCATAAACAAAGCTCCACATAGGTCTAGAAAATATTTTTATTAGTTAAGGTTTATTTTTTAGCGTCGACTGGGGAGGTAAGTAACACATGACTATTAATTTTACAGATTTCCACAGTGGTAATGGCATTATTGAAGCTATAGCTTTAACATTTTATTTAATTGAAGAAATTAATCATATTTACCAATTAATCATTATTTCAAAGCTTGTAAAAAAATACTCATCTAGGAACACATGGCATTGATTATTTTCTTTATTTTTTAAAGGAAGGCATTAAACTTAATCATTCATAGTCAAAATGTGTTGATATTCAATTACTTTATTTATTTAGTATTATTACAATTTTTTCTATATACTGGTCCTACTTTGTTAAGTATCTAATAGATATGTTTAATATTTATATGCTAACGTGACAATACTAACCAGTAATTTTGATTGTGTTCTCCGTAGAAGCATTTTCCAAGTGTTCATCATGCAAACTTTTAGCATACACATTACAAATGCATGTCAAACTAGTTTTCAAAGGAGCTAGTTACAAAAAGAATCCTCGTCTAGGACAGACGATATTGTTCTGGTAGTTGCACACCACAAGGGACTATCATTTAGAACAAAAGTGCAAAATGTGTAGCATTATTAACAGGTAAACAATGCATTATTAGTTCTATATGTGAGTACTAAGAACATGTACATACAATAAAAGATGCAATCCTATATACGACACAATCCTTTGGAAATGATGTACAAATTTCAAATACTATATAATGTGATAATACTAAACATGTTTGGAAAAAACACATCACTGTCATATAGTTATTATTTCTAAAGTAATTTAGTGTTATGAAAGTGTAAACTCTTATTTTTACTATTTTTTTTATATTTGGTCTAATTGAGATCATCATAGCATAGAAAATGAATACAAGAATAAAAAATATCATTAAGGACAATGATGACTCTCATAAGAAGCACACTTCTGTTTTATTTATTGTACTTTGATTATATTTGCATGACACAACACAACCGTTTCCCCCCCACCACTTTTGGGCCATATTTTTTATGTACTATAACTAAAAGAAAATATTTTTAAATTTTCATGAAACATATCATACTTAGAGATTCAGATCTAGGACAACAATTACAAGGAAAAATGTACTTTTAACATTTCTATAAAACCTTTGTATTTGCTAAACTAAAATATATCTAGAATTTTTGTACACTAGTAATGACTTTGCTTTATCTTATTCTATTTTTATTAAACAATTCTTAGTTTCAATTATAATGCCTTTTAAGCAATGATTTCATTGTAATATTTGTGAAAAGGAAATTTTATTGAATTCGAATGATTTCATAGTAGAGACTAACAATAGCGTAGAGATAACAATGAGAAGTACTACAAAAACAACTATTGCAATAAACAAAACAAAAGAAACGAAAACTACTGAAGAAAAAAACATAAATAGGTGCTTTTGCGCATATTCAATTAACTTTGTATCAGATTTATTCTTTCTTTCTTTTTCTCTTTTTTTTGCCCTTGTCTTTCTATTTTTTTCTCTCTGTTTTGTAAAAAAACAAAAAAATTACTTCAATTCAATGCTCATGACTAGGCAAAAAAAGGTCAAGCATCACCATTGTGGATTGAAGATATTAGTAACAATGTAACTAGAAATATTTTTCATGGCATTGTCTTGGTTACATATTGAACATTTTTGGACAAAGAAAATAATTCAAAAGAAATATTCAGTCCACACTTAACATATAAGAAAGAGAGAATGACAATAAAATTGCTTGTGCCAACATCATTAATCAAACAACATGAGTTAAAGCTTGTTGCAAATGCTAGTGTTTCTATTAAAGATTTTGAAATTATTCCAAAGCATAAATACAATAGTGGTGATTGTGAGAAAACTATGTCTAAATAGTTTTAGCAGTGTAGAAAACATTTGTCCTGTTTGTGTAGAGTACTGATTTTTTCCAAACATGACAATTTGAAATCTATCACGTAATGATGATGTGTTTCCAGTGGGCACAATTGAAACTAATGCAATTTCGATAATGCAGACAACAATGCAATATGTATTGGAAATCAAAGATGACAATGGAGAACATAACATGGCAATAATAAGCTTTGTTTTATTTGAAAGTTTTATTATTACGAATTTATTTTCCATCAAGTTACATATGCATAGGTTTTTATATCCCATTGTTCAGGAAAAATATTACTCTTCATCTATTGTATGATTTTCATGTAATGTTTACAAATGATGCATATGTAACAGGTTCAAGTACACGATAAAATTGTTTTGGCATGTGTTAGAATTCAAATAGATTTGCAACAAAACATTTTTCCACTAATATTGCTAAAAAATATAGTTAAAAAACAAGAAAGAGTTTTCCGTACTTCATAATAAACATCCATATGTGCTTTGAACACAAGAAAGAAAGTTGATAGTCTAAGAAACCTACTTTCCTTGCCATGCGAATATGCACAGTATGCTATGTCATATTGTTTAAATAGACACGGATAAAGAACAAGAAATAAAAAAGAAATTTGATTTCTTGTTACTAAGCATCTGTTTTCTATATCAATTTTACAACATTTCCAAGGATACCTGAGAGACGTTAACATATATACGAACCCATTCGAGATTATATGCGTGAGATGCAGTACTCCAATTATAACTACTAGAGCTATGAATAAAACTATGATTTATTGCAGCGCTTGCAAGAAGGACTCTCATTTTCGTTATTTTCATCTATTAAAATGCATCATATATGCAAGTAATAGGACTAAAAAATAATGTAGCATAAGGGGCATCGAACTGGAAAGAGTATTACCTGCACTATGAAAAATTTGCTACAACTAATACTGTGCAGAAAAAATAGGTGCTATTGAAATATTGACCAACTTCGAGACACACGAAACATTTACGATAGACCATCAAAACATAGTTGTACGTATACTATGACAGGTTTCTTTGTTTATGTTTTTAAGCAATTTGGTAATGACACAATGCTCACTCCTTGAAATTCCAACCATCCTAACATTGCCTTAATGTTTTTTATTCTAGAAAATGATTTATTATTATTATTATTATTATTTGTCGAACAAATATTTCATTTTACTTGATAATTAGGGATCTGATTTCACATTATCAATCATTATACTATACTCATGGGAACAATATTAGCAATGTAATCATCAGAGAAAACAAGACAATTTTTTCTACTAATGAAAATTCTAGTATGACATTGTACATAAACATAATCCAATGAACTATTTTTGTTCTGGCTCTATGTTTTGTACTATGCTATGTCATTTTTTTCTTTTTTGCAGTCTTGTTTCTTACATTGTTTTCTTGATTTATCAAAATTGCAAGTTATATAACTACTAAGGGAATATTACAAGTTGGTTACATTGCAAATTTTGCTGACTTTACTTTACAATCATGGTTTCTTTTTTTACAATGTCGACCAATCCAATATTTTTTTCTATTTAAACATATATTCCATACAATGTTTAAGCAAATAACCAAATAAGTCGTTGTCATACAAAGATGAGATGAATTTTCTAAAGCAATAGCCAAGATTGCGATATAACTTATAAAACATATTGCATTTATACATAGATCTATAATCCAAAATAGTATGATATGTCTTTTTATTTAACTTTGTCGAGAATATTACAATACATAGCCTTTAACATATATTGAATTTCAAAATTGGTTCAACAAATAGAAAAAATTGGTAGCGATTTCTTACTAATTAACCATTGTTTCTAGACATTAATGCTTGTACTGATTATGCTTCCAGAATTGAGAACTGATTCATCTGTTCATGTTTTGAAATAGATTTTTTGACAACGTTCTTATGACATCTATTTAATTTCTAAGACACCTAAGCATTTGCTAAAGTTTTATAATTTTATCCATTAGCGTTAAAATATCTTTGCTAAGCATTAAGATATCTTGGTTGAGAATTAAGTATCTTTGCTCCCTGCATGTACCTCTTCCTCTGTGTTCCTTCCATTGTTTATTTGGTCCATTTCTTCACTGTTAGTAACAATACAAAAAAATAGACAAATTATAAAGAAAAACCTTAGAACACTTAATAGTTTCATAACAACCAAGCAAGTCGATTACCTATAACCTACTAACTAGACTAGAACAAAATGAACATTGACAAATTTCTTTTATGTGCAACATAAGTATATATAATGCATCAAAGGAAATAAGTCATCTAAATCACGAATTGACATCTAAGTTCTGAAACGACATTTAACTACATGGTATCCACTAACTAGTAATTGTTATCAATGTATATAGTAATAATTTTCTTGATCTTTAATAAAAAAAGGCTCTTGTAATTTTTTTTACTTTAAAGCTTACACATTTTACTTAAATTCCAATTTGACATAGTCCAATTGACATGATTATGTTTCATGATTAGTCCCTCTTACACGCTTTAGAAATCGACATACTATTTTATTAATATCGTAAACCACATTATATTTTCATTAACTAAAACTTTTTTGCCAATAAATAAAAGTCTTTTTCATAATTATTCACTGAAATAATGAGTACCCTACACATTTACTATGTAGACTTGCCTTTCTATCGGCTAGCTTTTACTTTACAACAGTAATTTCAGATCCTAGATGTCAATTCGCTACTTGAATTCCTTTTCGCCTTTGTCACATTATCCCAAATATTAAATGAACTATATTCACTGAAATAAGTAAATTAGGTAACGATATATAACTTTAGATAATTTCTGTCATTTTGCGTTAAGCTAAAAAGTAACATTCAAAAACTATTATAAGTTTTTTTGTACAACAAAAGCTTCGATTGTAAACTCTGCAATAGTCTAACAAAACTTTCAGCAACTGAAAAAACTTGCAAGATCATTGTATTGCCAAAAACCATTTTTCTATGAACATCACCATAAAAATATGGCTAGATAGTAATATCCATTTTCATGTTGTATTTTCATATAGATAGAACATAATAGAAATAAGTCTGAAACTATTTAGTCAAAAAATAACATTCGAACTAGATTGAATTTGCATCAAAGAAACAAAATTAGGTTGATTCACATAACTATCACTTCACTTGAAACCTAGCGTAGAAGAATTGTTTATAGGTTTGGAATTGAAGGTTTACAATTAACATTTTTCAATGATGACAATAGAGCTTTGCATAGTTCAATTGGAAACAACCACTTTCAAGTGGGCTCGAGATTTCAATGATTATGTCTCATTGATCTCGCATTGCCCTTTGCAACTACCCAGGTAGAATCTACAATAATTTTGTAATAAAATATGTTATAAACACTAAGGTTATACTACAAAAATAATCAGTGTAATATGAAATATTAAATTTGATAAATGAAAATTGATACATTAGCTTTGATTTTTTTTGCAGCCAAAATCTGCACTCACACATTTGTTTGAGAAAAAATCTACAAAATCCTTTATTGAAGAATGCAGAGGTTCACAAAATAAAAGCTTGAAAGCTTCCTCTGCACAATGGACTTCCTCCATACTTGCGCACATCTGCCTAATTTGAACAACATAACCATAAAAAAAGTTTGTGCTCAATGATCCAATTTTCTGTGGACTACACACAACATTTACTCACTTGACTGTTGATACTTGAGAATATGGAGATACACATTATTTATAATTAAAATATTGCAAGAGAAAATATGGATTATTTAATAATAAAATATTAGTAATAAAAACATTCTTTAATTAAAATATTAGTGATAATATCGTCTAGGTCCACTGCTTGACTCGGTGTTAGTGAGAACAAAAAATATGGATCATTATTTAATACTAAAATATTAGTAGTAAAAATCTTCAATGTTGAGTTTAGAGATACACACAATGAAAGCTTCCAAGCTTCCTCGAGAGAAAATATACACGTGTCTTTAGTGAGAAGTGCATAGATCCACATAATGAAAGCTTGAAAGATTCCTCAACGCACTAGACTTCCTTCGCACTTCTACACATGTCCCTAATTTCAAGAAAATAATCATAAAAAATCTTATGTCCAATTATTCCAACATTGATGCAGTTACAGGTTCTTTGTATTCCAGAATAATTCAACCTTTACTTAATTAACTAGTGATATTCAAGAATACAAAAATTTGCATTATTTATAACTAAAATATTGCAAACAACAAATATGGATTATTCAATACTAAAATACTAGCGATAAAAACATTATTTATAATTAAAACATTACCAATAATATCGTATAGGTGCACCACTTGTCTTGGTCTTATTGCAAAAATGGGGATCCTTTGCATACACAAAGGTGCTTGAAAGCTTCCTCCACACAATGGAATTTCTCTGCATTTCCGTACACATGCCTAGTTTCAGAAAAATTACGATAAAATTGATCTGTTATGCGATTACCAAAACTATATCCTTTTCATTCTCTATACATTTTCTAGGACATACACAATTTTTTCCGAGAATGACTTTAATCTAGACATTAGTGATGTGCTTGTGGTACATATCTGATTGGAATTTGTGAATTAACCTATGAATTCTTCCAGCTAATTTTTCATGGACCTAAGTTTTACAATGGCATAGGGAAAACCTATTATGCCAATGAAAAATTGTGGGCTAGTCTAGTGGATTCTGATTGGTTTGTAGGATGGTGATGCCATGCCTATAATGTGTAGCGGGAAGTGTGGAAACGAACTTTTGTTTTTGGGATGAAATGATCCTACTATTTTCATTTACTCTGGTAAGTTGTAGCATTTACTGTGGGAGCTAACAACATTTAGTGTGCTAAGGACTTGAATTTATGTGTGATTATGCAAGCAAATCCAGAAGAAAATCATTGTTTTGAGAGCTCTCCAAGCTTGAAATATTTAAATATTAAAGAGTTTGACTTCAAATCGATCTTCCCATGCTAAGTTTCGATTGGTGGTCCCTACATGACATAGTCTTATGCATCTGCATTTCCATTGTGCGGAGGTCCACACACTGAGCTGAAATTTTGCACAATCAACTTTGTGTAGAATTTTAACTCATTGTGTCGACCTCCGCATATCAATCTTTTGCACAGTGATTCAATTTTTATAATGTTCCAAATATCTCATTCTGCTCTATTATATAATTACAAGGAAGATCATAGATAGGCGTACAATCATAATGCCTATAATGATTAACCCTTAATATATATTAACTATATTAACTATAATCATTAACTATATTATTCTACTATAATATTAAAAGAATATGCATTTGGAAAAAGTAATGGATTGAGTGAATTTATAAGCATAATTAGAGCCACCATTAAACTCTTATTTTAGTGCAATCAAATTAATTAACTCTTTAATTTTAATAGAATATGTGTTCGGCATAAGCATTGGATCCATAAAATTTATAAGCATAACTAGGGCCAACATTAAACTCTTCCCTTAATGCAATCAATCTAATTAAAATTTATAGTAAAGTGTAGTTGACTTTTAGTTTAAGAAACAACATTAAGTTATTAATAAATATGGTTAAATTGAATTGATGTTTGAAGCATTAACCTTCTCTTTTAGAATAGTTACAATCTCAATACTTACAGTAAGAGCACTGCCCCGTTTTAACCTATACGAATAATTCTAATTCACGTGCAAGTAGAGTGAGAAAAAATAGTAGGATATATCATAGCTACTCGTGCTGGTGGAGTTTAACCCTGAGTGTGTGTGGAGAAAGCCTTTCCAGAGGTAGCATGTGTGGAGGAAGCACGAGGGCTTCACTGGGGCGAGAAATAACATATCACATGCGTTCATATTTGGGGATATATATTGAGGAAACAATGACATAATATACTGAGCATATAATAGGGGTTAAAGAGATTTTATATTAGCAAGCATAAAAAATGGAGCTCAAAGTTAATGAAAAAATATAAAGGGGTATAAAAATGTTAATGAAAAAATGGATACCTAAAACATATAGTGAAAGTAGGGGTTTTTTAAATTGGGAAGGTGTACTGGGTTCGTATTGGTAGGGGGTTAAATAATGTGATTTTTAGAGGTATTTTCCAATATGTAGTCAAATTAAGGGTATTGTTTAGTATGCCACGAATGCATGTGCTATGTCAGAGGTTCATTGAGTGAAGCCCCCATGGGAGGAAGCTATTCAAAGGTGGTTGCGCGAAGCAAGCATGGACTGAGACAAAAATGTGGGCGAAATGTGGACTCGACTTAATTAGCTATAGAGGTAGGGAGATACTCATTATTTATAACTAAACTATTAGCAACAATATCGTATAATTCCAACGCTTGCTTTGATGTTATTACGAACAAAAAATATGCATGATTTAATACTAAAATATTATCAATAAAAATCTTTAATTCCGAGTGCAAAGATCTGCACAATGAAATCTTCCTCGTACAATGGAATTTCTCTGCCCTTCTGCACATATGCCTAATTTGAAATATATTTGAAAATACGAAGATATGTATTATTTACAATTAAAATATTATCAATAATACAAGCATAAAGTATGAATTTTTATTAATAAAATATTAATTACAATTCTAGAGAATACTCATCAACTTCGTAGTTCCTCTGATAAGATTTTGCCCCCACATTTCTTTCAAGTGGTAGAGCGATTGGTAATAGTATGATTTTTATGCCTTTGCTTGAACGATTTACTACAGAGCTTGAACATGGACAAATCATGAAATAAAAATGTCGAAGCTCCTCTACAGGCCTCCAATCGAGCATTTTTCTTGTGTGGAAGGCTTCATTGTGCAGATATTTGCTTGTGTATATTTCTTAAAAAACAGGCGCCCACATAAAGCATATGCTACAATAGTAAATCCCAACATCTGGCATATAATCACATAGGTTACATCATTAATGTCATGCTTTGATTATGTTCTTTTTTATTTTGAAAAGAATTATCAAACAAGGATGAAATGTGGCCTTAATATTATATAAACAACAAAATTACTAGCTGTGCAGAAGTGAAACAAAGATGGTTGAAGGTGGATTTTATTGTGTGTGTGCATATGTGGAAATAACGACATATTGCAAGTGAAAATCATTCTCCAATATGGATGAAATGCAGACTCCACGCTAATGATGAAATGTGTATCTCAAGTTGTCTTGATCAATTAATTAACGATAGAGATAGGGATTATGCTGCATCATAACTATTTCCCTTGTTACCATCTGACCTAGTCTATTTATTATACATGCATCACATTAAAAAGAGTTCATGCATGTGATAAGGAAGTGTTGTGTGGGATGGATTTTTGCAGAAGAAGTGTACGGAGCTGGGAATTTGTGTGAAGGGAGGAACATGCAGAAAAGATATCGACACTTCCGGACCTCCTGCAAAACACTTCTTGCTAAAAGAGATGACACAATGCATATAATTGCAAGCATTTGATAGATTAAATCATTATTTTTCTCTCAACACAATCTTTCCTAAGAAGACCCAAAAATACTTATAGATATGATATGATTTTTTTTTCTTTCTTTTCCAAATTTAAGTTGTTTTACCATTTCATAATTTCAATTTTTCCCTACATATATTTGAGAAAAAAATTTGATAACTTTCTAAAATTTATGAACTTAAAGTTGATTTAAGTTAAAAAATCTATTTTTTAACCATTTAAGGTTTTAGAACTTTTGCATAAATATAATTAATTTTTTTTATAAATTTTAAGAATCTAACATTGATTGAAACAAAAAAACAAAGAAAAGAAAGAGTGTTTAAACTTAAGAATTGCAATTATCAATCAAACTTATTCCAGGATTGAGATTCTCTAATGTCAAGAGACATCGTGGCTAGCAATACTATGGCTAGCACTACTAACTCTATACTCCGAAGAAAAATGAGTAGAAAATAAATTTAATTTTTAAAATTATTATCTTTTATTGAAATATATATTTTTGGTTTTGATTTTTAGGGAAATAAAGTTTAACTGATTTTTTTTAAAGGGTATGAAGTATTATAATTCACCTTCTAAAGAGACATTATTAAAACGTTTTTTATTTTTATATCAAATAAATAAAGTTTAGTTAAAAAATTAATTATACTAAAAAGAGTTCATGTGTTTGTAGTAGTAGTGTGGGAAGAGGGGAATGTGCGTAGAGGGAGGAAGATGTAAAAGAGACATCCACATTTTTGCACTTTTTGTGAGATGGAGGTGTGGGAAGATGGGAATGTGTGTAGAACGAGGAAGATGTGAAAGAGATATTTATACTTCCAATACCTCGTGTACAACAATTTTTGTAAAACAGATGACACAATGCAAATACACAATCTTCATTTATTGTGGTTTAATTTGGAAATTTTTGCATATGGTGTGGAAATTGGAAAAACTTAGTGGAAATAATTTCAAACATTTGGTAGATTAAATAATATTTTACACTTAGGGCAATTTTCTCTTAGAAGAAGATCTAGAAATACCTGTACATATGTTTAAAAATTTAGTAGAGATAATTTCAAGCACTTGGTGGATTAAATCAATATTTCCTTGTTAAGACAATCTTGCCTCCGAACAAGATCCAGAAATATTTGTACATATGCTACGATTTTATTATGGTTCCAAATTTTCTCTTCATTATTTGGAAAAAAACAATGAATAGTTTTTAATTTTTATGAACCTAAAATTTAGAAATAGAAAAAAACTAATCGTTTTCACATTTCATATTTTCTATTTTTTAATTATTGATGACTTTATAAGGCTTACGAATCTAAAATTTGATTGAAACAAAAAGAAGTGGCTAAACATAACAATATGATTGAATTCTCGAATCTGAAGAGACATTGTGGTTTTCAAATATAGGTGTACGAAGTTTTGAGAGATACTATATTCAGAGTCCAATACTAACTATATGCTCTAATGAAAAATGAGTTGAAAACTAGATAAAATTAATTTTTAAAATTGATTTATTTGTTTTTATTGAAATATATTTATTTTTTATTGATTTTTAAGAAAATAAATTTAATTGATTTTTTAAAGAGTATAGCTGACTTTTTTTTAAGAGCAATAATATGATTTTTTTTTTACATCAAATAAATAATGTTTAGTTGAAAACTTAAATTTTAATTGTGAAAAATAAAATTTAATTGAATTTTTTATATATAGTTGGTCAATAATAAGTGCAATAGCTTCAAAATTAGATATATGTAAAGTTCAAGTATAATTTATATAGGTTATATAGTTATGATCATTTTCTTGATTCTCTAGGGAGAGTTAAACATGAAGATGATAAAATGAATTTGAGAATGGTTCCACATGCATGTAGTAAATATTAAGAGGCTAGTCGTGTAATTTCCTTACATGGTTGATGTAGTAAATTGAGACTATCAATAAACCGAAACACAATTAATAATTTAAAATGATTAAATATTATATAGAAACAATAATAGTCAATTATTTGACTCAATATTGATGTAACAAAAAAATATTGTATAACCAAGTGCATATAATATTATACAACTAGTATGCTGCATTGAAAGCAATATTATAATGATAATTTTGGAAGAAACAATGTTTTACAATGATCATGAAATCAATCTCTTTCTCTCTCTATATCATTTAATATTTATAATATATATATATTATATATATATTATATATATTTATATATATATATAATTTTTTAATATTATTAAAGAGGACATTGTGCTTTACAATGCAAACATGCATTTAACTATAATAACTTTTGGCACTTTAAATGTATTGTGTGAATTTGTGATTCTTAAGAAATTGTATTACAAAGTGGATTTACTCCATTAACTATAACAATTTTTGCACTTCCAATGCATTGTAAACTTTGGTGGAAACTATTTTGATCTCCTAACAAGTAATGGCAATTCTGGTTTTGTTACATACTTTTACATAATTTATTAGGCTATATAAATATGAATTCAATTTTTTTCATTTTTCCTCAATGAGAATTAAATAGTTTTACCATTTCATGTTTTCAAATTTTGACATATATATTTGGAAAAAATAATTTATGGATTTCTAAGTTTTATGGAACTAAAGTTTATTTAAAAGATAAATTTAATTTTGAAAATAGATTTATTTTTTTAATTAAAAGATGATTTTTTTGGTTTTGATCTTTAAGAAAATAAAGTATAATTGATTTCTTTTATGGACATAAAGTATTATAATTGATTTTTTTAAAGAAAAATGTTATTAAAAAAAAATTACATCAAATAAATAAAGTTTAGCTGAAAATTAATTGCATTAAAAAGAATTCATGCCAAGGAAGAAGAAGTGTTGTACTGGATGGAGGTGTGTAGAAGAAGTGTGCGTAGCTAGGAATGTGTGCAGAGAGAGAAAGATGGGGCAGAGACATCCATTTATTTGTCGTTCTATTTGGAAATATTTGTATACTGTGTGGAATTGAAAAAACTTCACGAAAATAATGTCAAGTATTTGTTGATTAAATCAATATTTTGCTTTGAGCCCAATCTTGCCTGAAAGAAAGATCTAGAAATATTGATGACTTTCTTCCTTTTTCCTCTTCAAAATTTAAGTTGTTTTACCATTTCATGTTTATTATTTTTCACTTACATATATTTGAAATTTTTTTTTGATAACTTTCTAAGTTTTAGCATCTTAAAGTTTATTTTAAATTGAAAAAACTAATGGTTTTACATTATACTTTTGCTAATTTTTTCTTACATATAATTGAGAAGAGTTATTGATGAGTCTGTCAGTTTTAAGAATCTAAAATTGATTGAAACAAAAAGAGGTGGTAAATTTATTTAATAATTGAGATTCTCAATCAAACTTATTTAAGAAGTGAGATTCTCTAACGTGGTTTCAAAATATTAGTGTGTGTTTTAAGTGGTATTATTTTCGGAGTAGCAATACTCACTATACACTAATAATAAAAACTGAGTTGAAAACTAGATAAATTTAATTTTTAAAATTGTTTTTTTATTGAAATATTTATTTTTTAAAATTATTTTTTTATTGAAATATTTATTTTTTTCTTAGATTTTTAAGAAAGTAAAGTTTAATTGATTTTTTTAAGGGTATAAAATATTATAATTGGATTTAAAAAAAGAAAAAAAACAATATTGTTAAAAAAAAAAATTTATATCAAATAAATAAAGTTTAGTTGAACAATTAAATTTTAGTTACAAAAGATTAAGTTTAATTGAAATTTTTAAATATAATTGGTCAATAACAAATGGGATAGGGATAGTTGTAAAGCAAGGTATATGCAAAGTTCAAGCATAATTTATATAGGTTATATAGCTATGTTCATTTTTCTAGGATGGCATAGATTTAAATGTGAAGAAGATATGGAATGAAAACACAAATAATTTCGTGTGCATGTAGTAAATATTAAGAGGCTAGTCGTGTAATTTCCTTACATATCTAGATAGTGTAGTAAACTAAGATTATCAATAAATCGATAACACAATTAATAATACAAAACAATTAAAGATAATATAGAAACAATAGTAATCATTGAGAGTTAAATGGTATATATAACTGATATTTATACTCACACATATTGTTACATAGTAATTTGTCACTACCTTCACCCCAGTCCTTCTACTGTGTCATGTGTCCAGTAAAACATGCTCATATTGAACAAATTATCTCTTATGTTGCTAATTGACCCACTTTTCCTAAAAGTCTAGTCGCGCTTCCTTCGCAGGAGTACATCTGATTCCCGCGATGGTCAGTTTTCATGCTCTGGGACGAGGCTATTTGCTATCTTTAGCGACGGTTTGACTGAGTACATTGCCTACTAGCGATGTCAGCGCTAAAGCTTAGTTAGAAACTAGTGACGATCCAGATTGGGCGAATTCGTTCCAATAGTCGGCCTTCTGGATGTCTCTAGACCTAGTTGTTGGGTCAAATTGGGTCGCCCTCCTCCCTCTAGCATGGTAGTTCTGTCTTTTGTGTTGCTTGCCCTGAGGATAAGCCCCCTCTCCCTCATTTCATGGAGACTCCTTCTCCTATAAAATCACTCACCACTGCTATCAACTGCTAGTTCCTTTGGTTGTATAGTGATTCTGCTGCTTTTGAGTATGATAGATAGTTGGTGTGAGTGTGACAAGTGTAGGATTGCTTTATAGTTTTCAAGAAGGTGTGGAGTGCCCTTAACCTTGTGTAAAGCTTATGAATGAGAGAGAGAGATATATTGCTATTTGGGAGACCCATCTTTGAGAGTGAATGCTTGAAGAAACACACTGGTTGGACCCTCTGAGAAGGCTTGCGACGTCAAGACTTGGTTGTAAGCTTGCTCTTATTTTTATCATTAATACAATCAATGATGATTTCCTATGTCTTGTATGTAATTTACTTTATAGCTCATGACTTCTTAACTTTGTGAGTAAAGAGATTATTGTTGTTTCCTAGTTATGTGCTTTGTCATTGTCTTGTGTTGTTTCAGGTTAATTTCTCTTTAAGGAGAAGGAAGTAGAAGCTGAAGCAGTGCAACGGAACTTCATCAACCACCGGTTTGAGGTAGGCCTCCAACGATGATTATTTAAGGGAATCAATTGTTGTTTTGTCCTTGCTGTGACTAGACCCACTCTAGGGCGAGAGGGGTTGTCTCTGTCTGTAGAGGGAACACTTTCCTGCATCACAATTTGGCGACTCGGCTGGGGAGTCCTTTGTATGTTGCTTCTCTTGTTTGCTCTTGTTTTGATCTTGATTTGGTGTCTTTTGAAATTTGGGGATACACTATAAGTCTTTTGGGTTACTTGGGTTGATCTAGGAGATCCCTACATTGATTGAAGGATTGACTAGTTTTTTGTTTGGGAGTTTTTGTTCATTTGGAATTTTTTTAATATCGTCGTGGAAAATAGTTTAGCAGTCGCGCTGACGTTGCCTTTACTCTTTTGTAAAGTCCTGTGCATCGCTGAATCCCGTCATACAATCGTGACGACTCCTGAAATCGTCCCGTCGCGGAAGAGACATGTACTCTCGCGACGACGTCGCTCTGTTGCTACAGCCATTGGCTTATCACCGCTAGTTGCTTGTGTAGTACCCACGACGATTCCTGTAGAATTGTTTTTTCAATTCTACCTCCTCAATTTACGAGTCCTCTTGATCCCTTGCCTTTTTTCTCTTGCTCGCGGATCTTTTCAGGACTTTAACTCGTTGGCTATGGCATTTTTAACTCATTTCCAGTTACTGATTCGATATGAAACAAGCACACATCTCCTAACATCCTTAAAATTGACCATGGCCATGTATATCTCTCATCATATCCATGAATGGAGACAATGTCGCTGTTTTATTAAGTTTTGGATTCCCGATCAGCTTCTGACTGACTGGTTCACAACCTCATTTGTCAGTCCGATAGCCCGGGACATCGCTATGGGGGCATGTGTAACTGAAGAGCAAGCTATTGCACATGATCAGTACCTTGAATTGGTTTACTCCCAATCTGGTACACTATATGATTATTTGCTTGATGCTCCAAGGCCCGGAACTTCCAAAGCCTGCCAACACCTTTTGTTGACGACGTCATTGGTTCTGTCAATACATCCTCTAAGAAATCTTCCACGAACCCTGGGAAGAAAAAGCTGAATGCTTCAAATGAAAACACTTCTCAGGCTGTATCCAATTCTGGTAACAATTCTGAGGTTAACGTCGTTCAGTCCACCACAGTGAACAAAGCCTCAAAAGGGAAAAAGAAGGGAAAAGGAAAGAATAAGGCTAATCAACTGAAGCAGGATTCCCCTAAACCTCCACTCGAGGAAGGTGCCAAACACAAACCTAAATATCCTTGCCTTATTTGTGATGAGGATCACTATACTAAGGACTGCCCTAGGCGGTCTGAAGTTAGTCGTTTGTTGAAAGGTTCCCCTGGGACTCCTGCCGTGCTCAAAGAGCCTTTTCCCTCGCAGTAAACACAAATGGTGGCTGACCCATCTCAATCCTCTTCTCCCTTTGGTTCTCAAGTATTTATGGATGGGACGATTCCCGTCCACATTAGTACTCGAGCAAAAGAGTATCTGTTGCCTGCCAAGAAGGAGACTGAGGTCCCCTCTAGTGCTCCTCCGTCCAGTTCTGGTCCCCTCCATATCGAGCGGCCTAGCATTGAAGCGGTCATCCGACCTCCTCCTAAGGGCATGCTCCGGAAGTCTTCTTACAACCCTAATTCTTGTGCTGCTCAACACTATAGCATCGTTGAGGACTTAGCCCAGGCTCCGTCAGCTATGTCCGCATTAGAAGTCCTCCAAAGCTGCCCCTCTCAGAGGAAGTCCTTACTATTGGCTATCGGTGGCATTGACCCAGCCGACTCAGACCTGATCACTTTTGACCTAGACAGTCATATACCAAGACTGCCTCACCAAATTGCCTTATCTAGGTCATCATCAATTCTAAAACGATTCTTTGTACAGTCATTGATGAAGGTGCTTCTACTTGCATCATGTCTGTTGCTTGTTGGAAGACTATTGGTTCTCCGACTCTGAGCGAGTCTCCTACGACCTTGGAAGCCCTTGATGGGAGAGATTATCATCCTTATGGTATACTCCAACGCTTGCCTATTACTCTGGAAAGGAAGACGGTCGAAGTTGTTGATGCTAATTTAACTTACAACCTCCTTTTAGGATGAAGCTGGACATATGCCATGCAAGCCGTGGCTTCATCTCTATTTCGTGTTATTCGTTTTCCTCATCAGGGGAAGATTGTCACAGTAGACCAGTTGTCCTTCTTCACCTCCTCCTCCTCCAATGGCAACATGCCTTTCGTGGAGTATACCTCCGTTCCATGTGAGAGTGTGGGTGCTGGGCTCTTTAAAGATCCTGCCCTTATGGGTGTTTTTTCACTCCCACCTCCCAACATCTCTCCCATTAATATGATTTCTATTCGCTCTGATCCTTAGGTTCTTCCCCCTGTTGATTAGATAGAATCTTGGGGCGATGAGATGCCATTGAGTCATGCCGAGCTCAACTACGTCAAAGTTGTTTTTGTATCGGCTCCATTCCCTGAACCTGCTCCGTCTAGCAAAGCTCTCGACTCGTACACTAAATCCCCTTGGCTTGGAGATGTCGCTTCTTCAGACCCTTTGAAGGAAATTTTTCCTACTGATGAAGCGATTATTGAGACCATGTCTTTCGAGGAACCTCCTTGGTCTGATCATCACCATCGTTCCTCATTTCTCCCTACCCATCGGGAAATGTTTACTTGTCTTGAGCGGTTTGCTCCTTGTCTCCCCTCCCAACCCCTTCAGACACCCATCCAAATTCATCAAGTGTCTTCTAAAGGGAATATGGGGAACATTATGCAAACTCAACCAATCGACATCTCTGTTAAACCAGGGATTGTCGAGCACATCCATGTTGGAGTAACTTGTACTCTGGAGGAGATTCAGCTTTAAACTAATATTTTTCGCGAATTCTGTGATGTGTTTGCTTGGTCTTATGAAGAGATGCCCGACATCAATCCTAGCATTGTGGTGCATGAGATACCTACATATCTGGGTGCCAAACCTGTTCGACAGCGTCTACGCCCTGTGCACCCCAAAAGGCTGCAGCTATTAAAGCGAAAGTTAAAAAGCTTCTTAAAGCCGACTTCATTTACCCCATCCCACTCATAGACTGGGTTTCTAACATTGTCCCTGTGACTAAAAAATAGGGCACTATTAGGGTATGTGTTGATTATCATGATATTAATCATGCCTGTCCCAAAGACACTACCCTACACCCTTCATTGACTAGCTCATTGATGAGTGTGTCGGGAGTGAGATATATTCATTTATGGATGACTTTTCTAGTTATAACCAGATTAATATTTCACCTGTGGATCAGCACAAGACCGCCTTTATCTATCCGTGGGGCACTTTCGCTTATAAAATTCTCCCCTTTGGTTTAAAAAATGTCGGTGCCACCTTCCAACGTGCAATGTCTTATGCATTTCATGATATTCGACACATTGTGCAACCTTACTTGGATGACCTTCTGGCTCATTCAACGAAGCGCCAGGACCATCCAATCCACCTTTGCGAAATTTTTCTCCGCTGTCGACACTATCGTATCCGGCTGAATCCGCATAAGTGTGTCTTCTGCGTTGAATCAGGCAGACTTCTCGGGTTCATCATCTCCTGAGAGGGTATCCGTCTGGATCCCCTTAAAGTTGAAGCCATCCTGCATCTCTCTCCCCCTGCTTCTTTGCAGCAATTGCAAATTTTGCAGGGTAAAGCGAATTTTTTACGTCGATTTATTCCGAATTATGCTGAAGTGGTCAAAGGCTATACACAATTATTAAAGAGGGACACCCCTTTTCTTTAGGATGCTGCTGCATAAGATTCGTTTGAGCACCTCAAGGCCCTCCTTGTTTCTGCTCCGTTGTTACGTCCCCCTAACTATAACCGTGACTACGTTCTTTATTTAGCCACTGCTGATACCACTATTGGTATGGTTCTAGTTCAAGATGATGATGATGGCACTGAGCATGTCATTTACTATCTCAGCCACAATTTACTAGATACGGAAACTCGATATGCCTATGTCGAGAAGTTGGCTTTGGCTGTCGTTTGTGCCATCCAGCATTTCTGCCACTATATATTATTGCGTACCACGACTGTGATTTTTGATTGCAACCTAATGACGTACATCTTGTCACGTCAGTTACTGGGGGGCAAATACTTAAAGTGGATTTTCATCCTCTAAGAGTTCAACTTGGAGTTCACCATTGCCAAGTCTAAGAAGTCCCTTGTCTTTGCTGAGTTACTTTGCTCTCTGCCATCTGTTACTATGCCCTCTCGGTTAGAGGACCATATTTCGGATGAAACTCTGTTCTTGATCAGCACCCTCGATCCTTGGTACGGGGATATTATTGTCTATCTCCAGACGTCCTCTTTTCATCTCGATTTGTCCAAGGATGCTCGGCGATGGATTCGCCATCATTCTCAACCTTATCGCATTATTGGGGACACCCTGTACCGTCTCGACGCCGACTCTGTTCTCCACCGATGCTTAACATTTGAGGAAGCCGAACAAGTTCTAAATGACTACCATTCTGGTGCCTGTGGTGGTCATATGTACGGGTATGCTACTACTCAGAAGATCCTCCATGATGGTTAGTTTTGGCCCTCCATCTTCAAGGATTGCATTCTTACCATCCTCCCTTGTCATGAGTGCCAAATCTACCAACGGAAGATGCACGCGCCCCCCGCTCCATTTGCACCTTGTTGTTACCTTCGACCTTTTGCCAAATGTGGCATTGATTATATGACTTGCAACCCTTGCTCGGCCGGGGGGCATGGGTATATCATCGTTTCCGTTGATTATTTCACAAAATGGGCCGAGGTGATGCCTACACTATCTAAAGACGATCACACAGCGGTGCAATTTTTATTTAATCATGTCATTTCATGGTTCGGAGTCCCTCAGGCTATCATCACTGATCACAGAAAACATTTCTGTAATCATATGATGACTGAGTTAATGACCCAGCTAGGTTTGCAGCATGATAGCTCAACACCGTACTATCCCCAGGCCAATGACCAAGTGGAAGATGTCAATAAATTTTTAGTTACGATGCTTCAATGCACAAGTCCAACTAGCACTTGATGTTATTCTCTGCCTTATTGGCCTACTGAATGTCAGTAAAGGATGCCACCGGGTTCACCCCGTTCCAATTGGTTTATGGTTTGGAGGCTACCCTTATGATTGAGTGTGAGATCCCTTCTCTGAAATTGGCCATCGAATTACTCCCCAACACTACTCCAGTAGAAGAACGTATTCTCTACCTAGAGTGGCTGGACGAGACTCGTCGACTAGCCTCTCTAGCTATTGAAGCACAAAAGAAGAGAGTGAAAACTCACTTTGATCATACTGTCCATCCTTGTTCTTTTGTTGAAGGAGATTTAGTCTTGCTTTATGATCAAGCAAATGATAAGTTGGGGGCAGGCAAATTTGAGCCTATGTGGCATGGGCCTTATATTTTAAAACGAGTTTTTCAAAAAGGGGCCTATGAGTTGATTGATTATGAAGGGAACCCTCTAGATAAGCCCCGAAATGGGCTTTATCTGAAAAAATATTATGCATGAACCCCATGCATTTTGATTTGTACATATGTGTGTTTTCAGTAGGTGTGTTGTGTGTATGTTTTCATGTTTGGCTTGGTGTGTAGGCGTAATTGCCACTTATTGTGTCTTTTTTCTTCGTGTGCAGATGTCTGATACACCCTATGTTGGTTTCACTGATGGTGCCTACCGCAGTACCTGGAATCTTTCTTCTGCGGCATGGGTGATCTACGATCCTCATGGTGAGTTAGTAGACCTTCAAGGTGTTTGTCTAGGTTGCACCACAAACAATGTCACTGAATATAGTGTTGTTATTGAATTACTGACCAAGGCTATCAACCTTGATATTCGTACATTGGTTGTGAATTTGGATTCTCAGCTTGTTGTCCACTAGCTTAATGGGTGTTATTCCATCAGAGATCATCGGATTTTAAGGTTGTATTTACGTGTTAAATTATTAGAAGAGATTTTGATTTTATTACATATCAACACATTCCAAGAAGATTAAACACATTAACTGATGCATTAGAAAACCATGTATTAGACAGACATTTACACAACATATAATCAGAACAATATATAGAAGCATCCAAAACAAAATAATGAACCATAGGAATATGTATATGAATATGTATATATATCTATATCTATATATATATATATATATATATATATATATATATATATATATATATATATATATTATATATATATATATATATATATATATCGTGTGGCACACCGAAGCACTCGAAAAATAAGTGTATATGTCCAAATAGAGTCTGTGTTCTCCATACATCCGAGACACATGTCTCTCAAAAAATCAGCAGGAAATAAAACCTAGGCGTATACCGCGGTGGGTTATGCTCCCTGTAGCACACCACTACTCGTGCGACTCGCCTCAAAAGTTGGTGCACCCTGGGTATCACCCCTACTGTATGTATCTGGTACTCTATGGGGACCTCCTTGATCCCTCTGTAATTAGGGATCCCCTCTGTCAGCCCCTCAAGATTTTGGGCCACTGTCTCCACTGAACGGCCAGCTGGGGGAACTAAGGCCAGCTCTCTGATGCCCTGTGGATCCCTTCGCGCATCTGGAGCTAGTCCCACAGGCCTCTTTAGTCCCACGTCTGCAAGCACCATAGAGTACATCATTAGGACACATGCATGGAAAAATCTAAAAAACATCATAAAAGACAAAATACAAAAATAGTGTGATCAAGTGTTTTACCGCCATCATCCCACTGCTCGCCAGCGGGTAGCTGCATGTCGGGGTCTCCACGAAAGTCCATACCAGCATATGGTCAGTCCTCGACGAAGATCGTCAGGCGATCCAACCACTCATGGAATAGTGTCCCCCATGACATTGGTCGTCCACCACCCCCACGTGGCATAACATGTGGCCACCGTGTGATCCTGGTCTCTCACGGTCTGGGACGGTCCAAGCCCATATCCTGTAACTAAATCACCGGCACCCACTCCAGCATGAGCAGGATCAAGATAGACCCATAGAAAAACTGCTTTGCCTCCCTGCGATGACAGTTGGTGAGCTGTCTCTTCATGTTGGTCGTCACTACTTCCACCCAGTTGTACATGGTCGGGTTGAGGTAGTCAATAGCCAACCAGAGTTGGTTCTTTGTTGCCTCGTGTTGGGATTGGGAGCCCACTACCCTTGTCACCATGAATAGAATTACACGAAGAACCAAGTCTTCCACCGTTGGAATTTCCACCTTCCCGCTTTTTGATTTGCGTGCCTATGGGCACACTCATGCTATCAACATGTCTAGTGATTCACCCATGATCCGTTGGCCCTCTAGAATCGGCCTCTCGCCACGACGGGACAATCTGGTCAGGAAATATATGTCTGTAGCATCGAACTCATTGTCTTTGCCACGGATAATGAATTTTCTGTCTGTTGGGTTCCAAGCACGAATTAGCAACTCTAGCAAATCGGGTTGAGCCCGAAGATGTGGAGTGAGAAAAAAATCTGAGTAGCCTGCAAGCCCGTAAAGCATTTCAGCACCCAACATCATTGAATGCTTCCTCATCGTTGACATCATCAATTCGTTCCTGCCAAACAAATGCCATGTTGCCCTGCATGAAAAGAAAAATGAATTAGAACTCCTTTTGTAAGTTTAAATTCGTAATTTACACAAAAATTTAATTTCACGCCACCGTCAACGGCGCTAAGTCAATAGTTCATTTTTCCTGCGTCATCGCGATAGTACATCAGTTTCTCACGACGATCTCGGAGGTGGTACGTGTAATCACAGTCAGTTTTCGTGGACCCGAGCGGCTTTTCCGTGATGACCAAGAGGCAGACTCGGATTTGAAAATCCGCCTAAAACCACCTACCTAACACTAAATTGCATGAAAAAACTACTAAAATGCAGCGCAAGGAGAAATGTACTTACTTGGCGAAGGTTTCAGGACGAACCGTGGATGGATGAGGCCAGAATCAGCTTGAGAAATTTGCTCAGGTTAGTGCTCCAAGTGCCCAAAGGTAAAATGAACAATGCAAATGGTAAAAACAGATGAATTACCCCACCCTTTTTATAGTAATTTTTTGAAAAATTAAAAAATCATACTTCAGGATGTGGGTTTTCTCATTTTTATTGCATGGTTAATTAGTGTTTTTGGGTTTTTAACTGTATTTCTGCATATATTAATCATTTATGTCGAATGGTTTTTACGCTTGACGTGTTTTGTGCAGAGTTACAGGTGGTGAGGTTATGTCGTACTTTGTATGCACTTGATCCATAAAGTCTTCTTTAACGCTCTTTTCTGACTTAAAAGATGAAAATATAGCCGAGTTAGTCCCCCGTTAAACGAAATAAGAGGCAGTCTGCTTTAAGCTCTTTTCCGACCATATAAAAGTGAAAAGATTGCCGGGATTTTGTTGTTTCAGGTTCGTTATTGGTTATGAACCGACGTGTTTTCCATTGCTTTTCTACTCTTTCGGGTCGAGGTCACTAATGACGAAAAGTACTCCTTGATCGTAATGGTCAAGCGGTTCTCTCGGGTATTGTTTTATACTTTTTCGGGCTCGAGAGACACAAATCTACAAAAAAGGACCCCCCCGGAGTTTTCTTTTCCGCGTCTTTTTCAAACTCTCTAAACATGAAAAAGACTGAGTTTTACCTATGTCGGGCTCGTTAAACCCTGACGACATTGGACTCGTCACCATGACGGGACTCGAGCTCCTCCTCCCTAAGGCTCATTAAACTATTACTAGGTTGGATTCGACCGAAGGTCGAACTTATATTACAAGCATATGCTATCCCCTTCAAGCTTGTTTTCAAAAATAATTGGGGTACTTGCCAGCAATGGTGGGGGAAAATTTGGAAGTTGTCATTGGTTACTTGCGACAGCTAGTCACTCTTGAACATTGACACTTTTGCTTCTTGTCGGGTTGGGATATCCATACGTTTCCATTTGGCCTTCTGGGGTTTTGGGTTGCCATTTAGCCTTATTCCATTTGATCCATGCTATCTCCATCAAGCCTTTGATCCTTTGATACCTGAATGCTGCCACCCTCCGGAGTCGTGTCACCAACATGTTCAAGAGTATAATCCTTCTGCAATTCACATCCTTACCTCCTCTTATGATACTCTATTTCACTATCTACCACTTGTTCCCTATCTCGTGTCGTTGATGGGGGAAACATTATGGCCCTCCTGTGACAGATCGTCTCTTATCGACATCAACTCATTATCCAGGAGACTGATCTAGAGATCCCCTTTGGTACCTTGGAGCTTGCATGCCTCAATGGCAAGTTCTTCGCACCTGACGGTCGACTTTCATCATTGGTCGTCGATTGGGTGATTCTACGAGTGTTCGAATTCAGCTCATTTTTCACACTTAGTGGATTGTACTAGACAGTACCTTGAGAACCATTGGCATTATTGGTGGTTTCTCTCGCGCTTGTTAACATATTTCCTCATTGACTAGTAATCAAGCGACTTTCTATCATGCTTGACTTTAGCACATCTATTCACATGCTAGAATTTGTACTATGATTGGTTGGGTTTCAAGACCCCAAACTAAGATTACACATGTTCTGGTTGCGTGGATTGGTTCGTGATTACATGACTTGTTGATGGATGGCTACGACCATACCTTTATCATTATCATGGTCTTACTCGCTGGATGGTTGTGTCCATACCACATAACTAGTTCGTATGTCTTTTGGATGGCTACGCCCATGCCTAGACTACATGTATTTCACTATTAGAGATATCAGTTGTACTTGCGCCTGTAGGTTCTTTCCGATGGTGTTCCAGCTCAGACAGTTACGTAAAGCATTTCACCCCTCCAACTATCTCAGGCTTCATACTTTAGGGGGCATCTGTTACATAGTAATTTGTCACTGCCTTCACCCCAGTCCTTCTATGGTGTCATGTGTCCAGTAAAACATGCTCATATTGAACAAATTATCTCTTATGTTGCCAATTGACCCACTTTTCCTAAGTTTTCTACCTTGTCACGATAATTCGCTAAATATACGTGACGGTCAGCAGTCAGTAAAAGTCCAGTCGCGCTTCCATCGCAGGAGTATAGATGATTCCTGCGATGGTCGGATTTCATGCTCCGGCGAGAGGCTATTTGCTATCTATAGCGATGGTTTGACTGAGTACATTGCCTACTAGCGATTTCAGCACTAAAGCTTAGTTAGAAACTAGCGACGATCCAGATTGGGTGAATTCGTTCCAACGGTCATCCTTTTGGATGTCTCTGAACCTAGTTGTTGGGTCAGATTGGGTTGCCCTCCTTCCTCTAGCATGGTAGTTCCATCTTTTGTGCTGCTTGCCCTGAGGATAAGCACCCTCTCCCTCATTTCATGGAGACTCCTCCTCCTATAAAATCACTCACCATTGCTATCATCTGCTAGTTCCTTTGGTTGTACAGTGTTGCCGTTTCTTTTGAGTTTGATAGATAGTTGGTGTGAGTGTGACAAGTGTGGGATTGCTTTATAGTTTGCAAGAAGGTGTGGGGTGCCCTTAACCTTGTGTAAAGCTTGTGAATGAGAGAGAGAGATATATTGCTATTTGGGAGACCCATATTTGAGAGTGAATTCTTGAAGAAACACACTGGTTGGACCCTCTGAGAAGGCTTGCGACGTCAAGAATTAGTTGTAAGCTTGCTCTTATTTTTATCATTAATACAATCAATGATGATTTCCTATGTCTTGTATGTAATTTACTTGATAGCTCATGACTTCTTGACTTTGTGATTAAAGAGATCATTGTTGTTTCTTGGTTATGTGCTTTGTTGTTGTTTTGTGTTGTTTCAGGTTAAATGCTCTTTAAGTAGAAGGAAGCAGAAGCTGTAGTAGCGCAATGGAACTTCATCAACCACCAGTTTGAGGTAAGCCTCCAACGATGATTATTTAAGGGAATCAATTATTGTTTTGTCCTTGCTGTGACTAGACCCACTCGGGCTAGAGGGGTTGCCTCTGTTTGCAGAGGGTACACTTTCCTGCATCACACATATAAATAATTAAAATTAAATAAATAATTTTTTAATATTATTGGCTTCAAAGAACACTTTTTGTTGTACAATGCAAACATATATTTAACTATAATAACTTTTGGCACTTCCAATGTATTGTGTGAATTTGTGACTCTTAAGAAGTTGTATTACAATGTGGATTTATTGGATTAACTATAATAACTTTTGGTACTTCTAATGCATTGTAAACTCTATAGAATACTATTTTGGTACCCTAACAAGTAAAGATAATACATGTTTCCTTGTGGACTTTTATATAGTTTATTAGGCTATATAAATATGAATTTTACATTGTAGGCTATATAGTGGATTTTCTAAGACGACAATACTTGTTTCATTGTAGACTTTTATATACCTTATTAGGATATATAAATATGAATTCTATAATGCCATAGGTGGTGTACTCTTCTAGTGTATGAGTTATATCTATCACTGATGTTGTAAACATTAGAGTTTTTTTATTTTTATTTTATATTGCATAATAGTACCTTATGATTTATTTTCATGGATGGCATATTTTGTAAAGATAACCTTGTCTCTAAAACTGCCTTTGTAACTTTTCTATCACATTGTAGGCACATTATTATAAGTCTTAACAAATTGAAGCTTGTCGTCCATGGATTTGTAGAGATAAAATTATTTCATTCATTTAGTGTATTCAAGTTTTTAAGATTTTATACTATTTTATTTATACAACCACGTGTTCGCTGATTTTATATATTTTATATTTACAAACTTAAACCTCTGGATGTCGAAGTGTGGACATAGGTTTAGGTCGTGAGTATAGAGAAAATGAATAAATAAGGAACACGTGAAACTATAGACAATGCACCATAACAATCTTTTATGAAGTAAATGAACTAAACACTTATATAGTTTAAAAGAAGTATTGAAAAGCAAATAGTGTGCAGTGTGGGGGGGTGTCGCTGGTGGTACTAAAAACCACCACAGGGGGTTGGAGGGGGGGAGGGAGTGTCCCTCATGGTATTGAAAAAAACCATGGGGGGGTGGGGGAGCGTCTGCTATTCACCAATGTGCACCATGTTATCAAAAGTGGTTTTCACAAAATGACAAAATGCGGACCCCTTGCCTTTGTTAAACTTCAAATGAACAGGGAATTCCACTATTTAGCAATGGTCGTTAATCATATCTTGGAGGTCCATCAAATTTCTTAAGTTGCATTCCCTTTAGATTAGTCCAGTACATATCGATACACAAGGAAATTTTTAAAATATAAAAGATGCAGAGGATGATTTGTCATGACACTACAAGGAAAATAATTTCTAGCGGAGGTTATAAAAAAAGTTTTTAGTGTTATAAAATTGGAAAAAATTGTCAAAAAAACATCTGGTAAAACATCTGTTTGTGATAGTGGATGTTTTAGCGGAGATCATAATAAAACTTCATCATAATTGAAAAATTCTAGGTAGCTGTTTATTTTAGCGGAATTTTTTTTGCAGTGCACTTCATGGAACAAGTAGCAACAGTGCGCTACATATATAAAAGCATTAGGCTACATACATGACTAAAAGCACCGAGGCATTGAATGCAAAGAGAACTAATGCCTGAAATGTATACCGCCCCAGTGCTTATATATTAAAACCCCCGAGGCATTCTTTTAAGGAATGAAATCAGGGCACACAAAAAATAATTGCAGTCCCGACGCTTTTGTTTAAACTTGCAGTGTCGATCGCGTATTATTTGTATAAACACACAAGTGCATTAGGGATATAAAAGGACTGGTGTTAATTTTAATAATGCACTGGGGTTGGAAATAATATTTTGTAGGACCGAGGTGTTAGTTGTATGAAAGCATTGGTGTGTTAAGAATTACAATGTACCGGGGCGTGATTGTAAACAATACCGGTGCTTGAAGAACTGAATGCTCTGGTGCTGTCGTTTTCAGAAAAGGCACCAGCCATGAAAAAAAGATTTTGTCGTGGTGTTTTTATATAACATAATATACAAGTGCTTTTGTAAGTTATGGACACACTGGTTTTTTGTACGAGGTTTTCTCTTTTTTGGAAATATCGACCTATGATAGTGCAATTATTGTAATTTTTAAAATATTTTATTCATCAAAACATTAACATATATATTATAACAATATTCATATAAATTAAAATTTGATTAGTGCATTTGTATATGATGTTTGGATTAATTTTTTATATTATCAAATTTTGCATCTCTTCATTATAATATTTAATCATCCATATATTTAATCAATGGTGTAACATTTCACAATGACATTAGATAACACAATAGAATAAATTAAAGTGTATTTTATTATATATCAATAAGAGGCTCTTTGTCATACAAAATGAGATTTCTATTTGTAACTCCTTGTCTTTCAATTGGGACACTATGTTCATTACATTAAACAAAATATATGATTATCATAGACAATTATTTCAAAAAATACAACAGGTTGTATTGATATCCAAATATATCATTATTCTTTGTTGAGAATGCTGTCAGTGCAGGTCATGGAAGTAGCTCTTTGTTGGGAATGCTGTCAATGGTTGAGCTATTTCCATGACCTCAATTATTTGGAGGAATGTTTTATTGATTTCATTGATTGTTTTCATCTTCTTGATCTTGTTCCATCTACAAACATAAAAAAATAAAGTGTAATGAGTGTATCTACATTGGTGAGAAGAATAGAAATTTAAATAAATAATATACATCAATGTAAATTGAATAAGAATGTACTATAGAAAGAAGATACTCGTAAATTGTGCACATGGCTTCAAAACCAAGTCTCATGTCTTCATGCCACAAGTTTTCTCATGGAATAGTTCCATACTTTGTTTCCTGCATGTTTTAAACCCCATTATAAAACATATATTTAATATAAAGGTTTTTTATTTTTTTCTATTAATTATAAACTCATAGAAGTAAAACAACATAGATACTTACAAATTCCACAACTAATTTTTGATATTCCAACATATACTCACAACCCATATTTAACTCATTGTCAACCAATTCTTCTGATGGCTCTTCTTTGTATGTTAGTGTCTATTTGAAGTCATTCAAGGATGGTTGTTTTAAAATAATTTAAAATATACAAAATGAAACTTTGAGTTGTTATAAGGAAATATTAACAATTACTCACAAACTTTGGTATCAACCCTTTTCTTCCTTGTCATCCTGTTTTATGTGCTGAATGAGTTCCATACATTTGAAGCACGTTGTTTTTGAGATGGCTCCTCTTGTGATGCAATTGTACACTATTTTTAACATTTTACTGGCATGTTTGGCTTATCGGCTCGTTGATCATTTGGGATTTTTATAATCTTCATGAAAAAAATAATAAACTATTTTTATATTGATATATGAAAAATAAATATAACAAAATTGATATTTAATAAATTCATGATTTGTAATAATATATACATATAATTCTAAAAAATCATTTTAATTAAGAATTTTACCTTTTGAATGATTCTTTTGTTGTTGTTGTTTGTTTTTTCTATTGCAAGTCTGACATGTCTCATTGACCATTGCTCTAGAAACACTTCCTGTAGTTTAGATATAATTTGGTTCTTAGAATCATTGGATTGAATTTTGTATTGTAAGTGGAAAGTACGTCTATACATTCATTCCACTAGATCCCTCATAGTTTCGTAAAAAAATTCCCACCCCCCCCTTCATTAACCTCCAACACCACTTCAGATGAGCTAAGGACTAATTCATTGTCATTTACATGTTCTATACTTTTTCTTTTTTTAGAACAACCTTCATCTCTTACTTCGTTGTTGTTCCCTATAGAACACTAAACATATATGAATTAACAGATTGTTTGAAACATGTTATATAATATTCTTAAGCACATTATTAACGAAAAAAAAAAAAAAAACTAATTGAATAATATTTTTTCATTCACCTAATTCATCATTGTGCAATTTTTGTATCAGAATTTTACACTCTTCTGCACTTAGATTAGAAATAATCTTACCAACTTTCTTCATTTTGTGGCTCTACATGATACACACTAACCAATACATTTAGTTAAACTTACATATAGTCCAAACATATTAATTTTGTAAACAATTTACAAAGAACTTGCCTTCTGTTCTTTTTTCAATGTGCTATCAATATTTTTGTTTCTAGACACCTTCTGAGACATTTTTTTAATCAATATACAATCTATGTCATTCAATACATAAGCCATTAAATATATTTTATACATAAATCAAACAATTTTAAGCCAAAAATAGTTTTGGTAACCGGTTTGTTTATTTGAACAAAACACACCCGAGTTTTTATTCCATTAAACGCACCCAACGTTTAATTGTTTGGCACCTTCAATGATTTTTTTATAAATAATTTTAAATTATGAAGGTGTGCTTTGTAACAATAAGACTTAACAATGATATTTGATAGACACACGCTAGAACGTTATATTACACTCGGAGCAATGATTAAAATATTCGACAAAATCAACAGTGTCATAATACTCTGGTGTGTTGTATTACACGTGGCACACCGACGTGTTATATTACAAAGGGTGCACCAAAAAATATATATCGGTTTTTTAAAAAATGGAAAGGGTTGACAGGGTTTGGATCTAATTCAATAAGTGATCCCCCTACTTTACATGTCACACACTCTCTATATAGTAAGTACAAAAACCCATTAAATATAACATGCTTAAAATGAAAACCCTAATTGTGAAGTGGTAGAGGGAATTAAACCCTAAGGTGAAATTTTGTAGGTTTAAAATATTCCATATATATATATATATTGAATTTTAATTAAATTTAAATAAGAATAGTGATCGTAATTTTTTTTACCAGTAATATCAATAGCCATTTTTTTATTATTAAAGGTTTTTAATTTTTTTTTTTTTTTTTTTTTTTTTCTGTCTGAATTTAGAATAAATCTAATAGAAATTATAATTTTTTGTAACAATAAAATATAAAAAAAAATTCTATCCATGTTTTTAAGTGAATCAACATACCTTTCAAATTCTAATCTTTTTGTGCTTCCAAAATATTTTGTTGCTCCACAGTGCTCCCGATATGTCTCTCTTGAAAATGATCGCTCTTTTAATTAAACCCTAACAAAAACAGTAAACTATTTTATTAGTAAAATAAACAATAAAATTAATTTTTTTTCTATGTAAGCTTTTGAGTGAATCACATACCTTTCAACTTCTGGTCTTTTGAATAATTGTGTTGCTCCAAAGTATTATGTTATTGTACAGTTCTCCTGGTATGTCTCTCTTACAAATTACTCCCTTGGAATTTTGGGAAAAACAATGAAATAATGAATAACATTTTACTATTTAAAAGACTTTATGAAATTAGATTTCGAAAAATCAATTACCACTCATTTTTGAATTTTAAAAAAATAAATTCAATTTATTTATTTTTTAATTTTAATTTTAATTTTTAATATTAATTAAATATAAATAAAAATAGTGATCATAAAAAAATTTACTAGTAAAATCAAAAGTAATTTTTTTATTATACAAGGTTTTTAATTTTTTTTTTGTCTGAATTTAGAATAAATCTAATAGAAATTGTAATTTTTTTTAACAATAAAATATAAAAAATTTTCTATCCATGATTTTGAGGGAATCACCATACCATACCTTTCAAATTTTGATCTTTGCGTAGTTCCAAAATATTTTTGTGCTCCACAATGCTTCCAGTATGTCTCTCTTGCAAATGATCTCCCTTTTAATTAAACCCTAACAGAAATTGTAAACTATTTTATTAGTAAAATAAATAATAAAATTTAAAATTTTAACTATGTAAGGTTTTGAGTGAACCACCATAGCTTTCAACTTCTAGTTTTCTGAATAGCTCTGCTGCTCCAAAGTATTACGTTGCTCTACAATGCTCCTGGTATGTCTTTCTTGCAAATCACTCCCTTTAAATTTAGGGAAAAAAAGAAATATTGAATAACATTATACTATTTAAAAGGATTTATGAAATTAGATTTCGAAAAATCAATTGCTGCTCATTTTTGAATTTAAAAAAAGAAAGAAAAAAATCACTGTTTTTTTTCTTCATAATATCATTACGTTGGAAAGTAAAGTGTATCGATGTGTTTATAAGAAAAGTGCACTGACATTGTCGAGGCGTGTAAATTTTCCAATGCACCAACTTGATACAATTTGTATTTTTTTTTTTTTCGAAATACCAAAACGGTGCGATTAATTTTTTTAACGCAACAATGCAGTTTTTTTTAAATGCATCGGTGTTGTAATTTTCATAAGAGTGCCAAGATAGTTGAATTCATTTTTATTTTCTAAATTCTGGAAACATTTGCGTACCAGTGTTGTGTTTTTATTTAAGTGTACTGGTGTGTTTTGGTACAAGAGCACCAATATGATAACATATTTTGTATTTTTCAGAATGCCGAAAACTGATGCAGGTATTATTTGAATGCACCAGTGCTACTATGATTTAAATGCATTGGTTCGGTTTGGTTTGATAAACACACTAGTAGAGTTTAAAAGTTATTTGAAATTTTATTTTCACATAAAATGACATATTAATCTCAAATTATCCTTACATAGTATACATTTTCCACTTAAAGTCGTTTGATTCTTAAAAATTGGTTTGAAAACTATATTGAAATTTAGATTGTGGTTATATGGTTCTTAAGATTAATTTGAGATATGCACACAAAATTTTATTTCTAATTTTTATGAAATCCAGAGACAAAATCTCAATAATATCAAATGGTCAATTCTTCAAATTCCATCTCATTCCATATTGCTGATCAAAGTCCTTCGTTGAGTTCTCCCTTTTCATCTCCAGTAAGTTCAAATATTATTTACATTTCAATTATCTAATTGAATTTATTTATTTTTAATCCATTTCGACTATTGTTTTAAATTTTCAAGATCTTGATTTAGAAGAGTTTAGATGTAGAAAATATGTCTCCATTTTAAAAACGTCGGAAGCTCTTATCAGGAGCAACATATCGCAAATAGCTGGTAGATGAAAATGGACAACCTCTTCACCCTACCAATTGGAACGTGGTATCTTCTAGCTGAAATCCTAGATCAACGATGGTAATAATTGTTTGGTATAATGTAATTTCAACAAACCGATTGCATTGATGTGCTTAATGATATCATTGATATTGTACTAATGACCTTCAATATTTTTTGAAAATAGGATTCTAGTGATGATGAGCGACCCACCTACCATCTTCTAGTACACCGCACTACAACGTCGACTCGAGAAAAGGCCGCATTAAGAGAAATACTCGAAAAGGAAGCATACAAAGAATGGTTGAATCAACTACTTATGAATTCCCACTCTGTCTAGATTCAGCAATTAGGAATGACTACAACAATAGCAGTTCTTCATTACAAGTTGGCTATGGAGGCAATCAAATAGAGTTTGGTATGGATGATTACCTATGGATGTGATTTCCATGGAGGTAAAGTTGTTAGATGAATTCGAGAATGATGAGCTAGGGGATGATGCTCATATAATTGATACCTTATTTGAAAGCCTGGAATCTGCTTCCACCACCCCTCTCTTTGGACCTGGCGACAAGTCAAAGTCTACTCAACTAGGGACAATGATGTTGTTGTACAACTTGAAAGAAAATTTTGGCATATCGAATGCATGTTTCTTGGAAATATTGAGGTAATTCACTTATATGATTGATAGAATCCCTTATATTTTGAGAAATCTTGTCACACAATCATCATTAAAAATAATCAATTTTATGAACGTTAATATTGACATTGTACAATTATATTCCCCACCAACTACATGTTATTCAAAGATAATGTTCTTCTGAGCGATAATGTCTTATCGAGTAGTTACAAAGAGGCAAAACAATTGTTAAAAATGTTGGGAGTTGAGTACATATCATATCATGCATGTCTGAATGATTTTATTCTATATAGAGGAGAATATGCTGACAAACTAGAGATATGTTTGAAATGTGGGCATGGCAAGTACCATAATTAAAAAAACGGGTACATTAGAAGGTTCTCCTCATAAGATATTGAGGCACATGCATATAATCCGAAAGATTCAAAGATGCTTTCGTGGCAAAAAATTATCTATGTTGTAGGGATGGAACGCCTCACACATAAGTGATTCAGGAGTTATGTGGATCCCAACTGATTCAATAGCTATGAAGCATATAGAGGATACATGGGATGAAAAATTCAAGGATGAAGTACAAAGTCTATGACTCAGCATAGCCATGGATGGTGTCATTCCATATTCCCTCCAAAACACCAACTATTATGTTTTCATGTAGTATTGATCAATAAAAATACCCCTCCATGGTTGTTTGTGAAGAATAAACATCTTATGTTTGCTCTCATAGTCCTTGGTTGAAGAGAAGTGAAAAATATGGATGTCTACTTACAACCATTAGTAAATGAATTGAAGGAATTATGGTAAGGGATACCTGTGTACAATGTATCAAGACCCATCACAACAGAGAGGGGTTCTATGTTGTATGGCATATGTGCTTACACCATACATGATTATCCATGCTTAGGAGTTTTCTCTGGTAAATTACATTTTTATTGATTAATTTATATGTTATCACCTGGATTGGACCTCAGGCTGAAGCAAGGCAATGCCAGGGTAACCACAAACCACGCTTAGCTAAGTAGCTAGCCCTACTAGGCCAGGAGAGGGATCTCTCCGTAAGGATCTCAGCCAAGATGACTGGATCAAGAAAATGATATTAGGCTAGGTATAGTAGCACAAGGTTTGATTTGATTTTGAAATGTTTTGCTAGATTAGGAGGAGCCAAACAGTTAGGGCAAGGCAATTAGGTCAAAATTGCAGGGCGTTCGATGGGGCAAGGTAGGCACAAGGCTCAACACTCTAGGGTTTAATGGGTGAGGTGATTCAAGACAGGTGAGGAGCTAGAAAGAGAATGTAAGCAACATGGATTCTTCCTAAACTGAAGAAAACATAAACTGTGGTTATTTTCCCAAAGCAGAGCATTAATGTTATGAGTTCTTCCTATCAATTTGAAAACATCGACTTAGAAGCAATGAAATGATTAATGAAGTACACAAACATTTTAACATATGATCACAAGAGAGGAAACTGAACTAAACATCATACCACATGGATCCCAAAGAAATAGCTGCAATTTTTCATTAATCTCCTACTAAATTGATACAAAATGATGTCCAATCAAAGCATAAGCATCCAACTGATTCCAACCCTTTACAATGAGAAAGAAGAAGAAAATATAGATATGAATTCAGCCTCCTCCCATCCTCAGGGGTCGAATCCCTAAGATGAGGAGCTAACCTAACTAACACTGAACAAGAAATTGGAATCTAGTCATCCTAACAACTTGCCTCTAAAAGTGAGGAAACTGATTCATTTGTGCTCAAAATGACTTTTAATCTAATGAATCTACCCTCTACTACTAATTATCCATCATATTTACAAGCCAAGTCATCATTTATATTAGTAAAACATCCTCCATGAGAGAAAATCCATGATCAGAGTCAAAACATAGTGAAATGGCAATCTTGTGCAAAATTTGTCCTACGCACAGTGCCACTAGCCCTACACGCAACGCCACTTTCAGGTTCCTTTTGGAGGATTTCCCGACCTCCAAATTGAGCTCATGATAGCTCATTGGAAAGATATTCAAGTCTAATTTCCAAAACATCTGGAATTTCTTCATTTGAAGCTCAGTTGACCCCTCAAAAGGTGATTCTCGCAAGCCTGCTTCTGTGTGTCCAAAACATGGTAGAAAGGTCATTTTTGGGGTGTTTTTTGACCTTTTGGTAGGCTATTTTTGCTCCAAAATCTTAGAAAATGCATAGGATGCATGTAATCATCACTATGAATCCAAAAATGCAATACATTTGTCCATTGGGTGTTCCTAGGAAAAGCGCAATGCCACCGGCCAAGTTTCCCGTGTTAAAATTTCCAAAATTTTCCAAAGGAAAAAATTCCTCCAAATTTGATCAAAATTGGTGATCAGTACCATCATAAAGCATCTTGATGAGCCAAGGAAGCTTCAATAAGCAACCTAAGCCTATCCTCATCCTTTTCTCATTTGAGAGCCTGTCTCAGCCATGCTTTCATCTGTTTGATCCTTATATTGCAAATTTTGTTCTGGGTCCTGTAGTGGTAAGCCATGTGCCTGATGATGTGGTTATCCCTATTGGCCCTTTGTAGCAGCTTTTCTAAGTGCAAATTGACTCTTTCAAGCCAAATTTCTCTATCACCCTTAATTTCCTTATCAATTGAAGTCAAAGTGATCGGTGTTTCTTCCTCTTGCATTGTTGATTTACCCTTGTCGCTTTGTCTCTTTGCGTTGAGAAGTTACAACTCCATGAGGACCTGCTTATCACTCAGTTTCTTGTTCTCTTGTTTCAGATATGTGATGACATACTTGGCTCTTGGCAAGTTGTCCATCAATTCTTGGATTTAAGCCTTTTTCTCCTGTCTGATGATGTTTCCTTTGGTTGCTTCATCCCAAGCCTCCAAATCAATTGTCTCTATGCCATAATGAATATGATGTTGTTCTCACTCATCATGCTCCATCAAATCAAAATCCCTCTCCTCCTCATAATCTCTGCCTTCTCTGTCCATGTTTTCCAAGCTTTGAGGCTGTGTACTCCTGGAAAAGGGATGAAGGGGGTGAGTAAGGGCGATTAGGAATAAGGGAAGGGGAAGTGATCTTGCGGGGTAATTGGTGGACTACATGAACATGAAAATGAGTGGGAGGGTATGAACCATGAAAATGAGGGAGAAGGCCTAGGGTTTTAGGGTATTGCTTTGGGGATGAAGGAAAAAGGGATATGTAGTGATATGGAGTGGTATGGAGTGATATGGAGGAGGGATTTAGGGTTTTGAGGCATAAATAGAGTAGATTCTAGGGTTTCACATTTAGCATAGCAAATTAACCTCAAATGCTCTATTTGAAAGCCATGGATGAAGTTCAGGGGCAACACTTACTTGTTTGAGGAGTAAAGAAGACAAATTTGGTGTTTTGGGCGGTAGGAGGTCATTTTGGCCCTTGTTGACCCTACACACAGTGCCTGTGTGCCTTTCTCTACGTGCAACACCATTGTTTTTTGCACAGGGAAAACTGGCCTACGCGCAGCGCTCCAGCCTGTACGCGCATCGCCTCTTTAAGCTGACTTTTAACTATCTTACCATTGTCAAAATTGAGCCCATGATAGCTCGTTGGAAATATATTCCTATATACATTCCATAACATCTTGAATTTTTCAAATTGGATCTCTTTTTCCCTGTCAAAAGCTCAATCTCCCAAGACTAGTCAAATGTGCAGAATGAGGCTACCAAAATGCAGAGTGCTGTTGCAGTTAAATTTTGGAGGTATTCCTCAACTCCAAATTGAGTGTATGATAGCTCATTGGAAAGATATGTTTGTTTATCTATCATTTGACTCATCAAGAAAGTATTTTGGACGTTCCATCTAGGAGAAACAATTTCTTTTCCCAAGGTCATTTCAGAAGTGCATCAACTCTCCTTAGGCAAATGATGTTTTGGACATTTCTCCCAAACCATGAGACATGTGTAAAAACTAAAGTTTTTTCTTCTTGGGTCTATGATGGACAAAAACCTCTCTCACTTTTGTCAAATGCATCTTTTCTTTCTCAAAAACATCATTTGAATAAAGCCTATCCCGATGTGTGGAACAAGGGATTTGTAGGAATGAAGGGAAATGAAGGGGATGAGGGGCTTCTAAATTCTTGAGAAAATTTTTGGAAGTAGGGAGGGATGTTATGAAGTAGGGGAAAGTGGAATTTCAAGGATTGAGTGAGGGGAAGGGGTCCAAAAGGGAAAAACATAGACCTAACCTAGAAAAGTGTCAAATTGTAGCAATAGGCTAGGGTTTGTGGGAAAATGATGAATTTGAGGAATATCAATGATGGGAAGTGTTTAAGAAGATAGATTAAGGATAGGGGAAGGCGCATGAGAATAAACATACAAGTTTTTTTGATGATTTGACCATCAAATTCATGAAACCAAGAAAAATTGCCTTCAAAACCCTAGGAGAGGGAAATGAGCCTTACCTAAGCACAACTGAAGTACAAACAAGGTGGAAAATGACCCATTGGAACCTGAAATAATGATGACAACTCTTTGAATGATGGTACACTCAACTGAATGGTGACATGGACCAATACTTGGAAAACTTTGGAAGGAGTGAAAACAATCCTAGAACTAATACCTAGTGACCAAATTTTACTTGAAGACTCTCTGAAATAAAAAAAAAATTGACTTTGACACCCCAAGACCACTTTATAAGAGCATATTTGATCATTGGTGGAAGGTTGCAAAGTCTAACACTAACATTATATACATAATGTAATATTATTCCACATATTAATTTAATTTGTTACAATTGTTCTGATCTTCATGCTTGCTAATGTGCCAGAATATATGCAATAATTTTGCAGGTATTCTAACAAAAGGGTATCATGGATGTAAATGTTGTGGACCTTTTTTGAAGTCTAGGTGGTCTAACAACCTACGATAGCTAGTGTATGACTGCTCCAAAGTATTCCTCCCAGAAGAACACCCTTATAGAAGAGCAGCATCCGATTTCAATGGTAAACCAGAGAGAACCCAAAGGCATACCACTAATGACACCAACTGAATAGCTTAGAGCATATGAGAGAGAGAAGGAGAAGGATTTTGCATACATGTTCAATTCAAATGGGGAGCGTACGTTCGATGATCCAGAATTCTTCGACACCTATGTTGAGAAATTTCCCATTGGGATGAAAATGAAATCTGCCTTTTATGAGCTCCCATATTGGAATCATCTTAAGATTTCTCACTTACTAGATCCCATGCATATATTTAAAAATGTTTCATCTTCTTTATGGAGGCACATATCATCGAAAGAAAGTGACACATTGGTTGTTTAGAGAGATCTTACTTCTTCAAAAACTAGAAAAAGAAACATTGACCACGACAAGAAACTAGAGGAGAGGCTGGTCCCTCTTGGTCTTTCAAAGAAGGTGATATCCCATGGATTTTAAAGAAATATGACAATTCTTTGGCAAAGGAAGTTATAATGAGTGTGAAGGTGCCTGCTTTATATGGGTCTTCACTACGATGCTGCTTCACTGTGGAAGACTGTTTGTTGGGGTTGAAATCACATGACCATTTGAATCTTCTAAGAGTATGTATGTCAAAAACATGATTTTATTATTTAATTTTTATTTTTATGCAATGGGATATTTTATAATAATTTTTTGTATAATTTACTATTTATTGTGCAGTGTCATTATTCTTTGCTCATGCATGGGTGTGTGAACCATGAATTCCCTCAAGACCTACAATGTCCCATATTTAAATTATCTACATTTGTATTTTGGATCACATCAAAGGAGATTCATATGGCTAGCATTCCATGGTGGGGTCAAGAGATAGCTAATATTTTATGTATGTTTGAGAAGGAACTGCCGACGAGTTTCATGGAATTGTAGGTTCATATTCTAATTCATCTAGTAGATGAGGTTAAATTAGTTGGGGTAGTTTCTTATATTTGGATGTTCTTCTTAGAGAGGTAAATGAAGAAATTGCAAGTTTTTGTTCGATAAAGGGAAAAAATCGAGGGGTCTATGGTGGAGGGGTATATATCGTGTGAGTCTTTCTATTATTCTAGTGAGTACATCAAGTAGATCGAAAACACACCAGCTGCGACGATTTGGGATGACGAAAGGGATGAAGACAAAAGATATGGGGAGCTTATTGGAACGAATGGAAAGAGGCACATGATAAAGAGTAAGCGACTTATCATTTTTCAAATTTATACACAGTAACTATTCACACTTAACTTCATATTAACGCATATTTTGATCTCATATATATATATATATATATATATATATGTTGGTTTGATTTCATCACCGAATTCAGAAATTAAAGCCATCAACAAATTCATTCTTTACAATATGGAAGTGACACAAATGTGTGTCGCATTGTATGAACAAAAGAAGAGGAAATGGGACAGTGATAAGAAAAAAATCAAATGTTTGAATGGTAGAAGCATACCTTATCTTGATCATTTAAAAGAAAATTTTCCAAGGCGATGTCCTAGTAGTTGGGTTGATGACCAAGTCAAAGACAAATACGATGCATCTGGTCATTACTTGCATGTTGAAGACGATGCGCTAAACATACAGATTGGGTGCAACAAATCAATAATTATAATATCTTTCTGTACATTTTTAACTTCATACGACACCTTTAAATTATAAAATATATATATTTTATATTTTTAATTATGTTCAAGTTATTATACACACGACATTGTAATTTTTTAACTTTTTTACAGGTGCATTTGTTCCCATGTATGTGGGCATATGGACATCATTTTCACATTGGGGATGCCAATGATGGATGCATGATGCAAGACTGTGGAGTGGAAGTCATGTTCAACCAATCTAGTCGTTTTAGCCACCACGATCAAAACCTAATGCAGGGGATGTTAGGTTATGTTGGAAAGATATAAGAGATCATTCAAGTGGACTTCTCTTTGTTCTAATGTGTTATTTTTAGGTGCAGGTGGTGGGACACCTTTGATCGGAATAATGTAAAGGAATATCACGATAGTGGGCTGATATCTATCAACTCTAGAAAGATGTGGCATGAAGCTAGTGAGCTTTATGTTTTCCCAAAACACTTCAACCAATTGTTTTTTTTTACCTAAATGTGTTGGATAGGGATTAGTCGTTCATATCAAGACATGATCCTATATCAAAACATACTTTTGAGAACAACAGTGTTATCATGCCAAGCGAGGAAGATAATCTAGGTGATGACAATGGAGAATGATATGTACTTGTGTTATTTCATTATTTATACTATTGTTGTATGCTTTTTTCTTGACTTCACTAATTATATTGTTTTTTATTCATCTTGTTGGCATTTTACATAATTGGTAAGATTCACAAACACGTTTACATGTTATTTTGCAGTGGAAACATTTTTACACTTAAAACCAAGTATTTTCAATTGTGTACGATATCTATGATAATAACGATTCAAGGTCACAATCCTTCTCAAATAGGAAAATGAGAAGAATATAACCAAAAGGAGAAAATAATGAATTTAGAAACAACATCGAAGATTTAGTGTCAATTTAGATACTTATTAGTTTATTAATTAGTTCACATGTTTTTTCTTTCTGTTTAGTTCAAAATCACTATAAATCATATAGTGATAACTCTATGAGGACTTTAAGAATGAAACAATTGTGTATTAATATATAAGATTAAATCCTTGACATGAAAGATAAAGTCATTTTACTATATTTAAATTACAGTTCTGGTAGCATTATGTAAACTAAATGGAAGTCTTATGCATGTATACAATGTTGATTACATCTTTTTATGGACCATAAGAGAAACAAATGGGCTTAAATGGATGTATGAGAGGTTTTAATCTTTTTTCATGGATAATGGAACAATTTTGTCTTTTCATTTCAATGGTAATTATAAATAAAAGTTGAATTAATAAATATTTTATGGCTAAGAATTGAATGATAAATAATGTAATGGTGATTAAGAGGTCGTTGTTTGACTTTCAAATAGATTTGGTGATGCATTTTTCTTTCCTATTTAGATTATATAAAATCAATATATATTTTTATGTATTTATAAGTAAACTATTTAAAGTAGACATGTCTTTATCATTGTGAACATGATGTAATATTAACTAGTAGAAATGGGCTTACATGGATGCATGAAAGGTTTTAATTTTTTTCATCGATAATGGAACAATTTTGGCTTTTCTTTTCAACGGAAATTATAAATAAAAGCTAAATTATTAAATATTTTATGGCTAAGAATTAAATGATAAATAATGTGATGGCGATTAAGAGGTATTTGTTTGACTTTCAAATAGACTTGGTGATGCATTTTTCTTTCCTATTTAGATTATGTAATATATATATATCAGTAAATTATTTAAAGTAGACATGTCTCTATCATTATGAACATGATGTAATATTAGCTAGGAGAATTGTGAAAACATGAATTTTAGTGACTATCTCGTGATAAGTATGTCGACCAAATATTTTTGAGTTGTTCATTGAGAAATAACCAAATTAGGTAATTGTCAAAAGTTTAAATCTAATATAGTATTATTTAACTCAGATTTATTATTAAAAATATTTAAATTTAAACCATTACAATAGAAAATAAGGAACCAAAATAACACCAAAATGTTATATCTTTATTATTAGAAAAAAATGAACTTGCCTCTTTGAGGGAGAACTTCCAATAGAACAAATCCCCAACTACAAGTAACTTCACAAGCCTTATTTTACATTTCTTGATCCTCATCTTTAGAGAGAGGAATTTCTAATTTAAATTGGTAAGAGTTGTTATTAATATGAAATTTAAATTGCTTGAAAATCATAACTTTAGTAATAAATTAAATTTTATAAAAATATAATTTTTTAAGTTATATTAAATCTAAATTAATTATAAAAGATTATTACTTAAGTTTTTTAAATTTAACTTTAGATTGAATTTTATAAACCAATATTGAGTTGGTTAAATTGTATTTTTCAATAATTTATTATTATTAATATTTTATATTAGAATTTGAATGAGTTATACATTTTCATGTTATTAAGAACCAACTAAATTATTTTTTCCTTGTGAGTATTGAAATATTTTACTATTCAAGTTAGAATGAATATGAATGAACTATCTAAGCAATATAAAAATATTTATTGTAATTTGACAATCATTGTTTCAACCATACTAAATTTTATAATTTATAAAAATATCTTTGCATTTTTTAATTTATTTTTTGTTAAAGTAAGTCATTTTGCATGCAATTTCATATATAAAAGTTTGATATAAGTTCACCAATACATAATCTTTAATACATATTATTTCATAAAAATAAACATCAAGATGATAACCATCTAACAAACATAAACATCATCTAAGATACACATTCAAATTCACTACCATCATTTAATTATATACACCTGTAACACATATAAATGTCATTAGCTAGCACACGGATCTAATAATCTAACAAGACATCCTCATCGTGATGACATCTAACAAAACACAAACATTGTAATATAATATTATCACCACACACATTCTCAAATTAATATACATCTCATGTCAAATAACTGCTATCACATACACATCTATCTACAAGCACATTAAATGAACATATCTAACATGACCTGATAATATACACATCAACAACAACATATAAATTAAGTACATAAACATGAACAAAAAATGTACTATATATATAAACAAGTCAAATAACTGCAATCAAATATATAATACAACAGACGTAGTAGTGCTAGCCTGGTATGTAGTAAAAGACGATAGATGGTCAACTACTGCCTCAACGTATGTTGAACTCTGAGGTGGAGGAAGAGGTAGATGGTCTGCAACACAAAACGACGGATGGTAAACTACTGCCTCAATTTTTGTCAAACTCTGAGGTGGAGGAGGAGGTGACTAGTTTGCTTTGTCAGGAGAAACATAAAGCACATCCTCTAGCTCTGAAATCTCATCATCAGGCAATTGAGGAGGAGGTTTACTACCAGAAGGATCACCGACACCCTAACAACCATGATCTGATGGGGTAGTACTACCAGAAGCATCATGATCATCACCCTCATCATCATGTTCATGATCACCACTCTCATCATCATGATCATGATCACCACCCTCATATGTCGTATCTACTTCTGCATGCCCTGCATCCCTCGTCACTGTCAGTAGCCTACTAGATCTGACGATATGACATATAAGAGACATTATCTCACGCGAACAATCCCTGTAGAGGTCCACAAACCTAGGATTTGAACTGATATCTCAAGCCCTCGTAGGGAAGGCTCCATCCTCAACCAAAACTCTGGCCAATTTGTCAGAGTAGTCCATCCAAAATCACATACCATCCCTGTGACCTCAGATACCCATGACCCCTTAAGGATGTGCCTCACCTATCTCCTCATCTCCTGCATCTAATGGGGGAGGAGGCATGTCCCCATTGAATGTGTCGATGTCTAGAAAATATATAGTACACAACAATAATTATACAATTTCATTAAACAAATTAATAAAAGAATTTAAAGAACATGCTAGGATAGATTTTATTCTAATTAATTAAAAAAATAAAATGAAACTAGATTAATTTAAAGAAAACACTAATATTAAATCTATCATCTTGAGGCTCAGTCAGTGTGAAGAGGATATTGGTACATTGTCTCCAATCAATCCTCGCATACAGAAAAACTAACGAGACAAACACATGGTCATCCTCATTGGTCAGTAGTGCTAGTGCTTGGTGAAAATCCTGGACGGATGCTCTGGCATGCCCCTCTTGGGCATCATCTTCCTCCACATGTGCATCTAGACCTCAATCATTGACCTAGGAAGGCGATGGTCAAATGTTGGCCTCGTCTCTGGAAACCTCTCAAAAAATAAATAAAAAAACTTTGAAGCGAAAGGGAAGCTCACCCTCCCATGTATCACTGAATGAAATCTATCTAAAGCCATACAAAATTGCCTCAAAAGAATGGTAGATCATCTGATACAATGTGGAACCTGAATCAAAGAATTAACATAATACAAAAGAGGGAAACTAATGTGCTTCCCATTAATATTAAAAGGTGCAATGGCGGTGACTAATAATGAATGACACCTAACCTCTTGTGAATCAAAAGAAGAAATTTGTAGTTGTCCACCACGCACCCGAAAATCCGCTGGATGGACTGCATGAGGCCCAACATATCTCTGAGAGTAGGCAAGTTGACTCTCATCTGCAACTCCATGGAGGACATCATGGAATTGGTATGTATGATGCACCACTGTTGGATCACAAATTTAAATTTTTATTGCGGTGCATCACACTTATGCACTAGTGCACACATATAACCTTTCCACACCGATGCAAAATGTTCAGGTTATTGAACACACCAAGCTATAACTATACTTTTAAATATTACTTTTGTGATGTGTTTGGTAAATATAAATGCACCGGGTGTAACAGTGCATACAATTTATAAATTTCCTGGTACGTTTTCATTTACGAAATGCACGACAACAATAATGGTGTGTTATGTGAGCCGAACATATCAAATGCACTGTGCAAGATTTTTTTTTTTTCCAAAAACAATGGAATTTTTAAGCTAATTTGAAATTCTAATCCACTCAAAAATTAAATTAAAGAGAAACATAGACATTAGCTGGACATTTGCTCATCAAGGAGGCATTGTTGACACGTAATGGAGAAATTTTTTTTTACCATGGTTTGAAAAAATTGGAAAGTCAGGCAATGATCATGGTATAAAATGGATGGTGAGCAAGAGAAGCATTGACGTCAAGGCGCTTGCATGAGGTAAGAGTGGCACCAATGCTTCAAAACTCTCCAACACTATAGATGGTAAAAATGAAATTTATGGTCAGGAAGTTTTTTTTATTTAACCCTCCTCTAGTCCATTAATATAATCACCCCAGTGCTGAAGATATCCAAGAACAACATTTTTTTTTAAATTAAAAAATCTAAAGTGGTGATTTTGTCAAGATGCCATGGGGCTTTCTAATATAAGTACCACATCGGTGCTTTGTTTGACTATAGCACCCTCTTAAAAAAAAAACACCTAGCGGTGCTCTTTAGAAGTCACCCCAAGGCGTTTTAATACATTTACAACATCAATGCATTATTGGAAAATAACACCACATTTTTTTTAAATTTAAAAAATATAGCAGTGTTCCTTCTTGGTATGCATCAGGGCGTTTTACTACATGAAGAACACCAATGTTGTGGGTGTATATAACAATGACAATTTTTAAAATTTAACCTTTTTCCGGTGCTATCGATTATTCAAGCACCGATGCATTGTGTTATTTAGCGCACTTTGTTTTTTTATTCTATAAAAATGTTTTTTCCATGGTGCATCATGTTCTATGTGACATTGATGCTTATATGGATAGTAAAGCACTAATGCATTTGTAGATATTAGACGCGCCATAAAAAAACATCTTCTAAAACGTCCAGTTGCCCACCTCAGTTAGTGAATTTCGCGACAAGTAGATTTTTGAGCTATTTTTATAAGGGTTTCAACAAAAATTTCCGCTAGAAGCTCTTTTCCTTGTAGTGTGAAAGCCAATAATGTTGAGACTGCACAGTGAAAGAAATCAATTATAAAAATGATTGTTTGTTGCTACTTCTAGTACAATGATTAACTCATTCATTGCATGGATGACTATAATGGGGCAGAACATTTCAAGTCCTAGTTGTGGATGGATTTTAATAGGAATAATGTTAGTTGTTGTTTGGGTTTCTTTCAAGAATTATATCCAAGCCCGTCCAACCACATTTTCTGAGTCCTTTTGGGTGACATGGGGTGGGTGACATGGGGTGCTAACCACTGTCCACAAATAGAGGGCGGGAATGTCATTCAACTAAAATTAGACTAGTCCTCTAGTATAACCTAATCCGTATTTTTGGTAATTTAAACTTCACAATATGTGAAATATAAAAAGAGTTTCGAAATATTGGATATGTTAAAGAAAAAATATTTTTTATAAAGAATTTTATCAAATATGTGGCGACATCCTTTTAAACCAGATTAATTGAACTTAATTTTCTTTATTACCTTCCAAATTTTCATTATTTTTGTTTCATTTTATAATTCATAGGTTTACATTTAAAAAGAATAAACTATTTTCATTTTAAAAATTAAATCATTTAAAAAAATCTTTAATGCACAAAAAGAAAATTAAATAAAAATAATTAATATATAAATATTTAGAACCTGTTAGGATATCAATGACTAAAATAAATGTGTTAATCATATGATATTTTCAGATTTTGTTATCGTGGTATCACTTATAACGATAGTGACATTGTAACATGGACTAGTTCTTATCTTCTCAATATTCTTTTAATGATATTTTAAATGTTCACATTGTTTCTTACCTACAAAGCATTTTATTTATTCATTTATCTATCTTTTATAAATTTGTAAAAATTGTACCACCACTATTCCAATCCTACAAAATATTGATTTAATCCACCAATTACTTGAAATTGTCTTTCCAAAGGTTTTCCAATTTCCACACATGATGCAAAGGTTTTCCAATTTGCACACATGATGCAAATATTTTCAAGTAGAAAGACAAATAAATCAACATTTTCTGTTAGCATTGTGTTAGTTTTTTAGCAAGAAATGTTCTGCGGGAGGTTAGGATGTCTCTTCAACATATTCCTCCCTCCACACAAATTCCGCCTCCGCACCATATAAATCATCCAGAAACAGTCGTTAATGTGCAATGTTCTCGCAGCTTTGCGTTTTATCTACACATAATGTGGAAACCAAAAAGAAATAGAAACTGGTACTAAACTATATAAGAAAGAGTTGAACGCTGGTGCTATCTTATATATTATTTCATGACACATTCAAGTGAATGATATTTTCCTCACAAGCAGTTCTCTTCGGTCCCGGAAGCCTTCTCCTGGTGGGCTTCTCAATGCTCCTCCCGGCAGGCGCTCTTCATTTTCACGTGTTGGAACATATGGAAGTGGCGGAACCGCCGCATTTTTCAGAACTGTCTCCTCCCCTTTCTTTCTATTCTTCCTATCATACAGGGGTCTTTACCTGATCGCTCCTAGTCCGTGTCTATCTTCAACGCAGAGGTTTTTTTGTTTATATTCAGAAGATCATGATCTTCTTCTCAGAATATCCTGCTACTTTGTCTGAAACGATACATGCTGATGTCTGTCTCTTCCATTGAATGTCATGCTACTATAACACATCTCGACTGATATATGTTGATGTCTGTTTTCTCCGACCGTCTGCAGATGGCCTTTTCAAAGAGATATCATGTCGCCACAAGGCTTGACCATGCCTCATATCTGGAATATGGCTACGTGCCCTTTTGTATCTTGTTTTTACAATATCCTAATATCAATATATAATGCTTTTTTCCTTCTGAAAAAAAAAGAATGATATTTTGTCAAATTATGATGAAATTTATCATAAATATGTCCACGTAGATGTCATAATTACACCAAAGAAAGTTGAGAATGAGTTGTGCGGATAACCTTGGAATTTGACGTTATATGAACATTTTTTTAAAGCTTTTTAAACGTATTTGATGGTGAATTTTGTAATGTCAGAAGCGATGGCAAATTTGACATGCTGCAATGTTAAAAGCTTAGTCTAAAAATTATGTTTTTTGGTTTTGAAATTTATAGAAATTTCTGTTATATTTTGAAAAAATTTAGTTGATATTTTTGTAAATCTAAGTAAAAGTTGTCAAAATTCATAGTTTTAGGTACTCTAGATGTGTTTGATGGTGCTGAATCTATTTCCACTATCAAAAATATTATTCAAACACTTCATTTACAAATTTTTTTGAATTTTTTTGTCCAGATTCCAATCACTTTTAACCATCAGAACAATTTCTCCACCTCTATAAACAACTCCATATTAAACATCTAAAAAAAGACGAATAAACATATGTAATTAGTAAATATCAACTAATATGTAAACCAAAGACAATGATGATGTTATCCAATAACTCTCAGTGTTCAACAACCTTGATTGTCTTGTTAATGTTTATCGAGATTTCGATAATTTGAATGAGTTATCGATAGTGCATGTGAATGCCAGCCAATTAAGCCCTTCTTTAATACACTTTAGAAGGATAATGGGGACGTTATGCGTAACTCCAGGAACATGTTTATTCGTCCCGGCAGAGACACATGTTGTCCAAATCTTCCTGGAACATTTAAGTCTCATGGCTTTTTAAAGATTGTGTCAGTTGAATTAATGAATCAAAAGACAAACCTAGACCAATTCTTTAAGGTCATTTAAGATTATGTAAGTTAAAGTTATTTAATGAAAAGGCAACTATGGATAATTTGGTTGTGAGCACTTAATCAATTATATGAGTGAATATAACCGATTGATAACGAAGACACCCTTAATTTTCTCGATGTAAATAAATAGTTATTTTAAATTACTCAAATGTTCAATTATTTTGGATCTCAATATATATAATATTACAGACACATTACTCAAAGTTTAATTATGGATTCTTGTGTGTATTCTCTTCATATTAGGAACGTATGACAACAGAGAATATAAAACAATAATATTCATAATCTCCAAACTTGTAAAAAAATGCGAAATATAAGTCTATTATTGAAAGGTGAGAACAAGTTAAGACAGCATGTAAGAAAGGTATATTGAAAATCAATCAAATAATAACTGAATTTGAAAATGTTAAGATTGATCTTAACTAAACATAATAATGAACATTACAAAACCACTATGGAAATGGCAAAACCACTATGGAAATGGCAGCGTCGACTCCCGTTGCATGCGGGCTGCGTTGCAGCATATGTTCGCTATTCTGTTTAGCTGTTCTGGCAGCCTATCATGTCAAATCGCGCGTATGTACATATCGATAATGTAAATAAATATGAATAATTGTGTAAAAAGAATGAGGTCTATATAGTTTCTAATGGGAGACAAAGCACTCAATTTATTAATACCTATCTAACATCCAATGCAATTTTTATATATCTTCTAAACATTTGTAATGGGAGACAAAGCACTCAATTTATTAATACCTATCTAACATCCAATGCAATTTTTATATATCTTCTAAACATTTGTAATGGGAGACAAAGCACTCAATTTATTAATACCTATCTAACATCCAATGCAATTTTTATATATCTTCTAAACATTTGTAAGTTCTTTTTGTTGATTTAAATTTGATTTCATAAATAACATCCATAACACCCACAGATATAAAAGATCATACTTTCTCATTAACTACCTGTCTTCTCAATATCCTTTCTTTAAACTTGTGAACAAACATTTCATTATTATAGAAACAGAAAAAGTCATTAAATTCTTCATTTATATGAACTGATGGTCGAAAACTTACTTCCTTTCATTTATAGACATGTTGGTAGTGAAATGGTATTGGTATCATGAACTTGTAGTGGGGGTATTGTTATCATAAACCTATATTGACACATGTGGTATCCTAGACAAATTGTGGACAAGTTGAATAAATTTCACGCGGTAGCATAAATGATAGTAAGAACTGTGAACAAATAAAAAATGAATCATTTAGAATGTACATTCGACCTTCAATGACAAACCTCGTAATACAGATCATGTTATTCAATGAGATTGCTCTTATTTCTTGAGACTTAATCAGTGAATGCAACTTAATGTCTAAAGAAATGAGGGAACTGCTAAAAGGAAGAGAATTACTGGCTGACATTTTAGCCATTTAGTGGAACCAATTTAGCGGATTTAGTCTATAGGTGAGATGGCATATTTTTGATCCAATTCTACCCATTAATGAAACTTCTACTTAAAAATGGTGCAACCTCCTAATCGGTGAATTCATGAGACCACGAGGCTCTTTGTTCATTAGTGGCACCAGGTCCAAAACATTTATATAGCCCATAAAACACAGTTTTGCACATAGACATAGAAGATTGATTATGTTGTTAGAATGAGATTCTGATAGTTCGTCCATACATGTGTGCATAAGATTTGCACTGTTGGGATAACATTAGCTTATGATTCTCTAGAAGGATCATTCAAGATATAATACCACATCTGGATAAGAAAAATGGAGAATGTCAGAGTTTGGCGGGTGAAACTAAAATAAATTTATTCATTCACAAGATAGGACATTAAATTACATGTGGACTATTTGAGCAAGAAACTTGGCAAGAGAGGATTTAATTCGTTGTAAAAATCAAAGAATCGAGTAGGAGTCTTAAGATCAGGAAAGATCGAACAAAGAAATTTCTTGCTCGATTTTAAAAATAAAGCACAGACCGGAGAAATAAAAATCAGTCGAAAATGCTAACATAAATCATGTAAGAGAAATAATGAACTCAAAGAAAATAATAAAATTCTTTTTTCGCTACGCGATCTCCCCCTCTACGTTTAAAATAGGTTTATATAAACCAATTAAATCAATAGACATAACAAAAGAAGACTAGTATAATGTTTCGTCACCCACGGTGTTTTTGTGGTCGTCATTGTTGAAAATGTAGCAAGAAAGCCACAATTTTGAATTTACCTTAATCAAATTGAGGAAATTCAAAATCACACATCAACATACAACTTGGAGGAGTTAACTGAGGTGATATGGCTCTCGTCACTCAATTAAGAACACTAAATTCGAGTTAATGAGTTGAAGTTCAGTTTGCTTAAGTTGATTCCTAAAAAATAGGAGTCTAGCTCAGTTAATTCGAGTTAGGGGCATGGAATTCAATTGTGTAGAGTGATTCCTAAAGTTTAGGAGCCTAGGTTAAGTTAATTTTAGTTGTAGAAATTTAATTAAGTTAAATTGAGTTATGGTCAGTTAAACTAGTTATAACTGTCAGGGGAACTAGCGGAATGTCAAGTTGTGGAAGTTGAACTTCAACCACAGTTAGTGATCAACTAGTTAACTGATCAATCAGCCTAAATTATCTCATGCATGTAGAGAATTTGAGTTACCCAATTGAGATGGAGATTCCAAGGCAATGTACTATTAGTTGTAGATTGTTCCAATGTGTATAGGTGGTGCATGTAGTCAGAGGAAGAGCCTAGAGGAATTGCACAATCTATTTGTAGGAATTTCCTAATTAATAGGGGCCTAATTCATCAAGGAACAATGCAAGGAAATAGTAACTTCGAGGGCTTTAAAATTGCCTAAGTGTTGGCCAGAGTCATTCAGTCAGGCAAAGAGATAGACTATACACTTGCAGGCTATGCTCAGGCTTGAGCAAGCATATGTATTCATCTCTATTATTTGATTAAAGCAATACAAATATGAAGGGGTGTTGATTAGTTGTTTTCCCCTAGATAATTCTATGTGCATGTGTGATGTTTCCTTTTGCATGACAATGGTATGTGTTATAGATTGTAAATTAATGTCCGCATAGCAGTAGAGTAGCTCTGAGTCTTGTGATTTAGTAAATTTCATCAGCAATTTCGAATCTACACCATAATTTCTACATGGTATAATAGTTAGATTTGTAGAAATTTCGACATGGTATCAGAGTAGGATTCACATTAGAACCAATCCTTGAAGTCCTCATGTACAATGATCATTGAAGAACTAATGAGCTTTTAGGAGGCAGATTTATGAAGCCCTAGTACAGGGAAGATCTAAAAGACCCAATGAGCATACTTCTTAATGGAGCTAGAAGGCTGCTAGTGGGTAGATCAATAAGCCAATGTGCAGTGACACAAAAAGGATTTGTGATCATTGATATTTTTAGATTAAGGAGTAAATATATTTCCGACAAGGAGACATAGACTCAGAGGGAGTCTAGTTTCAAAGGGAGCAACCCTATGGTAGCTAGTACTTCAGGATCTGGGGAGATCATACTCATTATTGCAGTAGTTGCAACAATAGCGTGAAAGAAACAATAAAGTAGTAGCTACAATATGAGTAGATTAGATTTCACAATGCATGCAACTATACTTCTAGGAGTGAGGTGGGGCGATGTAGATCCTTAGTTCCAGAATTGCCGAAATTTGGGTAGGGTCCATTGAGTTGTTATCGTCATGGATAATTACATTGCAATGAGGGCCCACAATATTTAGTAGCAGGAGTATAGATTTCATTCAGATATTGAGGAGTGCAGAAGAGTGTTGACAACAGAGCAGGAGGCTCAGTTGCAGAGTCAATAGTAGCACAATTTTACTAGTAGACAGTTGCAGACACAATTGATTCATTTTTTTTATGCTTCTCAATTGCAGATGTTTCAGTAGCAACAACAACATTGAGAGGTGTTGCATGTAGTAAATTCCACATGTACAGGATAGGGGTGGTTGATAATCCCTTTCTTGCTAAGAGGGCGTCTTGAAAATGCAGCAAGAAAGTATCAATTTTGATTTTCCCTTAATCAAATTGAGGAAATTCGAAATTCCACATCAGTAAACAACTCGAAGGAGTTAACTGAGGTGACATGACTCTTGTCACTTAGTTAAGAAAACTTGATTTGATTTAATGAGTTGAAGTTTATTTTTCTTGAGTTGATTCCTAAAAAATAGGAATCTAGCTCAGTTAATTCAAGTTAGCGACATGAAGTTTAGTTGTGTGCAGTGAATCCTAAATTTTAGGAGCTTAGGTTAAATTAATTTCAGTTGTAGCAATTTAATTCAGTTAAATTGAATTATGGTCAGTTAAACTAGTTCTAACTATTGGAGGAACTAGTGGAAGTGGAACTTCAACAAAGTTCAACCACACTTAGTGATCAACCAATTAACTGATCAATCAACCTAAATTAGCTCATGCATGTAGAGAATTCGAGTTATCCAGTTGAGATGGATATTCCAAGGCAGTGTACTATTAGTTGTAGACTATTCCAATGTGTACAAGTGATGCATGCAGACAGAGGAAGAGACTAGAGGAATTGCACAATCCATTTGAAGGAATTTCCTAATTAATAGGGACCTAATTCCTCAAGAAACAACGCGAGGAAATCAGAGCTTGGAGGGCTTGAAAATTGGCTAAGTGTTGGCCAGAGTCAGTTAGTTATGTAGAGAGATAGACTATACACTTGCAAGTTGTGTTCAGATTTGAGAAAACATATGTATTCATTTCTATTCTTTGATTAATGCAATACAAATAGGAAGGGGTTTTGAGCAATTCCTTTTCCCTAGATAAATCTATGTGCATGTGTGATGTTTCCTTTTGCATGTCAGTGATTTGTGTTCTAGATTGTGAATTAATGTCCACAGAGAAGTAGAGTAGTTTAGAGTCTTGTGATTTAGTAACTTTCATGAGAAGTTTCAAATCAACAACATAATTTCTACATGGTATTAGAGCTATATTTGTAGAAATTTATATAGTCATCCTCAACCTAGTCATGGTCCTCGTTGTTGTGAAGAATTACCCATGCCATTCTAAAGGCTCACAACCTCTTTGTGATGACCCTTCATCCTATGCATCCCTTCCCTCATTAGGGCTCTTAGCTTGCTTCTTTCTTTGGCTGGCTCAATTTTGTGGATCCATGGGTCAAAGCGATCAAGAAACAGCATGGAAATCTAGAACAAACCTAGACAAGAACTTGCTTGATATGATTAAGATATCGAGAGCTAGAGTTAGTCATAGACGTAGTTGAAACAATAGTTTTCCCATTTGTTTCATAGCTTGATGCGGCTTCTGTATCCCCATGGATCATTTCAATAGGGATAGGGAGGCCATAGGCTAGTCAAAGACTAAAACTTCAGTTGAGTACTCACATTTTTAAATATCACCTTCCTTGAATGCATGTATATTACAAGATTGCCACGAGACAAGTCATTGATTGTAATGGTGTCACTCCAACAATGTCACAGAGAGACAATGATGAACTATACAGTGTCTATGTTAAAGCACTCACTGACAAAATGGCCATTTACAAAATTATCTTTATTTCCATTTTAAAATAATTTATCTATTTACTTCAATTTAAATTGCCTAAGACAAAAAAATTTCCACAGAAAAAATTGTAATTTTATTATCACATAAGAAAAAATTACATTTTGTAGATACATCACTGATATATATTCAAAAAAAAGAGGATCACTTAGATCTATCATAATAGTGGCTTAAATCCCTCATAACCAAGCAAAACGAGAAAATAAGTTGGAGTGCCTAATGGCTTGTATAGTTGTAGAAATAATCTAATTTGCCTTTATTCCCTTTCTTATTTTTTGCTTCTTTTAAAACCCTTGAGCCATGTTGGATACCGACCAATGTTGTATCCAGTTTGTTTGTAGCAAGGGGGACTCCTTATATTATTTAGAGCTTTTTGTTTCATGATATATTTTGATTCCTATCATTGTTTCTTTCTTTCATACCGCTGCTTCAATGACTGAGAGATTTAGTGTGCATACCATTTATGTGTTATGACTAGGATCTATGGTCTGTCAAGGGAGCTCATTCTAAGTGACATTTTCAGTAATTTCATCATTTTCTATGCTAGGGGTCCTTTTGATCTTCCACTTCTTTGTTTTCTAGAGAAGGGGGCTCATATGGCTGATAGATTTTTGTTTTGGTCAACGGTCCTTTTATCTTATTTGTTGGTTCTTTGGCTAGAGAATAGCTATCTTGTAAATGCCATGTTTGCTTACATATACGACATATGAACGCCGTGTTTCCATAATCTAGAACAGAAGAAAAATTATTAAATGGATGATTAATGTTTTACCTATCATGTATTACTAAATTGAAGAAAATATGTTTCTTATGCAATGTTATCTCATTTGATATCAAGTTGTAAATACATAAGGGAAAATTATTTTTTCCCAATGTTCGATACCACCTCATATGATTGTTTTGAGTTTTGGCTAAACCACCCATGCTAAATCCTCATACCGCCTTTACTGTGGATGCCCCCTGTTAGCTCTGCTATGTTCTTCAGCATTTGATGGATATATATAGGTTGGGCAGTGTTGATTTTGGGTGCAAAGGGCTCACAACAGTCTTTGTCTCTTTTCCTCCATTTCTCCCTACACTTCGATGAACCCTGCTATCCCTGCTTTACCCCGAAAATCAACATAAAACCTTATTCCCTTATAACTCCCACTACCTCCATTTCTTCTTTCCCATGCATTCTTTTTATATTTCTCATAATCCCTTCATCTCTGTTTTATTCATTTAAACCCTGTTTAAACCTATTCTTCGTTTAGCCCCGGGCGCTAAACTTATGAGCCCGCGCCCATGAGACCCACCCCTCCATAACCCTTCTCAGCCCTTTTCCCACGCGTTAAAATTTACGCTTGTTCCCCTCCATTCGATCGTCCATCGCAGATCTAACGATGGACGCTTCCCTCGATCGCCAGACCTGCACACTTGTTAACCTGCGGGGGCGGTGGTTTCCCGCTACCACGTGGTGTATTTGTATTTGATCACACTTTTGTATACGGAAACCACCATCGCGCTGAAAGCGGAGTGGGGAAGCCGCCCGCCCACGAAGTCGTTGTTTCCCTGCGCATCGCGCATCTTCCTCGTGCGATGGTCATCGGATCATCCACGCCCTGATCTAACGGCTCTTGTCTTTCCTGGTTGGTGGTCCATTAAGACACCTCCACACTTAGCATAACAGAGATATTTTGTAATCAACCTCCATATATACCCATAAACAAAATGTAATAGGTTGATGGGTGTTATTTTGTTTTAAGCTTCAACTTCTGGAGTAACTACTATGAGACCTGCAACTTCTGGTCTTCATTTCCAGCTAATACAAGCTTCTTTTGTTGTTGATTTCTCACTTTCCACTTCTTCTTCTTGTTCCAGGTTGTGTCTGTCATGTATTTACTCATGTGTTGTTGATGTTTAACATTAGAGGGGTTGTCATCCCACCTCTGTGTTTGAATTTAACATGTATCATTGAATTTATAGGCAGGTTTCTGTTGTTTTAATGCCAAAGAGCTATCATCCTGTCTGTGCATTAGGATATCGATTTACAGACCTTTAAACTGGTTGCAGCTGGGCATCACAGGGTCCTGTGCATCTTCTAGTGTGATTAGTATTCTCCATCATCACATTTTCCTCAAACTATGAGTAATTGGTGGTTAAAATCCTTGTAGTTTGGGGGTGTTCAACTGAAGAGAACCTCGAGGCCTTCTATAGCTATGTTGATAGCCTGGATATCAATGAAGAGGATGTCTAGATGAGGGTTTTTGTTCAAAGCCTAGATGGGGAAGCTAGAAAATGGTTTAGAAATTTACCCCCTAGGTCTATTGCAAACATTGAGGCCTTAGATGATGTATTTTTGAAGCACTGGGGGAATAATAAAGATCTCCTCTTCTATCATGATGAATTTGGGAACTTGCAGAGAGAAGATGGTGAGCTGCTGTCTGATTTCAACATCAGATTCAATCACATGTACAGCAGAATGCCAGCTAAAGTAAGACCAACCCCTGTTTCTTCCATGATAACTTATGCTAATGCCTTTGATTCTCAATTTAGCCTGCTGTTAAGAGAAAGAAGATGCACATCTTTGGCTGATATGCAAGATTCAGCCTTTGAAGTAGAAGCAAATATTATTCCTGCAGACAGACTTGAAGGTGATGATGAAGGGAGAAGACAGGGAGGTGAATCCTCATCATCCTATGGTCCTGAAATAGATGAATTGGCTATGATGATAGAGTTTTTAACTTTTGAAGTTTCCAAATTAAAAGCTCGGCAGCATTTTGAAGAAGCAGGAGTTCCTTGTGATTTTTATTTTTCAAAGGCAAATCCTTATAGAGGAACACAGGAGCAGTTGCAAATTTTGCAAAGAAATAAAGTTACAAATGAAGATGAAGGGGTATGGACCATTTTACAGAATATAGTCATGAAAGAAGAGTTGTTTGAACAAGAGGAGGTCCATGGTTTGGAAGGTTCTCCTTTCCTAAACAGAGCTGCATATGAAGATGCATTATCCAATGGCATTGCTTGTTAGTTTGTTGTGCTTGCAGAAAAACAAGCTTATCAGTAGCAGCAATCAGTAGAAGGCACCTTCATCCTACAAGAATCTGAGCTTGAATCCAGCTCATCTTCACATGGCTATGTAGATCTGCCAATTTTCCAGCCTGATTTTGTCCTCAGTCCAGTGATTAAAAAGGGAGAGGAAAGATCTCCATCATCTTTTGTCCCTCTGTCTCCTCAAATGAAATTCCCTCACAGTTGCCCCTTGAACATTGAGGCAGGAAATAACTCAATGCTCCAGGATGAAATTGATCATCTTAGTCTTAAGAGTCTAAAACCTGCTCAGGTGGCCTCCACACAGATTGGAAAGGCAGCCTATCAGATGACAGAGGAAGAGAGTGTATAGTTTTGGGACTCCTCCTTGGATGAGGATTGTTCAAAGAAAAATTCAGGAGCAGATAATGTTTTTGTGTCCCCTACACATGAACATATTGGTGCACCATTTATATTTATTGTGCAGGCCAAAGAAGACACAGATAAGTACACAACAACAATGTTTATTCAGCAGGTGTATAGAAGCTCACATAAAGAACATCCAAGGAGGAGAGCACACAGAGGGGAAATGAAATTTGATCAATATCTACCTCTTAAGCTCAAATGTCCTAAATTGTTTGAGGTAGATGATCAAATTAATCCGGTTTTGCTGATCTATGATGAACTGGATGACAGGCAACAATTTTGATGGCCCAACAGATGGACAGTTTTGAAATTTTAAGTTTTCCAGCTTTAATGTTATAATTGTGTTCTTTAGCATAGACTTGGTTTGACTCCATGCCCAATGGATACCAGGCAATGTTTTTTAAAGCTCAGTTTTGTATGAAGGCGTTGGTCTGCAGGTTCTTGAGACCTCACAGGGAGGATCTCATCCCCAGAAGGAGCCAATGTTAGCCAATGGGTGCAAAGGGCTCACAACAGTCTTTCTCTCTTTTCCTCCATTTCTCCCTACACTTCCATGAACTCTGCTATCCCTTCTTTACCCCGAAAATCAACATAAAGCCTTATTCCCTTATAACTCCTACTACCTCCATTTCTTCTTTCCCTTGCATTCTTTTTATTTTTCTCATAATCCCTTAATCTCTGTTTTATTCATTTAAACCCTGTTTAAACCTATTCTTCTTTTAGCCCCAGGCACTAAACTTATGAGCCCACACCCATGTGACCCACCCCTCCATAACCCTTCTCAACCCTTTTCCTACGTATTAAACTTTATAATTTTTACCCTCCATTCGACCGTCCATCGCAGATTTAACGATGGACGCTTCCCCCGATTGCCAGACCTATGCACTTGTTAACTTGTGGGGGGGGCGGTGGTTTCTCGCTGCCATGTGGCGTATTTTTATTTGATCGCACCTTTGTATACAGAAACCGCTATCATGCCGAAACTGGTGCGGGGAAACCGCCCGCCCACGAAGTCGCTATTTCCCCGCACGTTAATCTTCACACATATTCCTTGTGCGATGGTCGTCGGATCATCCGCGCCCTGATCTGACGGATATCATCTTTCCCAATTATTAAACCTCCTGATAACCCTCATCATGTGATCTCCACCATTGATCTATATGATCCAACGGTCCACGATGCTCCGCTCCTGTTGCTCCTGATAAGCCACTCCAAATCGATCTCGGCCGTCCGTTTATGTGATTCGACAGTCTATATTTGTTCTCGCCCTATGCGCGCCTCCGCCATACTATCTTCATTCCTCTGACTGTCTTGAGCTCCCAAAGGAGAAAGAAAACGATCAATTACCTGTACATGCATAGTTAAATCCTCAACAACTGCAATTAATCAGCAACATGGCCGAGGACAAATAGGACTGCCTCGAGTAGTAAAAAGCGGTCAAAGGTTTTGGTTTCATTCATATTTTACCGCATCTGCCCGAGAAGGACCACAGAATCCTAGATAAGGTTTAGATCATCCATTAAGGCAGTCAAATTGCAGCACCGTCCCATATATGATTGTAAATGTGGTTGGTGGTCCATTAAGACACCTCCACGCTTAGCATAGCAGAGATATTTTCTAATCAACCTCCATATATACCCAGAAACAGAATATAATAGGTTGATGAGTGTTATTTTGTTGTAAGCTTCAACTTCTGGAGACTGTAACTACTATGAGACCTACAGCTTCTAGTCTTCATTTCCAGCTAATACAAGCTTCTTTTGCTGTTGATTTCTCACTTTCCACTTCTTCTTCTTGTTCCAGGCTGTGCCTGTCATGTATTTATTCATGTGCTGTTGATGTTTAGCATTAGAGGGGTTGTCATCCCACCTCTGTGTTTGAATTTAGCATGTATCATTGAATTTGTATGCAGGTTTCTGTTATTTTAATGCCAGAGAGTTGTCATCCTGTCTGTGCATTAGGAGATAGATTTATAGACCTTTAAACTAGTTGCAGCTGGCCATCACAGGGTCCGGTGCATCTGCTGGTGTGATTAGTATTCTCCATCATCACATTTTCCTCAAACTGTGAGTAATTGGTGGTTAAAATCCTTGTAGTCTGGGGGTGTTCACCCATGTCTGGGGTTAGGCATAGTAGGAGTGGTTATCTGGCTTGAATATGGAGCATTTCTTTCATTCATCTACCATTTATTCAACATTTTTGTTGAGTTTGTAATGTTCCCGAGCATCTCTGATATGCAACCTAGGAGAGTTTCTTGGGGTGATAACATTAATTGGCGCCGTTGCTGGGGATAGGAGAATTGAAGCTCCGCTTCCCTGGGAGAACGGCACAGCTTCAAGCTTTGATGATAGACAAGGTTTGAACACATTTTCTGGTTGTAATCATCTATCTCGTGACTCCATCGGAGGAAGACCATCATTTGGCGACTCCACATTGTAGTTCTGGCGCAGTTGGTGAGGCATGTTTGCAGAAATCCTTCAGAAGTCATCAGCTGAACCATTGCCTAATCCTGAGAAGATCGTTCAACAAAAGAAAATATTGCAGTAAGGAGCATCAGAATCAGCTTAGCCTTGGAATTTTATGTATCTCTGCTAGTGTAGAAACACCTTCAGAGATTCATACAACTCCTTGTTATTCATTTCCTTTCGGATTCCAGTTCAAATAAAAAGCACCATGCATTCCATCATATTCCTCTGTCTCTGTTATCCTTTTCATTGATCCATACCACTCATTCTACTAGTATCCTTCCACTTACCTCAGTCATGGCAAGCCAACAATCTCTCACAAAGATAGAAAAAATAGCTGCTTCTAGTTATGGACCTTTAGTCTTGCCTACCCCTTTGAATGCCATGCCTGCAGGAGACTATCAAGAATACATGCCTAAGTTTACTGGTTCAGAAGGAATATCAGCTGAAGAGCACCTCGAGGCCTTTTATAGCTATGCTGATAGCTTGGATATCAATGAAGAGGATGTCTAGATGAGGGTTTTTGTTCAAAGCCTAGATGGGGAAGCTAGAAAATGGTTCAGAAATTTACCCCCTAGGTCTATTGCAAACATTGAGGCCTTAGATGATATATTTTTGAAGCACTGGGGGAATAGTAAAGATCTCCTCTTCTATCATGATGAATTTGGGAACTTGCAGAGAGAAGATGGTGAGATGCTGTCTGATTTCAACATTAGATTCAATCACATGTACAGCAGAATGCCAACTAAAGTAAGACTAACCCTTGTTTCTGCCATGATAACTTATGCTAATGCCTTTGATTCTCAATTCAGCCTGCTGTTAAGAGAAAGAAGATGCACTTCTTTGGTTGATATTCAAGATGCAGCCTTTGAAGTAGAAGCAAATATTATTGCTACAGACAAACTAGAAGGTGATGATGAAGGGAGCAGACAAGGAGGTGAATCTTGATCATCCTATGGTCCTGAAATAGATGAATTGGCTAGGATGATAGAGTTTTTAACTTTTGAAGTTTCCAAATTAAAATCTCAGCAACATTTTGAAGAAGCAGGAGTTCCTTGTGATTTTTCTTTTTCAAAGGCAAATCCTTATAGAGGAACATAGGAGCAGTTGCAGATTTTGCAAAGAAATAAAGTTATAAATGAAGATGAAGGGGTATCGCCCATTTTACAGAATATAGTCATGAAAGAAGAGCTGTTTGAACAGGAGGAGGTCCATGGTTTGGAAGGTGCTCCTTTCCTAACCAGAGCTGCATATGAAAAAGCATTATCCAATGGCACTGCGTGTCAGTTTGTTGTGCCTGCATAACAACAAGCTTATCAGCAGCAGCAATCAGTAGAAGGTACCTTCATCCTACAAGAATCTGAGCTTGAATCCAACTCATCTTCACATGGCTATGTAGATCTGCAAATTTTCCAGCCTGATTTTGTCCTCAGTCCAGTGATTGAAAAGGGAGAGGAAAGCTCTCCATCATCTTTTGTCCCTCTCTCTGCTCAAATGAAATTCCCTCACAGTTGCCCCTTGAACACTGAGGCAGGAAATAGCTCAATGCTCAAGGCTGAAACTGATCATCTCAGTCTTGATAGTCTAAAACCTGCTCAGATGGCCTCCACACAGATTGAAAAGGAAACCTATCAGATGATAGAGGAAGAGAGTGTATAGTTTTGGGACTCCTCCTTGGATGAGGATTGTTCAAAGAAAAATTCAGGAGCAGATAATGTTTCTGTGTCCCCTACACATGAACATATTGGTGCACCATTTATATTTATTGTGCAGGACAAAGAAGACACAGACAAGTACACAACAACAGTGGTTATTCAGCAGGTGTACAAAATCTCACATAAAGAACATCCAAGGAGGAGAGCACACAGAGGGGAAATGAAATTTGATCAATATCTACCTCTTAAGCCCAAATTTCCTAAATTGTTTGAGGTAGATGATCGAATTAATCCGGTTTTGATAATCTATGATGAACCGGATGACAGGCAACAATTTTGATGGCCCAATAGATGGACAGTTTTTGAAATTTTAGGTTTTCCAGCTTTAACGTTATAATTGTGTTCTTTAGCATAGACTTGGTTTGACTCCATGCCCAATGGATACCAGGCAATGTTTTTTAAAGCTGAGTTTTGTATGAAAGCATTGGTCTGCAGGTTCTTGAGACCTCACAGGGAGGATCTCATCCCCAGAAGGAGCCAGTGTTAGCTTTGCTATGTTCTTCAGCATTTGATGGATATATATAGGTTGGGCAGTGCTGATTTTGGGTGCAAAGGGCTCACAACAGTCTTTATCTCTTTTCCTCCATTTCTCCCTACACTTCCATGAACCCTGCTATCCCTGCTTTACCTCAAAAATCAACATAAAGCATTATTCCCTTATAACTCCCGCTACCTCCATTTCTTCTTTCCCCTGCATTCTTTTTATTTTTCTCATAATCCCTTCATCTCTGTTTTATTCATTTAAACCCTATTTAAACCTATTCTTCGTTTAGCCCCGGGCGCTAAACTTATGAGCCCCCGCCCATGTGACCCACCCCTCCATAACCCTTCTCAGCCATTTTCCCATGCGTTAAACTTTACGCTTGTTCCCTTCCATTCGACCGTCCATCGCAGATCTAACGATGGACACTTCCCACGATCGCCAGACCTACGCACTTGTTAACCTGCGGGGGCGGTGGTTTCCCACTGCCACGTGGCATATTTGTATTTGATCACACCTTTGTAAATGGAAACTGCCATCGCACCAAAAGCTGTGAGGGGAAATCGCCTGCCCGCGAAGTCGTTGTTTCCCCATGCGTTAATCTCCGCGCATCTTCCTCGTGCGATGGTCGTTAGATCATCCACGCCCTGATCTGACGACTCTCGTCTTTCCTGATTATTAAACCTCTTGATAACCCTCATCATGTGATCTCCACCGTTGATCTATATGATCCAACGGTCTATGATGCTCTGCTCCTGTTGCTCCTGATAAGCCACTCCAAACTGATCTCGGTCGTCCGTTTATGTGATCCGACGGTTTATATTTGTTCTCGCCCCATGCGTGCCTCCGCCATACTATCTTCATTCCTCTGACTCTCTTGAGTTCCCAAAGGAGAAAGAAAATGATCAATTACCTGTACCTGCATAGTTAAATCCTCAACAACTGCAATTAATTAGCAACATGGCGGAGGAAAAATAGGGTTGCCTCAAGCAGTTAAAAGCGGTCAAAGGTTATGGTTTCATTCATATTTTACTGCATCTGCCCGAGAAGGACCACAAAATGCCAGAGAAGGTCTAGATCATCCATTAAGGGATTCAAATTACAGCAGCGACCCATATCTGATTGTAAATGTGGTTGGTGGTCCATTAAGACACCTCCACGCTTAGCATATCAGAGATATTTTGTAATCAACCTCCATATATACCCAGAAACATAATGTAATAGGTTGATGAGTGTTATTTTGTTGTAAGCTTCAACTTATAGGGACTGTAACTACTATGAGACCTACAGCTTCTGGTCTTCATTTCCAGCTAATACAAGCTTCTTTTGCTATTGATTTCTCACTTTCCACTTCTTCTTCTTGTTACAGGCTGTGCCTGCCATGTATTTACTCATGTGTTGTTGATGTTTAACATTAGAGGGGTTGTCATCCCACCTCTGTGTTTGAATTTAGCATGTATCATTGAATTTGTATGCATGTTTCTGTTGTTTTAATGCCAGAGAGCTGTCATCCTGTCTGTGCATTAGGAGACAGATTTACAGACCTTTAAACTGGTTGCAGCTGGCCATCACAGAGTCCTTTGCATCTGCTAGTGTGATTAGTATTCTCCAACATCACATTTTCCTCAAACTGTGAGTAATTGGTGGTTAAAATCCTTGTAGTCTGGGGGTGTTCACCCATGTCTGGGGTTAAGCATAGTAGGAGTGGTTATCTGGCTTGAATATGCAGCATTTCTTTCATTCATCCACCAATTAAACAACATTTTTTTTGAGTTTGTAATGTTCCTGAGCATCTCTGATATACAACCTAGGAGGGTTTCTTGGGGTGATAACACCCCCCCATACACCAATTTGATGTCTGACTTAAATGTGACCTTAAAAATAGGTTATTGTTATTATTGTTTAAAATCAATTTAAATAATGATTATTCATATTCATAATCATCATATTTCATAACATATAATTGATAAACATATACAAAATTAATTAATTTAATTAATAAACATATACTTAGCAATAATAATATTTCTATATATAGAGATGTGAAATATAGATAGTAATTATAAATTAAGATCCATTTTAACATATAAATTAAAATAACCTCAGATGGGTGTTTGTTACACAAAGCGGTGGGGGTCGGTTGCCGCTATCCCACCAAGACACATGGTCATGGAATGTGGCAGCACACCCCCTATGAGTTTGTATGGCCATGTAAGCCGTCAAGAACCATCACCACATGCAAGAAATATTGTGCATTTAACTCTCCATTCAATGACGCAACATCCATTACAATGGACTAATCGATGCACCATTACACAACTATGCATGATTGAATCATTGGTCATGTCACCCACATTGGTGGAGTTATCCCTCCAAGTATTGCCTTTGCATTTATTTTATGGACCAACATTCATGCTCTCATTCTGTCGTGGCTGTTCATGGGGATCTAGATTCACTCCTCCCTCACTTAGCCTTAGTGACTCAACTTCTAATCACTTCTAGGATTACCACTCTAGGTCATGAATGTTTAGGATTATGATAGCCTGGCCAACTTATGGGAGGAAAGCTGGGACTTGTGTCCACATTGATGGTGAACTAAATCTCATAGGCTAGTTCTGCTTGTCTTTCTCCATGCATACCTAGTGAATTATCTTCTTTGGGTCAAATCTTCTATTAGGGACAATTCAACACGGATGGAAACAACCATACAGGCCGAGATGTGTCTCATATTCTTCGTCTAAGCTTGAAAATACACAACACAGTCTCTAGAATTTCTTCTCAGGTTTACACTCACATGGTTACTATCACCACACTAGGGACTTGCACTCCATTTGTTGCTCTCGGAACTTGCTGTCACAAAGAGGTTTTCTCCCTTTCGTTTTTTTAAGCCTACCACTTTACATCCAATCCTTGAAGAACACCTCACTTTGTAGCTGGGACTCTCGCAACATCTTGCCTAACAGTCTTACTCTCCCAACTCCATAAGTCAACCATGCCATGCCAACATTCACGAGTTCGCAGGGGTGCAACTTATTATTAGGAGAGTGGGTGAACTTAGGCCCAACTATGAGTTGAAAACTCTGCAACTAGGCACTAGAAACTAACTCCACAACTAATACAACATAGACTTACCTAGGTGGAAAGAAACTTGTTCAAGGAACACGATACTCTTATTGATTCAGAGGTGTTAGTAGACATGGTAGAATGGGTACATGATGCAGGCCTCAATCGAGGTAGATATATCTAGTGCATGTACACAATGGACATTTATTAGCATATCAAACTTATTCTTGGTAGGGAACTCATGGACTGAAACACTACTAGAGATGACATGTTACTCTCCCTAGACCTTAAGCAATGGAAACTGGCTTCCATGGACAACTGGCCCTGTTACCACTCAATCTAGCAGAGGGCATAAAAGGGACTCCCAAAGGGACAACTACTAGATCAAAAGGCAATGATGGAGGCTTAAACCACTATCACCTCAACTAGGAATCCCTACTCTTTACGGATTTTAACCGATGAGAGGATACCCAGTATATAGAAATTCACTTGCGAAGGAAGAATCAACCAATGGATGTGAAGAAACATTAATGATCATTTTCCTAGAAGGGGGTTAAGAATAGAGCTTACTTGCTTGTTAAGAAAGGTACACAGGTTTCTAGGATAAGGAGGTGAGGATTTGAGGGTTAGGTTAGAGGAATATTATTTATAAAGGAGTTTCCCAATCCTAAAATCCTTATTGGACTTGACTTCCCCAATGGTTCTTGAATATTTGACTTTTCAAAAGTGTGGGGCCATATGGGACCAACTGGACCCAACGTAGGTTAAAGAGAGTTAATCTAAAAACCAATGATGATCTCAACCTAGACAAGGGAAGGGAAAGGATTTAAATAATAATTTCTACTTGAAGGTGTCAAATTAATCCTATGAGGTACTAGCCTAGGGAACAACAGGGCAAAGTTTGATCTTGGAGCTAGTGCTTGGGTTATCTCACAACTCCGCCCTTAGAATGGCTTCAAAATTAGAGGAGGCCTTGAGGACACACTAATGCAATAGAGGCTAGGAGATTGAATTTTTTCTAAGGCTATTTTGTCGAGAAAATGATGCCCTAGGTGACCCAACTTGGCTACACCTAGAAGAGAGAGGGAAAGGTGAAGAAGGGTATTCTTTGAATGATCACCTAATGGAGGACTAGTGCCTTAATCCATTGGGGAGAATGGAATCTAGGAGAATAATGAGAAAGGAACTTGTATTTCTGTCAAGGAGGCCTTAAGTACTACATTGCGTAGCCTTTAGGGCAAGAGGAAGAGACCTCAAAGCTTTTATACTTCGCTTGGTAAAAGAGATGGCTTATCAAGATAAATTCCCTGGTGGGATTATCCCTTGGATATTTCATTCACAATATGGCCTAAAAATTGAGAGATATTATATAGAAACAATAATCCCACAAATTTGCAATTATGCAATGCAACAATTAGCCCTATTAAAGCAAAATCCCAATTCAATGCATATGACAAAAGTAAAACAAGGATAACATTAAATTTGTGTACTTAGATGTAATAGAACATATCCAACCATCAAAAATTTGAAAATAAATAAGATCCAAGATAAAATACTCTAATCCAAATATCAAAATTCATCCATGCTCCAATTATTCATGCCAGAAAAAGTGCGAAATTATCTGAAGAGAAGAGAGATCCAATCCAAAGTGATGATAAAAATGAATTCATGTCTCTCCTATTTATACACTCATTAGGAGTTTGAATTACCTAATTTAATACTACATTAGCCCATCAACTAAAATAATGTGCAAATAGCTATCTATTGCTGACAAGCCCACCAAACTAGCTCATAAATAAAATAATAATACTTCCAAGAGATTGAATAATAAATAATGTATTTTGTTTGGATCTCTAAGGGGCCCGATGAAGTCCATAAGTGCCAAAATGATGAGTTGGACTTCCAAAAGTCATGTACAAGGGGTTGGCCCCTTGTTCTCCACATAATAAATCTATGGTGCTCCCAATGGCTATGAGGGCAGACAAGTGACCTCATGGGTCTCCAGGTAAGTCAAATATGCTTGTAGACCATCTGTAATGGCTTAGGCGATGGTCTCAGTGATACCACATCATCCTACAAGTCTTGGGTCAGTTTCCAAGTTCATGGTACATCTGTTGCATTGGTTAGGAAAAGGTGAACCGGGTGCATCTTCCTCACCCAATAGGTGAATCTTGAGCAATATCTAAAGATCTCTTTGGATCCATGGAGTGTTTTCTACTATTGTGGAGGCCCATGGATCTCAACACACACCATACATGTTCCAATGTAGCCCTCTGGAGGGTTAGGACCCGTATAGGGAGACTAAACCCAATATGGAGACCATCTTTCTTCCTGCTTAGGATCCAATGTGTCCCCTAGCCTTGCAGTACAACCGGTCATTAAGGAATTCGAGTAAAAGAGATTACAAACTATGTACCAAAAATGGGGACTTCATAATGACCTACCCTTCCATAATGGGCTTTAGCATGTGCTAATGTCTCCAAACTCCAAATGGTGTTAACCAAGTATCCCATTAGGCGGATTCTACTTTTAAAGAGGATAATATGTCCAAGGTACATCCTTTAAAAGGTGGTGGCATGTGATAAAGAGGTGAATGGAGTAGGCAATGAGAAGGGGCAAATGATGGGTCACATGCTGAAGTACATAGGTAGCTAGTAGAAGGGAAGCCCACACTTTGGTATATAATGTTTAGGAGGGAGAAATCATGGTACATGAGGTGCCCCAACCTTTATTTTTCCACCCTTCTTTATATTCCTTTTTCCATTTTAAGATTATTCTTTAATTAACTTCTTGGGGTTCAAGGGGTAAGAGCATGATGTGTAAGATATAGCAGTGGATACCCCCTTTTAAGGTAGGGTGGTTCATTTCCCTTCAGGGGTTGGGACAATCATGGGTTCCTATATGATGAAGGAGTCTCATAGAATCTGTAGGAACCAGAGTGATGGCCATGATGATGGGGTAGAGCTCATGTATTGGCTTTTGTCCACATGCTAAATGTGTTTGTCCCGACCATCTTTTGCATTTTGTGGTACATTTTCCTGTTGAATGTGGCCAATTATGCTTTTACTTTTCTTTTTAGCTACATCAACCTCCAAGGCATCATTCTAGGCCTGACACAAGGTGTGGGCAAGGGGAAGGGGAGAGCTAGCCCTATGTGGACCCAGTGGAGTAATGTGGACCCAGGTGGGAGAAATGATGAATGGGGTCATAATGAGTGGAAAGGGGGCAATATGTGTGGATGAGGAATCATGACCACACAACCAAAATCATGGTTTCCCATTAAGTACCATCCCTAAAGACAAATGGTCAGTAAAAGAGTTATGACGGGACTAAAATCGAAGGTTAATATACAAACAAGGTTTAGGAGACGAGCACATACCTAGCCCATTCTTTCCGCCTAATCCCCCCATTAATCCATGCCCAGAAGTGTCATGATAAGGAAACTACAATACTCAATTACCAAATGACAAGACATACCTTTAGGTTCGAGAAGCCCACCTTGAACATATGATTATGAAAGATGGGTGAGGGACCACATGACTGCCTCAGGTGGCAGAGAAAATGGCATAATGAGCTAATTCGTGGCTGAAAGGGGCTACTGGCTACTGGCTGAGGACCATCTTGGAGAATTTGTTTCTCATAGGGATATCACCCACAAAATGGAAGGTAATATTGGGCTCCAAGTAGGATGTTATCTCTCGAAGAAGTGCATGGAGCTGCTTGAACGGGAGGTCACAAGAACTCCAACAATCTCTTGGTTATCGTAGACTTGTTACTTGCACATATAATAGATGAAAAACATAGGCAACATGCTTTCGCGACATCTCATGATCGCACATGCTTAATGTTAGGCCATAAAATCAACAGAAAAATAAAATATGCAAAATTTTAATGTAAATGCAGCTAATCTATTATGAGAAATATCATATGATGTTAGCTCTAATGTGAAAATCAACATGCAATGCATCCTACCCTAACATGCATATGGTACAAAACTAATACTAAGTGTAATCATAAAGCCAATGCAACCAACATATCATCAAATCAATATAAATATGCTGACCTATATGATTACTCATGTAGTAAATGCCACACCGAATGTGGACACAATCATATGGATGATAAGGCCAGTGGGAGGTATGAAAATAGAATGCCCACACATGGATTATCTTGTGAGAACAGGTAAGAAAATGATTTAATATAATCCACGATATCCTCTCTTCTAACAAAAATATAGAAATGTCAATGATTAGGTTCATAAACCTTTGATGGATGACAACCTCAGACATATTATTTCTATTATGGTCCTTATCATTTATGTCATATTTTATGGTCTCTACAGGGTTATGATTAGCAGGAAAGGGAGACATATGAGATGGATAAACACAAGTAGGTTTCCCATGATGATCACATTAGAAAGGGGAGATTGTAGGTTGATAATGATCCTGAGGGGGTGCCCTAGGAGATAAAGAATATTCAATGAGGGGTTTTTCCTCGATAGTATCCTTAGAAAGGGGAAAGAGATTAAGGTAACTTGAGATGATATGAGAATAGGTGTGGGAATCACTCTCAAAATGATGAATGCGAGAACGAGGAAAATGGGAGGGTGGAGTTTTATACACAGTAGGATTTTCTTTCTCAAAATCATAATCTAAAGGCTCAGGTAACTTGAACATAGGATCATGAGGAATATATGTAAGAATAAAAGCCCTATCAATTTCATTATTATCAACATCAAAGGTATGGTTTTCCTTCAAATGAGAATCGATTACTTCCAAATGCTCCTCTTCATGCAAGGGAGAATAATAATTCTCCTTCCCAAGGGTATCGATGGATATTTCATCACAAGTAATTCCTGGGAGAAGGGGAAAACCAATCTCAGCCTAATCCTCTTTATCAGTATCATAAATGGGAGCACAATCAAACTAAGGCCCAACAATTTCCCATTTCTCCTTTTCAATGCAGAAATAATCTCCAATGTTGTCTTCCAAGGAGCTCATGGGATCACCTTCCTCAAGGTCCTCAAAATGAGATTCATCAGGAGCAGTATCCTCAAGAAAGGTAAGGTCAACCTCAACTTTCATAGCCTCATCCTCCCCAACATATGTTCTCTCAAAATCATCCTATTTGTAGTGTGGACCCAACGAGGACTCATGTTCCTGCTCATAACGGATATCCTCAATGTTATATTCATCTTGGTTGGTTGACAAGCAGGACCTTCCTTCTTCCCTCTTCTCCTTAAGAACAATGGCTAAGGTATTTGTTACATGATTTTGGTACTATACTTCTAGGAGGAGAGCATTAGTAGGGTTCTCTTTATATTCACATTTCATCTTATTAAGTTTTACCTCTTCTTCGTGCAAATGGAAGAATACTTCATTAGATTACATCCCATTACTAACCCCCTGCATGACCTATTATATTCATCCATTTTTTCTTGTGTAATTTGGAGGTTTGCAAGGTCTAACTCTTCGTCATCCTCAGAGGAGGTGTTCCCTTTCTCATTACCATTGTCCCCCAATTCCATAACTGATTCTTTCTCATCATCCTCATCTCCTTGGTCATCCTGGTCATCCAAATCCTCATCTGGTAATGAGCCATATTCCTCTTTGATCTTGTGAGATAAGGAATTAAATGCACCAGTATAATAGGCAAGCTCCAAGAAGAGATAATTTGTGGGCTCTTCTTCATACTCTTGCCTTATGTTGTTGAAGTTTGACTTGCTCCTGTTATAAAAGTTGAGTGTGAAGTCCTCGTTCTCATGCTTTATCAGATGATCACAAAGCTCAAACCACAAATCCAATCTTTCTCGTAGGGCTTGTTCTTCTTTGAGGCTAATGTCATGGACACTTTATTCAACCATTTTTCATGATCTTGCATATAATGCCAAAATGGAGTCGCCGGGGTGAATTTTAAAGATGCCTAAAAAAATTCTTGCTTCACCCTACAAGCATCGACCTTAAAGTTCAATGAAGAACTAGGGCTTCGTTCTTCCAATGGAGTCGCCAATAATGATATATCAATATGTCATACACGGAAGAAAACACATGTCTTATGTCCCAAACTAGCGGTAGGCAGTGGAGTATAGAGACCTTTCTTCTTGATGGTCGGTTTGGCAATGGCACAGTCGGTGCAGGATTTGATGTACTTTCTGAAATCTTGTTGAGGATTTGGCCAATAGAAGTACTTCTATAGTACTGCCACCATTTTCTCGACCTAAAAATGGCCAATGGCCTAACTGTAGTGCACTTCCAAAATCATCTTTTCACACTCGCTTGAAGGAACACAAAGGTGTCTCAGGTGGCATAACAGAGTATCCTGGAGGTGAAAATATGGAACTTGTTGACCCTCCAAGAGTGTATCGTATGTGTGGTCGAATTCTGGGTCGCTTTTGTAGAGAAGTTGTCAATCAGAAGTCTCGTGCCCATAAGAGTTGAGAACAGTGGTTAACGCCATGATCAGTGGTTAGCTGAGGCAGTTTGCAACATTATTTGTGTTGCCCTTCTTGTACTTGATATTCAAATGGAACTGTTGTAGGCATGTGGACCACTTATGATGATGATCATTTTGCAACTTCCCTTGTGTCTATATGAACTGCAGGGGTCGGTGGTCTGTGTGGATGACTGTTTCCTTCCCCAAAATGTAATGCTTCCATTTTTGGCAAGCCTGCACAATGGAATACAACTCTTTTTCATAAGTTGGATACGTTTGGAGTGTGTCTGAAAATGTCTAACTGTGATATTCCACTGGGTGCCCTTGTTGAGTAAGGACTACCCCAATAGCATAATCAAAGGCATATGTCTCGATCTCAAATGGCTGTTGCAAGTGTGGTAATGTGAGCACTGGTGTAGAGCAGAGGCAATGTTTCAACTCTGTGAATGCCTTCTGCTGAGATTTAGACCAAAATAAATTTTCTTTTGTTCCTCCTTTGGTGACTTGACTCAAGGGCCAAGTGATATGAGAGAATGCTAACACGAACCTGCAGTAGAAATTGACAACACCCATAAAGATGCAGATCTCCGTTAAAGTGGCCAGAGCTAGCTAATCCCGAATAAATTGGATCTTAAATGGATCCACACACACCCCCCGTTCATCAATAATGTATCCTAGATATTGAACCTGGGTCATGTCAAAAGTGCATTTCTCCAAATCGGCACACAGCTTGTGTTGCTGCAGTGTTTGGAGAACCTGTCAGATGTGGTGGAGGTGCTCTTCCCAACTGTCGTTGAAGATCGAGATGTCATCCAAGTATACCACTACAAATGAGTTGGTGAATGGCCGCATGATGTTATCCATAAGCCTCATGAAGGTTGCAGGAGAATTCGTCAACCTGAAAGGCATAACCAACCATTCGAAAAGGCCCTCCTTCGATTTGAAGGAAGTATTCCACACATCGGAGAGTTTTATTGGTACCTTGTGATATCCGGACTTCAAGTCGATCTTGCTGAAATATTTTACCCCCTTGAGTTGGTCTAGAAGTTCATCAATCCACGAGATCAGGTACCTATTCCAAACAGTGATCTTTTTCAGTGCCTGATAGTCAATACAGAGTCTCCAAGTCCCATCCTTCTTCTGTACCAACATGATTAGACTCCCACAGGGAGATGAACTCGGCCAAATGTGACCTTTCTAAAGTAGCCCTTGAATTTGCCTCTTGATTTCATCATTCTTTAGAAAAGAGCGTTGATAGATTGGTCCATTGGGTAACAGCGCGCTTAGGGTCAGATAGATGGAGTGCTTGACCTGAAAGTGCCGAGGCACCCCTGCAGGGGAGGTGAAGATGTCCTCGTACTCCTCCATGACCTTGTCCATTTGTTGTCGTTGTGTGGAGAGGCCCTGTCTGGAGGTTGTGGCCACCTTCTTCTTCTTTCCTTGAGGGTGTATCATCAAGAAAACAAATTTCCCAATTTTTGAAATGAGCTTACTACATTGTTTTGTAGTAACCAGAGAGACAACGGCAAGTGGTGCTACCTTTGGTATCCTGTACAACTTATTTCCCAATGTAACAATAACAATGTGAGGCCTTGACTCATACATAGCATGTTTCTTCCACAAGTATGGTTGGCGTAATAATAAATCACAAACATCAAGGGGAGAAACATCACATAATACCTCATCCGTGAAGGGCTTGATGCTATATGGAAGGTGACATTGTTGGCTCATGCGCAAATCTCGTCCTTGGTGAAGACACCCGATAGTGTATGGTTTTGGGTGTGCTGTGGTCAATAAGCCCACCCACTTCACGACCTATGCTACAATGAGGTTCTTTTGGCTCCCGCTATCAACAATGAACTATAGCGAGGAACCCTTTACCCACATTTGGGAGTGGAAGAGATGCTCATCCTCCTCTGGATCTTCGGGTTCCTCCTTCTGGATCTTTGTGGTGGCGATGGTGGCTCTGCATCAATAATATGCTTCCCTTTTTCATTACCCTTATCGGTTTCTGACTTAGAGTCGGAACATGCATGTGATTCTAAAGCCTTCAATTTAGCCACCAGTGACTGCTTGGCCCGACACTCACTTGTGTTGTGGGTGGAGCTCTTATGGAACTCACACCACTTTCCTGTGTCATTCTTTGGCTTCACAGTGTTTTCCTTTATTTGTGGCCTTGGTGGGTTGTCCTAGGTCGTCCCACCTTGGCTTTGTCCTTTTTTTTGTGGTTTGGGGTCATCTTTCCCTTGCTTTGGATTCGCGGATCCAAAGTCTCGCTTATTCTATTTAAACTTCTACTCGATCTTGACAGTGTATCGGTACGTTGTGTCGAGCGAGGAGATGTCCAAGAAATCCATATAATCCTAGATGTATCTATGCAGGCAGTCGCGGTACTTGAGTACCAAATGTTTCTCAAAATCCTTGATACCTAACTTCGTGCGAAGGGTATGAAAAACATTGGTAAACTCTGACACATCTTGGTCCCTTACCTGTCGTAGTGTGGTCCAGTTTATGTATTTGTCCTCGTAGCTCCCGACAGGGTAGAACTGCTCCTTGATGGCGTCTCGGAATGAATTCCAAGTGGGAGTGGCTAAAAATAGTGAGGTCGTACTTCCATCCTTCTAGTCACAATAGGTTTCCCACCAGTCCTTGACGTGGGGGGCAGCTTTGAGAAGAGCAAAATTAATATTTTCTTGGCTGGAAAAATCATGAATAGAAAAATATCCTTCTAGTAGATTCAACCATTTATCTACTACGTCTGTATCTATTTGGCCCTCAAATATGGGAATGTCAAAGTTTGCTTGTACCTTAAAAGGTGTGGAGCCTCCAGAGTGGCTGTTGGATGTAGATGCGTCGTCGGTGGGAAACCGTTGAAGGATCTGGGCAAAGTTATCCATCATTGCATTCCTTTGTTTTTTGAGGGCCTCCTCGATCAATATTTTGATAGGATCTCCTGCTCCCTCATCATTATATTTTTCACCCATGGGAGGTCGTCAGGATTTCCGAGGCTGGTCTTGCAAAGGTTCAACTAGATCGAGCCCTAACTCCTTATATCGGGACCTCGTTGGGGACATGTAAAGAAAAACAGAGAAAGAGGAGACCGCCCTGATACCATTGCTCTGAATTTAAATAGGAACGCAAAAAATTACGAATATAACCATAAATATAGAGATGTAGCAGAAATAACACTATATTTCATTAATATCAAATAATGAAATATGCTTACAAACAGAATGGAAATGAGACTAGCTCGGGTGATGGTAGCTTATCTCTGAGAAGAGATGTGGTAGCTACATGCCTCTGAACTGAGTTACAATGAGACTCAAGGGCCATTTTATTATTGAACAATAAGATAAAATCCTAAACAACCAAAACCATAACCCGAGGAGATGTAACACTAAGAGTTTATGGGCCCCGTTCAAGTTAGTTGGGCAGCGAACTTCCCGTGGTCGTAACTTGGTCATATTATCATCGTTTTACGCACATGATACCTCATTAGAAAGATCTCTCCAAGGACTAAAACTGAAAATTTGATTTCAATGAATTGCTTTGAGAAATATTTTGAAAAGACATCGTTTAGGGCCTCAAAATGGGTCCGGTAGTTCAGGACCAGAAAAATTTCCAAAAATAGTAAATTGTGCTACAATTAAGGAAACTGAAAAAATAAAAGAAACAATGGTGTGGGTCCATGTGGAATAGGTGTTCGAACACCAATATCCACCTAGATTAGTAGGAGAGAAGGGTTCCTGGTTCGAGTGGGAGTAATGGCGAAAGATGGTAGGTTTAGGGTCAAAAAATTGAACAGCCAAAACTACCAGATCTGGAAGATGCAGATGGAAGATTACTTATATAAGAAATATTTGTACCTACGATTGAGAGGAAAGACAAAGAAGCCGACAAGTAGGACAGACATGGAATGGGATATTCTCGACGGAAAGGAACTTGGAGCAATACGGTTGTGCCTAGTGGCATCGGTAGCCTTTAATATTTCAAAGGAAACGACAACAGAGGGGTTAATGTCGACATTGGCCAAACTATATGAAAAACCCTCGGCCTCAAATAAGGTATTTCTTATGAAGAATTTATTTAATATGAAGATGTCAGAAGGTGGATCTGTTGCTGATCATTTAAATGAATTTAATACAATTACTAGTCAGTTAAGTTATGTAGGGGTAACTTTTGATGATGAAGTTAGGGCTCTGTTATTTCTATTCTCATTGCTATAAAGTTGGAATGGTTTAGTTATGGCCATTAGTAACTCTGTCTTTAGATCTAGTGCTTGAAAGTTTGATGATATTGTCGATGCAATCCTTAGTGAGGAAATGTGACGGAAAATCTCTGGTGAGATATCAGGTAATGCTTTGACTACAGAGACTAGGGGAAGAAAAATCGAAAGAGGAAAGAGCCCAGGATATTGTAGTAAGTCAAGGAAAGGAAGATCCAAGTCCAGATCGAGGATAGTGTGCTGGAAATGTGGGAAGAAAGGACACCTAAAGAAAGAATGCAAGTCTCGAAAGGGAAAAGAAGGATACATGCAACAGGAAAACAATCATGAAGTGAATGTGACATATGATGTGTTGCAAAATGTTTTGATTCTTTCATTAGAAAATATTATTGATGCCTGGGTGGTAGATTCAGGGGTCTCATTCCATGCCACACATGATAGGAAAGATTTTCATGATTATGTTCAAGGATATTTTGGATAGGTTCGATTGGGTGATGATAAACCCTGTAAAATCATTGGAATTGGTACAATTTTCATAAAATAGTGGAATGGAAATCAATGGCTATTAAAGGAGGTAACTCATGTTCCATATCTGAAGAAAAATATAATTTCAATAGGCCAGCTGGGAGGTGAAGTCTGTGTAACTAATTTTACAGATAAAACTTGGAAAGTCACTAAAGGAGCCCTAGTAATAGTAACAGGAGAAAAGGTCGGTACATTGTATTTATGCAATGGTATTTCTAATCTTGTTAATGCTTTGACCTCTACAGGAACAGATACAACATTGTGGCATCATAGGCTTGGGCACATGAGTGAGAAGGGGATGGAGATTCTTCACTCAAGAAATATTTTGCTAGGTTTGAAGCATGTTGAGTTGGAATTTTGTGAGAATTGTGTTTATGGAAAACATAAGAGAGTCAAATTCCTCAGAGTCGGGAAAGAAAAGAAGAACGAAAAATTAGAGCTTTTGCATACAGATGTATGGGGACCTGCTCAGGTATCATCTCTCAGTGGCTCTTGTTATTATGTTACTTTTATTTATGATGCAATTAGAAAAACTTGGATTTATTATATTCGGAATAAATTTGATGTATTTGATACTTTCAAGAAATGGAAAGCTTTGGTTGAAAATGAGACAGGAAAAAGGTTGAAGTGTCTCAGATCAAACAATGTAGGTGAATATTGTAGCAAATATTTTGATAGGTATTGTTTAGAGAATGGAATTTGTAGAGAGGAGACAGTTCTAGGAACACCACAAGAAAATGGTGTGTCAGAAAGGATGAACGGGACAATCATGGAGCGTGCAAGGTGCATGAGATTGCATGAAGGATTTCCTTTACAATTTTGGGTAGATGTTGTAGATATTTTTGTTTATCTACTAAATAGAGGACCTTCAAGTTCCTTGGATGGTGGTATTCCAGAGGAGGCATGGACATGTAAAAAGGTAAACTACTTATTTTTAAAGACTTTTGGTTGTGAAGCCTTTGTCCACATTAATAAAGAAAATAGAACAAATCTTGTGGAAAAATCAAAGAAATGTACCTTTATTGGATATGGTGTTAATGGTTTTGGTTATTGCTTTTATGATTATGAAAAACACAAAATAATTAGAAGCAGAGATGTCATATTCAATGAAAGGGTTTTGTATAAGGATCAAATGCAGGAAAAAGAAAACAGAGAATACACAGTGCTTAATGAGATCACAGAAAAAGTGAAGGTGCCTGAAAATCATAATGATCAACAACTAGAACAAAAACAACAACCACAACAACAACAAGCACCTCAAACACCTGAAAGTGGCATTAGAAGATCTACCAGGATAAGTAGACCCCCTGAACGATACTCTCCTTCATTATATTATGTATTGTTGACTGATTCTAGTGAACTAGAATGTTATGAAGAAGCAGTGTAGGTAGAAACCAGGAAGAAGTGGGAGCAAGTCATGAAAGAAGAGATGGACTCCTTAGTACATAACCAGACCTGGGATCTAGTCAGGTTTCCTACAGGTAAAAAAACATTGCAGAATAAATGGGTTTACAAGTTGAAGGAAGAAGACGGAGGTAGAAAAAGGTATAAAGTTAGACTTGTGGTGAATGGGTTTGCACAGAAAAAGGGTATAGACTTTGTTGAAATATTTTCTCCTATTGTTAAAATGACTTCAATCATAACTATTTTAAGTTTAGTAGTAGCTGAAGATTTTCATATTGAGCAGTTAGTGGAAAGACATCATTTCTCCATGGGGATTTGGAGGAAGAAATATATATGTAGCAACCACAAGGATATGAGGTAAAAGGGAAGGAGAAACTAGTGTGTAGGTTGAAGAAGAGCTTGTATGACTCAAAACAGGCTCCAAGGCAGTGGTATCTAAAATTTGACAGGTTTATGTCTTAACAAGGTTATACTAGATGTCACTTTTATCATTGTGTTTATCTCAAAAGGGAAAATGATGGAAACTATATTATATTGTTATTGCATGTAGATGACATGCTTGTTGCAAGTTCTCACATGCAAGAAATAAGTGTGCTCAAAAGAAAGTTGGCAAACTCATTTGCAATGCAGGATTCAGGTGTTGCAAAATAAATCCTTGGTATGAGAATAACTAGAGACAAGAAGAATCACAAGTTAACATTGTCTTAGAGTGAGTACATACAAAAGGTGTTGAAAAAATCTAATATGCAGAATGCAAAACCAGTTAGTATACCTTTAACTATCCATTTCAAACTAAGTAAGGAGGTGTGTCCCAAGACTCAAGAAGAAATGGCTTATATTTCTAAAGTTCGATATGCATTAGAAATTGGAAGCCTAATGTATGCAATGGTCTACACATGGCTTGATATTGCACATGCAATGGGAGTTGTAAGCAGGTACATGAACAATCCAGGAAAAGAACATTAGATGGTGGTGAAGTGGATCCTCAGGTATTTCAAAGGTACCACAAATCAAGATTATGCTTTAGTGGTTCCAACATTGCTCTACAGGGATATGTTGATGTAGATATGGCGGGTGATAGAGAAAACAAGAGGAGCACCACAGGGTATGTGTTTACTGTAAGTGGAAAAACTATTAGTTGGGTTTCAAAACTACAAAGTGTTGTTGCACTCTCAATGACGAAAGCAGAGTATGTTGCTGCTATAGAGGCTAGTAAATAAATGATTTGGTTACAAAGGTTTCTGGATGAATTGGTAAGAAGCAGGAGTTGGGCAGGTTATACAGTGATAGCCAGAGTGCCATACATCTTATAAAGAACGCTTCATTTCATTCCAAGACTAAACATATATATCGCAAGTACCATTTCATACAGTCAGTGTTGGAAGATGGATAGTTGAAGCTGGAAAAGATACACACTAGCCAGAATCCTGCAAATATGTTAACAAAATTTGTAACCAGGGAGAAACTGAGATTTTGCTTGGTTTTAATTGGTCTTCAAGTACGATGATGAAAAATAGAAACAACCAAGTACAAAGTGGAGTTATTGTCCAACAAATGAAGCAACAATGGAGTTGTTATAATCAGTCTCCAAGTGGGAGATTGTTGGGTGTGGAGCCTGATTATCTTCTTTATTTAGAGATATCGTCACATTGGACCCCATTTTGTAATGTGGCGGCAACGCTGCCCGTTTATGCGCGCTACAAAGCTGGTCCAGGGGGGGGTGATGACGATTCTTTAGAGCCCCCCCTGGCAGGGTATCGGGGGCAGTGCCCCCAAAGCTAAAAATAGATGTAAATTTCCCTTGTAAAATGTTGTAATTTCATAGTCAATCTGGACCGTGCATTAAGCGAAAATCTGATGGTAGAAGTTATTTTAGGGTTTTTTCCCTAGAAGGAAACCACTCACTATATATGAGGGAATTATATTGCGGCTATGTCGATGTGTATTTTAATCCAGAAAGAGAGAGGAGATTGTGTGAGAGTGAAGAGGGAATTAAAACGGATCTATTATAGGTTGTATCTCTTCATTTTGTTGGATAATATAAAATGAGGGACTGGTTGTTTCTCCGTGGATGTAGCCCAAATTGGGTGAACCACGTATATCTATGTCTCTCTTGTTTTATGCATTTTTTGTGTTTATATTTCTGCATGATCCAGGTGGATATTGGTGGCCACTTGTCAAGTCCACCTGGACCCCCACCATTGTTTCTGTCAGTTTTTCAGTTTCCTTAATTATAACACAATTTACTATTTTTAGCAATTTTTCGGGTCCTAAACTTCCGGAGCCGTTTTGAGGCCCTAGACAAGCTATCATGCGCGTCAAACAGAGATAATACGACCAATTCGCGACCTCGGGAAGTTGGCTGTCCAACTCACCCCAAAACGGGGCCCATAATTTGGCGTTTCATCTTATAGGGTTAGGTTTTGGAATGTGAAGGGTTTTCCATTATTTCTCAATAATAAATAGGCCTTCGTGCCTCATTGTAAAGACAGTTGGGAACAGTTCAGAGGCATGTAGCCACCACATCTCTTCTCAGAGATAAGCTATCATTGCCCTAGCTGGTTTATTTCCATTTCTAGTTGTAAGCAGATTTCAGTATTTTCCATTAATGAAATGAAGTATTATTTCCACTACATCTTTGTGTATATGGTTATCTCTATAATTTGTTGCATTCCTATTTAAATCTGGATCAGTGGTATCTGAGCGGTCTGCTTTTTCTCTGTTTTTCTTTGCATGTCCCCAACAAGGTCGGGATATAAGGAGTTAGGGCTTGAACTGGTCGAACCTTTGCAAGACCAGCCTCGAAAATCCTGACGACCTCCCATGGCGAATGAGAAGAAAGACGAGGGGGCAGGAGATCCCATCAAAATCTTGCTCGAAGAAGCCCTCGAGCGACAACAGAACGTGATGATCCTAGATCCTTCAGCGGCTACCCAGAAGCGACGCATCGGCTTCCAGCAGCTACTCTAGAAACGCCACGCCCTTTAAGGTACAAGTTAATTTTGAAATCCCCATATTCGAGGGTCAGATAGACGCAGATTCCGTAGATAAATGGTTAAATCTGCTAGAGGGTTATTTTTCTGTTCATGAATTTTCGAATCGGGAAAAGATTGTTTTCGCTCTTCTCAAAGCAGCCCCCCACATCAAGGACTGGTGGGAAACCTACTGCGAGCAGAAGGATGAAAGTACTAGCTCACTATTTTCAGCCACACCCACCTGGAATTCATTCCAGGATGCCATCAAGGAGCAGTACTACCCTGTCGGAAGCTATGAGGATGAATACATAAAGTGGACCACGCTGCGGCAGGGAAGGGACCAAGACGTGCCGGAGTTCACCAATCTTTTCCATACCCTTCGCACATAGTTGGGTATCAAGGATTCAGATCAACATTTGATACTCAAATACTGTGGCTGCCTGCACAAGTACATCCAGGAAGAAATACAATTCCTGAACATCTCCTCGCTCAGCGCAACATACCGATATGCCGTCAAGGTCGAGCAGAAGTTTAAACAAAAGAAGCGAGACTTTGGATCTGTGAATCCAAAGCAAGTGAAAGGTGCCCCTAAACCACAGAACAAAGGACAAAGCCAAGGCAAGATAGCCCAAGACAACCCGCCGAAGCTGCAAGCAAAGAACAACACCGCGAAGCCAAAAAAGGACACGGGAAAATGGTGTGAGTTCCATAAGAGCTCCACCCACAACATAAGTGAGTGTCGGGCCAAGCAGTCACTGGTGGCTGAGCTAAAGGTTTCAGAATCAGATGCATGTTCTGACTCTAAGTTAGAACCCGATAAGGGGAATGATAAAGGGAAGCAGATCATTGATGCGGATCCCAATGCCACTGTTGCTACCGCCAAGATCTAGAAAAATGAACCCGAAGATCCAGAGGAGGAGGAGCGTCTCTTCCACTCCCAGATGTGGGTAAAGGGCTCCCCGATATAGTTCATTGTTGATAGCAGGATTCAAAAGAACCTCATTTCGACAGAGGTCGTGAAGCGGTTGGGCTTACCGACCACAGCACACCCACAACCATACACCATTGGGTGGCTTCACTAAGGACGAGATCTTCCCGTGAGCCAGCAGTGTCTCCTTCCATACAACATCAATCCCTTCACGGATGAGGTATTGTGTGACATTGCTCCCCTTGAAGTTTGTGATGTATTATTAGGACAACCATATTTGTGGAAGTGACATGCTGTGTATGAATCAAGGCCCCGTGCTGTTATTATTACATTGGGAAATAAGTTGTACAGGATACCAAAGGTAGCACCACCTACCGCCATCTCTTTGATTACTGCAAAACAATGCAGTAAGATCATTTCCAAAACCAGGAAATTTGTTTTCCTGATGATACGCCCTCGAGGAAAGAAGAAGACGGTGGTCGCGGCCTCCAGACGGGGTCCTTCTGCACGACAACTACAGATGGACAAGGTTTTGGAGGAGTACGAGGACATCTTCACCTCCCCTGCAGGGGTTCCTCTGCACTGTCAGGTCAAGCACTCCATCGATTTGACCCCAGGTGCACTGCTACCCAATGGACCAATTTATCAGTGCTCCATTCTAGAGAACAATGAATCAAGAGGCAGATTCAGGAGCTCCTGCAGAAAGGTCACATCTATCTAAGTTCATCGCCTTGTGGGAGCCCGATCATGTTGGTACAGAAGAAGGATGGGACGTGGAGACTCTGTATTGACTATCGGGCGTTGAACAAGATCACTGTTCGTAATAGGTACTCGATCTCGTGGATTGATGACCTCCTGGACCAACTAAAGGGGGTGAAATATTTTATCAAGATCGATCTAAAGTCAGGATATCACCAGGTACCAATCGAACTCTCTGATGTGTGGAAGACTGCCTTCAAATCCAAGGAGGGCCTTTTCGAATGGTTGGTTATGCCTTTCGGATTGATGAATGCTCCTGCAACCTTCATGAGGCTAATGGATGACATCTTGCGGCCATTCACCAACTCCTTTGTAGTAGTATACTTGGATGACATTCTGATCTTCAGCCAGAGTTGGGAAGAGCACCTCCACCACATCCGACAGGTTCTCCAAACACTGCGGCAACACAAGCTATGTGCACTTTTGGCATGACCCAGGTTCAGTATCTGGGATACATCATTGATGAACAGGGGTGCATGTCGATCCAGCCATGATCCAAGTCATTCGGGATTGCCCATCTCCAACCACTCTAACAAAGCTCCGCAACTTTCTAGGTCTTGCCAACTTCTACCGCAGGTTCATGTTGGGGTTTTCTCATATTACTTGGCCCTTGAGTCAAGTCACCAAGGGAGGGGCGAAAGCAAAATTCTTTTGGTCTGAACCTCAACAAAAGGCATTCATGGAGTTGAAGGATCGCCTCTACACGGCACCAGTTCTCACGTTACCAGATTCACAACAACCATTTGAGGTCGAGACAGATGCCTCTGACTATGCTATTGGGGCAGTCCTTACTCAACATGGACATCTAGTGGCATATCACAGTGAAACACTTTCAGACACAGTCCGAAAGTACCCCACTTATGATAAAGAGATGTATTCCATTGTACAAGTCTGCCGACAATGGAAGCATTACATTTTTGGAAAGGAAACAGTCATCCACACAGACCACCGACCCCTGCAGTTCATACAGACCCAAGGGAAATTGCAAAATGATCACCATCATAAGTGGTCTACATACCTGCAACAGTTCCACTTGAATATCAAGTACAAGAAGGGCAGCACCAATAATGTTGCAGATTGCCTCAGTCGACCACCAATCATGGCGTTAACCACCGTGCTCAACTCTTGTGGGCACGAGACTTCTGATTGGCCACTTCTCTACAAAAGCGACCCAGAATTCGGCCACACATACCAGACACTCTTGGAGGGTCGGCATGTTCCAGATTTTCACCTCCAGGATGCCCTGTTATGCCACCTAGGTCACCTTTGTGTTCCTTCAAGCGAGTGTGCCAAGATGATTTGGGAAGCACACTACAATCGGGCTGCTGGGCATTTCGGGGTCGAGAAAATAGTGGCAGTACTGCAAAATTATTTCTATTGGCCGAATCTTCGATAGGATGTTGTGAAGTACATTAGATCATGTACTGCCTGTGCCATTGCCAAACCGACCATTAAGAAGCATGGCCTCTATACCCCGTTGCCTACCCCTAGCCGACCTTGGGAATCCATCTCCATGGATTACATGTCAGCCTTCCTTCCACTAAGCATGGAAATGACTGTGTTTTTGTGGTCGTCGACAGGTTCTCGAAGATGGCGATTATGGTGGCTTGCATGAAGAATATCACAGCAAAAGCCACTGCTAAACTCTTCTTTGAATGAGTGTGGGTGCACTTTGGGATCCCACAGTCTATCATCTCAGATCGGGATAGTCAGTTTCTCAGCACATTTTGGTCCAGTCTCTGGTCAATGCTGGACACCAAACTCACGAAGTCCACAGCCTTCCATCCTCAAACTGATGACCAGACAGAGGTTATTAATAGGATGATTGTGCACATTCTGCGCAAGTATAACTCAAAGCATCCACGCACATGGGACGAGAGCCTTCCCTATGTTCAGCATAGCTACAACCGAGCTCTTCACAGATCCACAGGCCATAGCCCTTTTCAGGTGGGTTTGGGATTCCAGCCACTATGCCCCATTGATGTGGCCATGCCACTTGCAGCTAGTCACATAAATTCAGCTCATGTCCAGTCCGAAACAGATAAGGCCACCAGCTTCATTGAGCGCATCCAACATATTCGCCAGCAGGTCCATGACATTCTGGAGAAATCAAATTCCAATTACAAGCAGCGACATGATCAACATCGGGTGCCACATAAGTTTCAGGTGGGTGACAAAGTCTGGTTGCATTTGCAAAAGGTACGCCTTACTGGAGCCTATCCGAAACTGAGACCACTCCGATATGGTCCTTACACCATTACTAAGGCTATGGGAGACAATGCATTTGAGCTCAACATTCCCCCATTCCTTGGCCTGCACCCAGTGTTTAATGTGAACCGCCTTCGGCCATACTTTCCACCATTGCTAGACACATCCGACATTGCAGAACAACTCACACCCACAGAATTAAATCCAGATTGCATGGAACAAGCTGCAACTGATCGGATCATGGACACACAGATCAAGAACACTCGCCAACAGATTATCCAACTATATCGAGTTGTCAAAGTAGGCCAACTCCTTCAGCAGAGCAAGTGGCTCACCAGGGAACAAGTTCAACAAAAGTTTCCTCATCTCATGGAGGAACTCAACGCAATGGGGACCATTGCTTCCTAAGGGGGGAGGAATGATCCAGGTGGATATTGGTGGCCACCTTCCAAGTCCACCTGGACCCCCACCATTGTTTCTTTCAGTTTTTAGTTTCCTTAATTATAGCACAATTTACTATTTTTAGCAGTTTTTTGGGTCCTAAACTTCTGGAGCCGTTTTGAGGCCCTAAACGACGTTTTTTGGGAAATCTACCGCCAGCGATTTTTTTGATAAAAATCGTCTTTTCCGTCATAGTCCTCGGAGAGATATTTCCAATGGGCTATCATGCGCGTCAAACGGAGATAATACGACCAATTCGCGACCCTGGGAAGTTGGCTGTCCAACTCACCCCAAAACGGGGCCCACAATTTGGCGTTTCATCTTCTAGGGTTAGGTTTTGGAATGTGAAGGGTTTTCCATTGTTTCTCAATAATAAATAGGCCTTCGAGCCTCATTGTAAAGACAGTTCGGAACAGTTCAGAGGCATGTTGCCACCACATCTCTTCTCAGAGATAAGCTACCATCGCCCTAGCTGGTTTATTTCCATTTCTGGTTGTAAGCATATTTCAGTATTTTCCATTAATGAAATGAAGTATTATTTCCATTGCATCTTTGTGTATATGGTTATCTCTATAATTTGTTGCGTTCCTGTTTAAATCCGGATCATTGCAATATTTTTATGTATTCCATTTCTCTATAATACATAAAAAAGCAAGGAAAAGGCACCCCCAAACCACAGAAAAAAGGACAAATCCAAGGTCGCGCTACCCAGGACAACTAGTCGAAGCCAAAATCAAAGAACAACAGCCCGAAGATGAAGAAGGACACGGAAAAATGTTGCGAGTTCCATAAGAGATCCACTCACAATATAAGTGAGTGTCAGGTCAGGCAGTCACTGGTGGACGAGCTAAAGGCTTTTGAATCAGATGCAGGTTCTGACTCTAAATCAGAACCTGATAAGGGAACTAGCAAAGGAAAGAAGATCATTGATGTGGATTCCAGTTCCACCATGGCCACCACCAAGATCTAGAAGATTGAGACTGAAGATTCAGAGGAGGTGGAACGCCTCTTCCACTCACAGATGTGGGTGAAGGGTTATCTGCTATAGTTCATTGTCGACAATGGTAGCCAAAAGAACCTCATTTCAGTAGAGGTCATGAAGCGACTGGGCCTAAATACTATAGCACATCCACAATCATACACCATCAGGTGGCTTCACCAAGGATGAGATCTTCGTGTCATCTAGCAGTGTTGCCTTCCCTATAGCATTAAGCCCCTCAGGGATGAGGTATTGTGTGACGTTTCTCCTCTTGAATTTTGTGATATTTTTTTAAGACAACCATACTTTTGGAAGTGACATGTTGTATATGAGTCTAAACTTCGCTTTGTGATTATTAATTTGGCTAATAAGTTTTACAGGATACTGGAGGTAGCCCTGCCTACTGCCATCTCTTTGATCATTGCAAAGCAATGCAGTAAGATCATTTCCTAGACTAGGAGGTTTGTTTTCCTTATGATTTGCCCCCAGGGAAAGAAGAAGGTTGTGGCCACGAATTCCAAGCAGAGCTCCTCTGCACAACAACAATAGATGGATAAAGTCATGGAGGAGTACAGGGATATTTTCACCTCACCCACAGGGGTACCATTACACTATCAGGTCAAGCACTCCATTGATCTGACCCCAGGCACATCGCTGCCCAATGGACCGATCTATCTGTTTTAGAGAATGATGAGATCAAGAGGCAGATTCAGGAACTATTGTAGAAAGGGCACATCAGGAAGCTTGATTGTATTGGTACAAAATAAGGATGGGATCTGGAGGCTCTATATTGACAATCGTTTGTTGAACAAGATCACTGTTCGGAATAGGTACCCAATCCCGTAGATTGATGACCTTCTAGACCAACTCAAGGGGTGCAAATATTTCAGCAAGATTGACTTGAAGTTAGGTTATCACTAGGTGCCTATCAAACCCTCCGATGTGTGGAAGACTACCTTCAAATCCAAGGAGGGCCTTTTCGAATGGTTGGTCATGTCATTTGGATTGATGAATGCCCCTGCAACCTTCATGAGACTGATGGACGACATCTTGCAACCCTTCACCAATGCATTTGTGGTGGTGTATTTAGATGACATCTTGATCTTCAACCAAAGTTGGGAAGAGCACCTCCACCATATTCGACAGGTCCTCCAAACCTTGTGCCAACAAAAGTTGTGTGCTAACTTGGAGAAATGCAGCTTTGGCCTGACCTAGGTTCAATATCTGGGGTACATCATTGATGAGAAAGGTGTACATGTGGACCCATCCCAGATACAAGTGATTCGGGATTGGACAACCCTAACCACTCTAACAGAGCTCTGCGACTTTTTGGGTCTTTCCAATTTCTACCATTAGTTTGTGTTGAGGTTCTCTCACATCACTTAGCCTTTAAGTCAAGTCACCAAGGGCAAAGCGAAAAAAAAAAATTGGTCAAAAACCCAACAACAAGCATTCTCTAAGTTGAAGAATTGCCTTTGTTTTGCACTAGTGTTCACATTACCAGTCCTGCAACAACCATTTGAGATTGAGACAGATACCTCTAACTATGGTATTAGTGTGGTTCTTACTCAGCATGGACATCCAGTGACTTATCACAATGAGACAATTTCAAACAAAGTCTAAAAGCACCCCACTTACGACAATGAAATGTATTCCATTATGTAGGTTTGTCGTCAATGGAGGCATTACATTCTAAGGAAGGAAACGGTCATCCACATATACCACCGACCTCTACAGTTCATATAGACACAAGGGAAGTTTCAAAACAATCGCCATCAGAAATGGTCCACCTATTTGCAACAATTATATTTGAATATTAAGTATAAGAAGGGAAGCACCAATGATGTTGCTAATTGCCTCAGTTGACCACCGGTCATGGCGCTATCATTGTGCTTGACTCCTATGGGCATGAGACATCGGGGTGGCTGCATCTTTACAAGAGCGATCCAGAATTTGGCAGCATATACCAGACACTCCTAGAAGGGAAGCAAGTTCCAAATTTTCACCTTTAAGATGCAACAGTATAAATTTTGAGATGAGAACTATAAACTCAAAATGAGAACTTTGGCAAAAAGACCCCGAAAAAAATGAAAAACAACGCTAAAAACAAAAAGTGTGTATATTGGAATGATGGTTTTTTTTTAGGGTCAATTTTCAACATTTTCAAAAAATGCCAGTAAAACCGAATTTTTATGTGCAAAAATTGTACAAAAAACACCCTCAAAACGAAAAGTGTTGATGCTGGAATATCACTTTTTGTTTTCTAGGGTGAATTTACAACATTTTGAAATAATGGTGTAAAAGATTTTATCATGACTCCGAAAAACATTAAAATTTCAAAAGAATAATGAAAACATAAAATTAAAAATAAAAACAATGAAAAAAAAAATAAAAAAATAGCAAAACGTAAATAAAAATATCATCTAAAAACACAACATAAAATTAAAAATAAAAAATCAAAATTCAAATATACAAAAAAAATGAAGCAAACAAAATAATAAAAAAAAAATTAACAAAAAAAAATCATAAAAATGTAAAAAAAAAAAAAAAAAAACAATTAACCTATAAAATATAAGAATTAAAAAACTAAAAAAAAAAATAAAAAATTATAAAGAATTAAATAATAAGAAATACATATTTTCAAAAAAAATTACATATTTTTTTTAATCTCATAAACCATAATAAAATTTGGGAAAAAAAACAGAAAAACAAAATTTAAAAAAACTATAAAATTAAGAAAGTAAAAATAGAGAAATTTTAAAAGGCATATACAAAAATTAAGAGAAATAAAATAAAACAAATTAGATTAAAAACATAGAAAATTAACAAAATAAATAAACTACTAAAATTAAAATTAAAAACATTAAAAAAAAAAACCAAAAAAAAACTAATATTTTTATAAACAAAAAATATTCATTTAAAAAAAAATTAATGTTTTAAATATGAAATTTACATTTAAAAAAAAAAATTAAATGTTTCTTTAAAAAAAAATCAAAAAAATGTTCATAGTTTTTTTTCTTTTTAATAAAAATTATTTATTTTAAAACAAAAAATTAAATGTATGTGTGTTTTTAAAAATAAAATTATATATATATATATATATAATATATATATATATATATATATATATATAAGAGATATGTGGTTTTATAAAAAATTTAAATGTTTTTTAAATAAAAAATAGATATATTTTTTTAATTTTAAATGTTTTCTTTTAATTTTTTAATTTTAATTTTATTTTTATTTGAATATATTTTTGTTCTTTTGTAATTTTTTAATGTTTTTAATCTTAATTTTAGTATTTTTTTTTGGTTAAATTTCTAATTTTTTAAAAAATCTAGTCTGTTTTCAATAGTTTTATTTTATTTTTTTATTTTTTATTTTTTATTTTTTTTATTATTGTTTTTTTAATTCTTTCTATTTTTACTTACTTTATTTTATAGTTTTTTTAAATTTTGTTTTATTTTTTTCTAAATTCTTTCTTTCTTTCTTTCTTTTTTTCTTTTTTTTTTTTTCTTTTTTTTTGTTTTTACATTTTCTTTATATATATATTTTTATATTTGTTTTTTTTATGTCAAAAAAAATTGACATAAAATATTTTAAAGTGTAAAAAAAATGAATTTTTAAAAAAAAATTGTCCACACTTAATACATTAACAAATTTAATGTGTCAAAAATTGTTAAATTTAGAAAATAACTATTTACATTTCATTCATTAGAAAATTTAAAGTCAAAAAATAGGTCTTTTAAAAAAAGGGCATGATGCAGAATCACCACTTTTTAAAATCAACATGCAAATCACTAACATTCTAAAACATAATGTACATAAAAAAAATTAAAGTGCCAAAAACTATGCTCTAAAAAGGTATGTGTGTTCTGCATCGCGCCTTTTCAAAATCGGGTCACTTTTTTGCTATCTCTACGAAACGGGTAACAATATCAGTTCCCGTTTCAAAGTTTACATTGTTATGCACTTTTATGCCACCTGGGACACATTTGTGTTCCTTCAAGTAACTGTGCCAACATGATTTGAGTGGCGCACTACAGTCAGGTCAGTGGACATTTCAGAGTAGAGAAAATAATGGCAGTATTGTAGAAGTATTTTTATTGGCCAAAACTTTGTCAGGATGTTGGGAAGTACATTAGATCCTGCACCGCTTGCGCCATTGCCAAACCAACCATCAAGAAGCAAGGACTGTATACTCCTCTACCTACTCCTAGACGACCTTGGGAATCTGTCTCCATGGATTACATGTTGGCCTTCCTTCTACTAAGCACGTCAACAATTGAATTTTCATGGTCATCGACAGATTCTCTAAGATGGCCATCATGATGGCCTGCAAGAAGAGTATCATAGCAGAGGCCACTGCTAAGCTCTTCTTTGAATGAGTATGGACACACTTTGGGATCCCACAATCCATTTTCTCAGATCAGGACAACAGATTCCTAAGTGCATTTTGGTCAAGTCTCTAGTTGATGCTGGATACAAAACTTACTAAGCCCATGGCTTTCCATCCCCAAACTAATGGCCAAATATAGGTTGTCAATTGGATGATCGCACACATTATGTTAATGTACAACTCAAAGAATCCATGCACATGGGATGAGAGTCTCCCCAATGTCCAACACATCTACAAAAGAGCTCTCCACAGCTCAACAGGCCATAGCCCCTTTCAGGTAGGGCTAGGATTCCAGCCATTATGCCCCATTGATGTGGCCATACCATTTGCATCCACTCATGTAGATTCAACTCACGTTCAATCCGAAGTTGAAAGGGATAACAACTTCATTGAGCGCATTCAACACATCTGCCAACAGGTCCATGATATATTGGAAAGATCCAATGCTGAGGACAAGCCGCACCATGATCAACATCGAGCGTTGCACAAGTTCCAATTCGGTGACAAAGTTTGGCTACATTTGTAGAAGGAGCACCTTGTTGGACCCCACCACAAGCTTCGCCCACTCCGATATGGGTCGTACCATCACCAAGGCCATCGGTGACAATGCCTTTGAGCTCAGCATCCCACTGTTCCTTGGTCTGCATCGAGTGTTCAATTTAGATCTCCTTCGGCCATACTTTCCACCATTGTTGGACACATCTGACATTGCAGAACAACTCACACCAACAGAGCTCAACCCGAACTGTATGGAACATGCCACAACTGATCAGATCATGGATGCACAGATCAAGAACACTCACCAACAAAGGATATAGCTATATCAAGTTGTCAAAGCAGGCCAACTTCTTCACCAAGGCAAGTGGTTCATCAGGGACCAAGTTCAACAGAAATTTCCTCACCTCATGGAGGCTCTGCACGCAATGGGGAACATTACTTCCTAAGGGGGGAGGAATGATTCAAGTGGATATTGGTGGCCACCCACCTATTCCAACCAGACCCCCCAGTCAATTTCATATGTTTCCTTGGTCATTTCAACATTTACTATTTTTAGCAGTTTTTTGGGTCTTGAACTTCCGGATCAATTTTGACCCACTAAACGGTGTTTTTTTGGGGTCTATAGCAGGCTTGTAGCCATAGGAATAGGCTTGTGATGAAACCTTTAGTACTCATAGAGACATTTATAACAAGGTATCGTACACGCCAAAGAGAGATAACATGACCAAGTTACAACCTGGGGAAGTTGTTTGCCCAACTAACCCCTATGGGGCCCACAAACTCTTGGTGTTACATCTCTTGGGGTTAAGGTTTTGGTTTTTAAGGTTTTCTCATGTTTTCCAATAATAAATAGGCCCTTGAGCCTCATTGTAACACATTTCATAGGCATGTAGCCGCCACATCTCTTCTCAGAGATAAGCTACCATCACCCGAGCTATCTTATTTCCATTCTGTTTGTAAGCATAGTTCAATATTTTTCTATTACTGAAATGAAGTGTTTGTCTTCTACAACTCTATGTTTATGATTATATCTATAAGTTGTTTCGTTCCTATTTAAGTTTGGATCACAAACTTAGTTATTTTTTCCTCTGATTGAGCTCCTATTTCCTTGTGTTGTTCCACGAGAGATTAGGCCCCAATTATTTAGGAATTTCTCCGAAATGGATTGTGTATTTCCTTAAGTTGGTCATCTGACTACATGCAACACCTGTACACTCAAGACTAGTCTACAATTGATGTTACACTAACTTGGAATCTCCACCAAGCCCAAGGAACTTGAATTATCTGCATGCACTAGCCATTTTGGGTTGATTGATCAACTAAGTGGATGGTCACAGTGTTTTATTGAAGTCCCATTGCACAGCTGACCCTCCACTAGTTCCTCCGACAATTAAAACTAGTTTAACTAAAAACCCTTAGATAACTGACCTTGATTGTTAAAAATTAGAAATCACACATGCTTAAATGAACTCTAACTCCTCCAACTCAAAATTACTTAGTAAACTTGGTGGTGCAAGCCATGTCACACAAGTTAATTGCATCCAAGTTGTTTGCTAATGCGGTCATTCAAAATTTCTCAATTTAATCAAGGTAAAATCATATTGAGAATTTATTGCTGCATTTTTCAACAGGAAGTACTTGAAAAATAAGAACTATAAGACAGTAACATATTTTGTCCAAAAAGGTTTCACTAATATTACATCATATAGTATTTAAACTTTCCACGTCATTACCAGAAAATTGTCATTAATGCTACATGTTTTACAGTTTCATTCTAAATGAGAGTCACTCACAGTGTGCAATTCCGAGAAAAATATTGTACAACACATATGATAATTCTATTTGTAACCAACTCTTCTAACTTGTGTTTGTAACGTGTATGCTAAAAGGATTGCATGATGAACAACTAGCGAATGCTTCTATGAACAACAAAGTGAAAATTAGTAAGTGGTATTTTGACATTAGCGTATCAATATTATACATATGTATTAGACACTTAAGACAATTGGACTAGTAGATAGAAAAAATTGTAATAATAATAATAATAATAGTGAAGAAAATAATGTTGGACTATGAATATTTAAGTTTAATGCCTTTTCTTTTAAAAAAAATCAACGCCATGTGTCCCTAGATGAATTTACATAGTTGTTGTTGTTGTTGTTGTTGTTTTTTTTTTTTTTTTTTTTTTTTTTCTTTTTATATCTTAGTAATATTCACACAAAATTTTTCATAACATCGGCACATGCACAACAACCGCCGCACAACTCCGTCTGCACAACTACTTCTGTACTCAATACCGCCCTTAATTTCTATTCAAAAATTTTCACATGAAACCTTTGAACACCTAGCTTCGAAAATGACATTAATTAATGATTATACATTGTGAAAATGAATATGAACCCATCAATAACACTGTGGAGGAAGTGCTTCGCCTTGTAAATGAAATGCTCACACCATGCAGAGGCCACCAACAAGTTTGACCCCCCATTTTCAGTGCTTGTTAATTTTCCAGATGTACACAATGTTCACCAAGCATGTAGATGTGTCGCTATTTGTGACCATCTATTATTGTGAAAATCAATGATATTATTGGCTATATTGTAAGTGTAAATAATGCTTATGTTTGTATTTGTGAATATGTTTAAAACTAGGCATATGTGCGCAAGTGTAGAAGAATTTTGTTGTGCGGAGGAAGCTTTTAATGTGCGGATCGCCCTACTTAGCACAAAAGGCTTATATTGCTAATAGTTTAGTATTAAATAATGCATATTTTCTCAATAATATTGTTTATGCTTATATTATTGATAATATTTTAGTTGAAAATAATGCATACTATTGCTATTCAATTGATTATAAATTTTAGTATTAAAAATGCTTACTTTATGCTTATATTATTAGTAATATTTACTTGTAAATAATGTATATGTTCATATTTCTAAATATGTTTCAAATTAGGCATTTTTGTGGAAGTATGAAAGAAGTCCATTGTATGGAGAAAACTTTCGATGTGTAGTTTGTCGCACTTGGCACTAAATGCTTTTATTGCTAATAATTTACTATTAAACAATGTATATTTTTTGTTTTCAATAGCATCAAAGAAAACACTAGACTTATATGATATTGTTGCTAATATTTTAGTAAAGGATTTTATTACTAAAATTTTAGTATTAAAAATGCATATTTGTTGTTTGCATTAGTACCAAAGTAAACGCTAGACTAATACGATATTTTGCTAATATTTAAATGGAATCCATATTTCATACACTTTTCTTCCACACATGCTATATTTAGACATGCTTTCTCAACTTCTTTCCCACACATAGTTCATACTTTGCATAGTAAAATTGTAGGTTTTAACCCCGTACAGAAATTACATGCATACGAATTCTAAGAACAGAAAATAAACAATGTGAGAGCATAACACATAAAACACATATACACAGAGATTTTCCCCTGGATCCAATAACCGGGACTACCAGCTTGATTTTTCATTATGTTCCTTTCAATGTTACAATACATATACATACATGCCGAAGCATCCAATACCATGGACTAAAAACCATCGCACCCAAAACCATGTGTGAAAACCATGCACAAAATCATAGGTAGGTTCGCCCACCTAATATAGGGTCCCAAAAAAATTTCCCCGGGTTGTTGCCCCAGACCTCATAGAGGGGGGCTAACCACGCCCCTCAAACCCCCTGTGACCCCCCCGCTGCACAATCAACTCAACGAAGGGGGAGCTCCGCCCTCCCTGTAACCCCCCTGTTAACTAGAGAAACTAGTTGTGGAAAGAATATAACACAACCCAACATTCTCCCACTTGTTGTTTTCTTTCCACAGGGGGCCATAGGAGAGCTTAATCATTTATCCAACCCTGCAACACCCATTGTTTCTCTACACCAAGAGAACTTCTCAGAGCTCACATATTTTGTCAATGCATCTGCAATATTCTTCAAAGTGTCCACCTTTACCAAAAACACCTTTTTGTCTTCTATCATATCCCTCACAAAGTGATACTGAACATCAATGTTCTTTGTCTTTGAATGATAAGCAGGGTTCTTTTCCAATAAAATTTCACTTTGGCTGTCATAGTATATCCTTATAGCTCCTTGTACTAACTCCATACTTGAACACAATCTCTACAACCAAACTGCGTCCTTTCTTGCATGAGTGGCTACCATGTATTCTGCCTCTGTAGCTGATAGTGCCACTACAGATTGTTTCTTACTCATCCAATTGACTGCATCTCCAAATAGGTTAAACACATACCCACTTGTAGATCTTCTTTGATCCAAATCTCCAGCCCAGCCTGCATCAAAAAATCCACAAATATCCAACACTTTATCCAATCTTGGTCTTCCTTTGTAGCACAAACCATAATCACTAGTGCCACGCAAATACCTGAAGAACCTCTTCACTATTGTCCAATGCTCCTTTCCTGGTTTTCACATAAACTTTCTCAATACTTCCACTGCATGTGTAATGTCTTGTCTAATACAGACCATCGCATACATCAGGCTACCAACTGCACTTCCCTATGGAACACGGGACATGTCCTCTTCCTCTTCTCGTGTCTTGGGACACTGGTCAGCAGATAACTTTACACCTACAGGAATAGGAACCTTCACCGGTTTACTATCTTGCATATTAAACCTTTGCAGTATTGTCTCAACATGCTTCCTCTAGTTTAACTAGAGCTTCCTCTTTGCTCGATCGCTTTTAATTTCCATGCCCAAAATATAGTTTGCAAAACCAAGATCTTTCATGTCGAATTTGGAGGACAATTGGGTCTTCAAATCCTGGATAGTTTCTTTGTCATTTCCAACCAGCAACATATCATCCACATACAAGACCAGATAAATAACACAGTCGCCAATCAATTTAAAATACCCACAGTGATCTGCTTTGCTTCTAGTGAAGCCAAGTCCCCATATAAATGTATCAAATTTCCGATACCACATCCTTGGTGACTGTTTTAACCCATACAGAGACCTTTTTTAACTTGCATATCAGTTCTTTCTTACCCTTCACCACAAAGCCTTCAGTTTGCTTCATGTAGATCTCCTCTTCCAAATCCCCATGAAGAAATGTTGTCTTCATATCCATCTGTTCTACCTCAAAATCAAAAGTAGCAGCGACAGATAAAAGTAATCTAATAGAAACTACCTTGGCAGCAAGAGAAAAATATCACCAAAATCAATTCCCGACACCTAGGAATAACCTTTTGCTACCAACTGAGCTTTGTATTTCTCCACCTTTCCTTCTGCATTTGTCTTCTTCTTAAACAACCATTTTCTACCGATGGGTTTCCTTCCAGCCGGCAACTCCACCAGATCCCAAGCCTCATTTTTGTGCAAAGATGCCATTTCATCAACCATGGCCTCTTTCCAGAGTTTCCCATCCTCTGAATCTACTGCTTCCTTCACATTTCAGGGATCATCATCAGTAATAGATAAAGAAAAATTTGAACAGAAAGCAAATGGACTATACCTTTTTGGCTGCCTTCTTTCTTGAACTGATCTTCTCACAACCGGAGTTTGTGGCTCTTCATCTTATGATTTCTCTTCTACTGTAGAGTTTGATTATTCTTCCTTTAGCTCAAACTCTATCTTCTTGGGTTCCTTTGATGGGACTTCATGTTTAATAACATATTTCACCTCTTTGAACACCACATCTCAGCTGTACACAACCTTCCTTTTTACTGGGTTCCAAAGCTTATAACCCTTTAAACCATCCTTATAATAAATAAATATGCACTTTTCAGATTTACTATCCAGCTTTGTTCTTTTCTCCTTTGGAGCATGTACATGTGCATCACATCCAAATACCCTCATATGTGAAAGAGAGGGTTTCTTACCAATCCATACCTCTTGTGGAGTATTATCCTCCAACACTGATGAAGGTGATCTATTGACTAGGTAACATGCAATCTCCACCACCTCTGCCCAGAATTCTTGTCCTAACCCAACACCACTAAGCATGCTTCTTTCCCTTTCCATCAACGTCTTGTTCATTCTTTCTGAAACTCCATTTTTCTCAGGTGTGTATGAAGTAGTCTTTTGTCGTGCTATACCACACTTCTTACAAAATTATTCAAATTCCTTCTTGCAAAACTCTCCACTATTATCTGTCCTCAGCACCTTTATCTTCTCTGGTTTTCCACCAAAGCCTTAAATTATTTAAACCTGTCAAAGACTTCGGATTTCTTCTTAAGGAAATATATCCATGTATTCCTTGAGAAGTCATTTATAAATGATACATAGTACATAGACTTACCCAGTGATGGAACCTTCATAGGTTCAAACACATCACTGTGCACAAGCTCTAATATTTGTTTCGCCCTCTTACCACCAGAAGGGAAACTCACCCGATTCTACTTCCCATATACACAATTTTCACAGAAATCAAAATCCAAAGAGCAATTAGTCATACCTTCTACCATACCTTTACCATGAAGTATTCAAAGGCCCTTCTCTCCAATATGTCCAAGCCTTTGATGCCATAGCATGGTCTTTTCTCCATAGACCACTAGATTTTTTGCTCCACTTTCAAGAACCACATAACTGTTGCACCCATCAACAACAGTGCTACCTTGCAGCTTGTACAGAGTTCCAATCTGAACTCCCCGCATCAATACCAGTGCTCCTCGAACCATCTTGTAGGTATCCTTCTCGAAAACTATTTTTACACCTGCATCATCTAGCTTGCTTATACAAATTAGATTTCTGTCTAATTCAGGAATATGCAGAACACCTGGAAGTTTTCTAACCCTTCCACCTTGCAACTTTAACTTGACTTTTTCGCGACCAACGATTTTAGCCTTCCTATCATCCCCCAAGAAGACATCACCACCATCATATTTCTCAAACTCGTAGAACCACTCGCTATGGAGAGTGAAGTGAAAGGATGCACCTAAGTCAATCAAGCATGCCTCATGATCTACATGTGTACTTGAAGAAGACAAGTACACATCCCCACCTTCACCTGAGGTGGTTTTCGCCTTTGCAGAAGGAGCATCATCAAATCCCTTTCCTTTATTAGGAGATTTAGATTTACAGACCCTTTTGTAGTGCCCTTCCTTTTCACATTTCCAGCACGCCTTTACATGTTTTCTTAGATATTTAGATCTCCCTCTAGATTTAGATCTCCCACTTAATGACTTATTTTTGTTTTTGTTATGGGGCCTTCCTTGTACATACAAGGCATCACCATTCTGGCTCTCCATATTTTTCTGTCTCATCTCCTCCGTCAGCAACGATGAGACTATTTCATCAAACTGCAAAGAAATTGCATTGCTACCTATTACAATAACCAGACTATCCCACGAATCTAGTAGAGAACACAACAAAATGATGCACTTATCTTCATCTAAAATTTTAATATCAACATATAATAACTGACTTACCATAATATTGAATGCGTTTAGATTCTTTGTCACCGAGTCTCCATCTTTCATCCTCAGGTTATACAACTTTTTCCATAGGAATAGTTTATTCACCAGAGACTTAGATTGGTACAAAGTCCCTGTAGGAATTTACAGGATAAGTTCCTCAGATAGAACACCAAAGGACACCGCTCACAAACAGATCACAGATCAATACACCAGTACTTTTGACGTGGTTAAAACCCTCAAAGAGGGAAACATTCCACGGCCTGAGCCAACGCGGCCACTTCAGGCAATTTATTAATAAAAGAATGAAAATTTACATAAGCTTCTCTCATGAACGGTTAACCTACAAATGACCCTCCATGCTCTTTAAATAGAGATCATGGACCAATCGAGTGTTAAGCCACGGATCAAGTGTCGGTAATACCAAGGGGAGAATGAACCGTCAGATCACTACATATCGTGACCGTTGGATTGTAAGTTACAAAATGTACATAGTAAAGAAACACACTTTACCTAACTCTATACTAGACCAAGTTATACTTAACTATTTCCTATGTGTCGGAATATCCTAACATCCCCCCTTAAGAACAACTTGGGATAGGATTGAAGGATTTACAAATATGACACAATAGGAGAAGCAAGGAGGCACTAGAGCCTATCCCCCCTTAGTGACAACTTCCTGAACTCCAACCATAAATCGAAGTTTAGTTAACTTCGCCTCTGTGAGAGCCTTTGTAAAGATGTCTGCAACTTGATCATCTGTTGAACAATATTGCACTTCAAGAACATGGTCGTGGATGAGCTTTCTGATGAAGTTCATGTGTAGTTCAATGTGTTTTTTGTGCTGATGTTGGACTGGATCTTTGCATAGTTGAATGGCACTTTGATTATCACACCAAAGTGTAGTCGGATGCTGCTGCTGAAAGCCAAACTCTGATAGGATCTGACGAAGCCACAAGGCTTCCTTACTAGCTTCTACGGCACCACAATACTCTGCTTCTGCTGAAGAAAGAGAAATGGTGCCTTGTTTCTTGCAAGCCCATGTAATAGGTCCTGAACCAAGAGTGAACACATAACCTGCAGTAGACTTCGATCATCAGGGTCACCAGCCCAATCGGAATCAGTGAAACCAACCAATAGAGGAGATGCTTCGGCACTGTAATGAATCCCAAACTGAACTATACCTCGAACATAACGAAGTATTCTTTTAGCTACTTTCTAATGACTTTCACGTGGGTTTTGCATAAACCGAGCAACAAGGCCAACAACAAAGGAAAGGTCAAGACGAGTATGGGTTAGATACAAAAGTTTTCCTACATGTTGACGGTATAAGGTAGCATCAACTTCAGGAGAAGTACAAGTGACTGAAAGTTTGACTCCAGACTGAAAGGGAGAATGGGTTGGCTTACAGTCTTCCATGTGGCGTAGAATATCATGAGCATAGTTTGACTGAGAAAGGGAAATACCTTCTTTGGATTACAAGACTTGAAGACCAAGAAAATAATGTAAGTGTCCTAAGTCTGTCATTTCAAACTTCCTTTTAAGGCTAGACTTCACATGGTTTATAAGGTTGGGATCACTACCAATCAGGATAAGATCATCAACATAAAGAAAAAGAATGATAAGAGACTTGCCCACTTTCTTGGTGTAGGCAGTATTGTCAGAATGACACCTAGAAAAGCCATTTTCTAAAAGAAAGTTATCCATTTTGGCATACCAAGCTCGAGGAGCTTGCTTGAGACCATAAAGGGATTTCTTAAGCCGACATACAAGGTTGGAGTCTGTTGTATAAAGCCAATAGGTTGTTCCATATAGATTTCTTCATGCAAGTCCCCATGCAAGAAGGCGGATTTAACATCCATCTGATGGACTTCCCATTTGAAAGAGGAAACAAGGGAAAGAACAAGGCGGATAGAGTTCATTTTGGCAACAGGGGAGAAGGTTTCAGTATAGTCAATGCCTTCAACTTATGGAAAACCCTTAGCAACAAGAAGAGCTTTATGTTTATCAAATTTCCCATCTGGTCCATACTTGGTTCTGTAAACCCATTTGCATCTAACAAGTTTTCATCCCTTTGGTAGAGGAACAAGATCCCATGTATCATTTGCCAATAATGAATGATATTCTTCATTCATAGCTGCTTCCCAATCTAGATGTCTTGAAGCTTCTGCAAAGGTGTCAGGATCATAATTCACTGAAGCTTGAGCCAGTAAAGAAGAGGCTCTATCAAACTGAGAACGTGTACGTCGATGATTTGTAGGATCACCGGCAAGATCACCTACTGCATCCCGAGTAGCACAGACCCATTTTGGAAGCTGAGGAGCTGAAGAAGGATCCTAAGAAGGTGGGGGAGGATTTTCATCCTTGCTTTCATCATCTGAAGAAGAAATATTTTCAAAAGTATAAGAGATAGGGAGAGGTGGCACATCCGCCGAACTAGGCTCGCAAGCCAATATATTTTCAGCAAACTTTACATCTCTTCTAATGATAACATTTTTGGACTTAAGTGGAATAAGTCTATATCCTTTGAAATCTTCAGAATATCCGACAAAAATACATTTTTCACTCTTAGGTTCTAAAGCTTTATGTTTCTCATCTGGAATATGGGCCCATGCTTCACTTCCAAAAACACGAAAGTGACTTACATCTGGTTTAATTGAGCTCCATGCTTCTACTAGAGTGACATATTTAAAACCTTAGTAGGAGTGCGATTTATTATGTAATTTGCACAGTTAATTGCTTCTGCCCAATAATTAAGACTAAGTCCTTTAGATTGAAGCATACAATTAGCCATTTCCTTTAAGGTGCGATTCTTCCTTTCAGCTACACCATTTTGTTGTGGAGTATATGGAACAGTATGTTGCATTTGAATTCCATGCTCAGTGCAAAAGTTGATGAAGTTGTTTTTAACATATTCTCCGCCATTATTAGATCTTAGCTTAAGAATTTGATGTCTAGATTGTTTTTCAAAAAATGCCTTAAAGGCCAAGAACATGTTAAATACTTCACTCTTGAGTTTTAAGAAGTATACCCAAGTGCGTCTGGAGAAATCATCAATCAAAGTTAAGAAATACTTGTAGCTAGAGAAGGAAACAACTGGAAGTGGACCACATAAACCACTATGCACAAGCTGTAAAGGGGCTGAGGCGTGCCAAGAGGCACGTTTTTCAAAACTGTCGTGATGATGTTTTTAGAGTACACATCCGGAACAAACACCATCTCTGCAAGATACCATTGGAAGACCTGTCACCATATTTTCTTTACATAGAATCTGAAGAGAGCGATAGTTTAAGTGACCAAATCGCTCATGCCAAAGTTTGCTCACTTTATCATTATGAGCAACAAATATTGAGGGAAGATTTGATGACCCAAAGTTGTGAAACTTATACAACCTTGTAGAATCATCAGCAACGCCAGTAGCTAAAATCTGTCTAGGATCTCTTAGGTCCTTAATTACAACATCGTGAGGTGAAAATTCAATGATTTTACCTTCACCTGAATGGGTTATCTGATATACAGATAGAAGTTTGCAGGATAAGGTTGGAACACATAATACGCCATTAAACTGACCATTGTCTATATGAACAGTTCCAGTCCCTACAACACTAAGAGATCTATTATCACCAACATATATATTTTTGGTGTTACAATCATTTAAATAAGAAAACATGGCTTTGTTTTTGGCCATGTGATAAGAAGCTCTAGAATCAATGAGCCACTCATGAGAATGAGAAGAAGAAGATATATTTAGTGCATAGCTAGACCGAAATGCTTGACAACCACATGCAGAAAGTGCCATTCCTGAAGATGAAGTTGAAGTTGAAGAGTGCTCCAAATGGATGTTATGCTTCTTCATTGCTGCTTCCAAGGCTTCCATCTTCTTAAAGCATTTGGATTCTAAGTGGCCATCTCGATTACAAAAGTTGCAATGTCTATCAGTCTTCTTCCCTTTGTTTTTATTTGTCTTATCATTTTGTTGAAATGATTTTTCATTTTGAGGTTGAAATTTCTTAGGACCCTTGTTTGGTTTAGGACCATTCTTTTTAGGATACAACTTCTTAGGACTCTTTGGATTTGGTTGCTGCTGGGTGGCTAATGCTTTCTTGGAAGAGTTTCCAAGATTAAGAAGACCAAGGTGTAAGAGTTTTTCTTGTTCTCTTATTAAAGAATCAAAGGAAGGGGACTTGTAGTCTTGTCCTTGAGAAATGAAGGCTTCTCTTGTATAATGGAAGGTGGAAACAAACACAGAGTAGGTTGGTCCCAACTTAGTAAGAATGGAATAGATAAGGTTACTATCTTCTTTCTTAACCTTAACACCTTCCAAGAGAAGTCTAAGGGTCTTGAACTTGGACAAAAAATCTTCAAAGCAAGAAAAATTATTGGGGTCCAATGTAAGCAACTCATTTTCAAGTTGATGGGCTCTAAGTTCATTTTTAATTCCAAAGACTTTAGTAATCTGTTTCATTGCTTCTTCAGGAGCATCAAGTTCTGCAATATGGAATCTAAGATCTGGAGAAATAGACATCCCTATCAACCCACGTTCTTGATCTTGCCTATTTTCCCATTTAGCTGCCTTATCTTCATCTTTCGGTTTGGTTTCTTGGCCTGTGGCTATTCTGTAGAGACCTTTACTTCTAAGTATATCCACAATGTAGGACCACCATTGGAAGTAGTTGGTGCTGTCAAGAATAACTTGGCATGGACTTTCCATTTTAACAGAAATTGAAGCTATAGATGCTGAAACTAAGTGTTCCAATGGAAAGATCTCAAAATATTAGGCTGTTTAAAAAAAACGGTTCTGAAAATGGTTTCCGGATGAAGAAGTTATGGCTTTTTGAAGAAAATTTGATGAAGTCGCCGACGAAGTGCGGGAATGTGCGGAAATGAAAAATCCGCCCCCACAAAAAGGAGACTTGAACTCAAGACCTCTACTCTCATAAATTAGCTTAGGACCAAGTGAGCTATACAAAAAGTTTGATTGAGAGAGAGAGAGAGAGAGAGAGAAGAGAGAGAGAGGGGGGCGGGGGGTTGAAGCTTTGGGTTGCGTGCTTGCTTTGAGAAAGCTCTTTTTTCCCCACAAAACAAAAAACACAAAACCCAACACGGACATACAAAAAAAATGAACCTTCGAAGTTAGCTTTTAGCCGGAAACTAAATATTTTCCTCAATGCTTCTGATTTTCCGAGATCACACTAAGGCGCAGCGGAAAAGAGCATATGCATGAGGAAAATCCTTCCTTTCTATTTCTAATTTGCCCAGATCGCACAGAGTCGCGGGGAAAAGAGCATACACAGAAATGAAAGGTATAGATCCGGTAATAAAAAAGGATAAATAAACTGAAACCGAAATAAACAGAGAGAAAATAACTGTAAACTGCAAATAAACATTGTATACCTCCAGATCTTAAAAATGACGCAGCTAGGGCTACCGGAAACCTTTTCGCTTGAAACGAAAGGGGTTCCTCACTGGAACAGATGCTCCCAACACAACATAGCAGTCCTCTTAGCCCGAAAGCAGTCAGAAATAGTAGATCTAGGAAACAACAGTCGGATGCAGTTCTACCGGCTTCAGATTTGGATCACCAACGGACGCGGCCCTCAAATTGCTCTGATACCATGTAGGAATTTACAGGGTAAGTTCCTCAGATAGAACACCAAAGGACATCGCTCACAAACAGATCACAGTTCAATACACCAGTACTTTTGATGTGGTTGAAACCCTCAAAGAGGGCAACAGTCCACGGCCTGAGCCAATGCGGCCACTTCAAGAAATTTATTAATAAAAGAATGAAAATTTACATAAGCTTATCTCATGAACGGTTAACCTACAAATGACCCTCCATGCTCTTTAAATAGAGATCATGGACCAATCGGGTGTTAAGCCACGGATCAACTGTCGGTAATACCGAGGAGAGAATGAACCGTCGGATCACTACATATCATGAATGTCGGATTGTAAGTTACAAAATGTACATAGTAAGAAACACACTTTACCTAACTCTATACTAGACCAAGTTATACTTAACTATTTCCTATGTGTCGGAATATCCTAACAATCCCTAACTTGTCCCACAAAGCCTTAGTCATAGCTTCCCCTGATACATTTAGCAATACTGAATCTGAGACACACAATCGTATTGTGCTCTTTGCCTTCTGATCCAACTTATTCCATTCTTCATTAGACACTCACGTTGGTTTAGTAGCCAGATCTACGGTGATCCACTGGTCTTTATCCACCAACAAATCCTCCATCTTGAGTTTCCACAACTCAAAACTCTAACCATTAAATTTCACGGTCTCTGTCTTTCCACTGCTCACCACCTTCTTTCACCACCAGAATTGATCCCGCAGATCTCCCATTGAATAGGTTCTACCATAGGCTCGAGCGAAACCCCTTAGCAATAAAGGCGTCCCCTTGAAGCATAACACATAAAACACATATACACAGAGATTTTCCCCTGAATCCCAAAACTGGAACTACCAGCCTGATTTTTCATTATGTTCCTTTCAATGTTACAATAGATATATATATACATGTTGAAGCATCCAATACCATGGAATGAAAACCATCTTGCCCAAAACCATGTGTGAAAACCATGCACAAAACCATAGGTAGGTTCACCCACCTAATATAGGGTCCCAACAAATTTTCCCTGGGGCGCTACACCAGACCCTGTAGAGGGGGGCTAACTGCCTCCTGCAAACCCTCTGTGACCCCCCCCATTGCACAATCGACGCAAAGAAGGGGGGGCTCCACCCACCCTCTAACCCCCTCGTTAACTAGGGAAGTTATTCGTGGAAAGAATATAACACAACCCAACAAAAACTTTGCACAACGAAACACAATCATATTCGTCGTTCTCCCGCACATACCCTATCATTCGTAAACATGTGTACAATATACGATCTGGGAATTACATAATTATCTTTCCACAACGAAATATTAAGTGAATATTTGTTCAGGATATCGAAAAACATATCCCATGTTATGCATAGTCAAAGCTCTACAAAACGAAACATAAAAATAATAATATCATATTAACAATAATAGTTTAACATTAGCTTCCCTATACACCCGTCATTTAAAATCTATGTTGATGTATATGATATTATTGATGATATTTGTATTTCTGAATATCTTTTTATATTTGTGTGGAGAGGTTCGTATTTCATCAAGACTGCTCGTTCCACACAATGACGACTGCACATTTTTTTCCGTACCCACTGCATCTGGACACATAACTCTATTGCGTAGAGATGTTCTCGTTCATCTACTAAAGATTTTTATTACTAATATTTTAGTAAGCAATTGAAGTATACAATATTATTGTTCATATTCATATTTAGGAATATTGTTTTGTATTTGTGCAGAGAGGTTCATATTTCGTTCACATTTCTTTTTCCGCACTTCTCACTCCTCACAACGACGACTTCACAACTTCTTTCGTACACACTATATCTAGACACATAACTCTATTTTCTGGAGTGGTCCACATTTCATCCACTAAATTCTTTTATTGCTAATGTTTTAGTAAGAAATTAGCATATACAATATTATTGGTGATATTCGTATTTTCGAATATCTTTTTGTATTTGTGTGGGGAGGTCCATATTTCAACTACATATGTGTCCCAACCCATGCTTGTTATGCACAATGACAACTGCTCAACTTATTCCATACATGCCATATCTGGATATTTAACTCTATTTTGCAGAGAGGTCTGCATTTCATTCACATTTATGTCTCATTTATTTCATCCACTAAAAGCTTTTATTGCTAATATATTACTAAGAAATTAAGGTATATGATATTATTGGTGATATTTATATTTCCGAATATCTTTTTATATTTGTTCGGAGAGTTCCATATTTCATCCACATTGCTTGTTCTGCACTGCTTTCTCCGCACAATGACAATTGCACAACTCATCTCGTACATGCTAAATCTGGACATGTAACTCTATTGTGCGAAGAGGTCTGCATTTCGTTCACTAATACACAACTTCTCTCCTGCACAGACTACATACTACATAATATTCTTGGTTCTCCCACACATAACCGGTTCTCCATAAATATTCATACAACATACGATATGGAAATTTATAAAAGTATTTCCACATTTTTTCTCTGCATAGGCTATGCACATGCAAAACCACCTCTGCACAGTTACTTCCATACTCAATAATGCCATTCAATGAGTAATTGACATTTGAAATTGTTATTAATGGAATTAATATACATGTCCTAAATACACAATTGCTTTATTGATCGCTTAGTATGTAGGTAAATATTGCTATGTTTCTACCTCCATACATCCATCCCTGTCACATGTTCCACACATTGTTTATTTGCACAAGAAATGCTTCGTAAACTGTTTTTTTCTCTTCAAAAAACTTGATAATTACGATAAAGGTACTTAACCTTTGTTTTTTTTATTATGAACTGAACAATGACATTCATACTATAAAAAATGTTTCATTATCAATTCAATTCAATATATACAAATTATTACTTCACAATGTTATCCGAATTTGCATTATTTCAAAGCATTAAAATATTAAACATAAAATCATGATTTTGAAACCAATGAAATATTAAAATTAATGTGTATTCTCAAAATTAATACAAAATATAAATTATTATTAGCTGAGTTGATCTATATTGGATCATTATACTGTTTTTCATCCATCTCCATGCATTCAGAGTACAAAAAGTGGAGGAATAAGGTCACGGGACTGTCTTTACTCACGAGACCTAGTTTGGCGAAATGGGGTTGGAAACCTTCCAAAAGTGTTTTGAGGCATCAAACGACGTTTTTTGGGGGTAAAACTTTTCCAGCTTAGCATCGCACCTTTCCATGTTATTCTATTCATAAATATCTTTCCAACGTTGTAAGATCCACGTCAATAAGAGTCTGTATGCAAAATTTATGCCACTCAAAAGTTGACCTTCATGTTTTCACACCTATAGTTCAGGAGGATGTTGCGTCAACCCCCCATTATTCATGAAAAAGGGGATAGCCACGTGTTTTTTATGCAAAACACTCTAGAAGTGTCTATTTTGTAACTCTAGTTAAGATTTGATGTACTCAAACTTAACCACTAGTAGGCTATTGGGTTGTGTTATAATCGGGTCATTAGAAGGAAGAGAAGTTCCATTATTTTGAGACAATTTTGCTCCATAGCTAAGTAAATATAGCCAGGAGAGGTAGGAGGTAGAGCACACAGAGAGGATTTGTTCATTGTAGCACCCTGCGGGCCATAGGCATTAATTCTTTGTACCTGCAACCTTATTTTCCAGATAGGGAAAGAGAGAGAAGTGACCTCACCTTCCAACTAGGTTTTCTCCCGAACGGGTTTCCTAGAGCATATTTTGTGTCTTATGTATGTGTGAGCTTATTTTTTTGTTCTCTAATTTTCTGCATAATTTCCATTCGCATGCATGCACTAATTACAGTTAAACTTATGGATCTAGAGATTTAAATAAACTGTAATAGTGTAGAAATTCAGAATTTTAATATATTATTATTAGATATATTGTGACAAAATGTCTAGTGTAATATCCATGGCATTTTATGGATCATGAGTTAACCGAAAAAACAAGAAGGTTTATTCAAATTCGAAACTGCAACACGTCCAATGTTCATTCTTACTAATAGTCTAATATTCATATTTGTTTGCCAATAGTCTAATGTCAATATGATTCTCATCAATTTTAATAGGTGAAGCTTGAGGTGGTTGTACAAAGAAAGCATGTATGGAAGAAGCGTGTGTGAAGGAAGTTATGTGAAGACTGGCATTAATTAATTAATTCAGTATTCCATATAGCTTTTATGCGAAAATGCAGAGTTTTTAATTATGCAATAGAACAACCTTTGAGCATAAGCACAATTATCAATGAACACCTTTTGCAGACTAACTATGATTTCCGCACTTCAGAAAAATATAATTGTGCATTAAGCTATGTTTTTTCTAATAACAATAAAACCTAGCAATAAAACAACAAAATTCCACATGCCAACTGGATGCTTCTATTTTTTTGCATTATTTTCTAGGTTTATTTTACATGCAAGATTCCAAAGCTAGCTTTTGCTGTGCGGAGGAAGCTGTGAAGAGGTAGCTATGCAGAGGAAGCGTGTGCGGAGGAAAAATGCTCATTGTGCAAAAATATTTGTGTGGGTAGAATCAATTAATTAGAATTAGAGGTAGGGACTATGTTGCATCGTATCTTCTTAGTATATTTATTATCTTAGTAAGATTCTTATCAAATATTGTGTGTAAAATCAAATGTCAATATTATCGAGTGTGGTTGTCATTGTTGTTATGATAGTGTGAAGTGTGAAGAAATGCAGACCCGACTTAATTAGCTGCAGAGACAAGGGAATATTCATTATATATAGCTAACTCTTGTAGTTGCCTCGGTCTTATTGCAAGCAACAAATATGCATTTTTAATACTAAAATATTAGCAATAAAAAACTTTAGTGCGAAGTACGATGTTCCACACATTGAAATTTTCCTCTGCACAATAGACTTCTTATGCACTTCCAGACAAATTCCTTATTTGAAACATATTCATAGATACAAACATAATCATAAAGACTTGTTTATAGTTATCTTTGCATAAATAGTCATAGAAGCAGAACTGTAGATTAAGTGCACTATACGAAGGAAGATTTGAAGCTTTGATCATCAGAATCTATGTACTTCGCACAAAATGTTGTTTGCAAAAATATCTGACCCTACTTCGGATAAATTTAAAAATATGATAAGAATTAACATTATTTATGCTTCATGGAAAAACAAACTATTCTCATGTTTCATGTTAGTAACATATATGTATCAATAACATAATACAAATTCTCAAAGAATAAGTTTGTAACATTAAGAAATACAATCACAGTAACAATAGCAATATCAAGTTTCAAATTTCAATCATCAAAGCTATAATTGAAATAAATAAACAAAATACAAATTCATAGAAGATCAAATATTAAGCATTGAGAAATCTGACTCAACGTGAATTGCTTGTATCAATAATGAAAATGTTCAATAGCTCGATTGATTGGCTCATTCACTTTGCTATTGTGGCATATTCTATTTAAGTACTTGCTTTTGCATCTACCAAAAGTAAATACGTTAACTATAATATGGAAAAGGAGAATTACAAAAGAAAACAAGCAACTTAATTCAAAAAATAGACTATGTGACATTAGTAAAATTAACAAATCAAGATAATTGAATACTAGTAAACAAAAAAGAAATATGCTAATATTTAAGGACACTTAAAATTTGTGAAAGCATATAGGCTAATTGTTTAACTATAAATTGCCTTGCAAATGCATGGCCTCTTGAACTAATTTCTTCAACTTATCCTGAATGAATTCTTTCACTGGTCCCATTATAATCTCTAGCCTTGCATGTTGATTGAATAATTGTTTTTCAATTTCCATTGCCCCCTCTTGTAACTGAGTGATTAACACAAATTTCTTGTCATTAACACTAACAAATTCAACTACCCATCTGTCAATTTATTTTGTAGTAAAATCAGTTATAACATTAAACTACTCTGCCATTGACTGTTTTCTCTTGTCCAATTCAAATATTAGCGTACCTTTTGTAATCAATTCATAATTTCGTATAATGCATGGACCATCTAGATCTTTAAAAAATTGCATGGCCTTTAGAAAAACATGACTTCTTTTATTCTCTAGTATCTTACATTCAAAAATAATGTTTTCTAGTGTATTGATTCTTTTGGACCATCTAGCTTTGATTTTCCTCATTCGATTAGCATTTGGTAATTTTTTGTTTTTCTTGTCCAAATCAAACAACAATTCAAGCTTTTGACCAAAAGAAAGAAAGTAATTATTGATGAAATGTTTGTATTCGGTAACATTATTTAAGAGAAAATCGACAAATAAGTTCATTTATTGCACTAACCATAGAAAAATAGAAATTGTCTACCATACATGCTCAATGATTTCTAATCTCTGGCATATATTACTGTTTATATGAAATTTGGCTGCATTAACCAATTGCAGTGCTCCAATAGATCCATGAGATGTGCTAGTAGTGGTAATTGGGGATTTTTGAGTCCATATTTTGATTGGAGTCATTAAAAAAGGACCCATATTTAAAGCATTTTCCAAAATCTCTATTATTGCTTTCAATAGAGGGTTCTCTTCATTTTGTTCCTTAATAGACACTGCAAGCACATTCTCGGTAGCTTCATGCAATGTCAAAACATTTGTCATTGAAGTTCTAGACATCTGAAGATTCACTTTTTCAGTATCAATAACCTTTTTACCATCCATCTTTACTTTTTCAATTCTCAATATTTTACTCTCTCTGTTTGAGTTTGCATCTTGAAAAGAGACAAACTGATCATCGAAAATAGAAAATTATTTGGCAATTTTCTTCATTATTTTCTGATTTTCATTCAAAACACTAATGACCCACTTAAGGAGTGGAGTTTCAATATCCTCGTTGACAACTTCTTGATTGCTTCTTGCTTGTAGAGGAATTTTACATTTTACCAATTGATGCTTCTTGTCATCTCTGACAGTTGATAGCTAACCGTGAATAAACTATACAACTTCAGTATATTTTTTGTTTTCTTTCACTTGAAGACGAAGACAAAGCAGTTTCAAGTATGCAAACGTAATGTTGCATAGTTTTTTTACTTCTTTGTTTACATCTTGTTTCACTACTAATACTTGCTTATTCAAAAATATCTCTAATAGTACTTGCAAATTTATCAAATAGTGTTTTACCCCAAAACCCATAAATTTGAATAATCATATTATTTTCTTTGTCTTCATGTATGCCCTTCTCCTAGAGGAAAATTTGTGCTTTGCTAGATATTTGATGGGGTTTTCGTCTAGGTATAATGAAAATAACTTTTTTTACAAAAATAACTTGAATTAGACAAAATTTGAAATAGCTTGTTGTTTCCACAATATGGGATAGAAGAATTGCATTAGTTCTTTGCCAATACTGAAATTAGGATTATGTGGCAACTCATCAAAAGTGTGACTTGAAACGAGGGTTGTTAAGAAATACACCATCATGAAAAACCTATTTCTCTTCTGCAAATCTACTAACTGAAAAAACAGTTCATTTGAAATAAGATCATCCTAGTCAAATACATAATTTTTTATATGAGTAATAGAGCACATAGAGGATGGAACTTGGCATAGTAACAGTAGTTTCTAGGCCCATTAAACGCGCATACAGCCTAAAAAACTCTTTGAATGGTTCTCTAAATAAAGTGATATCTACAGAGAAAATATTAGAAGGAACCTCAGAATCTGCAAAGCGAAATCCTGTAATATTTTCAAGCTATTTTCCTCTGATACTAGAAATATCTTTGCATTTGACAAATCTAACCACATATTCAGAATTGGTAGCTTCAATATCCACCTAAATGTCTCAGCACTCTAAGAAATACCAATGTCTTTGACTGATAGTCTAATTGTTTTTGTTTCCAAATCAAACTTATATGTGCATAAATAAGTTATTTCATTGAAATCAAATACCTTTGTAACACATGCAACATTCACTATTCTAGTAGTCCATATCATAGTATTATTCTTCTCCTGCACAAACAAATTCACGTATCACTCATATGTAGTTGACCACTGAAAGTTATGATCAATAAATGCAAGTGAGTTAACAATATCAATGCAAATAACTTATTTCCTTCCCCTTGAAGCCATTTCTATAGAAAACTTTGATTTTTTTTGTCAACCAACAATGCTTTCAATACACTATATGTATAGATCAATGATATGCTAAACAAGCACCACTTGTTACTACTCTGTCTATGAAATCCCTTCTATAGGACATTTCCAATATATAGCAACTCATTATAACAAAATCTGCATTTATGACAAATAGTAGGAATGAATCTGAAAATAATCTAAACCCACCACAATTCTGGATGGAAAATAGTAGAAATTCCGATAGAAATTTTAGAAGACCAGGCACAATTTTTTTTTTTTTGGAATGAAATTACAGTTGTCAAACAACAGGATTTTTGGCTACCAAAATAATTGGTGATAGTGCTAAATTCTCTTCCCTTTTCCGTTTCCGATACATGCTATTATTCTGCATGTGAAATGTGTTTTACAAAATAAATAACAATTAAAAAACAACAAAAACAAATGTTGTTGAGAAATATCACAAATAATTTAAATATCCAATCTCGAAATTGAAAAATCAATTACTCCATGTACGAAACAAATTAAATGGGAATCTTTTCTAGTAATGAAAATTATCTTACAGGTTTCCAACAATCGTATCCACTACATATCGATGTGAGTGTAGAGGTAATAACATTTACATTTCCAATTATGTAAGTCTCTTCATAATCAAGACCTTCCACTTGTGAGCAACCCTTACACGTTAGTCTACCTTTGCTTCTAACAACTTGACCCTATTCATTCATCTTATTTTTTAATACCCATTTTGTGCCAATGACATTCTTTCCAACAGGTCTTGGTGTTAGTTCCCAAGTCGTGTTCTTCTCAATTTGGTCTAACTTCTCGTTCATATCATCAATCCAATTTTTGTCTTTACTTTCCTCTTCAAAGTTCTTTGGCACTATCTGTGACAACATGGCTATAGAACTTACTCAAGTTTTTTCTGTTGGTTGCTTCCTTGTATTTACTCCACTTTTATCTCCAACAATTTAATTTTCAGGGTGATTCTTTTGAGTGTGTCTTGAGGGTCCTTTTGAATGAGTCTATGTATCTTCTAATTCTTCATCTTGTACTTCATTCTCTTTACTGATATGATGATGATGATCTGGAGGATTGATAAAACTTGTGCTCTTGTTCTTATTGGGTATCTCTTCGTCAAACTTTACATCTATGCATTCCACAATATTATGCAATATTTTATTATAACATCTTTATCCCTTACTTTTTGACAAATATCCCAAAAATATTCCTTCATCAGATCGAGCATCAAACTTTCCTAGCTCCTCATCATTATTTTTGATATAACATTTACTCCTGAATACTTTAAAATGCTTGATTAATGTTCGTTTCCCGTGCCACAACTCATATGGTGTCTTATCACAATTTCATGTGAGATGTACCTTATTGAGAATATGTATTGTTGTATGCACCGCTTCTTCCCAACAAGTTTGAGCAATGTTTCTTTCTTGCATTATGGCTTTGGCTATTTGTTGAACAAACTTGTTTTGTCTCTCTGCAACTCCATTCTGGTGTGGTGTGTCTACAATAGTATATTGTTGCTTTATCCCAAATTCATTACACATGTTTGTAAACTCATCCGATGTAAATTCACCTCCTCTGTCTGACCTTATGCACTTTATCTTGCACCGTGTTTGATTTTCTACTAATGCCTTTAATGTTTTAAATTTCTCAAATCATTCTGACTTATTTCTAAGAAATGCCACCCAGGTCAATATCGAATAGTCATTGATTAACAACATGAAATATTATTCTCCTCTCGGTGCTTCTATTATGTAAGGCACGCACAAGTCCGTATGAACTAGTTGGAAAGGCTTACTACTTGATATTTTGTCTTTGACTTTGAAGGATGCTCATGTTTGTTTTCCCATTTGACATGACTTGCAGATAATGTTTTGAGGCTTCTTTATTATTGGTAGATCTTTGACTGCTATCTTCTTACTAAGTTTGATGATGTGATCAAAGTTGAGATGCCCTAATATCTTATGCCATAGCCAAGACTCATCGTGTTTGTTGATGTAGCATTCCTCACTCTCTTCTTTCAAGATATATACATTATTCTCAGTTTTAACTCCTTTAGCCAGAACCTTCCATGTAGATGTTGAACTGATTTCACAGTCTTAAGCTCTAAAGAGAACATCACAACCTTTCTCACACATCTCAATTACACTCAACAAGTTATTTTTTAAACCATCTACAAACAGTACATCTTGAGCCTTTCCTCTTTCATTGTTCATATTAACTGTACCCTTTCCTCTAATTCTTCCTGCTTCATCATTTCTGAATGTGACATTTCCAGTTTTATTTTCATTCAGGGAAAAAAACTTGCTTTTATCTCCTAACATATGTCTAGATCAGTCGATGTCCACATACCATTTATTGTTTTGATCTTGAGCATACAAAAATAGGTCACACTTATCAGGTTTCTTTTCTTCTACCTTCTTTATCCATTGCATGCATCCATTTGTTCTATAAATTTTATGAGATGTTAATCTATTGTCTTTAAGTTGACATTCATATGACTTGTGCCCAAAGTTGTGACAATATAAAAATTCAGTGATATCAAGGAGAGGATCAAATGTATTTTTGTCTAGATTCATGTATTTTTAATGTATGTGAATCCATTCTTTCTCATCTTAAAATTTCCCAAATCAATTCTTCTGATATAAGCTCTACAATTTATGAATTTATGTCTAAAATTTTTACAGTAGTAACAATATCCATAAAACAAATATATGTACTTGGTAGTGGATGGTGTTTGAGAATCTAACCATCTTGACACTTGATAATCATGTCTCTTGAAGAAGTGTGGTTTCTAATAGGTTGTTGTTTAATTGTTGATTTCTTTTGCCTTTTGTACTTTACTGACAATGTTCCTTTGTAGTTGTTCACTTGATGTTGAAGTGTTGCTCAGATTTTTGTCCTCAGATTGATGTGAGATGTCATCCTCTCCCCTAGCAGCTTTTACAAGGGTGATTGTCCTTTTATCCTTTGCCTTGGATTTACTGGATTCTCCTTCATATCCTAACCTAGTCTTTATGAGTGGATACCTCTGATAATTTAATATCAAATCTAGTTTGTGAGACCCTTTTATCTGCTAAATATTCATGTTTATTTCAATTTGAACCTTCTCTTGATTTTTCTTTAGACTTACCACTTGTTCCTCCAATCATTCACACTCCTAGCTTTTCTCTTTAATTTGTTTCATTAAAATTAGTACACCTTATTTTCTTCTTCAAGTTCAAATTTCAACTTGATAATGTCTTCCGAATTTGATTCTTCCTTTACATATTTCCATATGATCTCTTTCTTCTTTCTATACTTTATTTTAGGCCTTTCTGTTTCATCTAGGGCACTGATTAACTCCCCCTCAAGGTCAACCTCACCTTCCTCTTCTTCTTCATATTCCTGGCAATCCTTTTCAAGTTCTTCCAAGGCCATCATCATGAATTTGTTGGTTCCATATTCAGTGGAGGATTCATTGGAACTTTCAGATCCACTATTATCTTCTTGAGCATAGAAATTTTTTCTTTTTGAATTTTTTCTCTTTCTTCATTTTGTTAGACTTGTTATTTTCTTTCCCTTTAGGCTGGTTTTCCTCTTTCTTATAAGGACATTTTGATGCATAATGTCCCACTCTTCCACAGTTAAAACACTTAAATGGAATTTTTCCTTTGTACTTACCTATGCCTTTCTTCAACCTTCTAACAAATTTTGCTTCTTCTTCATCAAAAGCTAAGCATGAACACTCATTTTCTTCTATGGGCTTGTTTGCCTTGAAAGTTGCCTCTCTACTGGATGTCTTCCCTTTTGGAATTCTCATCTCATATGTTGTCAAAAAGCCACATAGTTGATATTTGTTAAAAGTCTCAAAGTTTGTTGTTTCTTTTATAGCTGAAACCTTAGGATTGAATTTAGAAGGTAACGACCTTGATATTTTCTGAACTATTACACTTTCTTTGATTGTTTTGCCTAGATCCAACATGATATTTACAACTTCAACAACTCTTAAAAGGAATTTAGCTATATCTTCATCTTCATTCATTTTTAAGGTCTCAAACTGCATTCTATACACTTGTAATTTGGCCATCTTCACCTTTTTATCTCCTTCATGAATATTTTCTAATTTAACCTAGATATTTTGAGTTGTCTCACAATGCATTACTTTGATAAATTCAAACTCATATAGACCACTCAGAAGTGCATTCATTTCTTTTGAATTAGCTATAAATTTCATTTTGGCATCTTTGTCACTAGTTGTTTCCTTTGGTTCTTCATACCCTATCATCATAGCAACCCATACTTCTACTCCTAGAGACATTAAATGTGTCTTTATTCTCACTTTCTAGAAGGCATAGTCTGTACCAGTAAATAGAGGGGCGTTATTTGTTGAGAATCCTTCTTGACTAGCCATTTCACTGACTTAGGACTTCCTTCTAGTTGTTAGACTTCTACTGAAGGAACTTGGCTCTGATACCAATTGATGGAATCACAATTTTCGTTAGACCAAAACCCGTAGGAATTAGTCTTTGCTACAATCACCAGAGTTAGGATCCATGAGAGGCGGTTATTCCATGTCGCAAAACACACAAGGAGCGCTAAACCCAATGTCCAACATGGAAAATAGTATAAATTTCGACACAAATTATAGAAAACCGGGCACAATTTTTTTTTTTTTTTGGGAATAAAATTACAGTTGTCAAATGATAGGATTTTTGGCTACTAGAATAATTGATGATAATGCTAAATTATTTTCCTTTTTCCGTTTTTGATACATGTTACTATTATGCATGTGAAATGTGTTTTACAAAATAAATAACAATTAAAAATCAACAAAACAAATGTTGTCGAGAAATAGCACAAATAATTTAAAAATCAAATCTCAAAATTCAAAAATCAGTTACTCCATGTAAGAAACAAATTAAATGTGAATCTTTTTTAATAATGACAATTAGCTTACAGGTTGTCAACAATTGCATCCACTACATATCGATGTGAGTATAGAGGTAATAACATTTACGTTTCCAATTACGTGTTGATTCGTCCATTTCGGCAAATGGGTACCAAATCGTTAATGTCATTATACCGTCCATGAAAATGGCAAAACCACACTCCACACAATGAAAGCGTTTTTTTGTTGTGTTTCTTTTTCTTCTCTTTTCTTCCAATTCTACATGACACCATTTTTCAATTCCACCTCTTTTCCATATGCAGTATATGTCTCCCGCATTGATTACAATTACCAACAAAACTTCAGCAATAACATTATTTTTATTTATTGTGTTTTTTCAATTGGTAAAATTTATTATAAAATAATGTCACTTAATTAATAAATCTTGCAATGAAACAAGTTTCTATATATATCATGAGTTATATATATACTTAATTCCGCAAATGCATTTGTTCCTTGTGAAGCCTCCGCACACGCACAACCACTTCCATGCAACTAGTTATGTATCTAGTAATGTTTAACCAATATTCATTTACAATTGACTACTATAACTTTTATGACTTTCAACATAAGCTTTAATATGGGTTTCACACAACAAAAAGCTTCCCACAATAAAATATGTTTCTATATTCAGTAAATCTTATTTAAAAATGATTTATTTTTAAGCAAACAAACAAAAAATTATTTGTTTTAGGCAAATCACTTATAGAATCTGGTTTACAAATTATCATTGCAAAATGAAGATCTCATAGCTCAATGTATAATTATTATTACTTATTATTATGATCATATGTTAGTGTGCAGAGCTTTCACACCAAGTAGTTTCCCCTGCATTATGGAAACCCTTATCCTAATTACAACAAAATTAAAATTGTGTACAATGAAACATTGATGTATGCCATTTTCACTTTTCTACATGCATTCATAAATAAAGATGATTGCAACAAAATAGAAACTCTTTCTAGCCCAACATCCCTTAATATTTATCAACATAGTGAATTGTATTCATATTCAAATGTTACTAACAACATATGCAATAGATACATCTTCACATGTAAAACATAATATAAGAATTACTGAAATAACTGGTAAAACGTTTGAGTATTAGAACAAAGTAAAGAAAAATGCATTTTAATTATTATTCATTATAGAACACTGGATAATATGTAAAAGCACAAAGAAAATACTGGTAAACAATTGTTCAATTATTTTTTTTCTGCAAAACATTCGAGGACTCAGGTCCAAACAAAATCCCATGTCAAATGTTATCTCACAATTGTTTACATAATTATCAAACATATAATCAAAATTCAAACAAGTTATGACCACAAAGCCATCGTCCAGGAAATATGCTATGTTGCATAAAGCACTTAGGAAAATGTCAATAGTTCAATTGCAAAGGTGTCTTGATAACATCTGCGATTGTAATCACGTCAATTATAATATGTAGAATTCATATGCAATAAATGCTCTGATGACAAAACCGAATATTCCAATGCATTAAAACACTTACAATATGCAAAAGTCCAATATTCTTCATCTCTTAGTCATCTCTCATAATCAGGATTCCTACAACGAATTCCTTCACTTTAGCTTCAATGAATTATTTCACCAGACCAGCAGTAATGTCTGGTTTAACACATTAATTGAATATCTCCTCCCCAATTTCTTTTTATTCTTGTTTCAATTGAAAAACTGATGCAAAGTACTCTTCGTTAACAACAAAAAAGGTAACTAGCCATTTGCTAATTTCCTCTACACTAATACCAGTTATATCATCGAACTTTGTTGCCTGTGATTATTTCAATTTCTCCAAATCAGCCATCAACTTCTCCTTTCCAATTAATCTAGATTCATATGTCATAGATGGATTGTTTAACTTCTGAATAATCGCTACCGCCTTGACATACGCATCTGCTCTTCAATTTTCTATGTTTCCACACTAAAAAACAATTCTCTTCCAATGTTCTAATTGTCCCATACCACGTAGCCTTGATTTTCCTCATCCGATCGGCATCATGTAGTCCTTGTTTATCTCTTTCTAGTTCAGACAGTGAATCAAGCTTCTAACCGAAATTTAATAGGTCATCGTCCATGAATTCCATCTCCCTCCAACTCACTCTTGACCAATTTGACAAAAAATCATGTTCTCTGCATTAAATGTTGAAGATAAAAAACAACTTTCCATGCATATTCAATGATCTACAATCTTTCAAATATATTATTAATGATATACGATTTCACTGAACTTAGAATATTGGCATGTTTATCAAACCTATTAGATCGACCAAGTATCACCAATGGAGTCTTCAGCAAAGGACCCACGCACATAGCATTTTCTACCTCTTTTTATTTTTCCTTCAACTTTTGAGTTTTTGCTTCTCTTCAACCAAGAGAATCTAGAAGCTCTTCACCACCAGCTTGATGCAATTTCATCAACCCAGGAATTAGAACCAAAGACATATCAACATTCAATTATTTCTTATCAACAACCTTTTTGTTGGAAAGTTCAATTCTTTCAATCTTCAATCTTTAATTGCCCCTGTCATAAGTTGCATCTTGCAATGTGACAAAACGTTGATCAATACTAATGTCCTCTTCATCAATTTCCTCCATTATTCTTTAATTTTATTGCTTAGAAGCATTAATGCAACTAGTTAGTACAACGTTATCAACTTCCATGTCCATCGTTTCTTCAATACTCCCTGCTTTAGGCACACTCTTGGATCTAAATGATTTAACAATATGTGCTCTTTCTGGAGTTACTCTACGAGGACGCCATTCAGAACCGCCACCTGATAGCCTATTGGTAACCAATTTTTCACTTCCAATACTTCTGTTTCTTTTTTAGATAGTAGATGAAGTTGAACCAATACTACGTGTGCAATATTGAGATGTTCCCGCATGGTTTGTGCCCCTTTTGTTAGGTATTTGTCTCGTCACGATGATCTATTTTTCAACAACTTGTCCAACATTTGCTAGCGATTTTTTATCAAAACTATGACTTTGCTCACCCTACTCTCTACTTCATAAAAAAGTTCCCATATCTCATCGACTCAAGGTGATTCGTGGAAATTTGTCCTCTATGAAATCCTTTAATAACTTTAGCTTCACTTAAGTTGAAAGAATCCAAAGACTTAGCAACAATGAGAGCATGAGTTGTATTCTTCACAGTCACTTTTCCAACAGTAAGTGGAAAAGAAATAAATTGTCTCTTCCTTTTCTGTTCAAATATAGATATCCAACGACCATGTTGATTATAAAATTCAACAACAAAATAAATATCTAGAACAAATATTGGAAAAAGCAATGGCCTATCTTCAAAACCATCAATTTGTATAATCATATTGCTTTCTCTTTCCTCAAATTCCCACTTGCAAAGTAAGAAAGCCTCAACCTCTGTAGATATTCGAGGAGGCTATTTTCTAGTTACCATGTTATACACTTGTCTTACAAACACATCCTCAATTAACTGCATTAGTTCCTCAGGAAACTTGAATATAGGATTACAAGGCAACCAGTCAAACACATGCCTTGACAAGAGAAGGGTTTTCAGATATAAAATCATAAAGAACCCATTGTTCTTTGGTAATCTATGTAACTGAAAAGCTAATTCATTTGAAATGACACAAGCCCAATCGAACATACAATTATTTGTGTATGTCTCATAAAGCACATATAAAAATGCATTTTAGAACATGTGATGTACTTTTTAGCACTGCTACATGGGAAAAAAACCAAGAGAAATCCCTAAATGGTTTCCTAGACAAATAAATATATACAAGAGAAAGATTGGAAGGAACCTCAAAACTTGTAGAAATGAATTCTTGCATAATGCCAATTTTGTGCCCTTTTGCCTCCAGGAAATTATCTACAACGAACAATTCTAAACGCTTGTTCAATTTTGGTAACTTGAATAACAATTCGAATACAAATTGGGATTTAGAGAAACCTTTATCACTCCTAGCTTAATTTCCCTCTTTCTAAAATCAAAATTATCTGGAAAGACATAAATAATTTCTCTGAAATTAAAGACCTTTAAAACACACCCAAAATTCGCCAATCCAATGTTCCAAATCTTGTCATCTATTTTTTCTTTTGTTGACAGATTCACATATCACTCATACGTTCTTGACCGGTCAAAGCTATCATCAATCTCAACAAGTGAGTTAACCATATCACTATAAACAACCTCTTCCCTCATCTGCTTCTCATTATTCCTTTGCAATGGAGGAAAAAAATAACTTTGTCAATGAATAACGTATTCAAATTCCGTTCCACTATACAATTCCCCATTTTCTCCACAAACAATTATTATTATTATTAATTATGTGAAAAACCATTATAGAAGACGCTCTAAGTAAATAGAAATTAAAGATAGCAAAACCAAGTTTTACATACTGTAATAGGAATATTTTTCGAAATTACAAAAGCATCTTATGCATTTACTACGAACTTTGCTCTCACTTCAAGGTCATTGATATACGCGACCCAAGAAACATAAATTTTCAATAACCGGTAAGTTCGTCTACACTGCCAAAATTATTATGTCACCTGATCATTTTTCATAATAGTGGAAATGGTTTCAACACCATCAAAAACTCCATTGGAAATTTTCCAAGAGTAGCAAAAATCACTGCAAACCGTTTCTTTTTAATGTTTTTTTTTTTCATTGTGTCTTTTTGTTAACATGTCCAATTGACACCCAAGATGATGAAAATTGACAACTATATCGTTGAATTACAAAAAGTCACTGCCATATTTTTTTAGCAACGTGCCCGAACTTCCTTTGTTTTTCTAGTCAATTTTAAAGACTGAAAAAACTACCGATAACGTCGCACTATAATCGGAAATTATTTTAAATATTTTGGTAACAAATGTCAAGATTCAGAATTTAAAAAAAAATAAAAAAATTGATTCAAACACTTTCAACATTCGATTTCTTTACGTTGTTTCCTACCGAATCTTGTAGAGAATTTTTTTATTTGCATAGAGTAGTCTAAAGAGGCCATAAATTCACCCATAAAATAGTGGAAATTCCGCCATGATTTTTGCTAAAATCCTACATAAATTTTGGGAAATATGGGTTACAGCTATTAGGTTTCAAGATTTTGCGAACAATAACTCTCTAGGCGAATTTGTAACCTATATTTAGCTACTCTCTACGACAAATTGACTTGTAAATTGGTCCCACTACTTTGTAAAACTGAACCAAATATGATTTACGAATAACCTGACACATCTATTTTTCGTAAAAATTGACACACATTTATGATGCAATGCATACTTTATTCCACACAGATGCATTTAATTTTAAACTCTTTATTTTATAAAATTGCAAAAATAATATAATTATTGAAAGTTAAAACTCATAAAACTATCAATAATGCCACAAAATAACAAAATTACCTTACACGATGAATTGACTTCACAACTACTCCCTGCTACTTTTTGAAATCGAACCAAATTTGATTCACGAATAACTTGTCACACTCATTTCTCACAGTATCATAAAGTAACCCAAAGTTTACAGAATACTGCAAAGTATTATAGAGAAAAGCTTTACGAACCAAAAACTCACACTATTGCCAAAAGAGAATAGGAAAATCAATATAGAAGCTTGCACTATTGTATAGCTTTTGTATCCGGAGATAACAATTTATATAAGACAATAGAAGCTTAGGCAATATTCAAATCTCTTAAACGCGATTTGCAAAGAGAAAACACTACACGTCCCAATTTTTTTTCTATCACTACGAATAGTGTTTATCTATTCAAATATTTGCAGTCTTGTTTCCCTAGAAATACCACCTGCAACTATTTTGTGTCTGAAACATGTTACAAAGATAAAACCACCATCCAGATTTTTCATCCTCTTGATGTCTGTCCTCTCATTAATAGAAAACAAAGTTGCATATAATTACAAGTCACCTCATCATTCAATTCATTGAGTACACATCTGCTCACACATTTAGAAAACAACATAAGCACGAAAACATCAGATCTAGAAACATGGTTTTTGTACTCTTTGAACATAACACAAATGCATATATGCGAAAACATAACATTTCTTGTGTGAATAGACAATGTGTAGAACATGTGACAAGGATGGATGTATGGAAGTAGAAATGTAGCAATACGTACATGCTTAATAAGAAATCAATAAAGAAAGTGTGTACTTAGGAAAGGTTGTGAAATATGTCGCCAAATAAGAATTAAAAAAGAGATTTTTATATTTATTATCTTAGTAAACTTTGCACAAAAATTTTGCATAACATCCACACATGCACAACAACCTTCATACAACTTAAACTTTGAACAAAACTTTAGCATAACATCCGCACATGTAGGAAAACCTCTGAACAACTTCGTCTGCACAACTACTTTCGCACTCAATAATGCCCTTAATTGACATTCGAAACTTCGCACACGATACCTACGAACAACTAGTTTCGCACAGCCACGTCCGTACAACTACTTTCGTACTTCTGAAAAACGTTGCTAAATAATAATTAAAAATAACAAAGCCTTCTGCATAATCGTTTTATCGCACAACGCTTTTTCTTCATAGAAAATGAAATTACATTTTTTTAATACCCCCGTCTACGCAAAAGACCTTGAATCTCCCGCACATACTTTTTCCTCCGCACAACGACCCCAGTACTCACTATGAAAGGACCTCAACTCTCCTGCACATGCTCCATTCTATGCACAAACAAACATAATAATATTAATTCAACATTTGTTTAGCCATGCCCCCCACTGAGGCCTACGCAAATAACCTACAACCGCATGAATTCTTGCATATTGAATAGAGCATTAACATAATAGTGCCTGGCAACCTTATCAATAGCTAACTTCGCACAACCACCCTTGTACAACTATTTTTGTACTTGGAAAAAACATTCCTAAATAATAATTTAAAAATACAAAGTCTTCTTCACATTTGTTACACAGTCCAAAAGACCTTGGTTCTCCCACAAATGTTTTTCTGCATAACGAAACCATACCAATTACCGCTTCATTCATTAGTATCACAACACTCACTATGCAAAGAATCCTAACTCTCCCACACATATTAATATTAATTTGACATTTGTTCAACCTCACATCCCACTTTATGCAAAGAAGTTGCAACCAAATCAATTCTCCCATCATTGAACATAGCACTAACAAAACAACCACATCAATTTTCGCATCATTGAGTAATGCACTAACATAATAGTGACAGTGTCAAAGCCCTCACCAACACAATGACCATTCACAAAATTACTTTTATTTTAATTTTAAAATGAATTGTCAGGTATTGCAAAAAAAATGAAAATAAAACGCTCTCCACCAAAGGAATTATGCCGATCAGAGCTCATTCAACCAATCAAAAATTGAAACTAACATTTACTGAAAATTCAATAATTATTTTTGAATTTATGTAAAAATAGAAATTTTAAGTATTTTCCCGAAACTTTGCTTAAAATCGCAAAAACACAGTCAAATAATGCATAGTCGATACAAGTTGACAAAATAAATGCTATAATCTTTGACAAAACAAGGACTAAAAAGTCTCATTTAAAATATAAGATGACTTTAAACCGTATCTATTCCAAAAAGCTCAACATTAAAAAACACTAAACATGGATGATATCAATTCTCAACATTATTTGGAAAATTACACCATTAAAAAAACACAATAATAAGCATGTGTAACATTGATTCTCAACATTATGAGACTCCTAAAAAAATATTCCACCTACATTTATATGTCTTAAACGCAAAAGAAAGGTAATAATATAATAACACAACAATAGATTATTCTTATTATTAACAATTGGGTTGGTTTTGTACTTGTGTGACATATGGTTGATTTTGAATGCTACCATTATAACCTCTAAGTGTGTATGCTACTTGTGTAACATATGGTTGATTTTAAATGCTACCACTATAACCCCTAGGTGCCTACGCATGCCCCTTCCATTGACACGGATAAGTTAGGGAGACTTGAACCTCAAATCTTTTAATACATAACACTTCATTTTTGTAGCACTTTCCAATTGCACTGCCTTCTGAGGGCTATTTCAAAATCTATAATTAATAAACACACACACACACACACACACACATATAAGATCATTTTTAGTGTATAAATCTCTGGATGCAGTGCCTATCATGCAAAAGGGTGGGGGTGGCTTGTCGTCGTCCCACCTAGACACACGCTTGGGGGACGTGGTACCATACCCCATATGAGTTTGTATAGCCATGTAAGGCATAAGGAACCATCATCGCGTGTAGGAAATATGTTGCATTTAACACTTCATTCAATGATGTGGCTTCCATTGCAATCGACTGTTTAATTCACCATTACACAACTCTGCACGCTCAAACCATCGGTCATGTCGCCCATGCGCATTGGTGGAGTTCTCCACGGGGTATTGTCTCTACATATAGTTTTAGGACTAGCATTTATGCTCTCATTCTATTGTGGTTCTTTGCAGGTCTCTAGATTTTACTTCTCTCTTTGCTCTACCTTAGTGACTCAGTTTCTCATCACTTCTAGAATTGCCACTTTAGGTCACAAAGGTTCAGGATTATGATAGCCTGGTCAATCGAGGGGAGGAAAGCCAAGAATTGCCACCATAATAATGGCGAATTAAAGCTCGTAAGATGGCTTTGTTGGTCTTTCTCTGTGTGTCCTTGGTGATATATTCGCTTTAGGTCAACACTTCCACTAGGGACACTTCTGAGCAGGTGAAAACAACCATATGGGTCAAGACGTCTCTCATCTTCTTTGTCTGAGGAGCCTGCAAATATGTAGCACCAATCTCTGGAATTTCTTTATAGGGTTACACTCACAGGGTTATTGTCACCACACCAGAGACTTGCACTCACTTTGCTACTGTGGGAACTTGTTGTCACAGAGAGGCTTTCTCCCTTTTGGTTCTCTATGGGACCTCTGCTCGAGAAGTTGTTCATCCCATGTTAACGGGCATAGGTTTGTCAGGGTGTGGCCTATTATCAAGAGGGGGGTGAACCCATACCTAGTTACAAGTTGAAAGCTCTGTAGCCAGGTACTGAGAATTATCTCTGCAACCAATACAGGATGAACTTACCCATGTGGAAAGACACTTGGCCGAGGAACGACATACTCTCAATGATTTAGAGGTGTTAGCAGACATGGCAGAATGGATACCTAATGTTGGCCACACTCGAGGTAGATATAACCAGTGCATGCACACAATGGACATTTACTGGCATCTCAAACTTCTTCTTGGCAAGGCACTCATGGATCGCAATGATACCAAAGACGACATGTTATTCTCCTTATACTGCATGCAACGACAATTGGCTTCTACAAATAGAAGGTTTTCCTGAATTAAAAGACAATTGAGCATTCCTCCAGACCGGGGTGCTCTCCTAACAGTAGCAAAGAACCTATCCAAGTAGAAGCCACTTATTATGATCCTACCTCTTGAAGATTTTATGTTAAATTCTCTTTAGTTTTATGTCTTACTTTGGCATGCCACAATTTTCTAAAGACCCAAGAGGTCCAGATACTATTTTTACTTTCCTAGCTAACAAGGTTAGATTCAATTTTGAAAATTTATATTTTTGCATTTGGTCGAGTTTGTGTAATGGCATACCGCTCTTATTCTCCTTATTTGCACACAATATAAAATTTAACTTAAAAAAAACACATCAATTAAAATAATGATTTATATGTGTAATCATTATATTTCAAAACTTAATATTTAAAATTAACTAACAAAACTTGTAAAAACTTAATACTTATAATTATTTATTTTTCTTTCTCTAAATAATAATTAAGTTTATAACACATTAAATTTATTTAAAAAAAAAAATTCTATATATAAAAATGTGAAAGTTCTATAATTATAAAAAATAGATACAAATCACTTATGAGAAAATCTTTCCTCAAATTTAATACTCATACTTTTTTATATAAAAATTAATAAATCCTAAATTAAATATATCATATTAATATTAATAAATATTGATAATTAACCTTAATTTTTTTCTGAATACATTTATATTTTTCCAATTCACCTTACCATAAAACATTCTAACAATACTCATGATATCAACACAACTTCAACCACAAAATATGGTTATTCATGAAAACATCCCTTTTACGAAGTCAATAATTAAAAATATGGTAAATATTATTCCATTTAAAAAAAAAATCTTATCCATTGAAGATAAATGGATACATTAATATTAATTAAAATATATATTCACTTCTATTAAACACAATAATTTATGTAATATTAAATATTTTGCCTTTATAAATTTGAATATATTTTAAAATACAAAGCAGCATAGTACTTATCACATTTAAAGATACAAAGGATTTAATATTATGTAAGGTGCTTATTGCTTCCCAAAATACGTAACTTTTAATACCAAATAGTAAGGTGCTGATTGCTTCCCAAAATACATAACTTTTAATACCAAATAGTAAGGTGCTTATTGCTTTGACCGGATTTTTTCGCCAATAATGATTGATCAGCGGACGCCAAATCCAGCAAAACCAGTTTATTTATTCTATTACGATATGCTAATTTTCTGCGCATAGAAATAGCGATTACCAGCGATGCCTTACCATGGATGGACGAAGACACCATGATCTCTGAGAGTCTGAAGGAACTGCAGGCATTCCCCATTAACTTCTTCAGATAATTCCGAAGAACACTGCAGGAAGAGCTCGTCAATGAGACGCATGAATACTGTTCCTCTCATATCCATCATCTCTCTGGTCACATGTTCGAATCCCATTTTCACAACCACAAAATCCCCATCGCTAACACTCATTTCACTCAGCCATCCTGCAATGTCGAAACGCCCTCTGCTACCGCCAGTATCTCGCACTACCTGCTTTATTGAGTTCAGAGACCTCCGTGGCAGAGACTCGGATCCACTCATATTGAGGGCATAAGTATCAAATGTCTGGTTCTGCTTTGGATAAGAAGCCAAGAACCACCCTGCATCTGCATTGACAGTCTTGTTACTGTTACCCCCAATTTCCACATAAATATGGCGTTTGCGGTCGCTGATGTCTTTGACAGTGGGCAAGAAAGTCGCATTGCTGTGATTCAATGTCAGGGGCTCCGCCAGTTTAGTTAAGCTTCTGTTCTGCTTAGAGCGCGGATGGTCCTGCTCTGCCAGTTTAGTTAAGCTTCTGTTCTGCTTAGAGCGCGGATGGTCCTGCTCCGCCAGTTTAGTTAAGCTTCTGTTCTGCTTAGAGCGCGCATGGTCCTGCTCCGCCGGTTTAGTTAAGCTTCTGTTCTGCTTAGAGCGCAGATAGTCCTTAATCAATCCCAACGGCTTAGAAGGCCTCTTACGGAGCGCAATCACGGTGGTTTTCTGGGAATTAGGCGACCCGGACGTGTTCACATGAAAGACATCAGAGCATTTGAACAGGGCCACCACGGGGCTCAGGGAATGCATGAGGTTGGAGGGCTTTCCCATGTTCGGGCGCCGGGGGGAGACCAGCATCACTGCGACGCCGTTTGGCTTGAGCGCGCGCTCGATCTCGGAAGCAAGCAACGCTGGCACTGTGGCTCGATCAAACGACCCTGAGAAAACAAAATCGAAGGAATTGTCTGCGAAGGGAAGGCGCCGGTTGCCCGCCTTCGTCGGTGCTAACGAGTGCCTTTCGTCCACTGCAGTGGTGTCCAGCAGGCCGTTTTCCCGCATTGCCTCTACGGAGACACCCGAGGAGGCACCGACGCAGAGGGCTTTTACACCGGAGCGCAGGAGACCCTGCGCGATTAGATCGCGAAAGATCGCTGAATAGAATTCTACCTTCTCTCTCCATGTCTTGTTTGCCCAGATTTTGATTTGGGGCAAAGATTCGATCCCTAGACCTCCGGATGGCCTGACACTCGCTCCAGATTTCTCGGTCTGCGCCTGATCTCCGACGCTTTGCGATGAGATTGTGTGGATTAAAGGCCATCTGGGACGGGCGAAATCGACCATGAAATCATCTGAGTTGTCAGACAGAAAGGTACATGGCGCGGTGTCGTGTACGGTGTAGAGAACAGACACAGCAGCCAGGGCAATTGCGAAGAAGAGCATGCGGACCATGAACTTCTTGCCCATGCAGCTATAGATGAGCTCCAGCTTCAACAGTCTCGCAGCCATGGAGGCTGCTAAACTTCCATCACAGGGGGCAGTTAACTGCAAAGAAATACTCGCGAAAGAAATATTATGGATCTAAATGAGCAAACTCTGACCTTATGTTGTTGCTCTGTTCACCATTTGCAGTCCTGAAATTAATTCAAAGTCTTTCTGATTAGAGAAAATGTTGTGGCCATTGCCCAATCTTTAAAATCGAGCGAGGGAAAGAAAAGGACGAGATTTACCAGCAAGAGTAGCGGGAGACGAGATTCATCGTGTGCAAAATCTAGCAGCGGTGTGGTTTCCACCCACCATGAGACCTTGTGTGCTCTTCCTTCCAAACAAAAGCTTCTTCTGCAATTCCGCCGGAGGCCTTTCTGGCCCTTTGCCCTTCATTGGAGAGGTCGATGTAGAAAATTTCATCAGATCCAGGAAAACCAGTTTTCTTGATTCTTGATAAATAACTTTTTTTTCACACAGGTCTTCTTGTTATCTGAAACTGAACCAGCAGAATGAAGAGGAAGCATTGCTTCATTTACTTCCAGATGATCATGGGCTCAATCTGCCAGTCTACTGGAGAACGGATGGAGGAGCGCAGAATCTGGAGAACGGATGGAGGAGCGCAGAATGAAGAGGAAGCATTGCTTCATTTACTTCCAGATGATCATGGGCTCAATCTGCCAGTCTACTGGAGAACGGATGGAGAAAGGCGAGCTCCTCCATACCCATATTTATAGAGAATGTTGGGTATACGAACAATGTCTCACATTGATTAGAAGTGGTAGAAGTGGGAAGGATCATGGGTATATAAGGATGAACAAATATCTCCATTGGTATGAGGTCTTTTGGGGTAAAACCCAAAAACAAACCCATGAGGGCTTAGGCCCAAAGTGGACAATATCATACCATTGTGGAGATATGTGGTGTCCACAGTACCAACAATTGGTATCAGAGCCAAGTTCGAGGTTACCCAAGTGGATGAATCCTCGGAATGCCGAACAAAGATGGTGAGCCCCCATAAGCCTGTGGATGAGCTCGGTTAAACAGGCGGTGTGCTCCGGATTCTTCATGGACGTGTCTTGTCTACCAACATGGTGAAGAGGAGTTGACCTGGGATGGAGCAAGCTCTCGAGACAGGTGGTGCTACCATGTAAGGCGTGTGCTTCCAACGCATTGGAGCGGAGAATCCTGGTTGGTAGAGAGGGGAGAATCCTGCGGATGGTTGGTGCTACCATGTAAGGCGTGTGCTTCCAACGCATTGGAGCGGAGAATCTTGGTTGGTAGAGAGGGGAGAATCCTGCGGATGGTTTGAGGGGAGGCTCGATGGTCCTTTGTTCGAGGGGAGGATTGTTGGGTATACGAACAATGTCCCACATTGATTAGAAGTGGTAGAAGTGGGAAGGATCATGGGTATATAAGGATGAACAAATATCTCCATTGGTATGAGGCCTTTTGGGGTAAAACCCAAAAACAAACCCATGAGGGCTTAGGCTCAAAGTGGACAATATCATACCATTGTGGAGATATGTGGTGTCCAGAGTACCAACAAAAAAAAAGGCGGAAGCGGGACATACCGTGCACCCATAAATTTTGACGTCATTTTTTGGGAGAAAAATTCGTCTTTGTCGAGGATTGCTGAACAGAAGTGATCGGGATTCTGTGGATTAATTTTGTCGAAAGGAAATTGCAGTCGGCAATGGGTATCCGCGTGGACACTGGGACCTGAGGTTTTTTGGCGCTGTAAATATGAAGTGCATCTAAGTTAATAACTGGGTTTTTGTATCTGGTTAGTCGGATAAAAATAAAGTGATATTCATTAACAAGATGAAAAATTAAAGAATTAATTAAATTGTGTTTAGTACTTAATATTTTATGTCATATAATGTGTTTTTTACTCTGAAAGATCAGTATAAAGACAAAAAGAAAAGAAAGGGATGAAGTATTTTTGCTGGATTAAATATCACCTTAAATCTATCAAACTGAGGATCTATTATAAATTTAAATGAATCAAATTAAACTATATTATATTTTTCTTCAAATTATTAATCCAAAATTATTAAATTTAATAATATTAAATTATAATATATTAATAATAATATTACACTGAATAATATTAATATTAAATTATTGATGTGTTTTACTTGATAACAAAATTTATAATAAAATTATATCAAATTAATAATTTCAAATATTATAATTTTGACGTGGAAATATTTATGTTTTTGACGATTTTAATATATCTATAAGATATGGTTTTTCCTTTTAAAAATTTATTTTACAATTATTTAATTAAAAGAAATATTAAAATATTTACATTTTTATTTTGGGTGGACATTATTTTTTTTATTATTTTATTGGATATATAGCACATCTCCTCATACTGGGTTGTAAAATGTGTCAGCTCGATTAAGTACTATGAACTAAATTCATAATCGTGTTATCTCTAGTGCAATTTTTTTGAAATTTTACCGATAAATTTTTTCAATATAATTTCTCTAAAATCCGATTATTTATCCTTGAAAACGAAACCATAATTGCAATTACGGTTATTTATCCCCGAAAACAAAACCAGAACGGAAGCTATTGTTGGAGGTTTCTGATTAGTGCGCGCCAAAGAGGACTTTTCCTGGAAATAAATCAAATCAAAACAGGACGATAATACCTTTGGAATCTGCTTTTACGCTATTCCGATATTTACCCGACTGTCGGTTGGGTTGTGGATGGGATGCAAGATTGAAATTTGGAAAACTGTGCTATGAAATCTTTTGACCGCTCGAAACTACTTTCTTGTCTCTATTTATTGTCGGTGAAGCTCTAAAGCCATTGCACCTTATTTATGAAGTGACATTGAACATTCTTTAGAAAATTATGTTTTCCTTTATGAAATGTATAAAGCTCAGCATAGTATAATAGATGTAAGTTAATTTGACAATTAAAAATTATACAAAACAATAATGTAAATGTAAAAAATGAACCAAGGAAAAATGAAAGTGAGAAGATATATTCGCTTAATTAAAAAAATAATGAAAAAGGGGAATTAAGGGTCATGGTCATTGGTATCGGTTTCTTATTTATCTCTATTTTTCTTTTCTTTTCATTTTTAGTGGGTTTTTTTGTTAAAGAGAAGAAGCATTATAAAGAGCATTCAAAACATTGTAATTGAATATCACTAAAATGAATCATTGAGCCCCCATTTAAGACTAGTTTTTCCATTTGGGTTCCCAAGGTAGACACCATGTCCATTGTGTCTGGAATGGTTTGGATATTTCTCTATGTTTGTGAAAAACAATCAGGGTGTGAATTCATTCTATTGTGCTAAAATTTTGTTGTTTTCTATGCTTATGAGATATTATATGGATTCTCATAATTTTAATGTTGCCTATAATTGAATTCCTAATGGAAATGAAGAAATATCTATTGTATTTATGTTAGCAACACTAAAACCTTCTCTTCCCATTCATTTTCTATGAAAGACAATGACTTTGTGATGATCTTTGCCTATTTAATGGAACCCATTAGATCATTGGACATATAACATGGTCGTTGCAAATTCTTAATTAGGTTTCCATTCTCAATGTTCAATTTTAGCGATTTACATTTGTTGGCAACTAATCTCTTCTTTAGGAGATTTTCTCTTTCCTCGAAGCCTACGCTCTCTCTCTCTCTCTCTCTCTTTGTGTGATTTCTTAGGCCTAAATCTAACCATAAAAATATTTTTGCAACCATCATAAGATTTGTTTCTCAAGTTAAAATCAACCCGAAAAACCCAATTGCATGTCCCCCTATAACTTCCACTCAATTTCAAGATGATTTTGCAGGGCAAGGAAACAATTTTTGGAGTGTTGTTCCATTCCAAACAAAAACATATTTCACTCATAAAAAAGTTTCTTACTTCTTTTATTCAGGTAAAACAAGTGTCAACAACAAACCTTGAAATTGGTATTTCAAATCCTTTAGATAATTACATGATTAATTTGTCATTTTAATGGAGAATGAATGGGAAAAGGTGAGCTCCTCCATATTTAATCAACCAAAGGAAAAGAAGAAGATGACATGCACATATAAGTTATGATGTCAAAATTTTCCTAGAAAAATACATGTTTATTGATGATTGTTGAACATGAGAAATTGAACTCGCAATCCACATCGAAACAATTGGTGTGCGTAAAACTCTTCCTATTTGGAAACATTAGTATATATTTGATTTGATGTGATTTTGGTGAAAGAAGATGTTGGTGTCGAAAGACACAAGCCCTAGTGAGTTACGAAAGTTTTTTCCGAGGTAGAAGGCTTTAACTACAATATAGAATTTCCTCCTTATTGAGAAAATGGACTTCATCCTCCTTTTCCTTGCCCTTGCTTCCTTATATTGATGGGAGGTCGATGAAATAGATGTCAAATATTTTCCTTCTTGCATGTGGATTTTCAAAAAGGAATTTATATGGAATAACCACCTTTATTTGTTTAGAATGATTCTAGTTTTTTCCATTGTGCCACGAAATTCGTCTATGGCTTCATACAACCTCCTCGATCTTAGTATGAAAAAAACTATCTTTGAGAATAAATTTGACATAACAAATTTATAACACTTGCATTATTCTCTTAGCCTCCAAGTTTTTCAAAATTAGGAAGGAATTTCTATTTCCTAACCTAAGTATCCCTATGGTTTTCATGATTGCTTTCACATGGACAAATGTAAACCCTTCTAGTATGGAGTAAAACTTGTTCTCCACTTGCACCTTAGCCATAATGGATGCCAATCCTGTGTATTTAGCTCATATTCACCTTAACATCTCCTTTATTCGTCTCATTGCATGATACATGCAAGAACTATGAAAGTTATTGGAAAGCAATAAAGATGATACTTCAATATTTCTAGGAAACAATTTAGTTTTTTATACAATACAATTCAAGGGAATCTCCTTCTTGGTTGGTTTTATAGATTCCAAATGGATTAATGACCCTCATAAATAAAATTCTACTATAGGATATATTGTCCTTCATTAGGGGAATTTTGAGGTCTAAAATGGGGCTCCTAAGGAAATTATAAAATAATAGTGGAAATGTTAAAATAAGATTCTTAAATCATCAAATTTTAAAGGAAAAAAGACAAAGCTATTTTTTCAACTCATATTTTCAACTTATCTCCCTATGGGTTTACTCAAATTTCGAGTGGCAACACTCATTGGATGTAAAATTTGATTCCTCATCCAAAGAGTACCCGTGTTGCATACTTTCGATGGACCCTACTACATTAAAAATGAGAAATACATGAAAATGTGATTGCAATCACGTTTTTCATGTGTTTTTCATTTTTCGCGTAGCAGGGTCCATCGAGAGTATGCAACATGGGTACTCATTGAATGAGGAATTAAATTTTGCATCTAACGAGTACTCCCACTCGAAATTTGAGTAAAACCCTAGGGAGATAAGTTGAAAATACAAGTTGAAAAATAGTTTTATTATTTTATTATCTTTTACTCTTTTTACTTTTTTATTCCAAAAATGGTGAATCATCCCCATGGTTGACATCATCATCTTGAAACCTATTGGTTTTTATAAAGTTTATTTTTGTTGTACGTTTTCTTAGGAGGCCCATTTTAGACCTCAAAATTACCCTAATGGATTCCTTCCTTTTGACTTGACCTTTGTAACACCCTCCTCCCATATCTACCCAAGCAATCGGTTAGCCGGGGTAAACATGCGACGAGAGGCCACTATGATAATATTCAACCTCCTTGGTGAAGGAAATGGTATCGATGGGACATCACACACAGTCACCGAATATCATCGACAGAACCTTCAGGAGACAAGTCAGCCACTCAGACGACCTGTCCCTGGGTTCCATTGTTGTTTAAGAAACTTAGGGTAGAGTAACGCTCCCCAGACACTTCCAAGGGGAGTTATTCCGCTCCCGAGACACTGCCAAGACAATTTATAATGCTCCCCAAACACTGCCTAGGTGAGTTAGTCTCTAACTAATGCTCTGTTTTGCTAGCATTCCGAATTTGAGCCACCTTTTTCGTCCCATAGCCCGAGACACTACCTAGAATGGAATGATCACTTAAAATTGGTATGAATACAAGGAAACAAGGATGCAAAATCAATCAACTAAACAAGACCATAGCCAGGCCCCTACCAACCATGACAAGCATCTCGTTAAACATATCATTGACATGTAACCTACAGGTGTAAACAACAAAAATAAACGTAGGGATCACATACTTATCTGAGAATCGCTATGAACCATTGTTCCCTAATTCCATTTTATGCATTATCCTCCATTAAGTCATAGACACATTATCCATTCACATACAAGTAAAAACATGCTGAGAGCCATACATAACTATTGTCATAAAATGTGCATATAACTAGCATAATAGGAACAAAAATACAATAAACATATCAGCCATCAAATCCATAAATACATTAGTACCTTTACACATGAAAATCAAGGGAATGGATTTCTCATTAATTAATGCAATTAACGAACCAGAGATGGGACTACCATGTTCCACCCGACCGTAGAATGGCTGAGCAAAATCTCTCTTCATCCATTCACCGCCATGCCATATTCCAAGCATGAATGTGGGGCTCATAGAACACATCAATCAAAACTCATCCAGGGCTTCCAGAGCCCATCCACCTCAACCCATCAAACAATGGTTCCACCTCACAATCGGACATCACCAAACACCATCATCAGTTTGGTCTCCATCCAAGCCTTCTAGGGCTTCCAGAGTGTTTGTCCAACCAAGGCTTTCAAAACTAGTAACTCAACCCACAACTTATACAGGGCTTCTAGAGCATTTGTCCAACCAAGGGTTCCAGGACTAGTAACTCAACCCACCAAGGGCTTCTAGAGTGTTTTTCCAACCAGGGCTTCGAGGACTAGTAACTCATCCCAGTTTGTTACAAGGATTCCAGAGCATTTGTTCAACTAGGGCTTCTAGGACTAATAACTCAACCCAAGCTAAGGAAACATGAGAACCAACCAAAACAAAACAATGAAAGTAAAACCACAACCACCATGGCTATCCAGGAAATGGCAAGGCTAGGAAATCCGCTGTCGATCCAGGCAATCCTCCATTCCAATGCAAGATCACAACAAAGAAACCACATGCATGTGCCATGCATGCCAAAAATATTGAAGAAATCATACATGCAACTCAGTACTTGCAAGCAAATATGATGTAGTTGTTGATGTCGATGCCTTCTTGTGCTTTCCTGCTCTTCCTTTTCCTTCTTGCTCCAAGAATCCAAGTATGCCACACCCTCCAAGAGTGCTCCAAGGAAACTCTAAGTATCCAAGAGTATGAGAGAGAGAGAGAGAGAATAATGAGAGAGCTCCAAAACTGAACTGGTAAAAGGTTACCAACTGATCCTCAGAAGCCTTTTTATGTATGAGGCCTCTATTTTCTTCATTTTCCATTATTTTTATTCATTTTCCTCCTCACATGCAACTTGTGACCTTTCACCTCCTTTTTATCCTAATTTCCAATATTTTCGTAATTAAATGTGCCAAAATTCCATTTTAATGCCTTAGCCATTTCCTTTGCCAATTTCCTTAGCCATAAACAATCAAATGAACACCCCCTAGGGTGTCTTACACAACATTCAACTTGGAATAAGTGTCCCAGTCATCTGTGGTTATTGTTTTTAACATTTATTACATAGAATTTTCACTAGGGTTGTTACAGAACCCTCCCCCTTGGGGGACACTGTCCTCAGTGTTCAATCACACATATACCTCAACAACCGATTGAAATAAGACATACTACTCATGGAGCATTATAACCCATATCAATTCAGTATTTACAATGAAAGATTTTCTCAAGACATAACATCATGACACCAGAAAAACATACTTCATAGTGGAGCTTTATAAACAACTCATTACGGTATTTACAATGAAAGTCCTGCCCAAGACAACCCCATATGACATCATAACATCATGATAACATAACCGCATGATTGCATAATAACATAACACCCATATCGCATAGTGGAGCTTTATAACAAAGCTCGTTACGATATTTACATCCATACATAGGTGTTCATACAAAAACATCATCAAAATTATATATACCAAAACATAGATAAAACATATACTAAGCACCATATCCAAGCACATATCAAAACATAATATAGCATATATCAAGCATCATAAAGCATGTATCAAACCATCATAAAGCATATATCGATCACCATAAAGCATATACTAAACCAACATAAAGAAAATACTAAACCACCATGAAGCATATACCAAGCCATCATAAGCAAATACTAAACCACCATAAAACAACTACCAAGCCACCATAAACAACCACCAAACCACCATATCAAGTTGTTTTGCCTCAACTGGTAATCAAGGAATGATATATGGCCTACATCGGATCCGCCATCTCCCATGCAGCTTCATTGGGCCCAAAGCGATTTCATTGCACTTTAACTTGCTCTATTGCTCGATTCCAGAGCATGAGCACCTTTTTCTGCAATATACAATGAGGCTTCAGCTGGAATTCTCCATTTGGTTCCACCTGCAATATAGACCAGTCAATCACATGATCAGCATCCTTAACATACTTCTTAAGCAAAGATACATGGAAAACATCATGGACTTTTACTGTCAGAGGCAGTGCAAGTTGATAGGCTACTAGCCCAATCCTCTCAATGATACTGAAGGGTCCAAAAAACCGTGGTGCCAGCTTGGCACATGAGCCAATTTTCAAGGAACTCTTCTTCGGTTTGATGCACAAGTACACCTGTTCCGCAACTTGAAATTCCTTGAACAACCTGTTCCTACCATCATAGCTCTTTTTCCTATCTTGTGCCACCTTAAGATTGTTTTTTATCACTCGCAACTCTTGTTCCATGTCTGCCAACATATCTAGTCCAATCAATACTCTTCTAATCGGATCACTCCAACTAATGGGAGTGTTACAACTCTGACCATACAACGCCTCAAAGGGACTACTCCTGAGTGACTCCTAATAACCATTGTTGTATGCAAACTCAACCAAAGGGAGATACTCTTCCCACTTCCTATGTTGATGCATCACATACATCCTCAACATGTCCTCCAATATCCTGTTGACCCTCTTTGTCTATCCATCTGTCTGCGAATGATAAGTTGTGTTGAAGGCCAACTTTGTGCCCAAACCTGCAAATAACTCCTTCCAAAATTTGGAAGTGAACTTCACATCCCCATCTAACACAATCTTCTTTGGAACACCAAGTAGTCTAACCACATCTCGGATGAATAAATGTGCCACATCACTAGTTGAGAAGGTGGACTTCACTGGAACAAAGTGTGCAACCTTTGTTAGACTGTCCACAATGTCCATGATGGAATCATGTTGTTTCACTGTCTTCGGCAACCCTGTTATGAAATCCATGGAAATCACCTCCCATTTCCACTTCGGAATCAATATCGGCTATAGCAGTCCACCTGGATGTTTGCACTTTGCCTTCACTCGTTGACAATTGAAACATCTTGCTGCAAACTTTGTTACATCCCTTTTTAGATTCGACCAATAGTAATATCTCTTCACCGCTATGAGTGTCTTATGATAAACTAGGTGACCTTAATACGGTTTTGAGTGAAATTCCCTCAAGATCACCTTCTTGAGTTCACTGTTATTTGGTATATATATCCTATCTTGAAACCTGACCAACCCATCTGTTGTAAGAAAATGATCCAAGTCCTGTGCACCTACACCTGTACCTGTACCACTATTTGTACCTGTGTCATCAACTGTACATGTACTTGTATTATCACTTGTACATGTACCTATACTATCACCTGTACTTGTACTTATACCTGTACTCTACTACAACCTATGCAAAATCTCCATATATCTAACATCCTGTTGTCCTTTCCACAAGATCATATCCTATAAATCTGTCCCATACGAGCTCATAGTTACCAAGTGATGTATCTGTATCCGTTTACTGAGAGCTTTTGCCACTATTTTCTCCTTGCCTTTGATGTACCTAATCTCGAAGTCAAACTCGCTAATCGTGGCCTACCCTCTAGCTTGCCTGGCATTCAAATTTGGTTGGTTAAACAGATACCTCAACCCAATGTGATCACTCATAATCACAAACTGCCTGCCAAGAAGATAGTGTCTCCACATCTTCAATGCATGTATAATTTCTTCCAACTTGAGATCATGCGTGGGATAATTCTGCTCGTGCTCGTTTAGTTTTCGGGGCTCATAACATACCACTTGTCCATCCTACATAAGGAATCCACCAAGCCCTCTCTTGCAAGCATCTATACACACTATGAACTCTTTGTCTGGATCTACAATCTGTAGCATTGGTGCATGTGCAAACAACTCCTTAAGCTACTCAAAGCTAGTCTCACACTCTGCAGTCCATTCAAACTTCTTACCTTTCCTCTGCAATGATGTGATAGGATAGACAATCTAGAGAAGTTCCTGATGAACCTCCTATAATAGCCTGTCAGACCCATGAAATATCTCACCTCATCCACATTATTAGGAGCTACCCACTCTATGATGACCCTTACCTTCTCTGGATCTACTGCAATTCCTTCCTTGGAGACAACATGAACCAAGTAGTGCACCTCAGTCTGAAAGAAACTACACTTTCTGAGCTTAGCATACAACTAATGCTCTCTCAATAACATCAATACTACTACTAAATGCTTGGCATGCACTTCCTCATTTTTAGAATATACCAGTATATCATCAATGAACACAATAACAAACTTATCCAAATATGGACGCAACACACATTTAATCAAACACATGAATGTAGCTGGAGAATTCGTTAATCCAAATAGAACAACAACAAACTCATAATGCCCATACTTGGTCTTGAACGCAGTCTTGTAGGTTTCCTCCTCTTTGATGCGTACCTGATGGTATCCAGATCTTAGATCAATCTTCGAGAACACTTATGCTCCCTTCAACTAATCAAACAAGTCATAAATCCTCGACAAAGGGTATATGTTTTTGATAGTCACTTTTTTCAACTGTTTGTAGTCAATACATAATTTGAGGGTACCATCTGTTTACCTAAGAAACAAGACCGGTGTGCCCCAAGGTGATACACCTGGTCTAATTTATCCCTTGTCCAACATCTCCTTTAGCTACAACTTTATCTCAAATAACTTAGGTGTGCCCATACTGTAAGGTGTTTTCAATGCTCAAGCTGCGCCTGGCAGTAACTCGATAGACAAGTCTACCTCCCTATGAGGTGGAAACTCTGTAATGTCCTCAGGAAATACATCTCTGAACTACTGTAAAACCGGGTACCTGTTCAACACATATGGCTCCTCAACCTCCTTACCCTTATTACTAGAAATATGTACTACAAATAGCTTGCACCCTTTCTTGCAGCTTCACTTTGCTTGCATAACTGTCACCATCTTAACTGATGTGGCTTTCCTCTTACCTCGCAAAACTCTTGGTTCCCCATTGTCATCAACACATTCAATAACCTTTTCATAGTAGTCAACCTTGGTTCTATGTAGGTACAACCAATCCATGCCAAACAACATACTATATGAACCCAGTGGTAAAACATTCAAATTTGCTACAGTAGGCATACCACTCAAATCAAATGTGAAATATCTTACCCAATAATGAACTCGCTTCTTCATACCTGTAGCCAACTGAAATAACCAATAATATGCATGCAATTCCTTACTCAAACCACACTTATCCACCAAGTCAGGACTAACATAGCTATAATTAGATCCAAGGTCAATAAAAATAGAAATAACTTAATCACAAAGCTTACTATCCATCTCAATGATAGATGCTTGGTGTTCTACCTGCATGTTTTCCACGGCTGCATAGATATGAGGAATACTTTGGCCAACATCTCCAATAGATTGTGCCTCCTGTGCACTATATGTTTGGGCTATACCACCCTGATTCTATGGACATTCTCTCTTATGATGGTCTTTGCCACAAGTCCAACACTCTATGGGCTTCTAGCCTCCATCCTTTTTCTTCTCTTCAACTCTATGTCCCTGTCCTCTATCTGATGCATTGAACCTCTTAGGGGGTGCAACATTCTCCTTGTTATCTATACTTTCTGGCCTTGCTCGCTTTTTATCCCAGTTGCCTTTGTTCCTTTCATTACCTCTCGAGACTGGCTTAGTCTTAGTTCTGCTCTTTGATTGCTCATAGCAATGATTTAGCTTTTGAATGGCCTCCTCCAATGATCTAAGCTCATTGAATTCAATCCTATCTTTGAATGCAACTGGTAACCCACTAACAAATCTTTAAATCTTACTTTTTTCCTCCTTAAGGTAAGGCACATACCTCAACAGTTCCAAGAACTTACTGGTGTACTCGTCATCTGTCATGGATCCTATCTTTATTTCATAAAATTATTTTTCTTTGTCATCAAAGTACCTTTCAGAAAAATACTTCTTCTTGAATAGCTGCTCGAATTCACTCCAAGTCATATCTTCCTCATCTATGTCTCTGACATTCTTCACATCTTCCCACTAGATGTCTGCTTTACCTTTAAGACTGAAAGTAGCTACTCTAGCTTTCATGTTCTCTGAATAATCATGCAACTTGAAGAATTTCCTCATGCCAAGAAACCATGCCTCTGCATCCTATGATCTCTTTATCTCTCCATCAAAAGTAGGTGGATTTTCCTTCTTAAATTCATCTGGAGAATACCACCTATCACTCCTCCTATAAGGATGATACCGATGGTGATCGTAGTGCCTATCTGAATCAGAACTAGAATCATACTTGTGTCTATCCCTTCTCCTCTATGGAGTGTCCAACAATTTGCCATCTAGGATTGTGTCCTCTCTATCTGATCAGTGACCGCCATGCGATTTACTGCCATACGCCCGATTATTTTTATCTTCCTTCTCATGACTGATCCGTAGTGGTCCTTGTCGCTGCAAATTTGACAAGCTCTGAAGTTTTACTGCATTCACCTCTGCTAACTTTTCCTGTGATTGTATGATTCTATTATTATCTGCACTACAACTCCTTATCTCCTCCTTTAAACTTCTTAATGTAACTGCCAAATTAGAGGGGTTCCCAACACCATACTATTCTTCAGATTCATAGGAAGAGTCTCTATAGTCAACCATCTTGCTAGCCATTTGATATTTCTTCCAGCAAGGCATAATATGTCAAATAAACCAAATCACAATAAAGAAACATACCTTAGCATAGCTCAGGGAGGATACTTGTATGCAAAATTACCAAGTGATTGTGATACATGAATAACATAATCATAATAGCATATCGACATATGCAAGTAAATGTATCAACTCATAAACATCACTTTAACTAGGGTCTAGTCACTAATGCAAGGACATATCAACAATGCATGCTATGACCTCATGCATGACAACATTGTTTCTCCATCATACAAATTGCCATATGCAACCGGCAGTATGCATAAACAATTCCAAACCAACTACCAGTATGCATAACCACATGTATTCGAACATAATCGATCAGTTCTTGTAATCAACCTACAAGACTGATGCATGTAATCAAAATATTCAAAAAATGTAACCTAAAATACAAGGATGTAAGTAGGTATCATGAAATAAACATGTAAGTGACATATGATCCATACACAATCAGTCACATACTCATTTCAAATATTCGTCATGAAATCAATATCAAATTCTCCATGATAACCAAACTAGAACCCTAATCCATCATCAAGGAAATGCAACAAGTATATAAGTGTAAGAGACACACATGCAACTGACATGCATGCATGACCCACACATTCAACCCATTCATTCCAAGAGTTGAACCATGCTCTAATACCACTCTGTAACACCCTCCTCCCATATCTACCCAAGCAACCGTCCAGCTGGGGTAAACATGTGATGAGAGGCCACTATGATAAGATTCAACATCCTTGGTGACTTTAAGGAAATGGAATTGACGGGACATTACACACAATCATCCAATATCATCAACAAAACCTTCAGGAGACAAGTCAGTTACTCAGACAGCCTGTCCCTAGGTTGCATTGTTGTTTGAGAAACTTAGGGCTGAGTAACGCTTCCCAGACACTACCCAGGCGAGTTATAACGCTCCACAAACACTGCCAAGGCAAGTTATAACGCTCCCCAGACACTGACCAGGGGAGTTAGTCTCTAACTAACACTCTATTTTGCTAGCATTCTAGGATTTGAGCCACCTTTTTCAGCCCAAAGCCTGTGACACTTCCCAGAATGGAATGATCACTTAAAATTGGTAAGAATAAAAGGAAACATGGATGCAAAATAAATAAACTGAACAAGACCATAACCAAGCCCTTGCCATCCATGACAAGTATTTCGTCAAACATATCATTGACATGTAACCTACAGGTGTAAACAACAGAATTAAGCATAGGGATGACATACTTTTTTGAGAATCACTATGAACCATTGTGCCCTCATTCCATTTTATGCATTATCCTCCATTAATTCATAGACACATTATCCATTCACATACAAGTAAAAACATGTTGAGAGCCATACATAACTGTTGTCATAAAATGTGCATATAACCAACATAATAGGAACAAAAATACAATAAACATATATGCCATCAAATCCATAAATACATTAGCACCTTTACACATGAAAATCAAGGGAATGGATTTCTCATTAATGAATGCAATGAACCAATTGGAGATGGGACTACCACGTTCCACCCGATCGTATAATGGTTGAGCCAAATCTCTCTTCATACATTCACCCTCGTGCCATATTCCAAGCATGAATGTGGGATCTCATAGAACACATCAATCAAAACTCATCTAGGGCTTTCAGAGGCCATCCACCTCAACCCATCAAACAATGATTCCACCTGACGATCAGACATGACCAAAAACCATCATCAAATTGGTCTCCATCCAAGATTTCCAGGGCTTCCAAAGTGCTTGTCCAACCAAGGCTTCTATAACTAGTAACTCAACCCATGACTTATACAAGGATTCTAGAGTGTTTGTCCAACAAAGGCTTCCAGGACTAGTAACTCAACCCACCAAGGGCTTCCATAGCATTTTTAAAACCAAGGCTTCCAGGAATAGTAACTCAACCCAAGTTTTTATAGGGCTTCAAGATTGTTTGTTCAACCAGGGCTTCGAGGACTAATAACTCAACCCAAGCTAAGGAAACATGAGAACCAACCAAAACAAAACAATGAAAGTAAACCCACAATCACAATGGCTATCTAGGAAATGGCAAGGTTAGGCAATCCATTGTCGATCCAGGAAATACTCCATGCCAATGACATATCGCAACCAAGCAACCACATGCATATTCCATGCATGGCAAAAATAGAGAAGAAATCATACATGCAACTCGGTACCTGCAAGAAAATCCGATGTAGCTGCTGATGTCAATGCCTTCTTGTGATTTCCTGCTCTTCCTTTTCCTTCTCGCTCCAAGAATCCAAGTATGCCACACCCTCCAAGAATTCTCCAAGAAAACTCTAAGTATCCAAGAGTATGAGAGAGAGAATAATGAGAGAGCTCCAAAACTGAACTGACAAAAGGTTACCAACTGATCCTCAGAAGAGTTTTTATGTATGAGGCCTCTATTTTCTTCATTTTCCATTATTTTCCTTCATTTTCCTCCTCACATGCAACCTGTGACCTTTCACCTCCTTTTTCTCCTAATTTCCATTTTTTCATAATTAAATGTGTCAAAATGCCATTTTAATGCCTTAGCCATTGCCTTTTCCAATTTTCTTAGCCATAAACAATCAATTGAACACCCCCTAGGATGTCTTGCATAACATTCAACTTGGAATAAGTGTCCCAGTCATCCGTGGTTATTGTTTTTAACATTTATTACATGGAATTTTCACCAGGGCTGTTACAGAAGCCTCGCCCTTGGGGGACACCGTCCTCGGTGTTCAATCACACATATACCTCAACAACCTGCTTAAATATGACATACTACTCATGGAGCTTTATAACCCAGCTTGATGCATTATTTACAATGAAAGATTTTCTCAAGACATAACATCATGACACTAGGACAACATACCACATAGTGGAGCTTTATAAACAACTTGTTACGATATTTACAATGAAAGTCCTGCTCAAGACAAACCCATATGACATCGTAACATCATGATAACATAACCACATGATTGCATAATAACATAACACCCATACTTCATAGTGGAGCTTTATAACAGATCTCGTTATGATATTTTCATCCATACACATATGTTCATACAATAGCATCATCAAAATTATATATACCAAAAGATAGATCAAACATATACTAAGCACCATATCTAAGAATATATCAAAACACCATATAGCATATATCAACCATCATAAAGCATGTATCAAACCATCATAAAGCATATATCAAACCATCTATTGTAGTGGCTACAACCACCCTCCAAAATTTTTCCTTAGCATCGTTTTGGAGCCTCCCTACTGACCATCCTTAGCAGCATATCTTGCAATATACAAGTACAAATGATTGAGTTGAGTTTCAATGGCTTACCAACCTATGATTTCTAGCATGTTTGTCTTCCACCCGCAGGCTGACATTCCAGAGCTTGGTCATTTTTTGCTTGTTATGTTCACCTGGAAAATTGCACAATTCTGGAGGGGAACCAAGCAACATTTCTTCTAGAAATTGCGCAGAGCAGCTCATCACTAGGCTTGATCTAAAAAATTGCACAATTTTGGCTAACATCGAGGGCTTCAATCCAGAAATTACACAAAACCTCAGGGATAATCAAACTTTCTCAGCCCAAAAACTGCGCAAAAATCACCCCAAGGATTGCAGTCCGTTGCATGCGCTCCCAAGTTGATTGGTTCCCTCTAGGAATGAGAAATCTTGAGTTTCATGCATGGGCTGCTTTTTTCCGAAAAAAAAAGGAAAAAGAAAAGAAAAAAGAATCGCTAAATTTTAGGGATCCATTTTTAGTAGCTGGAGGTTACATGCAAAAGTCGTTTTAGAAACCTCCTGCCATGTGTCGCTTTTCCCTAGAGTTGCGGCATGCATGTCATAAAACTCGATCTTACCAAAGACACTTCAGAGCTCATTCCTCACATCAATCTTGGAGCTCTAAAATTCCACATCACATCTAGGAGCATTCGACACACTCAACTCAGCTCTTTTCAGGTAAGTCTGCTTTTCATGTCTTTTGCTGCTTTTCTGTCACTTTTTGTTTTTTGGTTTGTGTGAGTGCTTTTTTCTTGGTTTTGTTGAATGTTGGTTGTCATTTTATTGCATGTTAGCTTGTAGAAGTATGGTTTCAAGTTTTTCATTACATCTCATTGTTGTCACATGCATGATATTGTTTATGCACTGACGGTCATTTTTGCGGCGACTCGCTTCATACACTTACTTATTTTCCCATTTTTTGAATCATGCACTCACTGTTTGCATGCATGATCATTTCACTCTTGTCTGCACTCAGCTTCGCCATGCATTCAACCTTTTCATATTTTTAGTTGCCCGTTGGCGGGTCTAGGTTGCCATGGCCCGAACCTTACCTTGCATGGCTTGCACTGTACATTTCCGAAAGTGAAGGCTTTGCCTTCCTCGAAAAAATTGTGCAAATTTGGCCCAACACTGACCTCTAGGCTTACTCTACGCAATTCTGAGAGGCAGTGCTCTGCTGGCCCTGGGAATTGCAAAGATGCATTTTTCTGGTTTGCAGTGATTATTGACTGAAACTGTGCATTATCGATAGTCTAGACTGTGCTTTGCATAGTTTTGGTAGTCAGTCTCCCAACCTCCCGGTGAAAATTGCGCAATCTTTCCAGTCATTCACCTAGGTGTATTGCATGTCAATCCTCAAGTTTCTTTTAGTTTCAACTAATGTTGTGCTTGCCATGAGTGTTTCTATGTCTCCTGGTATCACAAGTGTTTACTTGCCTCTCAGCGGTACAAGTACAATGGCCTCCAAGAGAGCAGGGTCAAAGGACATTGTCGAGAGCACAACTGGAGATGCAGTTGAGCAAGTGTCTATGAGATTGCCTATCTATGAAGACACTAAGTTGTTCATAGACAAGGAAATCAATATGAAATGGTAGGACATCGATGACACCTTTTCAAGCACATTTGTGGAGAATCTGGAATACCACAAGGTTTATGTCAGCATACACAAGTTTGGCTTGTACTAGATTGCATGCAGGTATCTCGTGTTTCCATGTGCGGACATGATCCACTGGATTGTATACTGATCCAGAGACAATGGTGTTGAGCAGTGTCAGTGGAACACAACTTGCTACCTTTAGGGTGAAGGATTTTCAGGAGATGTATCACTTTTTGAAGTTGATGATCACGATGGATACACCCTTCACCAGACCCAGCAGTAGTGAAAACTCAAGAGATATCCAAAAGAGTTGGGTGAAAGATCCATCCAAGTTCAGGACAACACCCAACTAGGTTTACAAGACAAGGGTACTGCAGAAGGCATATATGCCGCTTATACGGCCAAGAGAGCACATAAACCTTCCGGCAGAGTTGGGTGATTGTGTTGGATCAACTGGCGAGTGAAGGAAGACCTTTCAACTGGTCTGACATGTTGGCTCTTAGGTTGAAGGAACAAGTGACAGAAGCCCGACATCCACCCAAGGGTCAGCAAGTGAAGCTATACATGTCCTCTTACATACTTGATTCAGTCTGTGCCCGTCAGTAGTTCCCTTGCTTCGATTGGGAATGGACACCTTCAGAAACCTTTGTTCATACTTATTGCAGGTTGTTCTCTGAATGAAGCTTTGGTGGAGTTATCATAGAGTTATCAGACCACTTCGTCACCCTGGTATATAGGATGATCTTTGAGCAGGATCCACCTTGCATGTCGTAGGTAGTGATGGAGGCATTGATCGACATAGTAGATTAGTATGCCTCGCCCCTTGGCACCTTCATCCGGATGTACAACACGGAGAAGGCTCCACATGTTTTATCGAAGTTTTCCATGGATAGGCTAATCATGCAAGAAGTTTCATACCACATCTCGACAGGGTTGTCAGCGAGACTATACAGGAAGGAGAAGGCACCTTGGCCCGCTCTTCCTTTGTTGGATCAGGTCATATGAGATCCAGAATCTCAAGCATGTCGAGGCCGAGACAGAGGAATTCAAGAGATTCACCTTTAGCACCAGAGGTTTCAATCTGTATGACCCACATTGCTTAGTGAAGGACTAGTGTGCGAGAGTGAAAAATCCTTGGATCCACGGGTTGTGTCATTGGCCTGAGGAAGACCCATGGAGATATTGCTATCACTTCTCAAGGCTTAATGAACCAGTCAACATAGCTGTAGAAAGGTTATCAAAGTAGAAGGGAACAACATCCTAGAGAGTAGAATCATCAGCAACTGCAAAGGGCAGCAAACCCGCGCTTGACAAAGGCAAGAGGAAGGTTGCAGATAACACAGAGGTGAAGCAATGCTACAAGTTCAAAGCAGATCCACTTGTGTTGATAGTATCTTTGGAGACTGACGCTAAGAGGTGACAACGCGACGGAAGGAGCGCACAAAGGTATAGGGAAAAACAAAAGCTAGAGGAAGCAAAAAGGGAGTTGTAGGAGTTGAAGTAGCAACTCAGGGAAGAATAGGAGTTGCGCAAAAGATAGAAGGAAGCGCAAAAGGGAAAGGAAAAACAGGAGGCGTAACATGCACAAATTGACGAAACTACACCCATACAGGTTATTGACTCATCTGAGTAGCTGGTACATAGCAGATGAGGTGAGCAGTCGCAGGAGCATGACTTCGCTCAAGAGATTGAACAGATGCTACAGTAGATGGACACGGATATGGTTCAACTCAAGTTAGATCAGGACATTGACCTCGTGCCTCAGAACCAAGAGGTCACCCCACCAGCTTCACTAGATGCGGAAGCATAGCAAGTCCCAAGCAATCAGGGAGACATAAAAATCATTGAAGACAATCTAGAGGCAAAGATGCATAACATATCTTTCGATGAGTCACAACACAGAGTTGTGTAGTTGCGCAGATTTCCCACTCTAGATGTCCATGTATCTCCTACGGAGTTTGAAGAATGAGTGACCGTGTCTGATGTGAGCGAACATCCAGCTGCAATGGTCGATGCTATAAGAGCATATGCCAAAGCCACTAGCTCGAGTGTTAGATTCTTGATAGCTAAGAATGAGCACATGGCTAAGGAGTTTCAAGCAGCCAAGCAAGGAGAAGAGTAGATTACAACATCCACCAGAGCAGAGTTGAGGAGAGTGATACTAGATGAAGTATCATCTCTCAAGATAGTCATGCGGAAGTTGTACTTCAAATTATTCATCGTGCATAATTCAGTTGTCCATCTAAACGGTTGACAACAACGTTGTGCTAGGAGAGTTTTCATCTTGTCAGATCTGCACACTATTGTCGATCACATGAAAACATGGACAATGAGGTACAAATGATCCCGATTTCACTTCCCAAATATTATGAATCCAGAGGCGATAGAGTTGAAGGCACGCATCTGGATTCAGATCCTGAACTATGAGGAACTCCCATAGCTCATCACAAGTTTGCAGGCTTCACATGCACGAGTGTTCAGGAGCATGGATGTTATCATGCACACGCATGCGATCCAATCCATTGGAACACTCACCAAGGGTAAGTCAAAGAACCAAGTCCGACTGGAGCTGGACATGTACTTTGATCATTTGATGCGTGTACCCACCAGCACAGACTTGCAGATGAGTGTAGACACTATGCACCAATATGTTGTCAGTCTGGCTACACTCAAGACTATGATGTGCATGTTATCTGATGAGTTGGACAGAGGTGCCAAATCAGTGTACCTAGATGCAACAAAGGCAAGAGTTCACTTTCAGACGAATGTCACTACAGAGCACGAGGACACCATAACAGACTACTAATCTTGGCATCAATTCACCATTGTCGATCATCACAAGGATGCCAACGAGTTAGTCTTCCCACAATTTTCTGAGTCTTAGTGATGTCTTGCATGGCTTACTCAAGCCTATTTTATCTCACATGGGTACTTGTGTAGATTGTAATGTAAACATATTGTAAAAGTGAAAGGCCAAGTGTCGTTGGTAGAATGTAACAATCATTTACTAGTTGAAGAGTCATGAGGGTAGGTGAAGAGTCAGAAAGGGGAATGTCAAGGGTCACCCCACCCTTTGCTATTTATAGAACATCATAACTCATTGTATAGGCTTTTTGGAGCTAAGCTTCCTATAGGTATTACTTAGAGAAAGCTTGGAGTGTATAGTAATGAGCCTTGGCTTTTCCACAATGCAAAGCTAGTACATATCTTTGGAGGAGCAGGCGACAATGACTGTAATGTTCTGCTATCGGGGTTAGTTGAGTTCATGGTTGTATGTATGATTGGATCTTTCACTCTTTTAATATAACAGAGCCAACACGTTTCATGCATATGTTATTATTGTAGTTCGACTATCCTGGTTACTCTAATGATGTATGTAGTTTTTATTTACGCATGTATGTATGGACTATTTCGTATGTGTTTGTATGAATCTTATCGAAGTGCATTGTTGATATAATCCATCACTTTGGATCTTCATCTATCCTCCTTTCCATCTCGTGATGTCTTTCTTCTTGTGTGTTCCCTTTCAAGCTGTGTGCTATCACAAGTTTCTAAGGGGCGCACTCTTCCACTCTTCTGTGTGTTAGAGCCTTGCATGCACCTTCCTTGACTTGCTGCAAGGTCACACCCTTGCTAACAACAAGGACATATTACTTACCTCTCTGTGCAACCACAATCAAGGCGATATCGTACTATCCACTTCTGGGAATCCTACTCCAAACGATCTGAGGTCTAGTTGGGACTTCTTATCGGTGAGATCCCCTGACATGTTGGTAGGTCCAACACCGTCAACATTTATGGCACTAGAAGGAGGGCCAAATGACAAGATGAGTCCTCACATCCTATTTTGAATCTTCACACCTCTATCATGGATATCGTTATAGTCCACCCTCAGTGATGTTTGTCTAGTGCACATCCCTTTGAAATCACGAAGGAGTTTTAAAATCTCTTTTCAGAATTCACGTATGATGGTGAAGGAAAAGTGGCCTGGCCTGAGCAGTTACATGACTTCCTTGCATTCTTGGAGGATGAAAAAGAGTTTAATGAAGTTGAGGTTAGCATGCTTGTTTTAACCACACTTCATGAATCCCTACAACGATGGTGCCACAACTTGCCTCATAGTCGCGTCCACTCATTTAAGCAATTCAATGATCTAATCGAATATGTTTTCCATCATTTTGATCCTGAACCTCTTAAAAACAAACTGTTAAAACAACGGAAGGCCCCACATGAACAACCTATGGATTTTTGACAACGCTTCTATTTAATCTAGTTTGAAGCTCCCAAAAACTAGACGAAATTCCAATATCTCATGGATAGATTTGAATATTGCCTTACAAAATAACTCTGTCCCAAAATGAAGTTAAAGCTCAAACCCCACTCAACATACTTCGGTGATGGAGCTGCACAATCACAAGTGGATGTAGTTGCCATCACAAGTGAATATCCACCTTCCCCTCATCAAACAACTCCACCCCCACAGAGTAATGTGGGAGAACGTGTGTCGGCCGGATAAGTCGTTCTTGCGGACAAGATCGACCTCCCTAGTATCTAATGATATCTAGCGACAAGCAAACCAAACAAATTCTAAGTTTCTCTAAGTATGCAATTTATAGATAAATGCAAACAAGTGTTTTAGGCCTACCTTGGGTCCAGTGCAAGTTTGTAGAAGCCACGCTCCGTTGATCCAAATGAGCTCCCTTGTAAAGAATCTGCAAACACAAACAAGCACACACATTAAATAGCACCTAAAAAGCCAATATAATAAAGCATACTTATCATGATGATCAAGGAATTCATGAAACAAATAACATAAGACAATTTGTTGAGAAAAATGAATCTGATTGTATTAACTTTAACCAAAGAAGAACTTTACAACCTTTGTGCCTTGATGCTGTACAAGCTCCTCCCAAGGTCCAGCAAGAAGTCTCCTCTACTTTGACAAGTTTCACTCTCTTCCCAATGAAGCCAAAAGGTATGTGATCTCTCCTCTCAAGCTTAACTAGGAAGTCTCAATTCCAACAGCATTTATCCTCAAAAATGTTCAGCTTCTAACCTCCCTAGCAACCAGCCCAATGCCTTAATTTATAGTGCAATGGAGGGAAGTTACTAGGTCCACCTTCAAAGGGATAAAGCCCTCCTTCAAAGGGATAAGCTCCTCTCATCAAGGGATTAGCTCCTTCAATTTTGGGATGCATGAACCACCTAGGAGCAAACCATCCACGTCAAGAATCCTTCTAGAATCATCTAGAATTAACCACAAGTGAGTTTTTAAGAATAAACTTGCGCCTTTTTGACTTTCACAGGGGTCCGAACCCACTCCTTTAGAGACAGAGCGAGCAGGTCCGCAAGTAACATGAACAAGGGGTGCGGGACCGCAGGTAACAGTGAGAGAAAGTGCAGAACCAGAGCTTTATTGATTTTTAAGGTCTTTCTCTCATTTTCAAAGCTTGACATGAAGAGCTGAGGTTTGAGACTTGCTAAGGAGGACAGTATGAATGATGATAGACCCATACTGACTGCAAATAGTCATGGTGACAATATTTTGTGTAACAGATTGCCCCCTAAAGTGCGAAGTCTGTAGTAGATGAGGATTTCATTTATCATCTAAGAAGAGTGAAGTACTTTATCATTTCAAGGATCATCTTGTGGAGAGCCCGGTTGGAACCTGTAAAAACATTCAATACAAAATATATATATGAGATCATATCATCGCTGAGGTAGGCATTCCCATACTCAGATCAAAACTGACTAGAAAACTAACTACTGCTCTGATATAGGAATGATCTTGTAATACATCATAAGTATAGACACATGTAGACACAGTATGGATGCAGCCATCTGTTTATGAATAGTCCACTGTATAATGAATACAAAATTCCTCGCAGCCTGGATGGTGGAAACTAGATCTAGGGTCTTGATTTCTACTTCCCGAAATAGTACGATTCTAACCATGTGAATGAATGTGTTGAAGTTGAACATGGTAGAAACCACTTGATTACCAGTCAATGATGTAAATTGTTAACAAGTGTGAGAGAAACCACCAGTAATGTCAATGGCTCTCAAGTACTTAGTACAATCCATGAGATGTGAATAGATGTGTTGATGTCGAAAATGTCACAGAATCTTTTGATCGAAGGTCAATGATGCAACCTATTGTCGAAGGCAAGAAACCTGCCATTGAGGCATGCAGATCCCAAGGTACTGACGATTTCTAGATCGTCTTTCTAGATAATGAGATGAAGTCGATAGAAATCGATCCGTCGTAGGCAAGACCACAACACGAAATCATAGATCAAGTTTGAAGAAATTTAGTTGCAAGGACTGACTCAAGGATGGTCAAGATGGATGACAGATATTTTGCAGATGAATGGTTTATTTGCATTGACCTCTTGAACACATAACGACACAACAGATGGTTTTGTGACAATTGACCCAAAGTTAATACCCAGAAACCGCCTGAAGACTTTCAATATGGTTTGATCAACTGTTAGGCAAAGGATTTCCCAGCCCAGGTGAATAAAAAGTGTCATGTTCAAGAGTGGTTACAAAGTATGACAAACAGGTTCATTTTCTCTCTTTTCCCCCACCATTTCTGGCAAGTACCTCTTTATTTTTGACAAGCTTGAGGAGGATAACATTTTGCTTGATTATAAGCTCATCCTTCAGATGAGTCCAACTTAGTTTAAATTCGAACCCTAAGAAGGAGTGGTCTGTTCCTGTTTGTAATTGAACAGGCCCTTTACTGTTAAGTTTTAACGAGTCCAATATAGGAGAAACTCGGCGTTTTTCGATTTTAGAGAGTCTGAAAAAACTTGAGAAGACTCCATGGTTGTCCTTTTTCGTAAATTTGTGTCTTCCAAGCCCGAAAAAGTATAAAATAATACTTGAGAGAACTGCTTGATCATTACAACTAAGGAGTACTTTTCATAATTAGTGCCTCTGATAAAAAAGCGATCAACAACATGTCGTTTTATAACCAATATCGAATTCGAAACGACAAAAATCCGGCAATCTTTTCATGTTTTTACGATCAGAAAAGGGTTGTAAGTGGACATCTTTTAGTTCCGTTTTAACGAGCTTAAAAGAAAAAACTCGGCAATCTTTTCATGTTTTAGGAGTCAGAAAAGAGCTTAAAGGTGACTCTAATGTTTTTTGTCGAAAATGACCAATTTTGCCTGAAAAATCTATTATCCTGCACAAAAACTCAAACATTACTCATACCTGTTTAAAATAGATAAAAATGCTGCAAAATTTACCTCTTTAAAGTGAAAAATAAACAAATTAAAATTCATTTACTCAAAAAAGCTTATAAAAAGGGCTTTTGTAAATACATTTTTACTGTTTGACTTCAGAGTGAGAAAAGAGAGCTTTTGGTCAGAAACTTCCCGTGAAGATTGCGGAAAATCCATCCGTTGGAATCCAACGTCGTCTCCTCCAGGTAATCCACATTATCCTACTCTTCCATTTCATCCATTTCAAATTTGTTTTTAGGCTTTGATTTCGTTTTTTAAGGAATTTTTATGTTAAAAACCCGCACGCAGGGGTCCGCAGGCATAGCATAGGTAACCTGCGGACCCCGACTTTTTCGTAAAAGGAAAAAAGTCAGGGGTATGCACCTGCTGTGAAGGCAAAGTGTGGACCCACGCACTGTCTCTAACAGAGAGGGTGCGGTCCCTGTAGCAAAGGTTTTTAAACCTAAATTTTTCAAATTCCACCCAAAAATTTTGATTTTAGATATTCTAATCCGCCTTTTTATTGAATGTAGGGTATACATCATGCTTGATTGGTGGGAACGGGAGCACGAGGATGTAGATCTCGCCGCGATTAATCATCAACCTTCGATTGATGCATTGAAGGCATGCGGTTTATACAAATTTTGGGCCATACCTGGCATGAGGGCCCAGGTGGACTTTTTGCAGTGGCTGGTAGACAGGTGGAACATACAGGACCAATATTTCTTCATTGGTGGTCACCAGCTCGAAATGGAGCCGGAAGACATTTAATTTTTGACTGGTTTGCCTAAGAGAGGTGAACATTTGACTCTATTCGGGACTAGGCCAGGTGGCCAGTCTGTCGATAGCCTCTGGCTAGAGTTCTGCAACGACCAAACTAGAGACAAAGGGATAGATATCAAAACCATATCCCTTCCTGAGCTCAAAGTGATTGCATTTACTTTTACCAGGCTCTGTGGAAGCGTAGCACTACATATAGCCACTGGATCCCAAATGCGAATGGCAGTAGACTGCTTTCGAGGCACCATCTTCAACTGGTGCGATGCTGTGTTGGCTAATATAAAAGGCCAATTGACTAGAGAAAAGAACGGACAATTGAAGACCTTTGGATATGGTGCTTTAGTTGTGAGCTTTGGTTTGGAGAGGGTTCCAATGTTGGTCCCACAGCATCTCACTGTTGGAGCTGGACTTCCCCGAGAGCCCAAACTGATGCGTTGGGTTGCAGTTATGGTCCGTCATCCTGAGGAGGGAACAAAAGTCATTCGATTCACTCCTGAGTATTTTCATTGGTTGGAGAACCAAGTTTTTGCTATTCAAGACTTTCCTTATGCTGGGGTAGATTATCGTGGTGACCCAGACATGGCTCTTCCACCAGGAGAGAAATGGGATGACTCAGGTAAAATCATTTTCAACATTTTCTAATTAATTTTTTTGTTTTTTTGTTTTTATTTCGTCCCAAAATTGATAGTAAAAGTTTTAAATGCAGATGTAGGCCCACGACGACCAGCCACTCTCCGACCCTATGAGAGGAAACAACCAGCTGCAGCAACACCAGCTCCACAGGACGAATCTACAGAGACCTTGGCCGAATTGGAGAGCCATCTAGAGCATTTGACAGCAGACATTCCGGAGACTAGCATAGATGACATTCCTCTTAGGCTACAACGCTATGTGATTGGGGTCCTAGGACCTTTCAGGAGGTTCCTTTGTAGGGTGGCCCATACAGTGGTTTCTTATCGTGATCATCACCAGTGATAGGATGATCGTCTGTTGTAGACACATATGACATTTTTTGCTTTTTGTACTATCATTTTTGCCGATCATAAGGTGTTTTTCAACCTATGATCAAAGACGATGTATATTTGACACACTTCTATGCTATACTATATCAATATTACCGGCTTATCTTGTAAAACATGTTATGGAATGCTTTTAAATTTACTTGTATGATTATTGCAAATGTCTACTTAACATTCGAGAAGCAATTGCATCTGCTAATGTATTTAAATATCTTGGAATATGCTGATATTCAATATAGTCAAATTCACGTTCCAAGAGATGAACTCTAAAAAATAATCTCAATAACACTGGATTTCTAATGGCATATACTCTATTAAGCTATAATACAACGAGTTCAGAATCTAACCTCACTATCAAACTCCGAATCCCAAATGAGATGGATTCAGATAATAACTCAATCATTGCACTATACTCGGCAATGTTGTTTGTTGTTTGACCGAGGCTTACCCCATGCATAGATACCAACTCATCAGAGGGCGAATAGATAACCCAAGCTACAGGAGAAATGTTCTGTGTATTACGATAAGCACCATCAGCAAAACCAATGTATGTTTGGAGAGGCGTCGACATCTACAATATCAAGAGTAAAATCAAGATAAGCAGGAATAATGACAAAAAACACTCTCTAAGCTAAGCACACTTTTTAATCTAAAACACACCAGCTATAAAGAAAACTAACCTAACTAAAAATCTCCACACCCAGATTTAAGCATAATATCTCTTCAGGTAAAGACCATTTCTGTGTTTACCTAAAGAGACCCCGTTAAAGTCTACCAAATCATAGGCCCCTTTTGCCAACTTTCGCTTAACAACATAAGGACCATGCCACATGGGTACGAATTTTCCAGTGCCTAATTTATCATTTACTTGATCGTACAATAAGACTAGGTCTCCTTTCGAAAAATTACGAGGGGTAACATTTCAATCATACTGAGCTTTAATACGTTTGGCATGAGTTTCGATTGCTAATGCAGCATCAAATCGATTCTCATCTAGCTGAGCCAAGTATAACAAACGTTTTTCCTCTTCGGAAGTGGTTGGAAGTAATTCGCTGGGCATTTGCAATGACGGGATTTTGCATTCAATGGGTAACACAGCTTCCATACCATAAACTACTTGGAAAGGAGTGAAACCGGTTGACATTTTTACTGAGGTTCGATACGCCCAAAGCGCTGAAAATAGCATGTTATGCCAATTCGACCTATGAATCCCAATGATTCGTCAGATCATGATGACTAGAACTTTTTTGATGGCTTCAACCAGACCATTAGCCTGTGGATAATATGGACTTGAACTATCGTGACGCAGGCCAAGTTGGTCTGTAAGTTCAGTCATCATAATGTTTCGAAAATGACACCCATGATCAGTGATAATTGCTTGTGGAACACCAAACCTAGCAATTATATGATTGAACACGAAAATCGCAGCAGTTTTGCCGTCTGCCTCAAAATGTAGGCATCGCCTCGGCCCACTTGATAAAATAATCTACCGCAAGGATGATATATGCATGCCCCCCGGCCGAGTGAGGGTTACATGTAATAAAATTGATACCCCATTTCGCAAAAGTACCGACGACAATTATAGGGTGGAGAGGAGCAGGTGGAGCGCGCATCTTTCGATAAAAAATTTGGTAGTTGTGGCATTTTCGGACCGCGTTAATACAATCTTTAACAAAGATGGCCAGAAATAGCTAGCGCACAATATCTTTTGGGCTGTGGCAAACTCAGACATATGACTGCCACACGCTCCAGAGTGATAGTCATTTAGAACCCTTTCAGATTCCTCATGAGTTAAACAATGTCGGAAAATAGAGTCCGCCCCACGACGATAAAGTGTATCTCCAATAATTTTGAATTGTTGGGATGGAATCGTATTTTTCGACGCTCTGATCTTGAAATTTCTGGCCGAAATGATTGGGTCTGGATATAAACGATGATATCTCCATACCATGGATCTAAAGTGATGATTAGAAACAAGGATTCATCCGCAATGGGCTCCTCCGCCACAATTTTTGTGTCAGCACATGGGAAGTCACACATCAACTCCGCAAAAACTAAAGATTTCTTTGACTTAGACTTTTGAAATTCCAAGTCAAACTCCTGTAGGATCACAATCCATTTGGAGTACTTGCCCCCTAGCAATTGTTTGGTCAAAATATAGATCATAGGGTTGCAATCGGAAATTACTGTAGTTTTGCGTAGTAAAATGTAATGACGAAAACGTTGGACAGCTTGAACAACTGCCAATGCCAATTTCTCCACATGTGATTATTTTAGCTCAGTTGGATTTAAAGTGCGACTAAGGTAATATATCACATGTTCAGTACTGAATTCATCTTCCTAAACTAACACCATTCCAATGGTGGAATGCGAGGCGGTGAGATATAAGAAGTAGTCTTGGTTGTAGTTGGGAGGATGCAATAACGGTGCATCGGTCAACGCGTGTTTTAGTGCATCAAAAGATTTATTAGCTATCTCATCCCAAAAGAATGGAGTGTTCTGTTTCAACAACCGGGTAAAACCCTTTGTGATCTCGGCATAGTTAGGAATGAATCGACGTAAAAAGTTTGCTTTCCCCTGCAAACTTTGGAGTTGGCGAAGACTCGAAGGAGGAGGCAATTTGACAATAGCTTCAACCTTCGAGGGATTGACGCGAATGTCGGCTTTCGAAACAACAAACCCAGTAACCGACCCGTTTCTATACAGAAAACACACTTGTGTGGATTCAACCTAATTCGACAATGCCTATACCTCATAAAGATTGCTCGTAAATGGATCAGATGATCAGCTCGATGTAATGAATGAGCAGGTAAATCATCGAGATAGGGTTGCACAATGTGCTTGATGTCATGAAACGCGTAAGACATGGCTCTTTGAAAAGTTGCCCTGGCGTTCTTGAGCCCAAAAGGTAATTTGCAATAAGAAAATGTCCCCCATGGACAAATGAAAGCCGTTTTTGGTTGATCAGCAGGTAGAATATTTATTTGATTGTATTCGAAAAAACTATCCATGAAGGAGAATATTTCACTACTGGCACAATCATCAATGATTTGATCGATATAGGGAGTTGGGTGATTGTCTTTTGGACAGGCTCGATTAATATCCCTATAATCGATACATATTCTTATTGTTCCTTGCTTTTTGTTAATAGGAACAATATTCGATACCCAATCCATTAACGGAATTGGATAAATGAAACCTGCTTTAAGTAATTTTTCAACTTTTGCTTTAATGGCAGCAGCTTTTCGCAGGTGGATCTGACGCAAACGTTGCCGGATGGGTTTAGCATCCGGGTAAGTTTTGATTTCATGAACAAAAATTGCTGGGTCAATTCCTGGCATTTCCTCATATGACCAGGCAAACACGTCGCGAAATTCTTGAAATAGGGCCTTATATGTTTGAATTTCATTTTCCGTACAAGAGGCACCTATATGAATTTTTTCAACAATTCCAGGCTTAACCGAAATATCAATAGGAATAGTTCGAGAAATGTTTCCCAAATTTAACTCAGAATCAGGATTTTTCATTGGATTCTGAGGTTCCGTGACATATTCAGTCGTAAAAATAGATGAAAAATCATTTTCAAAGCGATCAATATCAGGTAAAAACGAAGATCTATGATGAAGATCTTCCCATGGTAAATCATCAACACACAGGATTTCACGAATTTTCTCATCAGTGTGAACAAGTTCGGAAAATGTAGTTGAATCTGAGTTTGATGTTGAAAGTGATTCTTCATGGACCACATTCATTAAGTCAATTTCGGTTGAAGAAGGGTCGAAAAACGACTACACGGCCTGATACGCAATTTCATATGGACTCAAAGGCATAACATCACCAAATGAATCTATCTCAAATTCGGAAGGTACGATCCAAGGATCATCATAAACAATAGTGTCTGATGATATCATATGAATGGTTGCAGTAGAAGATGATGCGTTGATAGGAGGAAAAGAAAAAGTTCCTAGTAAACCAGAATCTTTAACTAGTCCTACTCCAACATCCTTATATGGGATAGTTGTTTTGCCGACATGCTGAATACTTTCAGAAGAGGCTGGGTCGGATGAAAAGTAAGTTAGCTGGTCTATAGTTACGATCTTTCCATTATGAGGGAACTTTATAAGCCGAAAGACCGATGAAACAACAGTTGTCATAGCGTAAGACCAACTACGACCCAAGAGAAGGTTGTAATCTAGAGGGGCATCAACCACCTCCACATCTAGATTAACAGTTTTTCCTTCAACCCCTATAGGTAAATCCTGTAGAATGCCAAAAGGATGGAACCCACGACCATCAAAGGCCTTTAGAATCGTCGGGGATTGATTAAGCGTGGGAGAACCAAGGGATCTCCAACACTAGATCGACATAATACACGTTGAGGCTCCCTCATCAATCACAGTCCTATAATAAGGTCTGTTTTTGACTAACACTGGAATCTGGAAAGCCATTTGATGAGGTAAGCGAGGTGCACTATTTTCTAGATCGAAAATTATAAGGTTCGAGTCCTGAACATCAACAGCTCCTATAGCCGACAATAGCAATTTACGCTGTGCTGGACATGATTGCAGCACTTCCAAAGCCGACATTGCCGAAGGTGAAATAGCCAAATATTCAACAATGTTATAGTTCTGAGCCGCTCTCGCATGTGGATTGAAAGCTAACTTTCGAAGTATACCCTTGGCGGGCGGTTTGATTACTAAGTCTGGGTTAGGTTTCTCGATCTGTAGTGGATCAGAACCGGGAGTTGAAGTTGATGGTTTCGAATGAGAAGATTCTTCTTCCTTACCATCAACAAGACTTTTACTTCCATAATCTTGCAATCGAGTCGCAATCCTAACATGGGACATCATCATTATGGGTTCTTCGGAGGCATTTGAGGAAGAACCTATCATCTTACTGTCTTGGCTAGGAAACAGATCCTTCAAAACAACAAGCGTTTGAGAACCTTTGACGATTTTTGCAACCTCAGCGTGATGAGGGCAGTGTCTTGTAAAATGCTCTTCGTCACAAATGAGACAAGGATAACGAGGTTTGCGTTTCTCATCAGTAGATTCCATTTTTTCTGGTTTCTCTTTCGAATTTTTATCTGTTTTATTTTTCTTCTTCCCTTTCTTTTTACCGCCGGATTTTGATTTGGCTGTAGATGACTCTCCAACATGAATATCGGTGGAAATTTCTGCGGAAGAATCTCCTGTCGGGGAATCTGGTAAAGTTATGATAGGAGAAGAATTCTTGGAAGACTTCTTCTTGCTCTTGGTATTAACCGTACCAATCATACCATCAGCGGCATGAGACCCTGAAGGAGCTGCAGTTATTCGATTTTTTTGAGGAAGGCCGGGGATTTTCTCGTGTAACGTACCTGACTGCGTATAAACTAAGTCAAGGTACTGAGCTTGAGCAATTACTTGCTCTTCAGTAACGACTCCTGCTTTAGCTACATCCTCAGTGATCTTCGGTAATAAAGATTTTACAAACCATTCAGCTAAGATCTGATCCGGAATAAAAACTTTCACTAAACGCCGTCGAACTCTCCATTCATGAATGTGATCTGAAATGTAAGTGGGCGTTGATTGTTTTAATGAAGTTAATAATTATGTGCCATTGTCATATCTGACTGGCAACTGAAAATGAGTTAAAAACGAAGTAGCTAACTGACTAAAGTTATAAAAAGTGACTCGCGGTAACTCAATGTACCACTTGGCCGCAAGACCAATTAGAGTGCACTGGAAAAGCCTTAAAGGGATTGAATCATCTGAAATGGAGTTAGACGCACACCAGAGATGGTAAGTCATCACATGGTTCGACGGGTCCTCTCCTGATTTGCCTTCAAACTTAGGAATATCACTAGGAAAATTATTCGGCATTGGCGGCCAAAACGGAAGATAGTTAATTGGATCGTTCGTAAGGCGCGACAAGTCAGGCAAGTCCAAAGTTGCAATGAACGGTAACTGACGATTAGAGTCCTTGAAATCTTGGGTCATGAGACCAGCCTAGGAGGAGGATATCTAGGATAACTAGGAATTGGAATTGCATTTGGGATATTATATCCTCCCGGAAAACCAGGATTAATCGGACCGTACTGGGGTTGTTGAGGTTGTTGATATGTATATCCAGGGTACGGTTGATACTGAAAGACTGGCTGCTGCACAGTAGGACCGAATTGGTACTGTCCCTGGTACGGTTGATAAGTAAATTGAGGTTGACTTGTGACAACCGTACTTGGACCAGGTTGTCCTATAGGAATTTGAACCAAAGTCTGAATTGTGGATCCAGACTGAGGTAAAGATGCTTGAGGAGTTGGTACAGGAACAATAGAAACCGAAGCTGTCGATACTCCAGAAGTAGGTGGGGTAGATTGAACAGATGTTGCAGCAGTTGCAACAGTCGTTTGAGGCGGAGTACAAGGCATACTAGGCCCAGGATAAGAAACTACAAAAGGTGCAGAGGTTTGAATAGTAGACTGGACAGGTTGCTGGGGTGAATCAGAAACCAAGGGTTGTCCAGTTTGAGATGACAACTGCACATTCGGTTGCAAGATCTGTTGAGATTGAGATGGTTCCCACACTAAGTTCATTCCAGGGTACGGACCCATAGCAAGTTGAGAATATTGAGGACCATAACCAGGTTGAGGGTAGGGTTGATAATTCAAAGGTACATTTCCAGCTCCTTGGACAAATGATTGACCCGAAGGTGATTGGAAACCTTGGGTTGGGTACTGACCTTGAGGTTGATAACTTTGGGGCACGTACTGATACTAGGGTTGACCTTGAGGTACATATTGATACTGGGATTGACCTTGAGGTACATACTGAGTCTGGGGTTGACCTTGAGGAATGTACTGTCCCATAGGTATGTACTGTCCTTGAGGTTGCCCCCCAAGCGGAAATTGGGTACCTTGAGGTTACCCCCCAAGCGATAATTGAGGACTTTGAGGCTGCCCCCCAGGCGGTAACTGGCCACCTTGAGGTTGCGGATTAGGAATAGTACCTGACATCATAAGAATATCTTCTACACTCAACGGCTTAGTCCCGTTATTACCAGTTAATAACCCTTGTTCAATAGGTTGAGGAGATGCTCCTGAAAAAGTACCAGTAAGTGACTGATACCCAGAGGGAACAGAAGGACCGTCGTATAAAAAGGTTTCTGGAGATTGAGAAAACATGGACAACTGTCTTGACATATTTAACGGAGGATAATAACCCCTAGGTGTTGGGTGAAAAGGAATGCGAGGTGGTGAAAAAATTAGTCCCGGGTTTTCCAAAAAATTGTTCAATGAAAGATACCAAGCGTCGCTCTTAGGTGGACTGTGAAAGATTGATTCACGCCCCCTAAGTTCTATAGCTGGTTAATTTTCAGGGATAGGAATACTTTCTTCCGGAGTAACAAGTTCTTCAATAGCAATAAGTCCAAAAGGAAGATTTTGGGTAATTACTCTTTCTACCCTGGGTGAACCAGGACCATTGGAAGTTAGAGAGGTAAATCCTGATGTTGGAGTAGCAGCAAATTCAGTTTCAGGTTCAGATATTTCAGGTTCCTCAGCTAAATCACTAGTAGATGAAAAACTATCAGTAACTTCAGAAAATGAAATAGATTGCGGATTATAATATGTTACTAGAGCTTGATAATTAGGATGTACCACTAAAGAAGACTCTCCTTCTTCCGGTGACCCAACTCTACTGTCACTAGGAGTTACAAGGGCTCGTAGCCCTTCAAGCTGGCTCGGTGAAAACTCAGGAGGTTGGCCCCGAAGTCTACGGGACTTCCTCGGTAATTTAGCCACGATTAAATATTTTAACTACTTCACACGCAAACAAAGAAAAATCTCAATGAAAACCACCTAAAGCCTCTAAAGAACCAAACAATTTTGAATCACACGCCTAAAGAATCTAGGAGGTCAAACCACACACAAACAGTAACTTTCCGTACCGAAAACACTAGTTGGTGATGAAATCCAACGTCGCAGAATTCAATACAGAAATGGCGGTTGGAACAGTTACCCCGGCAACCTGCTTAATGAATAGACTGGCACAAATTTCTCCACTAAACTGTCTCGAGTGAAGAGAAACCCCCAGAAAATCCAAGTGAGTCTAGCTGACGTCTGCTCCAGGTACAGTGGATCTTCCCTCCACCGTCACCTTAGGAAAGAATCCTATAGAATATGGTCACTATGGTTACCAACGGAAACAAATATATCTGGGGGAACAGTCTACGATCCGATACGCACGCAAGGGCAAAGTAACAAGCTCAATCCTCTTGAAGGCTCCTTGACATAATCCAAGGTTTACCAACAAGTGACCCCAGGCTCCTCGACAATGGTTAATCCGAGGTTTACCGTTTTTAATGCGTAAATATCTTCTATTGTTCCCAATGAGGAAGGATTGATTCCCACACTGGTTCAGTTATGATCTCGTCCTTCTCCTTTAAGAGGAGCTTTCCCAGAGCATAGATGTAACAATTGGAATTTATCTCCTACTGCAAGATACAGCTACTTGTTTGTTTTACTATCTTGGAGAGTTAATTACTCCCTACTCCAAGATACTAGCCTAAGCTATGTTGGTGATATAGAGCCCTAGAAATAAAAAGATTACTAGATAGATTTTACTTTAAGCGTTATTTTTATTGGTTTTTTCTTAAGTGAAAAGGTGCGGAGATGAAACTTATGGTGTGAAGACTCGACTCCAAATCACTAAAAAATTCACTTAAGATGATAAGCAATCTTTTCCCTTCAATGAATTTCTAGCTAGGAAAGAGTTGAGAATGCAAATGCTTGTAAAAACAAATCTTTCATTAACAATCAAATCAAAAGAAGAGATTTTTGTCTTTTCCAATACACTCAAAAACGAGACAACTAGTTATATTCACAAAAATTTCCCTTTTCTTTCAAACACTCAAATACTACTAAAACAAACTTTTTTAAAAGAGATTTATTTTTATTTTTATAGAACACTCAAAACTATGGAAAAATCTAATCTTGAGATCTATAAATTCTAAAAACTATTTGAAGTAAAAGCTTACAAGATTTCTTTTCAAGGATGTTTTACTTAGCTATAAGAAAACTAAGGACTAATTTGTCCAGAATCACAAATCAGTCAAAAAACAACCAATTTTTGTTTTCTTTTCTAAAAATGAAATCCAAAACCTTTAACACAAGTCATTTCGAAGTTTCGCAAAGATAAAAACAAGATGGATTCCTTAACAAAAGAAGATTTTGCAAACGGTCAGACTCATAAGAAGGCCAGTAAAAACCAAGGTGATCTGAGGCTTCTAAGGCTTCTAAGCTTTGAGCTACTACAAGACGAAAATGAAAATCAAGCCCGACAACAAAACTTCTAGGAATTTCACCTAAAACCCTAATGCCAATGGAATTAACCTAAGAAAAGTTCCTGACAAGTCACGTGCAGATCTGGGTAGAGGCTAAAAACACCTAAACAAATCATAAGCTGACTGAAAGAGAAAATCTTAAGTTTTTCAAAATTTTGACAGGGTCCGCAGGCTCCCAGTTTACCCAGGTGTAGGACCGCTATGTGTGTAAAGCAAAAGTGCGGATAGGTCCACACTTTGTTACAAGCAGAGGGTGCGGTCCTCTCCCAAAAGTATGAAAAACAAAAAATAATTCAAGATCTACTAAACCTACCCAATCCCACACACATCAAGCCAAAAACAGAAACAAAAACACAGTTTCTCAAGTCAAAGTAAAATCAAGGAAAAAATCAAAAATTCAAGTCCCCAGTGGAGTCGCCATTTTGTCGACTGGTTATGTCGTTCTTGCGGACAAGATCGACCTCCCTAGTATCTAATGATATCTAGCAACAAGCAAACCAAACAAATTCTATCTTTCTCTAAGTATGCAATTTATAGATAAAGGCAAACAAGTGTTTTAGGCCTACCTTGGGTCCAGTGCAAGTTTGTAGAAGCCACACTCCGTTGATCCAAATGAGCTCCCTTGTAAAGAATATGCAAACACAAACAAGCACACACATTAAATAGCACCCGAAAAGCCAATATAATAAAGCATACTTATCATGATGATCAAGGAATTCATGAAACAAATCACATAAGACAATTTGTTGAGAAAAATGAATCTGATTGTATTAACTTTAATCAAAGAAGAACTTTACAACCTTGGTACCTTGATGCTGTACAAGCTCCTCCCAGGGTCTAGCAAGAAGTCTCCTCTACTTTGACAAGTTTCACTCTCTTCCCAATTAAGCCAAAAGGTATGTGATCTCTCCTCTCAAGCTTAACTAGGAAGTCTCAATTCCAACAGCATTTACCCTAAAAAATGTTCAGCTTCTAACCTCCCTAGCAACCAGCCCAATGCCTTAATTTATAGTGCAATGGAGGGAAGTTACTAGGTCCACCTTCAAAGGGATAAAGCCCTTGTTCAAAGGGATAAGCTCCTCTCATCAAGGGATTAGTTCCTTCAGTTTTGGGATGCATGAACCACCTAGGAGCGAACCATCCACATCAAGAATCCTTCTAGAATCATCTAGAATTAACCACAAGTGAGTTTTTAAGAATAAAATTGTGCCTTTTTGACTTTCACAGGGGTCTGCACCCACTCGTTTAGAGACAGAGCAGGCAGGTCCGCAGGTAACATGAAAAAGGGGTGGGGGACCATAGGTAACAGTGAGAGAAAGTGCGGAACCAGAGCTTTATTGATTTTTAAGGTATTTCTCTCATTTTCAAAGCTTGACATGAAGAGCTGAGGTTTGAGACTTGCTAAGGAGGACAATATGAATGATGATAGACCCATACTAACTACAAATAGTCATGGTGACAATATTTTGTGTAACAACATGCACACATGTTTGTTCGACTGTCACATCCTCCCATCATCACCACTCTTAATTTCTATGCAGATTTGGTTAGGAAACCCATGGGTTGTCACACTCATTTGTTACCTCAACCTTTGTCTTCACATTCTATTGATCCTCCAGATTGCACTGTCTTGTGTTCTTTCGTTTCAGACTCTACACTTGTTGTGAACAAGGATCAAGCCATCGACAGAGTTGGTGTTGCACAAACAACCTGCATTGTCATTTATGATGAGTATGTCTGGGAATCGAAACATCAGTATGCGATGAAGGATGAACACCTTCTGTTTAAGCCTCTGCTTTTTACTGACATGTTTGGTGATTCTGCTATCTCTTATTTTCCTTGTGTAAATCCATCCACAACTCTATCTACTTCTGATCATTCGTAGAACACACTGGATGTCAATACAACATTCGACAGTGGAGAGGACAAATTCTTCATTGAAAATCCACTTTATTTTTCATCTTCTTTTTCCATAAACGCAGAGGGTGAACATTCTTGCTTCTCATCTACCCCTCTATTTAATTTATCAGATCATAAGGATGTCGATGAATTCATTGATTTTTTTATTTATCATAGCTGTTCTGATCTATTTACTCCCGTATTTGATCAGGATGTTGATTCCATCGATGTTGATCTTTCAAAGCCACCTATTTATGAAAATCTTTCTATCAATGAAGTCAAAGCCTCGTAGGCTATCGAGGCACTTCAACCCAAGATGATGGTTATGTTAGGCCTTCGCTGTCCTGAGGTTGGTTTCACTTTCGATCAGGAAATTGTTGAAACACCCAAGGCTTCTCATCACTCATCTATATTCATTGAAGATCTATCCAACACACACATTTTTCTTCCTCCACTCGAATCACATGATCCCATTGCTCATGCATTGGAGGAATCTTACACAACAAGCACACTTGCACGACATAAGTTGTCTATGTTTCTCATGTTTTCTTGCATGTCACAGTCAAGAGAGTGCATATGCTTAACATCTACACGTAGTGTATCACAACACCATGGTAAGTCCATAGAGTGCATGTCATGTGCTTTCACTTTTTTCTTTTATGTGGATGCATTTAAAATCGAAGTGTGTTTGCCTTCATTGTTATATATTTCTTGTTTGCTGGTTCGCTTAACTATTGCTATTTGTGAACCATGCCTTCATAAACATGCGTCGGTGGCTACATTGGAAATATCACTTCACGTGATCAGACCCATGCACTGTTAGCTTAGGAGAAGGAGTAGTGTTTGCTTTATGTTTGGTTTTCTTGCATGCATGTTTTCTTTCTTGCTTTGTTTGTTTGTTTTCTTGCCTGCTTTCTTTTCTTACTTGATTCTCTTTCAAATTTTCTTATACCCTTTGCTTTTTTTTGTTTTGTTTGTTTTCTTATGCCCATAGGTTAGTTTCGCATGAAACCATGTATGACTCTTGAATCAAGCAGGGTAAAGTATAAGAGGATTTATGAAGTTATCGATACTTGGTTGTCTATTGTCCTATCTCTTTATGTAGAACTTGTTGTCTTCATCCAATGATACACCAATAGAAAATACGTTATGTTCGAAGTGAACCTTGGTGAGAACACAACGCTTGCCCTCTAACTAGTACCACCTACTCTAGTCGGTTATTTTGGGTTAACCCTTGTTAGCCCAGTCAAGTAGAGTAAGGTGAGGGGGAAAACCTTAAAAATTATGTCATAGGTATACATAACATACTTCTTTGAAGGAAAAACCTCTTCTGCTCTCAATAAGTCGAGATTCCTCTTTCGCCTTTGAAAGAAATAAGTGCTTATGCATAGTTCTTGAAAAATGAAAAATGAAAAAAATGAAAATGTGAAAAATTTTGAAAGAGGAAAAAATGAATAAGGCGAAAGAAGAGAAAGGCTTCCTGTGTAGAGAGGTGATGCAAGTAACTCCACTGGGGTACTTACTAGGCTCGCTAGCAATGGAGTGATGCATGTGTTCTTATGTGACTCCACTGAGGTACTGTCCAGGCCTGCAACAATAGAGATGAAACTTAAACTCTGATAGTCATATTACTTTGTGCACCAATATACCCCTCATCCCCAATCAAAACAACTGTGTTGACTTGGCTTGGAATGTGTGATTACTGATCAAGAGCATGGCAGGTGCTACGTCTTTCAATCAAGCTAGTGTGGAAATCAAGATGATCATAAAATATAACAATACTTCTGGAGGAGTTAGACTTGCTTTTCATGAAATAAGGTCCATCTAGAGAGCCAGAGCTCTACCAGTGTGTCTCCAAGTGTTGTAGCGGCTACAACCACCCTCCAAAATTTTTCCTTAGCTTTGTTTTGGAGCCTCCCTACTGACCATCCTTACCAGCATGTCTTGCACTATACAAGTACATATGTTTTAGTTGAGTTTCAATGGCTTACCAACCTATGCTTGCGACCCTGTTTGTCTTCCACCCGCAGGTTGACATTCCAGAGCTTGGTAATTTTCTAGTTGTTATGTTCACCTAGAAAATTGTGCAATTCTGGAGGTGAACCAGCCTTCATCTCCAAAACTGCGCAATCCATCTAGGCTGCCTATTGCTCTCCAGAAATGCGTAGAACAACCAAGTGACCTTCCTTCTGGAAATTGCGCAGAGAAGCCCATCACTGGGCTTGCTCTAAAAAATTGCGTAATTTCGGCTGACAAACAGGGTTTTAGTCAAGAAATTGCGCAAAGCCTCAGGGACAACCAAACTTGCTTAGCCCAGAAATTGCACAAAAGTCAGTCCAAGGGTTGCAGTTCGTTACATGTTCTCCCACGTTGAAATTTCCACTGACTAATCTTGAGTTGCATGCATGGGCTGCTTTTTTAGAAAAAAGAAAAAAAAGGAAAAAAAGAAAAAAGCATCCATAGATTTTAGGGATCCATTTTTAGCAGCTGGAGGTTACATGCAAAAACCATTTTAGAAACCTCCCGCCAGATGTCACTTTTTCCTATATTTGCAGCTTGCACATCATAAACCTCAATCTTATCAAAACCATTTATTCGACGCTTTAGAACTCATTCCTCACATTTATCTTGGAGCCTTGACATCCCACATAACATCTAGAAGCATTTGGCACACTCAGCTCAACTTTTTTGGGTAAGTTTGCTTTTCATGTCTTTTGCTGCTTTTATGTTGCTTTTTGTATTTCGGCTTGTGTGAGTGTTGTTTTCTTAATTTTGTTGAACGCTTGCTATCGTTTTATTTCATGTCAGCCTGTGGAAGCACTGTTTCAAGTTTTTCATTCCATCTCACTGCTGTCGCATGCATAACATTATTTCTGCACTAACGGTCTTCATGGCAGCGACTCGCTTCACACACTTACTTGTTTTCCTGTTTTCTGAATATTTCACTCACTGTTTGCATGCATGATCATTTCACTCTTGTCCGCACTCAGCTTCACCATGCATTCAACCTTTTCATGTTTTCAGTCACCCTTCAGCAGGTTTGGGCTGTCGTGGCTCGGACCTTGCCTTGCTCGGCTTGCACTGCGCATTTTTGAGAGTGAAGGCTCTGCCTTCCTCCCAAAAATTATGTAAAGCTGGCCCAACACTGGCCTCCAGGCTTGCTCTATGAAGTTCTGAGAGGCGGTGCTCTGCTGGTCCCCGGAATTGCGCAGATGCATTTTTCTGAGTTGCATTTATTGCTGACGGAAACTACACATTGCGCAGTTTTAGTCCTCAATTGGCCAAGATGGAATGTACATTACACAGTTTCAGCATTAAGTCAGCCCGCTGACAGTTGGGAATGTGCCTTGCACAGTTTTAGCCGTTAGTCTCCCAGCCTCCCAGTGAAAATTGTGCAATCTTTCTAATTAGTCCCCCAGGTGTGTTGCATTTGTTTTTCAACTAATGTTGTGTTTTCCATGAGTTTTTCTATGTCTTCAAGTGTCACAGATGTTCATTCGAGTCTCAACAGTACATGTACAGTGGCCTCCAAGAGCAAAGGGTCAAAGGACATTGTCGAGAGTGTAACTGGAGATGTAGTTGAGCAAGTGTCTATGAGCTTGCATATCTATGAAGAAAATAAGATGTTCATAGACAAGGAAATCAAGATGAAATGGAAGGACAATGATGACACCTTTTCTAACACATTTGAGGAGAATTTGGAAGACCGCAAGGTCTATCTCAACATACACAAGTCTAGCTTGTACAAGATTGCAAGTAGGTATCCCGCATTTCCATGCATGGACATGATCCATTGGATTTTCTTGGATACTGATCCATAGATAATGGCATTGAGATTTGTCAGTGGAACACACCTTTCTACCTTTAGGGCGAAGGATTTTTAGGAGATGTATCACTTGCTACAGCCAATGATCATGATGGATACACCCTTCACCAGACCCAACAACAGTGCAAACTCAAGAGACGTCCTAAAGAGCTGGGTGAAAGAGCCATCCAAGTTTAGGACAACACCCAAACAGGTTTACAAGACAAGGATACTACGGAAGGCATATCAACTCTTGGTCATATTCGCATGCTGCTTATACAGCCAACAGAGCACATAAACCTTCCCGCGGAGTTGGGTGATTATGTTGGATCAACTCGTGAGTGAAGGAAGACCTTTCAACTGGTCCGACATGTTGGCTCTTAGGTTGAAGGAACAAGTGAGAGAAGCCTGACATCCGCCTAAGGGTCGACAAGTGAAGCTATACATGTCCGCTTACATACTCTATGCAGTTTGTGCTTGTTAGTAGTTCCCTAGCTTGGGTTGGGAATGGACACCTTCAGAAACCTCTGTGCACACTTAGTGCAGGTTGTTCTTCAAATCCAACTTCAGTGGATTTATCATACAGTTATCAGACCACTTCGTCACCCTAGTATACAAGATTATCTTTGAGTAGGATCAACCTTTCATGTTGCAAGCACTAATGGAGGCATTGATAGACATATCAGATTGGTATGCCTCACCCTTTAGCACCTTCATCTAGATGTACAACGCCGAGAAGGCTCTGCATGTTTTACCGAAGTTTTTCATTGATAGGCTCGTCATTCAAGAAGTTTCATACCACATCTCGACATGGTTGTCAATGAGACTGCACAAGAAGAATAAGGCGCCTTGGCCCACTCTTCCTTTGTGATCGAGTTGTATGAGATCAAGAATGTCAAGCATGCTGAGGAGGAGATGGAGGAATTCAAGAGATTCACCTTCGACACTAGAAATTTCAATTTGTATGATCTGCATTGCTTAGTGAATGACCACTGTGCGAGAGTGCAACATCCTTGGATCCACGGGGTGTATCATTGGCCTGAGGAAGTGTTGGAAATACCGAGAGGGGGGTGAATCAATATTTCTTTTTCCCACTATTGTTTTACCAGTTAAAACACATATATTCAGAACACAAGATGAACAACAAGAATAAATGCTTTTATTAATATAAACTGTGCAGTAAAATTGATACAATATATAGATGGTTACAATCATTTTCCATGCTCCAACTTGGACTTTGGTGAGGCTCCAACCTCCAGAGCACCAACTCTATTTCGCCAAGACAACAATCTTGGACTTAGGAGCACCAACTCCCAAGGACTTCAATCCTTCCTGCTTCTGAGGCACCAACCCCAAGGACTCCAATCCTTATTACTTGTCAAGATTCATTTGATAGTGTTGTTCTGCTCTCAGAACTCTTTTCTTCTGAGTTCTGTCTATTTACAACTTCCCTGTAGTCTCCAAACTACAGTATCAATGACAACCATGTCTTCTCATGAATGAGTCTTTACAACTCTGCACATTGCCCACGCTAGTCTTCAATAGTCTTCATGCTCTCTGATAATGTCTTCACACAGCTCTAGTCAGTCTAGTGTTAGCTTCACTAAGCTCTGCATAAAGAACAACTTCTTGTTCAAGCTTATGTTCTCTGCTGGCTACTTCTCCCCTTCAACTATCTGCTGTCCTATTGGCCCTTTGGCCCTCTTTCTGTTCTGCTGGATCCTCTCGCTGCCTCTATCTCTTCCAGATTATTTCCACAGCGTTCAACAACCTTCAACAACATTCACCGCTGCTAATTTTGCTATCTCATACTTTGATTTTTCGCAACAACCAACAGCATACGCAGTCCTCTGTTTTTGCTGTTTTTATGCATTCCATGCCTCTGTCCATTCGTTTCCTCTTTCTCACTGGCTCTTTGGCTTCCTTTCTCTGCAGGCTCTTCGGCTTCCTCAACGCTCGCTTATCCTGTCAGTTACCTCCTCGCTTGCTTGCTTCTTCGGCTTCCCGAATTTACATTTCCTCTGTCTTATCCGAACATTCCAATATTCACAGGACACGTTCAGGAGAAAGAGAGGCTGCATACACAGAGAATACTTATTACATTTAACGGACCTACCACGTCCTATCGTTGATTCTCGTCTTCTGAGCTATCGGGAGCATTCCTTAACACATCTCTATCTCCAAACCCCACACAAGCAATATATACAAGTATTTAATTACATAAAGAATGTGATACAAATAGTCCAAAAGACTAAGGGGCGGCAACAATGGATTTAAATAAGGCCCACAAGGGATCTTTGACCCATAATCACCTCTCTTAAATATCGGGACCGAAAACCCTTTTAAACTGGAAAATCGGCTCTTTAATCCCTTTCGGGACCCAAAGCTTTCATTACTATTGAAAACAACATTTTCTATGCCTTTTAACGCATATATGGGGTTATATACGCAGATCAGGATCTAACCGATCGGACGGTCATGATCCAATCGTGGTATCGGCAGTCGGCAATGCAGGCTTCCAACTATCAGTGCTTTCCATAGTCCCGATGCGATATCTCTATCACTTTCGGCAGTTCGTAATGTCCCTTTTTAATATATATATGTGTTCCACTCCAATGGCCCGATGCGATGCCAATCGGTGATCGCCAGTTGCAGTGGTTGGACGTCGCTTCCCGTAAGCGATGCAATATCTGCCGAACTCGATATCACTTCAAAGCAACCTTTATAATCCTTCGCGTCCACTTTCCTTTGTAACGTGATGCAATATGGGAACACCACATAGGCCCAATGCGAGGGGGTTACATGGATGCGATAGCATATTAAATTATATTGCACTGGTGTAGTTGGATCCGTATGCATATCGCTATCGGCGCTTCTAGTTCAACAACCCTCTGTGTAGCATTGCGATGGGCGGATGCAATAAACATTCAACCATAACACAATCCCGCATCGGGTCCACGTACATTATCGCAATCGGAGGTTTCGGGAGTGACACTTAATAAAGCCTGCCAATATGATTTCTCCGATATTATATACTGCTCCACCTTCGTTAGTGTTTATTGCATGAAAATATATATTGTTCCATTGTTTTGTTTCTTTGTTTATATATATATATATATATATATATATTGCTCCGCTTATGAACCTTAATCTTGCCCTATGCGATATGTGATAGCTCTACTCCTTCGATAGAGTATTCCTTTGGCACTGTTTCTCCGATAGCTGTGATTATTGCGTCCCATGGATATATGGCTCCCGATAGCTATGTGCTCCTCTTCATTGACATATATATGGCATATATATATGTATGGCTCCGCTGGTGGTAAATGCATCCATTTCTCCTCCGATGGCTCCTCTTGCTCCGATATGCTCCATTTGCTCCTCTTCTTTGGCATATATATATATATATATATATATGCTCTGTTCCCACATGTATATATGATATATATATATATATATATATATATATATATGGCTTGGCTGGCCTTGCTCCTGTCTCTTCATGAATCTGCTCTACATCCCCTTGGCTTCATGTCATCCTCTAGTATCCAGAATATTGCCATATTGACATCAATGACAACCTAGGTCAACAGGAAGACCCATGGAGATACTGCTATCACTTCTCAAGGCTCAATGAACCGATCAAAATAGCTATAGAATGGTTAGAAAAGTAGAAGGCAACAACATCCCAGAGAGTAGAATCATCAACAGCAACAAAGGGCAGCAAACCTGCGCTTGAAAAAGGAAAGAGGAAGGTTCTAGACAACGTAGAGGTGGAGAAAAGTTGCAAGTTCAAAGCAGATCCAATTATGTTGAGATTAGCTTTGGAGACTAGGCTAAGATGTGACAGTGCGATAGAAGGATCGTGCAGAGATAGAGGGAAAAATAGAAGCTGAAGGAAGCAGAAAAGGAGTTGTAGGAGTTGAAACAACAACTCAGGGAAGAATAGGAGTTGCGCAGAAGAGAGAAGGAAGCGTAGGTGGGACAAGAACAATAAGAGGCGTAACATGCATAGGTTGACAGAACTGCACCCATACAGGTTATTGACTCATCCGAGCAGCTGACACATAGTAGATAGGGTGAGCAGTTGCAGGAGTAGGACTTTGCTCAATAGATTGAGTAGATGCAAGACCAAATGGACAAGGATATGGTTCAACCCGATTTAGATAAGGACATTGACTCATGCCTCATAACCAAGAGGTCACCCCATCGACCTCACCAGATCATATAGAAAGTCCCAAGTGATCAAGGAGACACATAAATCCTTGAAGGCAATCCGAAGGAGGAGATGCACAACACATAGTCCACATCACTAGCTGAGAACATAGATTTCACCCAGAAAAAAGTGTGCAACCTTTGTTAACTTTTCAATAATGACCATGATGGAATCATGTTGTTTCAATGTCTTTGGAAACCTAGTTATGAAATCCATGGAAATGAAATCCCATTTCCAGTCCGGAATTGCAATCGGGTATAGCAGTCCACCTGGATGTTTGCACTCTTTCTTCACTCACTGACAATCGAAAGATCTTGACACCAACTCTGCTACATCCCTTTTTGGATTCAACCAATAGTAATATCTCTTCACTGTTGTGAGTGTCTTCTGATAACCTGGGTGACCTAAATACGGTTTCGCGTGAAATTCCATCAAGATCACCTTCTTGAGTTCACTGCTATCTGGTACATATAACATGTCTCAAAACCTGACCAACCCATCCGCTGTAAGACAAATATCCAAGTATTGTGCACCCACACCTCTACTTGTACCACTACCTATACCTGTGTCATCAACTGTACCTGTACCTATATTATCACTTGTAATTGTACCTGTACATGTACTTTGCTGCAACCTATGCACAATATCCATATATCTAACATCCTGATGTCCTACCCGCAATATGTAATCCTCTAAATTTTTCCCATACGAGCTCATAGCTGCCAAGTAATGTATATGTATCCGTTTATTGAGAGCATATACCACTCTGTTCTCCTTGCCTTTGATGTACCTAATCTCGAAGTCAAACTCGTTGATCGTGGCCAACCATCTAGCCTGCCTGGCATTCAAATTCATTTTTTCAAACAAATTCCTCAACCCAATGTGATCACTCATAAGCACAAACTACTTGCCAAGAAGATAATGTCTCCACATATTCAATGCATGTGTGATCACTGCCAAATCAAGATCATGTGTGGGATAGTTTTTCTCATGCTTGTTTAGTTTCCATGACTCATAACATATCACCTATCCATCCTCGATAAGGACTCCACCAAGCCCTCTCTTGCAAGCATTTGTACACACTACGAACTCTTTGTCTAGATCTGCAATTTGTACCACTGGTGCATGTGTCAGCAACTCCTTAGGCCGCTCAAAGCTAGTCTCACACTCTGTGGTCCATTCGAACTTCTTACCTTTCCTCTACCATGATGTGGTAAGATAAGAAATTTGCGATAAGTTCTTGATGAACCTCCTATAATAGCATGCCAGACCCATGAAAGATCTCACATCATCCACATTCTTAGGAGCTACCCACTCCATGATGGCCCTTATATTCTCTGGAACTACTGCAATTCCTTCCTTGGAGACAACATGTCCCAAGTAGTGCACCTCAGTTTGAAAGAAACTACACTTTTTGAGCTTAGCATACAACTGATGCTCTCTCAACAACCTCAATATTGTTGCCAAATGCTCTACATGCTCTTCATGATTTTTAGGATATACCAGTATATGATCAAATAACCCAATAACAAACTTATCCAAATATGAATGCAAGACACTATTCATCAAACACATGAATGTAGCTGGAGAATTCATTAAGACAAATGTAACAACAAAAAACTCATAATGCCCATACCTAGTCCTGAACGCAGTCTTGTATATGTCCTCCTCTTTGATGCATACCTAACGGTATCCTGATCTCATATCAATCTTTGAGAACACTGCTTCTCCCTTCAATTGACCAGAGAAGTCATCAATCCTCGGTAAAGGGTATCTTTTCTTGAAAGTCACTTTGTTCAACTGCCTGTAGTCAATACATAATCTAAAGGTACCATCCTTCTTCCTCACAAACGAGACCGATCCGCCCCAAGGTGATACACTTGGCCTAATGTATCCCTTGTCCAAAAACTCCTTCAGCTGCAACTTCAACTCAACTAACTTAGGTGTGCTCATCCTATAAGGTTCTTTCGATGCAGGAGTTTCCCTTGGAACTAACTCAATAGAAAATTATACCGTCTGATGAGGTGGAAACTTTGTAATGTCCTCAGGAAATACATCTATGAACTTCTATAAAATTGGTACTTCCTCAACACATCTACCTCCTCAACCTCCTTATCCTTATTACTAGAAATATGTACTGCAAATAGCTTGCACCCTTTCTTGTGGCTTCGCTTTTCTTGCATATCTGTGACCATCCCAATTGATGTGGCTTTCCTCTTACCTTGAAAAACGCTTGGTTCCCCATTGTCATCAACATATTCAATATCTTTGTCGTAGCAATCAACCTTGGTTCTATGTAGATAAAACCAATCCATGCCCGACAATATACTATATGGACCCAATGGCAAAACATTCAAATGTGTTGTGGTAGGCATACCATTCAAATCAAATATGTAAGTTCTTACCCATTGATGAACTCGCTTCTTCGTACCTGTAGCCAACTGGGATAACCAAGAATCTGCATGCAATTCCTTACTAAAACCACACTTATCCACCAAGTTAGGACTAGCATAGCTATAATTAGATCAAGGGTCAATAAAAAAAGAAATAACTTGATAAAAAATATTACCGTCCATCTCAATGATAGATGCCTGGTGTTCAACCTGCATGTTTCCACGATTGCGTAGATACGAGGAATACTTTGGCCAACATATCCAACAGTTTGCGCCTCCTATGCAGTGTATATCTCGGGTCTACCACCCTGATTTTGTGGAAAATCTCTCTTACAATGGTATTTTCCACAAGTCCAACAATCTATGGGTTTCCAACCTCCATCCTTATTCTTCTCTTCATATTTATGTCCCTATACTCAATCTGATGCATTGAACCTCTTAGGTGGTGCAACATTCTCCTTGTTATCTGTACTCTGTGGCCTTTCCCTCTTTTTATCCCATTTTCCTTTGTTCCTTTCATTACCTCTCCATATTGGCTTAGTCTCAATTCTTCGCTTCGATTGCTCATAACAATGCTTTATCTTTCGAATGGCCTCCTCGAATGATCTTGACTCATCGAATTCAATCCTATATTTGAATGAAACTGGTAACCCACTAAAAATCTCTTAATCTTATCTTTCTCCTCCTTGAGGTAAGGCGCATACCTCAACAATTCCAAGAACTTACTAGTGTACTTGTCATCTGTCATGAATCCCATATTTAGTTCATAAAATTCTTTTGCACTTTCATGAAAGTACCTTTTAAATAAACACTTTTTCTTGAATAGCCGCACGAATTCACTCCAAGTCAGATCTTCCTCATATATGCTCTAACATTCTTTACATCTTCCCACCAGATGTCTACTTTACCTTTAAGACTGAAAGTAGCTACTCTAGCTCTCATGTTCTCTGAATAATCATGAAACCTGAAGAATTTCCTCATGCCAAGCAACCATGCCTATTCATCCTGTGATCTCTTTATTTCTCCAACAAAACTAGGTGGTTTTGCCTTCTTAAATTCATCGGAAAATACCCCCTATCACTTCTCTTGTAAGGATGATACTGATGACAATAATAGTGCCTATATGAATCAGAATTAGAATCATACTTGTGTATATCCCTTCTCCTCTCCAGAGTGTCCAACAATCGCCCATCCCGGATTGTTTCCTCTTTATCATACCAGTGACTGCCATGCAATTTACTGCCATACACCCCATTATTTTTATCTTCCTGCTCATGACTAATCCATAATGGTCCTTGTCACTATAAATCCGACAAGCTTTGAAGTATTACTGCATTCACCTCTGCTAACTTTTCCTATGAATGTATGATTCTATCATTATCTGCCTTACAATTCCTTATCTCCTCCTTTAAACTTCTCAATGTAATTACCAAGTCACAGGGGTTCCCAACACCATACCGTTCTTCAGATTCGTAGGGAGAGTCTCTATAGTCGAACATAATTGATCACTTCTTGTAATAAACCTACAAGACTAATGCATTTAATCAAAATATTCAAAAAGTGTAACCTAACATACAAAGATGTAAGTAGGTATCATGAAATCAACATGTAAGTGACATATAATCCATACAAAGTCAGTGACATACTCATTTCAAATACACTTCATGAAATTAGTATCAAATTCTCCATGATAACCATATTACAACCCTAATCCATCATCAAGAAAATGCAACAACTATATAAGTGTAAGAGACACACATGAAACTAACATGCATGCATGACCAACACACATTCAACCCATTCAGTTTGAGAGTTGAACCATGCTCTGATACCACACTTTAACACCCTCCTCCCATATCTACCCAAGCAACCGCCAAGCCAGGGTAAACATGCGATGAGAGGCCACTATGATAAGATTCAACCTCCTTGGTGACTTTAAGGAAATGGAATCGATGGGACATATATCATCAACAGAACATTCAGGAGATAAGGTAGCCACTCAGATAGCTTGTCCCTGGGTTCCACTGTTGTTTGAAAAACGTAGGGTTGACTAACACTCCCCAGACACTTCCCAGGCGAGTTAGTCTCTAACTAATGCTCTATTTTGCTATCATTCCAGGATTTGAGCCACCTGTTTCAGTCCAGAGCCTGGGACACTACCAAAAATTAAATGATCACTTAAAATTGTGTTGACAGTGCTGGATCCGCCAACATTCAAGGGATCACCCCGGTATGAAGTCCCAACTAGACCTCACACCATTTGGTGTGGGAGTCCCATCTGGTACGATGACATAGTTGCCGTTATCTTAAGGATTTTCCTCAACTCTTGCTTGTCAGCACAGGAGAGTGGTATGCTTTGTCTTCAAGAAGTGAGGTTCACGTGCCTAGTGATTGCGAGTGTTACTTGTGTCAATGGTTCTTTCACTATAGAGTGGGAGGGTGGGAGTGAGTCCCAAGTTGGTTGGGATGAAGTCCCAAGTTGGCTAGGAACAAACAACACAACAGGACGTGCACAACTTTCAGAGGAGCAGTCCACACGGATGTGATAGCCACAATACACAAGGTAAGATAACGCGTGCAACACTCAACAGATGAGTCCTCATGAGTGCAACAGTTGTTACAGGAAGTTTTACGTGAAAGGTTTTTCTGATGTCCAGGGGGTTAGCCACCACGGGTGTGACAATGTTAACACCATATACAACACATTTTCATTAACATATTATGTATTACAACAAGTGAAATAGTTCAAGAGTTCAACATAGGTTAAAGCAACATGCATTACAAGTGTTCAAGATTAGTCTTACAACAATTATAGTACCTGTGTGAAAACGTGTTGTCCTATTAGCAGGCTTCTGAATTAAGCGAAAGTTCCAAGACACATCGTTACACCATACATCACTAACCCCATGCGCGGGGTGTTGGAGCCACTACTTACTCCTCAAAGGAAAGATTACATATTCTCTTGGCCATGTGGGAGGACTTGACTCGTGAAAAGTCCTTTGTATGTACAAATGAGGGGGTATTTATAGCCAAGGGTGAAACTGACCCTTGTGGCTGTTTGACTACCCTCATGAATGTTTGACTTCCATGAATTTTCGACTTTACATGACTCTTTGTACAACAAGTGGGTCTCTTGGACTTCCAGGTTACATTACATTGATTGAAAACATGGCCCATGGTAGAGATGTGGACAACATGACTCATGACACGACTCGACATGACAGTGCTGGTACATTCGTGCTACTCATGGAGTGCATGTGGAGCTACAATGCTGCTAGGTGATGGATGTATTCATGGTTTGTCACAGCTTCACCTCCGCATGGAAAAGTGCACAGAGTCTTCGATGGTTGTTTGTTTGCTTGATATTGCTTTGGCACATTTCTCCTTGCTTATATGTTGGAAGGCTCGATAGGCTCATATGTTCACGAAAGGTGCATGTTTGTCCGTTCTTCCATTAGTGAGAACATTTTTGCATGATCATCCATTCGCTAGAACATCTCTTCGCATGCATCATTCGTTCATTAGCGAACTTGTCCTTTTTCATGTGCTCCCTTTGTTCATCCCATTCTTCGTCGCACCATGTTTGTTGGTGTACCTGTACCTGCAGTCACTCATGACGGGATGACATCAAATCCAAAAACCTCTTAGTCTACCATGACACATGATCATTTTGAATGCAGGTTACTGGGAGAGGAAACAAGGTTGCGAGGTGGGATGATGGCTCCCGACAGTGCTGATGAAAACTACGCAAGAGTCACTGTGTGATGAAGATGGGCAATCCAAGTTGACAATGACTGTCTACAAGGTCTGGCTCAGCTGGAAGGAAAAAATGTGCAAATTTTGGGAGGGACAGCTCGGGTTGGAGGAAGGCAAGGCAGACACGATCTACGCATTTTCTAGAACGAGCGGGCAGCACAGGCTTGACAGCAAAATTTTCTCAATTTTCTAGAGGAACAAGCCAGGCTGCATGGAGGATCAGTGGGCATAAATTGCGCAGTTTTTTAGAGGAAATGGCTAGGAGCCTAGCAACCAAAACTGCGCAATTCCTAGAGGGAATTGGCAGCTGGATACTGGGTCATTGGCAGTAGAGACTACATAATTTCCAAGGGGAACAGGTAGTCAGTTGTTGGGATCTTGGCAGCAAAAATTGTGCAATTCCTAGAGGGAACTGTCAGTTTGCTGCTGGGAGCTACTGGCGAGAGAAATTGCACTAACGCTGGGAGGTCGGCCTGCTGATCATCTTTGCGCAGTTTCTGAGCTGAGCAGATTGATGGGTAGCAGATGACCTGCTCATAAAAATTGTGTAATTTCCTAGAAGAGTAGCCAGTCGACTGTCAGAAGGATTGACTGGGAAATTGCACAATTTCTATTGCCTATCTGCACAATTTCCTTAGTTAGCAAAGCAGACAAGGTCAGTAGCATCTGCAATTTTTTTTAAAGCAGTTAGTCCCAAGGTGGCTGTCGGGTCCAAATCTCCGGGTGGCCAGCATGAATGTTGATCGAATTGCTTGCAGGTAGCGCATATTGAAAATACTTGCTTGGTGCTTTTGCATTGTTCTGGGTGACAGTCAATCGAGTCAATGGCGGGGTGATGGTCCGGCTATCAGAGGGAAGTTTGATCGTCAGAACTCAGCAAAATGACTAAGTGTGTGAATGAGTGAAAGATGCAAATGTGATCTTACAAACACACACCAACATGACTTGACGATGAGATGACTCAAACCAACCAGACACACATGTTCAACATGACTGACCGATGGTGCAAGCGACAAATGTGACACTCATGATTGATCATTGATCGATTGTGATGACGCTTGTGTGACAATGGATGTGATCCAAAATGGATCTTGGATAGACTTCTAAGTCTAAAGTGTTCCTCATAGAGGAAAATAAAAGTCCAAGGATGCTCCTAGAAATAGTCCCATTGCATAGATATTTTCATTCTGAATCTACTGCAACTTGAATGGGCTAAAACGGGCTTCGAATGATGAAGTTATTGCAAAAAAAGTTTGCCTTTGTTCCTTTGAAAAGGAGGCAAATTCTTTCAAAAATGGGGTAAAGGCCTTATAAAGGAAAATCGCATCGCAAAGATTCAAAGGGCAGACTTAAGGCTAGGTGGAAGGAACCCTCGACTGTGACTTCTGACTTATCACATCGGAGGTAGGCCTTCGCCCGATATCGGGACCCCAGGCATAGTGACTTGCGACTGGGCGATATGCGATATGCCGATTGCGATTTTTAATTGGAGCCGATAGCGATGATCAGACATATCAACAATTGGTGGATCAGCTGATCGACGTCGGCATGGTCCATGGCATATGGAAAGACCCCCAGGGCTGTTGCGATAGCGATATGCGATACGCGATATCGACCATCCGATCAAGGAGCAGATCAACGGTCTAGATTTAATCGGCAATCAGCAATCGACGATCCCTGATGCTAGGGCCAATGCAATTGTGATAGCGATGTGTTGATAAGGGCCAAACCCAATGGGTTTATAGACCTGATTTCATAACTTTTGAAATCCAGAAATTCAGATTTTCAATGTATTCCCGTATAAATGGGTTTTTGGCCATTTTTCCGTGTGACTTGCGATTTGCGATGGAATGGTGGACCCGATGGGTTTATAAATGCGATTGCATAGATTTTGAGTTTCAGCTCACAGCTAATGAACATGTTTTCATGCATTTGCTTGTGTATTTTTTGTTATATTGCATTTTTGGGATTTCTGTGCAGAAAGGCCAAAACGACCGAGTTTCCTATGCCACTGGTTCATTTCCATTTGGAAACAACCATCATTCTCCTTGCCACGCTGTAAGCGGGCCATTTTAATAGGAATGCCTTATAGAACGCACAGATCTAGATGGCCAGACGTAGAGCCACAAAGCTATAGTGCTAGAGGGCCAGATGCAGAGCCACAAAGTCGGTGAGCCAGAGGCTAGTAGAAGAGCTGAAGAGGCAAGAGGGAATGATTTCTCATGATGAAAGACAGAGGAACAGCTGTGGAAGCCGCAAATTCGAAGAATGCCTCAAAGAAGCCAGAGAGATCAATTCACAAGGTAGCTAAGAGAGCTCAGAGAGTTTTGGAGTCACTTGGAGGTCGAGTGAACCAAAGAGCTCAATTGACAACAGCGAGTTGTTGCAAAAGGTCGCTAGAAGGTTGCTAAGAGTTGCTTGGAGGTCAAGTGAATTACAGAGGCACATAGAGGACGAGAGAGAGATTAGAGGAGTCATATTTCAAGAGCTAGAGCCAGAGCCAGAGCCAAGAGCTAGAGCCAAGAGCCAGAGCCATGAGCCAAAGCCAATAGCCAGAGCCAGAGCTAGAGCCGAGAGCCAGAAATACTGAGAGCTTTAGAGCCAGGGATAAGATGGTGTTCAAAGCCCATTGTGTTTTGTGTAAACAAGTGGAGTTGAGTGTGGAGCTTGTAAAAGGACTTATGCCATAATCTCAGAGAGCCTAGTCGAGTTAACTAGAGCTCAAGGAGATGTAGCCCAAGAGTTTTGGGTGAACTCCATATTATATTGTTGTCTTATGTGTTTGTTATTTGCTGCACTCTTTTACTGTTACATGTATTTACATATCAACATAAACAACAAAACTTACAACATATAAACAATTTTAAAACAAACATAAGAATACACCTATTTTCAAGCACTTTTAATTTTGCAATTGGTTAATCACTAGATCTTGGGAATATTTAAGCTTTGTAAGTGGGAGGGGTTCTTGTAAGCTTGACAAGAAGTCTTTCGTGCCCCATTTTCAGATTAGGTGGTATCAGAGCTTGAGATTGATTAACCCCACCTTCAGGAAGGTGATATCAAAGCTGGTTATACCAGAGCAAGTGGTATCAGATCAGAATGCTTGATTGACAGAGCAAATATTGCTTGTCTGAAAGGTGTTTGGGTAGTCAAGGATTGATTGTCTGATTGATTGTATGCTTGTGTGTAGATTGACTATTGTTTGAGTTTGCAGAGGTGAAGGGAAAGCTACTGATAGCTAAGTCCAGGAGAGGACAAGAAGGAAGAAGGGCTGAAGGCATTCTTCTTATCCTAAAGGACCTCAAGGCAATCCTTGAAGCACAAGAGGTTTGTTGCAAAAGGTTGCTTGAATAAGCTCTTTGTTGATCTTGTTTGAATTTTTTTTGTTCATTTGCATAATGACAACTTCTCCAAGTGAGTCCTCAAATTCCTCCTTCATCACAAGATTCTTTGATGAATACATGAAGCAAGACTTGTTCACCATGATGGACAAGGTGAGAGAAATGTATGAGGATGGAAGGAAGAGCAACATACTTAGACAACAGTTGAATTCTGTGGAGGAAGAGAAGAAGTTGCTTTCTGACAAATTGCAAGAAATGGAGAGGCAACTTCATATTGCAAATATGAACCTAAAAAGGATGCATGAGTTGGAGTCATATCTCTTTGTTGCCAAAGAAGCTTTAATCAAGTATCAGCTTGAAGAAGAGGTAAACCATTCCAGTTTGTCCTCAAATTCTTCTAAGAATGCTTATGTTGGTTATTTTGAAAAGCATACTAGAGGCATAGGTTCCAAGTTAATGTCCAAGATGGTCTATGAGGGAAAAGGCTTGGGTAAACATGCATAAGGTATTGTTGAACCAACAATGGTTGAGGAAAGGCCTAAGTATTTGGGTATTGGTTATGGACAGTCTTATGGAGAGAGTTCCAAAGCTGCCATGAAGACAATTCAAACAGTTCCAAGAAGGAGTTTCATTTCAGGTCTTCTATCTCAAGAGTGTGAATATTGTATTTAGGAGGAATGCAATAGCTTGAAACATCATTTGCAGGATGCATGTGTTTATAAGCACACACTTGAACCAGAGAGTTGTGGAAAATCTAACAACCTTGAAGAGATTGATGGTGTTCCAAAGGGATCCACTTCTTCATTTGCTTCACCTCCTCAAGCAGGCAATAAAGGTGAAAGAGAAAGGTATAAATCTGGTTCTAATCATATTCCTTTTGATTATGTTCAACATGATAAATTTCCACATAGATATGGGAAAAGAAAGAATTGCATGTTCCTTTTGTGGTTTGGATAACCATCATGTTTCTAGATGTTGGAAGAGGATAGCCACATGCAGGAAACTTGTGAAGGAAAAGAAGCAAGAAGCCAAAGGTCCATTGGCAAGGTAAATCATGTTGTCAAGAGGATGCACATGTGTTGCACTTACTACCATAAACAAGGACATGTTGCTGCAAAATGTTGGACTTTGAATCCAACAATGCTTCCACAAAAGATGAAGAAGGTGGAAAGAGAAAATGGCAGAAATGGAAAGGAAGATTCCATGATTGATGTGTTTCAGGATGATTCACATGTTGATGCTGATGTGTAGACAAAGGAAAGACATTCGAAATGGATTGGTAAGAAATGGTTAGAGTTCTTATCCAATTAAGATTGCATGTTTATTGATATAAGGCATTTGTTTGCATTTCTTTGTTGATGGAATGCAAGTTGCAGCGTCTTACCAAGAAGGTGAATGGAAGAATTTGAGTAGGAGACTCCGTTTATTGCAGCAACGTTATATTTCATTTCAGGAAAGTACAGTGTGCTTAAGTGATAGTTGAAGGATGAAATGCATGCATAAAATTGATGTGCAGGAACACAGGGATACCGATGATTTCCTTGTATTTGAACATGTATGTGTAATTAACTTGCAGGGTTGATTTCTTTGGCATGCATGTGATGCAATATTGACTTGAGAAAAGTTGATTTGGTCTCCAAGATGGAGATAATGATGAAGTGTTTCATCTTTTGAAAAAAAGTCCTAATGGTCTTTTTCTACATGCTTGACTTGAAGGGTCATTTGTTTTGAAGGAATGTTTTGTGGGCTTGTTATCTAGTCCATCATTTGTATGTAGATGTAAGACATGGAGGTATTCACAAGATGTGAAAATCTTTTTCTTTTGTTGAAGCAGGAGTTTAGTCCATCCAGTTTTTGTTTGTATTTCTGTTGTTGTTAACAGTTGTTGTTGACAACTTTTCAAATAGGTACAAATGAAAATTTTGTGGAGCAGATGTACTTCACATTTGCTTAAGCCACCTTGGATCAATGATCAAGGAAAATAAGTTCAAGCTACCTTCTGTGACCATCTCAGCAGGAGTTCTACATGAAGTCAAGAAGGAAGACAGTTCTTCCCAGGAGGACCAACACATCCAGGAAGGAAAGTGGTTAGAGACTTTGGTTCAGAGGCACTATGCAGAGGCAAGTGTATGGAGGTTGAAAGAAGAGGGTGAGGTACTCTCATTTATTGTTCAGATCAGTGTATCAGTCTTTTGGAGACGAAAATTTCTTTTAGTGGGAAGGCATGATCCAAAATGAATCTTGGATAAACTTCTAAGTCTAAAGTGTTCCTCACAGAGGAAAATGAAAGTCCAAGGATGCTCCTGGAAATAGCCCCCTTACATAGATCTTTTCATTTTGAATCTATTGCAACTTGAATGGGCTAAAACGGACTTCGGATGATGAAGTTATCACAAAAAGAAGTTTGCCTTTGTTCCTTTGAAAAGGAGGCAAATTCTTCCAAAAATGGGCTAAAGGCCTTATAAAGGAAAATCACAGCACAAAAGGTTCAAAGAGCAGACTTAAGGCCAGGCAGAAGGAATCCCCGACTACAACCTTTGAGTTATCGCAATGGAGTTAGGCCTTCGCCTGATATCGGGACCTCAGGCATAGAGACTTGCGATTGGGTGATATGCGATATGCCGATTGCGATTTGCGATTAGAGACGATAGTGATGATAAAAGATATCGGCAATCGGCGGATTGGCGGATCAGTGTCGGTGTGGTCCATGGCATATGGAAAGACCCTCAGGGCTGTTGCGATAGCGACGTGTGATATGCGATATCGACCATCCGATCAAGGAGCAGATCAACGGTCCAGATTTAATCGGTGATCCCTGATGCCAAGGCCAATGAGATTGTGATAGCAATGCTGATAAGGTCTAGACTCAATGGGTTTATAGACCCAATTTCATAACTTTTTAAATCTAGAAATTCAGATTTTCAATGTATTCCCGTATAAATGGGTTTTTGGCCATTTCGCCATGCGACTTGTGCTTTGCAATAGAATGGTGGACCTGATGGGTTTATAAATGTGATTGCATAGATTTTGAGTTCCAGCTCATGGCTAATGAACGTGTTTTCATGCGTTTTCTTGTGTATTTTTGTTATATTGCATTTTCGAGATTTCTGTACAGAAATGCCAAAACGATCGAGTTTCTTGTGCCACCGGTTCATTTCCATTTAGAAACAACCATCATTCTCCTTGCCGCACTGTAAGCGGGAGTTTGTAATAGGAATGCATTATAGAACGCACACAGCCAGATGGCCAGACGTAGATCCATAGAGCCACAACGCTAGAGGGCTAGACGCACAGCCACAGGGCCGGTGAGCCAGAGGCCAGTCAAAGTGCTGAAGAGCCAAGAGGGAATGATTCCTCATGATGAAAGACAGAGGAACGACTGTGGAAGAAGCAGAGTTGAAGAATGCCTCAAAGAAGCCAGAGATCTCAGTTGACAAGGTAGCTGAGAGAGCGCAAGATTTTTGGAGTCACTTGGAGGTCGAGTGAACCAGAGAGCTCAATTGACAACAAGGATTTGTTGCAAAAGGTCGCTGGAAGGTTGCTAAGAGTTGCTTGGAGGTCAAGCGAATTACAGAGGCACGCAGAGGCCGAGAGAGAGCTTAAAGGAGCCAGAGCTAAAGGTCCAGAGCTAGAGCCAGAGCTAGAGCCACGGGCCAGAGCCAAGAGCCAGAGCTAGAGCCAGAGCCAGAGCCACGAGCCACAAGCTAGAGCCAAGAGCTAGAGCCAGAGCCAGAGCCGAGAGCCAGAAAGCCTAAGAGCTTTAGAGCCAGGGATAAGATGGTGTTCTAAGCCCATTGTATTCTGTGTAAACCAGTGGTGTTGAGCGTGGAGCTTGTAAAAGGACTTATGCCATAATCCTAGAGAGCCTAGTCGAGTTGACTACAACTCAAGGAGATGTAGCCCAAGAGTTTTGGGTGAACTCCATATTATATTGCTGTCTTATGTGTTTGATATTTGTTGCATTGTTTTACTGTTACATGTATTTACATATCAACATAAACAACAGAACTTACAACACATAAACAATTTTAAAACAAACATAAGCATACACCTATTTTCAAGCACTTTTAATTCCACAATTGGTTAATCACTAGATCTTGGGAATATTTAAGCTTTGGAAGTGGGAGAGGTTGTTGTAAGCTTGACAAGAAGCCTTTCATGCTGCATTTTCAGATTAGGATGTCACTTTGTGTGTGAGTATGACAGATGCTTTCATAGCAAACACAATAAGTACACACAAAGCGAAGATTTTGAGCATAACCAAAACATGGTCGCAAGCATGACTTTGACATCAACATGCAAGACTTGGTGAAATGAACAAGAAAGGAAAATGCTAAGACTCACACGAGCTCATGGAGTGAACCCAAGTGAGTGTAGTCATCAAGTGAAACTCTCAATGGAGGATCTGAAATTGGGTGCAAGCCAAAAATTTGGAGGGTGGTTGTAGCCGCTACAATGCTTGGCGACGCACTGGTATAAATCCAGCTTCTCTATTTTGGTTGATTGCTAGCACAGGACCTTGGTCTTTTGGGGAGTATTGAATCGTTGTGTGGGTTATTTTGGCTTTCCCACTTACTCCATGGACATACATCATTAATGTTTTTCCAACTCAGTCAAACACAGTCAAAATTTCATCTTGATCACAATGTTTAGATCCGGGAAGGGTAGTTTAGCTCGCAAGTTGAAACTTTTCAGAGTATAAGTTTTCATCTCTAGTGTTGCTCCGCTGCCATAAGACCTGGATAGTACCCCGATGAATCATGCAGGAACACACACATTGCTCCATTTCCAGCGAGCCTGGTCGGTACCTCGGTGGAGTTGCATGCTTCACCTCTCTACACAGGAAGCCTTTCTCTTCTTTCTCCTTTGTATTTTCAAGAGGACTGTGCATAGGCACTTATTTATTTTTTGGGGTGGAAGAGGGATCCTGACTTATTGAGAGCAGAAGAGGTTGTTCCTTCAGAGAAGCATGTAAGACCTCTGACATAGGTTTGCTCGTTTAGATTTTCCCCTTCTCCATTTCTACTAGTTGGATGAGCTTGAACACACAGAGCAGAAGGCTGAATACAGGCATGGGACTTCCTAGTGTGGACACAGGTTCACGATTGGACCAAAAATTCCCTTGCAGATGGTTCGTATTTTCCTTCAAGACTTCATTGGTCAAAGGTTATAACCAAACACACAGAATACAGACACAAGATTGGCCAAGTTCTACATGGTCACAAGTTTCTTCAAATTTCAGCCACATACTCTATTTAAAATCCAGAACATAGTAGTTGGTAGCACTTATTTCAAGAAACAAAAATAGTAATATATTAAGAAAAAATACGAACGCAAACAAAAATAGTAAGCGGAATAAGAAAAGTAGAAACAAAGGTAGTAAGGAAAGAAAACAAGATGCAAACAACAAGCAGCAAGAAGACTATCTACATGGTATGGGCACGGCCCGGCCTACTGAAAATAATGTTTGAGATCTTGGCCATTGACAGGAAGGTTGTCAATCCTCCCATCAAGTTATTGCAGACCATACGTGTGGGCCAAGCTTCTCGTGGACTGTGTATGGACCAATCCACATGGACTGGAACTTCGTATGTTTGCCTTTGTCTTCATGGGGCTTATCCCATTTCAGAACTAAGTTACCAACACCAAAGTTAGCTTTCCCTACAGACTTATTATTGAACCATCTCTTGATATGGTTCTAGTGGAGTGTGAATTTTTATTTTTCTTTCATCCTTTCTTCCTGAAGCTTATGAAGAGCATCCATCCTACGTTGTACTAGCTGGCAAGGCTTGCCTTGGGATTCTTGGGAAATATGAAGTGTAAGCAAGTAGATATTTGGCGGAAGGATGGCTTCTTTACCATAAAATGAAGAGCACTAGTATTGCAACAAGAATGCTGCAACTCCTAGGGCTATTAGCTTTACTTTATCAACCCAGGGTTTGTACAAACTTGGAGGTGACAGTGTTGGATACACAAGTAAAAGTGATGGTTCTGCCTTTTGTCAATATTTATTTGGCGAGAGACCACTAGGGTTTTCAAGCCAAACTTCTATGGATTTAGAAGAAGCTTGATTACTGATGAGAGAAAGAGAAATCTACTCTAGGAGAAATCTTGTCTACTGCGATAAGGAAAATGACTAAAATCCTATGCTAAAAACACACCATTCCCTAACTAACTGCTGAGAAACTATGCTTTACAATAATTCCAAGCTAACATGTATGAAATTCTACTATCCTAAGCATGGAAGTTCAAAACATCAAACATCACTACTGTGCATGTAAAGGACTGAAATAAATTTGTTTTTTTTTCTTTTTATTCTTTTATGGAAAATCAAGTGTGAAAGCTAATCTCTTTTGGTGATGTGGCAGGTGGCTTAGGGATGTTGGAGGATGGTTGGGAGGTTTGGGAGACTCTTAGGTGACCTTGTGTGGCTTCCTAGAGGTTTCCCCTCAATTTGGCCTCAAAATAGGCCACTCCAAGAAAACCTATAGGATGTCCTAAAACCTACAGGATTCCCTGTATTTCTACAGGATGCAACCAAGAGAAAAATGATGGGTGCTGAAGGTGATGGAAGGCTTAGGGAAGGTGTTTGATGGGTATAATGGAGTGAGAAAATTCCTAGGGTCACTCAGAACTCAAAACCAAGGTTGGGAGATGGTTGGATTTGCTCAACATGCTTGGAGGAGTTTCTATGTAAAATGATGAAATTGGTGAAGGTCTTAGTGAAAGCAAGGAATGGTTATGGATGGATGAAGTTGAAGGTGGTTTCTTGCTATGAGATCTGTCTCTACATCTAAAAAACCTACTCTGCATCAAACATTGATACTTGCCAAAAATCATGTAAACAAGAATAATACTAATATGCCAGAAAACAAAGTTTATTGAGCTAGTTGTCTACTTCACGCATGAGGAAAATTGCAGAATAAAATGGAATCATTGATGAGATATACTATTAAACTGAAGATGGAAGAGATGGTAAAAAAAAAACACTAGAAAAATGATCAAATGCTGGTTCAAGTACAGTAAACTCTAAATTCTATGAGAAAATAGAAATTTGTCTTTCTGGGGCTGCATAGGGGTCCTTTCCTCAAGTCATGATCCTTGAAGGAAGAGGTGAGGCCAAGCCACCTACTGACAGATTTCTAATGGTTTTTTTTCTTCTAACCTGCTTTTGAAGTAAAGCACAAATGGAAGTAAAATAATAAACAAGCTAATCAAATATACACTGCTTGTAATGAAATACTTCTAAGGACAATTTAATCAAGAATCTATGAAACTAATCTAAGCATATAGATACAAGAAGAGGAGCCTTTGCTGCTAGGGTTGGGCCCTAACCCAAGAGCTTCAGCCCTCTGAGTTAACTCAATACTTGATCATGAAAAATCTCATTCTCATTATCAAAACATAAAATTACATAGAAATGTCTTCCACAAGCCTGGAGCTCAAAATTAACTAGTGTTTTTACAACAAAAATTTGAATCCTAATGAGGCTCTAGGCCTCTTTATTTATGCAACTGAAGTCCCCAATGACATCCTTAAATATAGGGAGGCTCGGCTCCCAAACTCAAGATGAATTAACTCTTTAACTATCACTTGCTCGGCTGCCTTTTGATCTTCATGACTTGGCTGCTTGTACTCTGAGCTGGTGTGATTAATGGAGGAATATTCGAATGAGGGAGGAGTAAATGAGGAGGATTTACCTCCTATAATCTCTCTCCCTTGTCCCATTCGAGTTTCAAACCTTAATCTTGCCAAAATTCCTCTATTTTCTCTTTTAAACCTACATTCAATGCATATTAGTCCACTAAGCATAGTATCTCACTTTAACTCATCTCATTAAACAAAATATAATCAAAACGTGTAATACATTATTCCCGCTACCCGCTAACATATATCTACCTATTCTATATCTATCTAGATAGATATAGAATAGGTAGATATAAAGTAATTAAGTATATAACATAATTTAACGATTCACTCGAAATCAATTAATGTGAAATATATTCCATTCTTTTCCTATCCTATAACCTCAGTGTGAATAAAAAGGTAGATCGGGACAATGTATGCCAAAGGGAATTCAAATAAAAAAAAGGGAAGAGAAAAAAAAGAGCATCCATCGTCTAATGGATAGGACAGAGGTCTTCTAAACCTTTGGTACAGGTTCAAATCCTATTGGACGTAATACTCTTCATTGTTATAAATTGTTGTGCAATGTATTGGATTGGAATGGAACAAATTCTTTAGTTCTTTTTACTGTTCTGAATAATTCCACCAATTGATCAAATATTCATTTTTTTTCTTGAAGTAAAAAATTTCAGTATGTTCCTTAAGAGCCTCTTCCAGAAGGGCTTTCGCTTCTTCTGTAAATGTACCAGTAGAACGTATAATTTCTCCGAACTGAGGTTTATTTTTTATCAAATAAAAGCGTAACCCAAGGAGAAATTTTCTCACCTGTGTTGTTTCGAATATATCCAGGTATCCGTTTGTTCCGGTATAAATAGTAGCTATTTGTTCTTCTACAGTCAAAGGAGCCGACTGAGATTGTTTGAGCAACTCACGTAATCGTTGACCCCTCGCCAATTGATCTTGAGTAGCCTTATCAAGATCAGAAGCAAATTGTGCAAAAGCTTCCAACTCTGCAAATTGAGCTAAATCTAATTTCAACTTTCCAGCTACCTTTTTCATAGCTTTTATCTGAGCCACAGATCCTACTCTAGAGACAGAAATACCCACATTAATAGCAGGTTGGATCCCGGCATTGAATAGATCGGTCGATGAAAATATTTGTCCATCGGTAATGGAAATTGCATTAGTGGGAATATAAGCTGAAACATCTCCAGCTTGAGTCTCAACTATTGGTAGAGTAGTAACACTCCCCTCACCTAACTGGGAACTTAATTTAGCTGCTCTTTCCAAGAGACGGGAATGCAAATAGAAAACATCTCCCGGATAAGCTTATCGGCCAGGTGGTCTTCTTAATAGAAGAGACATTTGTCGATAAGCTTGTGCCTGTTTGGAGAGATCATCATAAATGATTGATGTGTGTTGTTTTTTATACATGAAGTATTCAGCCAAAGTTTCTCCTGTATAAGGGGCGAGATATTGTAATGTAGTGGGAGAATCCATAGTTTCCGCTACCACAATGGTATATGCCATTGCGCCACGTTCTCGGAATGTATTAACTACCTGAGCCACGGAAGAAGCTCTTTGACCAATTGCTACATAGACACAGATTACATTTTGACTCTTTTGATTAAGAATAGTATCTGTAGCTACTGCTGTCTTGCCGGTCTGTCTGTCCCCAATAATTAATTCTCGCTGACCACGCCCTATAGGAATCATAGAATCAATAGCAATAAGCCCCGTTTGAAGGGGTTCATATACGGAACGTCTTGATATAATACCTGGAGCGGGAGATTCAATCAGTCGAAATTCGGAAGCTTAAATTTTACCCTTACCATCAATGGGTTGGACTAGAGCATTTACAACACGACCCAAATACGCATCACTTACTGGTATCTGAGCAATTTTTCCTGTTGCTCTCACGGAACTACCTTCTTGTATCATCAATCCATCGCCCATTAATACAACTCCAACATTATCCGATCCCAAATTTAAGGCAATGCCTACTGTACCATCTCCAAATTCCACTAATTCCCCTGCCATTACTTCTTCAAGACCATGAATATGAGAAATGCCATCTCCTACTTGAAGTACGGTGCCAAGATTACCAACTCTTACTTCGTTGTTATAATGTTCGATCTGTTTCCGTATAATATTACTAATTTCATCGAGTCTAATACTTCCCATTAGCACTTATTAATTATCTGTTCAGAAATAGGTCCTTAACCTTTTTAATTATCTATTGAGAAATAGGACCTATAACAACTAATCATTTGTGTTCATCATGGTTCTAAGCAGGCCAATATTGTGATCAATCGTACGTAAATGTAACTCAGTATTCAAACGACTATTCAAAGTTCCTATAGCTCTTCGTAAAGCTTGGCGAGAAACTTGTTGTCGGATCTGGTCAAATGCACTTTGCTGTTCAGAGTAAATCATCTCATTCTTGAGATCCTCTAATTGTTCCAAATTATCAGAAGCAGTATTGAGGAGATCCTCTTTCTCTCGTTCTATTTGGGAGTTTCCATTTACCTGGATTTCGTCCGCTATCATTTCCACGTTCCTTAAGCAAGCCCGAGCTTTCTCGAGCTGATCGATAGCTCCTTTACATAGTTCTTCCGAATTCCGAATAGTCTCCAATATTTTCTGTTTACGGTTATCTAATAGATTACTTAATGAAAGTAGATTATCTATTCACAAACTTCACGAATTCATAATCTCTTCCCAAGCCGAACACGAATCTTTCGATTCATTCGGCTCTCTTGCTCAGTTCTTTTTTATTCCCCAGGAACGTATACATTCCTTCACACCAAGCTTTCCCTTTCCATTCTGTTTATGGAAGATTAGAATCAATTTATAAAAGACTGATATCTCCGAAGGGCTCTTCCAGCAAAAGGGATTTGCAATTATCAAGAAAGTTTTATGTTGTTTTTGTTTCCCCTTTTCTCTCCTCTTCTTCCCTCATGAAAATTGAATCGTTCCATTCAATCAATTAATTTTTGCCTCCTCCTTTTTGTTCTATCGAATAAATTCCCTTCTGTTTAGGTCGTCAGTTCAGCATTGGAACTAAAATTGGATGGGAGATTGGGACTATTTTTCAGTAAATAGATCAAATTATTCCATTGATATGAATGTTATATATCGGATCAATCTCCAACTATGCCTTTGAATCCATCTCATCTTAACCATTCTAGTGGTCCTCCCTTATTGGTTGTTATAAACTAAGAGTTCATTTCCCAATCAATTACGAAATGCTATAGTTCTTCGCTATTCCCCATTCGGAAGTAATTCTTTGAGATTATGCACTTTTCTATCTCCAAAGTGCAGCTGGTTGGGCCCAGCCATATTATTCGAATATACAACTCACACACGCTCCCTTTCCAAAATAGATCAGTACACTAAGCACCACAATTGAATTTATTATATTTGTTTCTAAAATATTGGTATTTGATCCAAAACCCCCAGCGGAAGGCCAATAACTCAAGGAAATGAAAGGATCAATTACATTTTTCATACGCTCTCCCCTCATAGATAAGGATATGTTCTACAGAATTTTGTTATTTTCTTATTTGATCCTATCTAGTTCTGGATAATAATATTTGGGATACTTAACTTAGTCCCAGGTCTTTTATAAGGATAAAAAGAATTTGCTTGCCCTATCCACTCCCTTCCCTACCACACGGGTCATGAATCTTTCCGACCGAAGTATAGTTATAGGAAGAATAATTCATTTGCTAATTATTCAGATCAGCCTCTCCTGTAGTTTAACAAGTAAATTATTGGAGAAATACTAATGTAATGACGAGGTGTGGGGATCTTTTTTTTTTTTTTTTTTTTTTTTTTTTCAGGATTAAACAAAGGGATTCGCAAATAAAGGCGCTAGGGCCACAACTAGTCCATAAATAGTTAAAGCTTCCATAAAATCTAAACTTAGCAGTAAGGTACCTCGTATTTTACCTTCTGCTTCTGGTTGTCTAACAATACCTTCTACAGCTTGGCCCGCAGCAGTGCCCTGGCCAACGCCAGGTCCAATGGAAGCAAGCCCTACAGATAATCTAGCAGAAATAACGGAAGCAACAAAAATTAAGGGATCCATGGTAATCTCCTCTTACTAAGGTTGGGAAATAGTTGATAATACGACAGTTTCATCTATTGAGTGTTCACCAATGGTAAAATTATGAAATGATTTCTTCCAAACAACTAAGAACACAAATATTTATTGATGATATCAAAGTGATAATATCAACGAATAGGATATCCCTTATGCAAATATTTCATCATAAAAAGATTTATTCTTCATAATATTCAAAATAAAGATTCCATTTTATTGGGCATATGAATTCTTATCATGGAGAGAGAATAGACTGCGTAAGAGCCTATAAGTCATTATATATAACATCTATAGATGTGATATTAATCCATATAATCTATAAGGCTTATAATCAATATAAATGGATTAATATATGAAACGAACTATATACAAAGTAAACACGTTCGAAAAAATCCTCCCCTTAATGGGAACAAAAATTTAACCGTTCTACGCCGGTACATTGTTTACTCAAACAACTCCGATTAGTGAACTTGTTCGATCCTATTATCATATTTCTATACAAATGGATCAATCGGATCCACTCTATCTGGAGATCTAATGGACATAAGTAGTTAACTGATCTTAAATCTTGTTACCAAGCTCTTTTTACTAAGAAATCTGATTTTCTTCTACCATACATATCAAGTCATGCATTGGTACGATACTTAGAAAATATTCTGTCTGATTGGACAGTGATTTAATGATGACCCTCCATGGATTCACCTATATAAGCTGCAGCTAGAGTTGCAAAGATCAGAGCTTGAATACTGCTCGTAAATAATCCCAGGAACATTACAGGTATAGGAACTATTAAAGGTACCGGAGAAACAAGAACAACAACTACCAATTCGTCAGCTAATATATTTCCAAAAAGTCGAAAACTAAGTGATAAAGGTTTTGTAAAATCTTCTAAGATGTTAATTGGTAAGAGCCTATAATGTATCGTAATTAGATATTACGATACATTTTATTTCGCTATTTTGGGGAGGAAAGTGAACGAGAATGAGCAAAATTATTGGAACATTGATTTGGAAGAGATGATGGAAGCAACAGTTCATTTAGGGTATAAAACTAGGAAATGGAACCCTAAGATGGCACCTTACATTTTTACAGAGCGTAAAGATACTCATATTATAAATCTGGCTAAAACTGCTCGTTCTTTATCAAAGCTTGTGATTTTCTGTTTGATATAGCAGGTAGAGGAAAACAATTCCTGATAGTCGGTATGAAATATCAAGCAACTGATTTAGTAGCATCAGCTGCTACAGAAGCTCGATGTCATTATGTAAATAGAAAATGGCTTGGTGGTATGTTAACTAATTGGTCTACTACAGAGACGAGACTTCAGAAGTTCAAGGATTTAAAAAAAGAACAAAATATGGGACGATTCAATCAACTTCCAAAAAAAGAAGCAGCTATGCTCAAGAGACAATTAGACCAATTGCAGAAATATCTAGGTGGGATTAGATATATGACAAGCTTACCCGATATTGCTATAATTACCAATCAACGAGAAGAATCCATTGCTCTTGGGGAATGTAGAACTTTGGGTATTCCAACAATTTGCTTGGTTGATACAGATTGTGATCCAGATCTCGTGGATATCCCAATTCCAGCCAATGATGATGGTATAGCTTCAATCCAATTGATCCTGAACAGATTAACATCAGCAATTTGCGAAGGAAGGGCATTAAGGTCATTATAGCTATATGAAGGACTAATAGAAAGTAATAAAAAAAATAAAAAAAAGGGGGGGGGGGAGGACCTGAGGATTTACTGAGTTGGCTGCTATTCCATCCAAGATCTCGTAAGAGGGAATTTCATTTATTGATTTGGTTGGCTACTCCAAATTGAAAAATATTCTTAATGGAATACCCTTTTTATTATCTTGTGACATCAAAAATTCTGATGAGAGTGAAATAATTGTGGAATCTCTCATTTGACAAAAATAATTTATTTTCTTCTTTAAGTTTATCTTTACAAGGGGGTAATATGGATATGGATATCGTATGATCTCCTATTAGCACACTGAATCATATCTATGAGATATCTGGTGTGGAGGTGGGTCAACATTTTTATTGGAAAATAGGGGGGGTTTCAAGTTCATGGACAGGTACTTATAACTTCTTGGGTTCTAATTGATGTCTTATTAGGTTCAGCTACCATAGCTGTTCGAGATCCACAAACCATTCCTACCGGTGGTCAAAATTTTGTTGAATATATTCTCGAATTTTTTCGGGACTTGACCAGAACTCAGATTGGGGAGGAAGAATATGGTCCCTGGGTTCCCTTTATTGGAACTATGTTTCTATTTATCTTTGTTTCTAACTGGTCAGGTGCTCTTCTTCCTTGGGGAATTCTAAAATTACCTCAGGGGAGTTAGCCGCACCTACAAATGATATTAATACTACGGTTGCTCTAGCTTTACTTACGTCAGTAGCATATTTCTATGCAGGTCTTACAAAGAAGGGGTTAGGTTATTTTGGTAAATATATTCAACCAACCCCAATACTTTTACCAATTAACATCTTAGAAGATTTTACAAAACCTTTATCACTTAGTTTTCGACTTTTTGGAAATATATTAGCTGACGAATTGGTAGTTGTTGTTCTTGTTTCTCCGGTACCTTTAATAGTTCCTATACCTATAATGTTCCTGGGATTATTTACGAGCGGTATTCAAGCTCTGATCTTTGCAACTCTAGCTACAGCTTATATAGGTGAATCCATGGAGGGTCATCATTAAATCACTGTCCAATCAGACATAATATTTTCTAAGTATCGTACCAACGCATGACTTGATATGTATGGTAGAAGAAAATCAGATTTCTTAGTAAAAAGAGCTTGGTAACAAGATTTAAGATCAGTTAACTACTTCTGTCCATTAGATCTCCAGATAGAGTGGATCCGATTGGTCCATATGTATAGAAATATGATAATAGGATTGAACAGGTTCACTAATCGGAGTTGTTTGAGTAAAGAATGTACCGACGTAGAACGATTAAATTTTTGTTCCCATTAAGGGGAGGATTTTTTCGAACATGTTTACTTTGTATATAGTTCGTTTCATATATTAATCCATTTATATTGATTATAAGCCTTATAGATTATATGGATTAATATCACATCTATAGATGTGATATATAATGACTTATAGGCTCTTACGCAGTCTATTCTCTCTCCGTGATAAGAATTCATATGCCCAATAAAATGGAATCTTTATTTTGAATATTATGAAGAATAAATCTTTTTATGATGAAATATTTGCATAAGGGATACCCTATTCATTGATATTATCACTTTGATATCATCAATAAATATTTTTTTTCTTAGTTGTTCGGAAGAAATCGTTCCATAATTGTACCATTGGTGAACACTCAATAGATGAAACTGTCGTATTATCAACTATTTCCCAACCTTAGTAAGAGGAGATTGCCATGGATCCCTTAATTTATGTTGCTTTCATTATTGCTGCTGGATTATCTGTAGGGCTTGCTTCCATTGGACCTGGCGTTGGCCAGGGCACTGCTGCGGTCCAAGCTGTAGAAGGTATTGCGAGACAACCAGAAGCAGAAGGTAAAATACGAGGTACCTTACTGCTAAGTTTAGCTTTATGGAAGCTTTAATTATTTATGGACTAGTTGTGGCCCTAGCGCTTCTATTTGTAAATCCCTTTGTTTAATCCTAAAAAAAAAAGATCCCTACACCTCGTCATTACATTAGTATTTCTCCAATAATTTACTTGTTAAACTGTAGGAGAGGCTGAGCTGAATAATTAGCAAATGAATTATTCTTCCTATAACTATACTTCGGTCAGAAAGATTCATGACGCGTGCGGCAGGGAAGGGAGGCAAGCAAATTCTTTTTATCCTTATAAAAGACCTGGGACTAAGTTAAGTATCCCAAATATTGTTATCCAGAACTAGATAGGATCAAATAAGAAAATAACAAAATTTTGTAGAACATATCCTTATCTATGAGGGGAAAGCGTATGAAAAATGTAATTGATCCTTTCATTTCCTTGAGTTATTGGCCTTCCGTTGGGGTTTCAGATCAAATACCAATATTTTAGAAACAAATATAATAAATTCAAGTGTGGTGCTTAGTGTACTGATCTATTTTGGAAAGGGAGTGTGTGTGAGTTGTATATTCGAATAATATGGCTGGGCCCAACCAGCTGCACTTTGGAGATAGAAAAGTGCATAATCTCAACGAATTACTTCCGAATGGGGAATAGCGAAGAACTATAGCATTTCGTAATTGATTGGGAAATGAACTCTTAGTTTATAACAACCAATGAGGGAGGACCACTAGAATGGTTAAAGCTGAATTGTTTGAAGTCTAAGCACAACTAATTGGGTATTATTTCCACCGCTGTGTCAAGATGAGATGGATTCAAAGGCATAGTTGGAGATTGATCCGATATATAACATTCATATCAATGGAATAATTTGATCTATTTACTGAAAAATAGTCCCAATCTCCCATCCAATTTTAGTTCCAATGCTGAACTGATGACCTAAACAGAAGGGAATTTATTCGATAGAACAAAAAGGAGGCACAAATTAATTGATTGAATGGAACGATTCAATTTTCATGAGGGAAGAAGAGGAGAGAAAAGGGGAAACAAAAACAACATAAAACTTTCTTGATAATTGCAAATCCCTTTTGCTGGAAGAGCCCTTCGGAGATCTCGGTCTTTTATAAATTGATTATAATCTTCCGTAAATGGAACGGAAAGGGCAAGCTTGCTGTGAAGGGAACATATACGTTCCTGGGGAATAAAAAAGAACTGAGCAGGAGAGCTGAATGAATCGAAAGATTCGTGTTCGGTTTGGGAAGAGATTATGAATTCGTGAAATTTGTGAATAGATAATCTACTTTCATTAAGTAATATATTAGATAACCGTAAACAGAAAATATTGGAGACTATTCGGAATTCAGAAGAACTATGTAAAGGAGCTATCGATCAGCTCGAGAAAGCTCGGGCTTGCTTAAGGAACGTGGAAATGATAGCGGATGAAATCCAGGTAAATGGAAACTCCCAAATAGAATGAGAGAAAGAGGATCTCCTCAATACTGCTTCTGAGAATTTGGAACAATTAGAGGATCCCAAGAATGAGACGATTTACTCCGAACAGCAAAGAGCATTTGACCAGATTCGACAACAAGTTTCTCACCAAGCTTTACGAAGAGCTATAGGAACTTTGAATAGTTGTTTGAATACTGAGTTACATTTACGTACGATCGATCAGAATATTGGCCTGCTTAGAACCATGATGAACACAAATGATTAGTTGTTATAGGTCCTATTTCTCAATAGATAATTAAAAAGGTTAAGGACCTATTTCTGAATAGATAATGAATAAGTGCTAATGGGAAGTATTAGACTCGACGAAATTAGTAGTATTATACGGAAACAGATCAAACAATATAACAACGAAGTAAGAGTTGGTAATCTTGGCACCGTACTTCAAGTAGGAGATGGCATTGCTCGTATTCATGGTCTTGATGAAGTAATGGCAGGGGAATTAGTGGAATTTGGAGATGGTACAGTAGGCATTGCCCTAAATTTGGGATCGGATAATGTTGGAGTTGTATTAATGGGCGATGGATTGATGATACAAGAAGGTAGTTCTGTGAGAGAAATAGGAAAAATTGCTCAGATACCAGTAAGTGATGCATATTTGGGTCGTGTTGTAAATGCTCTAGCCAAACCCATTGATGGTAAAGGTAAAATTTCAGCTTCCGAATTTCGACTGATTGAATCTCCCGCTCTAGGTATTATATCAAGACGTTCCATATATGAACCCCTTCAAATGGGGCTTATTGCTATTGATTCTATGATTCCTATAGGGCGTGGTCAGCTAGAATTAATTATTGGGGACAGACAGACCGGCAAGACAACAGTAGCTAAAGATACTATTCTTAATCAAAAGAGTCAAAATATAATCTGTGTCTATGTAGCAATTGGTCAAAGAGCTTCTTCCGTGGCTCAGGTAGTTAATACATTCCGAGAACGTGGCGCAATGGAATATACCATTGTGGTAGCAGAAACTGCGGATTCTCCCGCTACATTACAATATCTCGCCCCTTATACAGGATCAACTTTGGCTGAATACTTCATGTATAAAAAACAACACACATCAATCATTTATGATGATCTCTCCAAACAGGCACAAGCTTATCGACAAATGTCTCTTCTATTAAGAAGACCACCTGGCCGAGAAGCTTATCCGGGAGATGTTTTCTATTTGCATTCCCGTCTCTTGTGAGAAGAGTTTATTTGACTAAGCTAGGAGGTGACTTAAGGTCCATATAATTACCTAGTGACGAGGCTCATCATCACCCCCCTACTGAAAGTTTTGCTCATCATATGAGCAACTCAATCAATATCCATGTCTTTCATCGATCTAGTGGCCTCCCTGACATCCCCTGCTTTTGCTGTGGTTTCCTCTTCTTGTGCATAGAATCCTGCCTTCCTCTCTACCTCCTCCCACTGCTTTCTTTCTTCCTCTTCCTTCCTTCCTTCTAACATCCGCAATAGAAGTGGTGGACTGAGTCTCAAGACAATCCAATTGAATTTGAGCCTTTGGATGGTTTTTTTGTACATGGGTGTCCTGTTCAGTGCTTCTCTCATCCTTTGAGGAGAATGCTACTCTCTGATTTTCAAACTATATGGCAAATTATTCCATCTCCTTTGGAAAGCTTGCATGATGTCATCCCCTAACAGTCTGAACATATCATCAAAATGTGTAATTGCTTGCTCTTGGGCAGCAAGATACCTGTGTTCAAGTTGAGGATCATTTGCAATTAAATTATGTGTGCTAATTACAACCATTGAATTGGACTGCTTAGCTCTTATCATGAGAGGCTCAGTTTGTTCCCTTGCCAATATCTTCTTCATTTTTGTAGCCCTTACTTCATGATGGTTCATCCATGATGCCAAAGCCATCAACTGTAAATCCCCCAGCTTTGCATTAGGGTCCCATAAATTCATATCTATCAAAGCCATGTTATGCAAGTAGAGCTCATACATCTTAGCCCTATCCTCTAATGTACTTTAATCACAAAGATCAATGAACTATCTATAATCCTAGAATGGCATAGTGCCTCTCTATGCTAGGGTGTTGATTTGGAACTGTAGCCACTGTTCCTTAAGGTATAATGCATAGGACTTAGCTGGCATCCTCCCTAGATTTCTTCCAAAGATAGACTGGCCATGGATTTCAATTGATTCTCTCTTTCTTGTAGTTGTCCTTTCAACCATGCATTTTCTGCCTCCAACTGAGCCTTCATTATGGCCTCTCTATCCCTCAGGCTACTTAGTTTTCTGCCCATCTCTTTGAGATTCTCCTCCATGTGACTGATGTCCTCCACTCCCTTGGACTTGGAAATCTGCATCCATCTATGTGTTCTGGCTCTTTCTTTCTCAAGCTCAAAGAATAATGGAATGGCAAATTTTTGTGGAATGACCTTGGCCCCCTTAATAAATCTGTAGTAGGAGTCAAGGTTAGGTTAAGGACTAGGTTCCCTTAGCTTTGGGTCCTCTCTCTTTGTTTCAGGCTTCATACTTCCTTCCTTATCCAATTTTTGAGTTTCTTTTAGGTTTAGCAGAGTTTCCTATAGGACTTCCTATGCTTCTTGTAGGTCCTATTGTGTATCCTGTAGGATGAATTTTCCTTTGGATGAGGTAGACCTGGTTACAAGCCTTCTCACATAGGTGATAGGAGACTTAGGGGAGGTTTGTGTTGAGGATCCTTCTTCTTGATTTTTTATAAGAGGAGTCATCTTCTCTTGCTTTTTAGGTGAGTCCTCGATAACAATGGGAACCTTGGTTGGAGTTTGGGGTTTTCCCTACCTTATCCTTGTACTTTTTCTTGTTCTGAAGTATAAGGGGGTTTGCCTCTATCTTTTTCCTTTTTGTTTGATAAGGGTGCTAAGGGCAGTGAGGGCAGTTGCTGGCTCTTTCTCAGTGGGTTCTAGAGACACCCTATGAGACTCCTCCTTGTCTTCTACCTCTTCTTTTCCATTTCCCTTTTCACCTTTGTCTTTCCCCTCTTCTTCTCCCACTAGATCCTCATCTTGTTTATTAGTGTCCTCCTTGACATATTCCTCTGTTTCTTCATCACCTTCTTCCTCTTTCTCTTCCTCTTCCTCCTCATCAATCTCCTCTTCATCCCTCTCTACTTCTTCTCCATCTGTTTCATTCTCTTCTTCATCCTTTTCACTGATAGTAGGGCTAATATCATATGTGAGGGCTTTGATATCCTCCTCTGTTTGCATGTCTCTGAAAATTGCCCATTGGATAGGAATTTTGAGGTTTTGGAGGGCATCTTCTATGATGATTCTAATTAACCCATGGTGGGCTAACTGTTGGTAGTTTCCTTCTTACAACTTTATGCTTGTATCTATCGATGATTGCTGAAAGAAGTATGGTATGATGAGCTTGTCGTGAGGAGGTGTTTCTGCTCCAAACCTCAGCCTAATGTGATATCCATATACCACATTGTACCTACCATCACATGATATGTATTTTATAAGGTGGTAGCTTACCTCATTCTAGGGGTATGGTAGGCTTTCTCTCCTCACTCCATTATTGTCTTCAATGGGCTCCTCTCCCTCTAAAAAGAATTTCTTCTTAGAAGTTTGGCTATCTCCCTTGTCTTCCTTTCTCCAAGGCACTCCTAAAGGAAGTGTGGTAATTCTGCTTATGACGTCAGGGGTGAGATCTATGGAGAGTCCTCTTACCACAACAGTGGCATGGGTTATGGTCAATGGAATGAGGGAGAGAGAAAAATCTCTAGCTACTTCAACATCGTACCCATCAATTTCTCAAAATACCCCATCCAATTATGCCTTGTGAATATTTCTAGCACATGAAGGTGTTGGTGAATCCTCACAATGTTAATGGATCCCTTCTATTAAACCCCGCTCTCATTTTTTTTGGTGAATTTTGAGGAGAAAAGATGTATGATACAAATTTTAATGAAGGAGGAAATGGGAGTGAAATACTTGTGGATACAATTCCCTTACACAGCTATCAATTTCAATCAAACTAGGAGATTTTTCTGTTCTTTTTAGTTGGAAAAATGGGAGGAAATGTAGAGCCTATCTCCTCATAGTGCTTGTTGTAGCCAACCCCTATGTTTCCCCCTCTAAAATTTCAATCCAAAAATCCTATAGACTGCCTGACTGTATCCTGTAGGATTCTTGTGTGATCCTGTAGCATTTCCTGTGTGATCTTGTAGGAAGTCCTATGCAGGAAAAAGATGAAATTTTTCTCTTCTGTAGGTTTCTTGGGTATGAGAGTGACTTTTCTAGAGTGAGCCTCGAGAAGATGAATGCATGAGTGCATGGGGATCAACATTTATTTCCTCTTATGGTCGAGTTGAGTGATGCGGTGTGTTGGCTGCCGAGGTACAGTTTTCTATTTTTGGACCGTTGGTCCCCACTACTACATCATCATTCCCATATCCTCATAATCAACTCCCACTTTAGGCATCTGTAGTCTCAACTACTTCGAACCTCATTCTCCTTTTCTTTGACTTGACTTCTGCCACGTGTGTGAGGACTAATTGTTTTGTCCTTGTTGACTGAACGAAGGTGGCCAAGTTAATGGGCCACCTTTCGCTTATAAACCAACTTGTCCACAATCTTTACATATTTTGATTACATTCTACAAATGAGAGAGTCAAGTGAGATACTTACCTGTGGTGATAATACCTTGCTGCAGTTTGTTGAGGACATGAGGTGCTTGTTGTGTGTTGGCTGAATGTTATTTCTCCCTTCCTTATATATATATTTCCCTTTCATGATTGCCTTGATATGCAGGTACCTGGTGTTGAAGATGGGGGTAATTATGCTGCTCTAGAGCTTCTTCTACCCTTGGATCTCCATGCTATAAGCTCACTGCAACCCATGATTTTTATTCTATGGGATAGGCTGCTACAGGATTTTCTATAGGATGTCCTATAGTTGCTTCTCCCTCATAATTTTTAATCATTTCTACTGCTGGGACCTGAGGATGATCAACATGGACAGAGATGAGGTCTAGCGGTGTGTGGATAATGAAAAATAACCTTTAGGTTCTATTCCCCTTTTCTCTTTGTCTCATTTTGTTCTCTATATTTTTTCTTGAAGACTGTAAATTTTTTGAAAACTGATTTTTTAAATGATGAATGCAGGGGTGATCAAGGTGGAGAGAGGTATGGTAATGCAGTGTTGATGTAGGAAATTTTATTTTTATTTTGACATGTGTAGGTCATTTCCTTGCCCTAGGGTTACTTCCTTTAGGATTCCCTAGCCACTGTAACTCCTACAGGATCATCCTGTAGATTTTCAGGGGATCCGATAGATTTACAAGGAATCCTGTAGAAAACATAGTACCCTTGCAAACTGAGGAAAATGAGTGAAAAAAAATGAAAGAAATGGTGGAATGATGAAGGATAATGAATGGAGAAATAAAAATATGAGTGGAATACGTCCCTTTTGATTCTCCTTTGCTCTCTGATCATCCTCCTGATGACTTGCAAACAATTTTTCATGATTTTTCTTCTCTTTTTTTTTTTTTTTTTGTTTTTGAAAACAACTAGTCTGTCTCCAAGAGGTTTTCATCCTAGCTGCTTTCCCTGGGCGCCTCAAGAGAGGTTTTCACCCAAAGATCTTTTTATTTCTCTCTTTTTTTTTTTTTTTTTTTTTTTGACACCATTGGGATGCCACAAGAGGTTTTGAACCTAATAGTGGAACTCAAGCGCCTCATGGAGGTTTTCACTTGAGTCTCCTTATTTTTCATTATTTTTCTTTTCTCGGTTACTTAATGAGGCAAGAGCTGAGACTTGCTCCACTGCCATCACTGTTTTATTGATACCATCAATGAAATTTTGCTTTGACAATGGCCTTATGTAAACTTTCAATCTGTGCCTATTAACAAGTAAAGGAATGGCCTCTGCATCTATTGTTCTGATCTGCACTGAACCATTATCATGACATCTCTCTATAACATAAGGCGCTAACCATATTGTCCTTAACTTTCCCTTAAAGTCTTTATATCTGGAATCATATAGCAAGGCAAAATTACCTTCTTGAAATTGCTTATATTTGATGTTCTTATCATGCCAGATCTTCCTTTGAATTTGAGTTACCTTTATGTGTAGGAGGGCATGCATTTTAAACTCATCTAAACCATTCAATTGGAGCGATCTCTCTTTTGTGCACTGTTGAGATCTAGATCTAGTTGGGCTGCCATCCTCAATGTATTATACTCAAATTCAATGGACAAAAGGGACTTTTTCCCATAGACCAGCTCATAGGGCGTGAATCCAGTGGTGGTATTCCAGGTGGTATTATAGGCCCAGGTGGCCTCAACTAGTCTATCTACCCAATCTTTTATGCCGCTACTAACCACTTTGGTCAGGATGCCCTCCAGTGCTCTGTTGGTCACCTCCACTTGCCTATTAGCTTGTGGGTGATAGGGAGTGGAGGTTCTATGCTTAATCTTATGTTGGCTTAACAAGTCTTCAATCATGTTGGAGGTAAAATGGTTACCTTGATTAGTGACCAATTCTCTAGGGTACCCAAATTTGTAAAATACATTCTCCCTTAAGAACTCAACCACCTTCTCCTCTGTTGTTTCCTTAATTACCTTGGTTTCAACCCACTTAGTCAAATAGTTAGTGCACACAATGATATACTTCTTTTGTTTGGAAGGAGGGTCAATAGGTCTAATGAAGTCCATGCCCCACTTGTCAAATGGCTCAAAAGTCACTTGAGGTTGCAAAGGAATTTCATCTCTTGGAGTAGGCTTTCCCATCCTTTGGCACCAATCACACTGACTAGTATATCTTTTCACATTCGAATCAAGAGTGGGCCAATAATACCCAGCTTTTAACACTTTAAATTTTGTTCTCTTTGCTGCAAAGTGACCTCCACAGGGCCCATCTTGACAGGTCAGAAGGATGTCAAAGATTTCCTCTTCCCTCACACACCTTCTCATAATTTGATTCGGACCTAGTCTGAAGTGGTTGCCCCCAATCTAAGTGAATGGGGCGCTCTTCCTCACAATCTTGCTTTTCTCTTTGGAGGACAAATTCAGTGGGAACTGTGCAGATACCAAATAGTTTTCTATGTCAACAAACCATGGAGAGAGAACTAAAATGGAGAATAAGTGCTCATCCAGTAATTGATCATAAACCATTCCCTCCTCACTTGCAGGTAAAGTTAATCTGGACAAAAAATATGCAACAACGTTTTCCTTGTCAGGCTTATCAACAATAGTTAGATCAAACTACTGTAGTAAAAGTAACCATCTAATAATCTGGGAATTCACATCAGGTTTATTCATTAAATATTTGATTGCAGCATGGTGAGTATGTACAAATGTTTCATAGCCTGTAATATAATGCCTAAATTTTTTCAATGAATGCACAATAGCCAAGAGCTCCTTTTCGGTCATTGTGTAGTTTAGTTTGGCCTTTGACAAATTCTTACTGATAAAGTAGATGGCATAAGGAAATTTTTCATCTATCTGGCCTAGGTCTACTCCTATGGCTTTGTGTAAGGAATCAACATGTGTATGAAAAGGAAGGGCCAAATTTGGGCCTCGGAGAATCGTTGCAGTGGTTAACTTGTCCTTCAGGGTGTCTAGGGCCTCTTGATAGCTTTTTGACCATACAAACTCAGAGTCTTTGGCCAACAACCCAAATAAAGGAGAAGCCAACTTGCTGAAGTCTTTTATAAACCTTCAGTAGTATCCAGCTAACCCTAGGAAACTTCTGACATCTCTCTTCTTTTGTGGAGGTGGGACCCTTTGGATGATAGCTATTTTGTTTGGGTCCACCTGTAGTCCTTGTTGAGATATTGAATGACCTAGCACAGTCCCTCCAGTCATCAAGAATTCACATTGTTGGAGAGGTAAATCCCCTCTACGGATAGAGGCGATCCATACTAGCCCAGAACGGGTCTAGCAACAATCAGTCAATGCTACTATGCAAGTTCCTAATTGCAAATAAAAGGTAGGCAATGAAGACCTACTTGGATTCCAACGCTAATGTTTGATGAAGAGACGTCGCTCTCGCTCCTTCGCTTTGGCCGGTCACAATCCTCCACAATCCTCGTGGATAGACACCTGCACACACAAAGAGAAACACAAACACAAGCATGAAATCTAATAAATGCAATTATACATCAGTCAGAAAGGACATAACTCACATTAACCATTACAAAGACAAATGAGAGTGGAACCATAATAGTAGTCATTTATTATTAATCAATAACAGAGAAGAGTACAACCAAAGTTCTGACGTCGAATCCTTCTCAAGAGGGTCCAACCAGCAAGTCTCTTAAGCATTCACCCTTGGAGGTAGATCTCCCAAGACAAAAACTCTCTCTCACACAAGTTTACACAAGAAAGCAACACTTCACAACCTTCCTTAAGCTCTCTAGAAATCCCACACTTGTCACACCAACTACCTACTAGCAGCAGCACTCTAAGAACTATCAATTTCACACTGTCAAAAACTAGCTGCTCTTGTGAATGGTAGAGGCTTAAATAGGAGAAGGAGTCTCCATGAATGGTGGGAGGATGAGCCTATCTCCAAGGAAGGTGGCTCAAATGACAAAACAGACATGCCAAAGAAAGGAGGGCGACATTTACAAGGCCAACAACCAGGTCTGGAGTCATCTGGAAGGCCGGCTGTTAGAACAAACTCGCCCAAACAAGATCAGCGCGGGTGTATAACTGTACTGGAGCGCTGACATCGCATCTGAATAACAGGGAAGGTTATGTCAGCGTGACCCAATATGAATAGAAGATGCGCTGGTTCATGAAATTCGACCAGCGCGGGAAACACGTGTGCTTCCGCGCTGGCAGCGCATTCGTTGTATTATGAGGCACGAGTCAGCGCGGTTATTTTAATAACAGTCGCGATGATGGGAAAAACTTTGGCAAAGTGGGTCATTTGGCAAGATTAGAGAGCATGAGCATGATTAATTTGAACTCATGACACAGTAGGGAGACTGACAGGGAGACAGTGACAAATTACTGTGTAACAGATGCCCCCTAAAGCATGAAGCCCGAGAGAGTGGGAGGGGTGAAATGCTTTACAAAACTCACTGAACTGGAACACCACCAGGAAGAATCTGCACGTATGTACAACTGATATCTCTGAGAATCTATTACATGTAGTCTAGGCATGGGCGCAGCCATCCAAAAGACATACAAAGAAGGTCTGTGGTATGGACGCAGCCACCCCGCTGAAGAGACCATGATGATAATAAGGTATGGTCACAGCCATCCAAAAGACTCAGGTATGGGCGCAGCCATCCATCAACAAGTCATGTAATAATAATCCATAAAATCGCAACCTGGATTGCAACAGACAAAAATCCAGGGTCTTGCGCTCCATCTCGACCCGAACAAAGTACAAGTCCAAGCATGTGAATACATGAGCTGAAGTTGAACATGCATGAACATCGTCCGATTACCAGTCAATAATGAAAACTGTTAACAGACGCGAGAGGTACCACCAATAATGACAATGGTCCTCAGGGTACTTATAGGTACAATCCGCAGCGTGTGAATCAATGGGCTGGTGTCGAACACCCGCAGAATCATTCGATCGTAGGCCAATGATGAAAACCTCGCGTTGAACACGAAGAACCTGCCATTGAGGCATGTAGGCTCTAAGGCACCTGAAGGGAGTCTCTAAGTCACCTTCCTGGATAATGAACTGAAGTCGACAGGAAGTAACCTTGATTGAAGGTGGGCCATAATGCTTCCCACATCATCGACACGAGACAGAGAAGGATAAGATATTTTGTGTGAGGTATCAGAGGGAGGTTGTAATTCTGCAGAGGTCAACTTCTCTTGAACATATTGGCGGCACGACAGTGGATTTGGCAGTATCTGACATCAAATGAGCAGAGGTCATGGTGACAAGGCAATGAGCAGATGAGAGGCCAAATAGGATAACCCAAACCCACGGAGGCTAGTGTAAAACAAGATGAGAAATCCCCACCCAGACACGAATGCAGACTAGTGCCATGTTCAAGAGCGACATACTGTCGACACGACAATTATTACAGTTCCATTTTCCCCACCATTTCTGGCAGGTACCCCGATTATTTTTGAACGAAAAGCTTGACGGGGATAGCATATGCTTGGAAAGCGTCATTTCGATGGTGTCCGATGTCATTAAGTTTTAACGAGTCTGACAAAAGAAGAACTCGGCGTCTTTTCCTGTTTAGAGAGTCTGAAAAGACAGCGGAAAAGTAAACTCCAGGGGGGTCCTTTTTCGTAAAGTTGTGTCTCTCGAGCCCGAAAGTATAAAACAATGCTCGAAAGAACCGCTCGACCAGTATGATCGAGGAGTACTTTTCGTAAGTAGTGACTTCGACCCGAAAAAGTAGAAAAGCGGTCAGAAGTACGTCGTTTTGGAACCAATAACGAGTTCGAAACGACAAAAACCCGGCAATCTTTTTTAGTTTAAACGGTCGAAAAAAGAGCTTTAAAGGCGACCGCCTCTCATTTCTTTAACGAGTCGAGAGGGGGACTCGGCAATCTTTTCATCTTTAAACGGTCAGAAAAGAGCTGAAAGCAGACCTCCATTTTTATTCTCTTTAATGAGTCAAAAAGGGAAAATACTCGGCAATCTTTTCATCTTTTACGAGTCAGAAAAGAGCTTAAAGGAGACTCGTCCTAGAGGAACGAGTGGTATAAAGGGTAGCGACTGGTTCCGGTAATGGTGGAACTGCTCAAAACATGTAATGGTCAAGAGGATGGATAATAAAACCACTCATCGCTGCGGTTCCTCAGGAAATGATAAACAACCAAGTGAGAGCATATGATCGACCAAAGAGATGGTAGCAATGCAATGAAACAACCAAGGCTCATCTAGCAGAATTCAGTGGATAAAAATGGCAATCACGAGATGTAAATCGGGTATGGGTTCATTTTTACACAAGCTTGAACCATGGAGAACTCTGCTTGGATTCGATTTCATGTTTACACAAGCTTGAAACGAAAAACTATGCTTGTTATAAGTTCGCATGCCCCCAGCATAATAACGCAAATCGAGGTACATGCCCCCCAAGCTTCATTGCATTCAACAAAGTGGATGGAATGAAGGTTCACTCTCGAGATCGATGAAAGACTCGACTTGTATTTTACGAGATCTTAATCAAAAGACTCGATTTGGAAAGGGAGGTGTTTCATTTTTTAATGAGGTTGACACAGTAAAAGAACTATCCTCATAACCCTTGTTTCATTTTTTAACGAGCTTGACACAAGATCAGGAACTATGCTCCACTAGACCCATTTTCATTTTTTAAGGAGCTTGACATAGGAAAGTGAACTATGCTCCAATACCTAGTTTCATTTTTTAAGGAGCTTGACACCGGAAAGGAAATATGCTCCACCGGAAAGGAACTATGCTCCACCAAACCTTCATCATAATGAATAGAAAGTTGGGGCTTCCAAGATGGCCACTCCCGGTGGAAGGGAAACATCTTGGAATTCAGGGCCCAATGCCCCCAGGACACTATGCACGATGGTGTCATCACTGGATACAGGCATGGGATAGGTGGCCACATAGTTGATCTGCGGTGGGGCAGATACAACTGGTGGATAAAAACTAGGAGGGGACGACAACTGCGCAGGAGGCATTGGGGGACTAACGAACGACAATTGATCGATAGTCACAATTCTTCCATCGTGTGGAAAGCAAACCACATGGAAAAGTGAAGAAACGAGGGCCCCCATAGCATAAACATAGTCGCGACCAAGGAGAAGACTAAAGTCTAAAACACCTTGGGTAACCAAGATGTCTATATAGATGGTTTTGCCTCCCAAAGTAATAGGGAACTTTGGGAGAACTCCTAGAGATGGACAGGCTCCTCCATCGAAGGCCAACAGATTCTGAGTGACTGGTCCAAGCTGTGGGGAACCTAAGGCTTGCCAATTAGTGTATGGCATAAGACTGACAGACGCCCCTTCATCCAAAACAGTGCCAGGGACTGCCTTAGCACAGGCATGTACTGTGATCTGGAAAGGCATATGGGATGGAAGGCGACCGATGATCAGGTGATTCCAATCAAAGGAATCAACCAGACTACTTGGTGGGGGAATCGTATGATTGTCCCCATGTGCTAAAGGAACCGAAGGAGAACCTTCGGGAGCAGCTGGGTTAGGAGAGTCATTTCGGGACTCCAGAGAATCTGAAGAGACGAGAAGAACATGGGCGTGATGCTCGTCCGAAACAGAGTGATCGACGGGTGGTGAACTCGAGTCGACACTCTTTCCGACCAATGGTTGGTCTGGAACAGGCTGGGGACAGCCGGGTTTGGGAAGAGGGGCCTGGACAAGAGAAGAATCTGAAGCAATCTCTTTGTCAGCAGGGGGATAATCTGCAGCTGCAGAGAGACGTCGATATCCAACGGGTAGTTGGGGTGAAGGAGTTGTAAGACTTTCCAAAACACTGGAGGCTTTATCCATGAGCGGACAAAGGTGAAGGGGATGATTGCCTTCACAAAGTCTACAGGGGATTCGAATCTTCCCTTTCTCCTTACCTTTGTGAGTCGATAGGGGAACATCGCCGTGAGCCTCAGTGGACGATGAGGGGTAGGCCGGATCACGAGACCATACTTCTAAGACCCTGGGGATGCCAGAAAAATCATGAAGAAGATGGTCCCCCTTGCATAATCTACAAGGAAATTTGACCTTCCGCGGAGGAGCAGAAGGTGGCCCGACTTCAGGTGTACTCAGAGTAAGAGCTATACTTCTAGCCTCTCCCTTGGGGGCCTTATTCTTCTTCTTCTTCTTAGCCACCGGGTTACTCGAATCGAGACTTTCACCAGGCGAAGTAGAAGATGAGGACGTAGAAGTAGGCATAGAAGGGGAGAGGTCCACCTTAGAATCAACATGATGTTGTTCAGGTGGAGGGACTGATTGATTAGACGGTGAGACGGCAGGGACCAAAGAGGTTGAGAACAACCAAACCGGCAACCCAACAGTTAACCCTGGGAGGGACAACGTTGCCATATAAGGAGCACCAACATTTCCAAAAGGAGCGAAATGAGCAGGGTTCCCGTCAGAGGGGATCCCTGGGTTGGTGAACCCTGGAAAAGTTACCATCGAGAACGAAAAGAAGCCTACTCAAGGTAACGCAAACAAGATCTAACCGGGTAATGTTAATCGCAGCCAAATAAATTTTAAGACGCAAGGACACAACTTGACCTTTTCATGTTTTAAGAGTCGAGAAAAGGACAAAAAGGTGACTCTAGTCGCCTTCGAATGTTTTGTGAGCCCGAAGTGACAAACTGCTCAAGTGAGCCTTTTCTTTTATGGAGTCCGAAAAGGATCAAAAGTGACTACTCTGGAGAGACTAGGCAAAGGGTTAGCCAAACAAATCCGTAAAACTGCATATACACCTTGGCAGTCATATGAAAACCAAGGACTTCTCGTACGACAATCAATCTTCCCGAATACTGTGTTCAGTGCGTTACGGCTTGTAAGGCGGCAGACACGGCTTCCTGTGGATAAAGGATGATAACCTAGTGGGGTCTCCCCTATATACGCGACGGTACGTGGGAGCTCAAGTCCGTGCTAGACCACTATCGAGTCACAAAAGGAGGAATCACCCAACCGTAATGTGAAACAACAGTGACTAGGTTTAACGAAGCCGAAGCACGTATCTAGCCTAGACCTCTAAACAGTGAGCGTTATGTTCCAATGCGTTTTTAAGTTCATTCAGTTCATTTTAAGGTTGATCTTTGATTAGGTTTCAATTTCCAGGTCCTACCATATGTAATCTCTCGCAATTCCCTAAATGCAAGCTATAATGAATGAAGTATCCTTTTCTTCGATGAACACCTACCTATGGGAGGATAGAAATATCATTCCCAAACCATGACAAGCGAATGCAAACACTAAGAAACACAGTGCATCAAACATGAAAATTCGTAATGCAAATGCACTTTCACTTTCGTATGCTAAATGAATGCAATTTTTTTTGTGAATTGAAGAAGACAAACAAGCAAGTGTGAACTGATCGATCCAAACAATTGTGATCTATGCTTGGTAGTGAAGAAATCGAATCAACATAAAAAATTGGTTCAATAATCGACACTAAAAATCAATCAGCAACAAGCAGTGAAAAAGCCTCAAGCAAATCAATAAAAGGGCTGTGGATGAACCTTGAATAGACAAGTAACCCAAGAAAATGGTTTCTCGATGAAACTTCTAAAGGGCTAGGTCACATGGTCTAGAAAACACAAGACTCACTCAAATGAAATCAAAGAGAGAGTGCCCCTAACCAAAAGTAACCAAAACAAGCTAATGAGAGACAAGAAACAACAGGGGATAAGAAAGATTGATGAATTCAGGAGATAAAGTTATAAAAACAACTTTTCAGGAATCAACGCAAGTTACACACTGAGAACCCGAGATGATCACAAATGTCAGCGCAATTTTTAGACAGACAACCCGACATGTCAACGCAATTTTTACACAGACAACCCGAGCTGGTCGCGGAAAAACACCTATTTTCCGTGATGATGCGATTTCAGGAGTCGTCGCGGGAATTAAGCTAACAACCCAAGATCATCGCGGGTAAAAAACTACCAAGTGGCGTTGACATCGCGACTGTACACGTCTTTTCTGCGATGATCCGATTTCCAGGATCGTCGCAACTGTTAGGCGTAATTACGCGATGCACAGGATGTTTCAAAAGGGTGAGCACGATGACAGCGCGACTGTTAAAATTAAATCCGCGATGGAGCTCAAAAATAGTGACAAACAAATCAAAACTCCCAAATCAAAACAACCAATCTTTCAATCAAACAGGGGCATTTCCCAGATCAACCCAGGAAACGCAAAAGACTGATAATTAATTCCCAAAACTTCAAAAGAGACCAAAACAAAAACTCAAGGCAAGAATGAACAAAAAGGGACAAAGGCCATCTCCCGAGCGGAGTCGCCAAATCGTTGGAGAGGTAAATCCCCTCTACGGATAGAGGCGATCCCTACTAGCCCAGAACGGGTCTAGCAACAATCAGTCAATGCTACTATGCAAGTTCCTAATTGCAAATAAAAGGTAGGCAATGAAGACCTACTTGGATTCCAACGCTAATGTTTGATGAAGAGACGTCGCTCTCGCTCCTTCGCTTTGGCCAGTCACAATCCTCCACAATCCTCATGGATAGACACCTGCACACACAAAGAGAAACACAAACACAAGCATGAAATCTAATAAATGCAATTATACATCAGTCAGAAAGGACATAACTCACATTAACCATTACAAAGACAAATGAGAGTGGAACCATAATAGTAGTCATTTATTATTAATCAATAACAGAGAAGAGTACAACCAAAGTTTTGACGTCGAATCCTTCTCAAGAGGGTCCAGCCAGCAAGTCCCTTAAGCATTCACCCTTGGAGGTAGATCTCCCAAGACAAAAACTCTCTCTCACACAAGTTTACACAAGAAAGCAACACTTCACAACCTTCCTTAAGCTCTCTAGCAATCCCACACTTGTCACACCAACTACCTACTAGCAGCAGCACTCTAAGCACTATCAATTTCACACTGTCAAAAACTAACTGCTCATGTGAATGGTAGAGGCTTAAATAGGAGAAGGAGTCTCCATGAATGGTGGGAGGATGAGCTTATCTCCAAGGAAGGTGGCTCAAATGACGAAACAGACATGCCAGAGAAAGGAGGGAGACGTTTACAAGGCCAAAAACCAGGTCTGGAGTCATCTGGAAGGCCGGCTGTTAGAACAAACTCGCCCAAACAAGATCAGCGCGGGTGTATAACTGCACTGGAGTGCTAACATCACATCTGAATAACAAGGAAGGTTATGTCAGCGCGACCCAATATGAATAGAAGATGCGCTGGTTCATGAAATTCGACCAGCGCGGGAAACACGTGCGCTTCCGCGCTGGCAGCGCATTCGTTGTATTATGAGGCGCGAGTCAGCGCGGTTATTTTAATAACAGTCGCGATGATGGGAAAAAATTTGGCAAAGTGGGTGATTTGGCAAGATTAGAGAGCATGAGCTTGATTAATTTGAACTCATGACACAGTAGGGAGACTGACAGGGAGACAGTGACAAACTACTGTGTAACACACATTTTTTAGGACTGAGAGATAGGTTCATTTCAATGCATTTGTGTAGCACCTTACCTAAGTTGGACAGAGCCTCCTAGAAATCACCTCCATAAGGTGTAAAATCATCCATATAAATTTCTACAGCATCATGGACTAACTCGACAAAGATACTCAGGACGGCTCTCTAAAAAGTGGCAGGAGAATTCCATAGGCCAAAAAAGGAAGAACCCTATAGGTGAAAGTACCCCAAGGAAAAGTGAAGGTGGTTTTTTCCTGGTCTTCCGGGTTGATCTGGATTTGACCGTACTCACTAAATCCATCTAAGAAAGAGAAAAAAAAATTCCCTGCTAGGCCATCTAGCACTTGGTCGATGAAAGCTAGAGGGAAATGGTCCTTCTTTGTGGCTTTGTTTAAATTCTTGTAATTGACACAAATCCTCCACTTACTATTTTTAAGTTTGGAACCAACACCAAAGGAGAGACCCACTCACTATCTGAGTTAGGGTAAATGAATCCTACATCTAGAAGCTTTTGTAGTTCTTCTTCAACTACATCTTTAAGAATTGGATTCATCCTCCTTTGGGGTTGCCAGACTGGCTTGCAACCTTCTTTGATATAAATGTGGTGAGTACACATTGAGGGGTGCACTCCCTTCATTTCTTTGTAACTCCAAGAAAAGGCATCCAGATGTTCCTTTAGCATGTTGCACAACTTTTCTTGTTGGAGAACAGAAAGAGATGGATTGATTTTCAAAGCTCTCTCGAGGTTGAATTATATGGTTTTGACACGGAGAGGGTTAGAATCAGCTAAGCATAGATCAATTTGATGGTTGTTATGGGTTTCCTTTACTACTTCTAAGAACAATGTACTGGGAGTTGGACTTTTTGGTATGTGTTCAATCAAATCATCTCCATCCTGTTGCCCCCCTCCCATGGTTGTTTCTAAGGTATAGAGTTGGGTAGAATAAACTTCATCTTCTTCCTCCTCTTCCAACCACAAAGGTAAGTCATGTTCTATAGATGGCTGAGAAGGAGGGTATAGGACTAACTGCTTCGACATATGCCCATTATTGATGGTCATATTTCCAGCCCTGCAGCTAATGTAAGCATCGGAAGTGGCTAACCAGGGCCTCCTAAGGATGAGAGGGTAACCAGTAAGCTTAGCCTTAGGTTGGAGAACTAGGAAATCTATAGGGTATTCCCAAGAGTCAATGGAGACCATCACATCCTCCACAATCCCCTTAGGGGTCACTATGGAGCGGTTTGCAAGTTGTAGAACTGTTGTGGTCTTTCTCAATGAACCTTGGAGGTTGAGCTAGAGCATGGTGTCCTTGGTCATCACATTAATGGTAGCCCCAACATCGATCAAAGTGTGTGGAACAATGGTGCCATTGATGTGCACATCTACTACCGGGCTTCCAGGGTCCAAATAATTTGTACAAATTACATGCCTTAGCATTAAGTTAGATAGTTGTCCAATGACATTAATGGTAGGGGAATCTCCTCTTTGCCTCCTTGGATGTTTGAAGAAATTCTCCTTAATCAACTTGTTGTAAATAGGTACATCTTTAATAGCTTGGAGAAGTGGGATTTTGACACAGGTTTTCAATTCTCCTAGAAGTTTAGTCTTTTCTAGGGTAGGCTGGAGCGGATGGGTTAATTTCTCGGGAAAGGGTGGTGGATTTACTTTAAGCACGCTTTCCTCTATTTCTTCCTCAACCTCCCTAGGTGGAGGTAGAGGTTGGTTTCTTGGAAGTACTCTCCCAGATCTCAGGTTGATTTCTTGAATTTCCATAGCATAAGATGGATAGGATGTCTCTCCTCTATATATTTTTTGTATCTGTCTGTTGTTCGGGTTCGGATATGACTGGGCAGGCATCTGGGGTTGTTTAGGTGTAGAAGAGTGTAAAAGATGTGGTTGAGCAGATGGTGAAGGCAATAAAACTAGAACATTGTTGTATGGGGGCCTCCACCCCTAGGGCGGTGCATTCCATTGAGGTTGTGGCAGAGCATATGGTTGAGATGACTGGCTGGCTGGCTGGGAATGATACTAAGATGCAAATGACCAAGGAGGAGGTGTAGACCAGGAAGGATGAGCAAGGGTCCCCCAAGAAGGTATGGATGTGGTCTGGTCGGGGTTGTAATATGCATGGGATGACCCTTGCATGCCCTACTGGTATGGCCTAGGTCCATGAAGTCTCCTTTGGTTTATGTAGCAGAGTTGCTCAGTGACCCCTTCAGCTCCTTGATATATAAATTTTAGTCCAGGTAGAGAAGGAAACTTGTCCGTGGAGTGGTTTTCTTCATAGACTGAGCATATTTCAATAGAATTCAATGGACATTCGTTCCTAGGGTGCCTCCTGGAGCATCTAGGACAGAAAATGGCCAAGGCTCTCTCTGCTTTCTCCTGCATTCTCTTAATGTGTATAGTGTCCATCTATGGGGAAAGGGTTTGTAGCATCTCACTCTTGAAATCCTCTAGCATCTTTCCAATTTCACCCTTGATGGATTAATTGGAAGAGGATGGACTGACCATAGGTTGATTACCCCTACCCTTTTACCTAGATGCCCTAGAATAGTTTCTAAAGACAGTCTTGATATTCTCATAGGGTAATTGGTAGATATCCCCTCCTGCTAACAAGTGTAGGGTATCCAAAATATCTTCCCTTACTCCTCTAAGCACGACCAGCTTCAATGACTCAGGGTCAAGTGTGCACCTGGCCCTTTTGTAGCCAAGGTGGAATCTTTCTTCATAATCCTCTAGGGATTCATCATTACCTAAGGTCATCCTAAAAAATTCCTCTTTAGTGTCTTTAGACCTACAGTAGTATCAATACTTGTTTTTGAAGGCTTTCTGCATCTAAGCCCAAGCTTTTATGTTATCTCCAAGTAAACCCATGAACTAGTGCAAAGTTGCATCCTTGAGAGTGGATGGAAATAGTTTCAACTTTTTCTCATCATTTGTATAGTCATAGGTTCGACATATGAAAACAAACTCAAATAAGAAAGTGTTTGGATCTTATGTGGTCAGGCCATGGAAATGAGGAAGGGAAGAGGGGCTTATATTTTTCATATTAGTATCCCCATTGGTTTCACTGATGGGGAAGGCACCCTCAACTCTTTCTCTATTTCCTCTGTCATTTCTGTTTTCAGCTATTGGTTTAGTAAGAATGGGTTCTTCTTCTTCTTCTTCTTCCTTTGTAGGTTCTTCAAATATGTCTGGTTGCTCACCTAAGGGTTCCTCCAATTCACAGCCACCAAAGAAGAGGGAAGGTTGGCTGTTTGAAGCAGTGGGGGTATTTGGCAAAAAATTTCCCTAAGTTATCCCTATTCCTACGAGGCATAATTTTTTTTTTCAAACTTTGAAATTAATTGCAAACTGAATGAAAACTACTGAATGAATGAAAAATTAACTACTTGATTGAAATCTTACTTGCAGAATGGAAAGGAAAGTAAAGAATGCAACATGGAAAAGGAAGGAATCTAAATTACTTTTGCAGAAATGAAACTAATAGAAGAATATCAGAAACAAGAAATGGAATAAAGAAACAAATAATGACATATTACTCAGACACCTCCCCAACAACAGTGCCAAAAAGTGATGAGCACCAGTATTGCAGCAAGAATGCTGCAACTTTTGGGGCTACCAGCTTTACTTTATCAACCCGGGGTTCGTATAAACTTGGAGGTGACAGTGCTATATACACAAGTAAAAGTGATGCTTCTGCCTTTTATCGTTGTTCAGTTGGTGAGAGACCACTAGGGTTTTCAAGCCAGACTTCTATGGATTCACAAGAAGCTTGATTACTGATGAGAGAAAGAGAAATCGACTCTAGGAGAAAGCTTGTTTACTGCAATAAGGAAAATGACTCAAATTCTATGACAAAAACACACCATTCCCTAACTAACTGCTGAGAAACTATGATTTACAAGAATACCAAGCTAACATGTATGAACTGCTACTATCCTAAGCATGGAAATTCAAAACATCAAACATGACTATTGTGCATGTAAAGGACTGAAATAAATCTTTTTTTTTCTTTTTATTCTTTTATGGAAAATAAATTGTGAAAGCTAATCCATTTTGGTGATGTGGCAGGTAGCTTAGGGATGTTGGAGGATGGTTGGGAGGTTTGGGAGAACCTAATGTGACCTTGTGTGTCTTCCTAGAGGTTTCCCCTCTATTCGGCCTCAAAACAGGCCCCTACAGGAAAACCTACAGGATGTCCTAAAAACGTACAAGATTTCCTGTATTTCTACATAATGTAGCCAACAGAAAAACGATGGATGTTGAAGGTGATGGAAGGCTTAGGGAAGGTGGTTGGTGGGTGGAATGGAGTGAGAAAATTCCTAGGGTCACTTAGAACTCAAAACCGAGGTTGGGAGATGGTTGGATTTGCTCAACATGCTTGGAGGAGTTTCTATGTAAAATGATGAAATTGGTGAAGGTCTTAGTGAAAGCAAGGAATGGTTATGGATGGATGAAGTTGGAAGGTGGTTGCTTGCTATGAGATCTATCTCTACTTTTGAAACACATGCTCTACATCACACCGTGATATTTTCCAAGAATAATGTAAACAAGAAGAATTCTAATACGCTAGAAAACAAACTTTAATGAGCTAGCTCTCTACTTCACGCATGAGGAAAATTGTAGAATAAAATGGAATCATTGATGAGATCTACTGTAATATTGAATATGGAAGAGATGGTAATTAAATCCTACACTTTCAAACTGATCAAATGATCGTTCAAGTACAGTAAACCCTAAATTCTATGAGAAAATAGAAATCTGTGTTTTTGGGGCTGCATAGGGGTCCTTTCCTCAAGTCATGATCCCTGAAGGAAGAGGTGAGGCCAAGACACCTACTGAAAGCTTTGTGATGATTTTTTTCCTTCTAACCTGCTGCTGAAGTAAAGAAAAAATGGAAGGAAACTAATAAACAAACTAATCAAATCTACACTGCTTGCAATGAAATACTTCGAAGGATAATTTAATGAAGAATCTATGAAACTAATCTAAGCATAAAGATACAAGAAGAGGAGAATTTGCTGTTAGGGTTGGGCCCTAACCCAAGAACTTTAGCCCTCTGAGTTAACTCAGTACTGGATCATGAAAAATCTCATTCTCATGATCAAAACAGAAAATTACATAGCAATGTCTTCCACAAGTCCGGAGCTCAAAAATAACTAGTGTTTTTACAACAAAAAATTGAATCCTAATGAGGCTATAGGCCTCTTAATTTATACAATTGAAGTCCCCAATGACTTACTTAAATCTAGGGAGGCTCGGCTCCCAAACTCGAGATGAACTAACTCTTTGACTATCACTTGCTTGGCTGCCTTTTGATCTTCATGACTTGGTTGCTTGTACTCTAAGCTGGTGTGATTAATGGAGGAATATTCGAATGAGGGAGGAGTAAATGAGGAGGATTTACCTCGTACAATCTCTCTCCCTTGTCCCATTTGAGTTTCAAACCTTAATCTTGCCAGAATTCCTCTATTTTCTCTTTCAAACCTGCATTCAACACATATTAGTCCACTAGGCATAATATCTCACTTTAACTCATCTCATTAAACAAAATATAATTAAAAAATGTAATAAATTGTGAGAAGAGTTTATTTGACTAAGCTAGGAGGTGACTTAAGGTCGATATAGTTACCCAATGATGAGGTTCATCATAAAGCAGGAAGTACGATGAGGTATTCAAAGAGGGCTTGGGCATTACATGGTCAACCCATAATGCATTTGTCAGGGTGGTATGCTAGTTGTGATGCTCAGAGAAAACAATCTTCTTGATCATACGGATGAGATTTTTATTTGTAGATTCTGCGAGACCATTTCCTTGCGGGTAATAGTTAGATGAATGTTTTAGCACAATACCATTTTGTAATAAAAAATCATAGAGTTTCAAAGACGAAAAATTTGTTGAATTATCAAAAACAAGTGATACCGGAACACCAAAGTGTGAGATGATGTTCTACTGGAGGAAGGTGATGACCTTCTAGTCGTTCACTTGTTTAATTGGAACTGCTTCTGTCCACCATGTGAAGTAGTCAGTTTCTGTTAGGATGTAGCGGTTTTTTTTTTAATGAATGTGGGAAGATTTCCCCAATGATGTGTAGGCCCCACTGTTGGAATGGTTCAGTCATTGCAACATGGTGCAGTGGGGTTGCCGATATTCGTGTTTTGTCGACGCATCATTGACGGATCGGGCACTTGCGGGCATAAGCATGTGCTTCCTTGAATAATGTGGGCCAGTAGAAATTGGCTCACATAACTTTGTGTGCAGTGGTGTTTCTTGCAAAGTGACCCCTGGTGGGTCCATCATGCAGATCTTGAAGTACCTTCTCTGATTCATGTGCCTCTAGGCACATGAGAAAAACTCCATTAATGTGCTTCCTGTAAAGCACTCCATGCACCGACTCATATGCTAAGGCTTTAAGGCATAATGCCCTCTTCTATCTGATGGAAAAGTGAGATGGTATCGTGTCATGCTCAAGATACTGGCACACCTCTACGTACCAAGAGGTTCCGTCTTCAGTGGGTGTTTCTCGCCGTATATCACACATCTCAATTTCCTGCTCCCATCCGGTGAGCTCTTCTTCACCCTCTGATGCATGTACCGCTTCAACTGCAAGTTTGCAGAGCCCATGTCCTTTGACCATGTGAACTGGATTGATTTCAGGATCATACTCTTGCAATCCTGTCATCCAGTTCGCATGTCATTCACCCATTTCTTGTTGTACAAGCAACGTGCAGATTGCTAGGTGAGGGACAAAGACTATGCAGTGGTTCTTCGGCAAGTAAGTCCTGAAGTGTTTCACTGCCTTATACACCGCGTATGCTTTCTAATAAATGGTGGGGTAGTTGATCTCTGGTCCCTGCATGCTTGCGCTCATGAAGGATATGGGATGTTCATCGTTCGTTTCGTCCTTATGAGTGACTACTGCAGCTAGTGAAGTATCGGAGGCGAAGGTGTATAAAAGAAAATATTTCTTGAAATCTGGGTTTTAGAGTGCAGGCGCTTCTGCAATGGCTTGCTTGATCCGGGTGAAGGCATACTTTTCCCTCAATTTGCTCTTCTATCTGTGTGGAGAGGTCCTAGAATGCCAATCGTTAGTTAGTTTAGAGTTATTGGCTTCAGTCTGGGTTTTTCTTTAAGAACTACCTTATCCCAGCTATACAATGCATCTTTCTTGAACATGTCTTGCATGGGCTTAACTATCATCGCATAATCTGAGATGAACTTCAGGAGGAAGTTTATCTTGCCCAAGAATGACTACATGGCTTTCTTGCTGGATGGGTAAGGGGTCTGTGTAATAGTCTAGACCAAGTATGGATCCAAGTTGATCCCACTTTTGGTAGCAATGTGTCCAAGGAGGTTCCCCTCCGACACTGCGAATACACTCTTTTTGGGATTCAAGGAAATCCCATATCTCCGGCATCGCTAAAAAATTTTCTTCAGATGGCGTACATGGTCTTCTTATCTTCTTGAGAACATAGTCACATCATTGAGGTATACCACTATGCTTTGTCCGATGAGTCTGCAAAAAGCGATGTCCATGACGCGCTGAAATGTTACGCCTACATTGACAAGCCCAAATAACATTCGTCTGTGGGTGAATGTACCCCACTTGATACAGAAAATAGTTTTGAGTCTGTTAGGTTCCGCTACTAGAAGCTGATTGTATCCTGAGAAACTGTCAAGGAGGCAAAACTTCTGTGCCCTAGATACTATTTGCAAAATGTGCTCCATAGATGATACGGGGTAGTTGTCTTGTTTTGAGGCACAATTTACGTTCCGGAAATCGAAACACAAGCGGATTTCCCCGAACTTCTTATGTACAGGAACAAGATTTGAAACCCATGTGGAATGACAAACTTTGTATATGATCCATGCATCCAACAACCTAGTAAGCTCTTTCTGTATGAGGGGTTCGAGTGATAGATGCACTTTTATCGGCTTCTATTGATATGGCTTGAACCCTTCTTTAATCAGGATGATATGTTGGATGATCTGCGTGTCATAATTTTTCAGATCATCATACATCCACGCGAACACATGTCGGTACTGTTTGAACAAGCGGACAAAGGCTTGTCGCTCTTGCTCTGTGCAACATGTACCAAGATTGACAAACTTCAGATCTTATTCTGTTCCTAGGTTTATCAGTTCATGCCTTATGGTGGAACTATGGGTCTTGATGTTCCTTGGCCCCTGAAAGCATTCTTACAATTCATAAAGCTTTTCCAATGTTGCCACACCTTTTGTGATAAGGTGGACTTTCTTGTTACCAACTTTTGCTTGTAGAGAGCACTTGTTCTCGTCATCGTCTATCGCTACATCATCGAAAACGTCAGCATTGGCCATGAAATGCAGTATCTATTGATCATCATTAAACACACGTAAATTAGATATGTTATACGGGATAGATGGTTTGTACAAAATTTCAATATTAAATCTATCTCTAATCGGTGACATTCTCAAAGCTGCATTTGCCAGAGCACTAGTAGCTGCATTACGTGTACGTGGTGCAACAATGATGTTAAATTCTTGGAAGTTTGAGATTAGTCGCCATACCTCTTTCTGGTAACTTTTAAGATGCAATGACAAACAGTGAATGGTGCTACGTACCTGTCGTACCACTATCTCTGAATCACCTACCACTTTGAGTGTGACCACGTTGAGGCTAATGGATTTCTGCAAGCCTAACATGAGTGCTTCATACTCAGAAATGTTGTTCGTGCACTTGAACTCCAAGCGACTTGAAACCAGATGCTTCCTATTGTGAGGGTCGATCAAGACACACCTGAGTCCTGAGTTGTCTTGTGTCTTTGATCCTTCAAAGTACATGGTCCACAAATCATCTGTACATGGACCACTTGACGTGCTAGTACAATTACTACTATTGTTGCTGCTACTACTGCTATTATTGGTACAATGTACTGTACACGTTTCATTACCACCAATTGGGCAAGGAAGGAGTCCCAAGCGCATTTGGTGGGGTTGGTGCTGACCACACAGGATAACACCCCAATGTTGTTTCAAGAAGGCAGTTTCCAAACATGAGTTCTACGAAGGCCAACGGTCCATTCTCACCTTGAGGGGAGTGACATTATGCTTCATGTACCTCTCATACACTACTCGTATTTGGTTGCATTTTCCCTTGTATAGAAGCCACATGTGAGACTAGTCTGTAGCAAAATATCTGTCTAGATTGCAGGACCAATCTCTACTAAGTAGTAGACTGTATGCTTCGAGTATGTGCACAACCACTATGTTGATGCCTTGGTGGAATTGACCATGATGAGATAGTTGGATGATCACGTCTTGTAGTTCACCAATTGTTGGTACCATGTTCGATCAAGTTGGATGATTTGCGCGAATGTCTTGCTCCATTGTGCATTGATCCTTTTAGCAATGTAGAGCGGCATGACATTGGCTACTGTGCCGGAATCAACCAAGCAGTTGCGAACATTGTAGTTGAAGATTTCAAAATATAGAAGGAAAGTGGAAAGTGATCCAGAGTGTATTGAGCATAGTGGAAAGTGATCTGGGAGGTGTACTTTCTCCCTTGCTGGTAGAGGTTGTGTTGTCCGTTGTTGTCTGTCCCAATGTGCGCAGCAGGATATCTCATTGACTCTGGATCTTGTCTAACTTGAACAAACTGATGTTCACTCAAGTTTTCTTCATGTCATAAACAATGTTGTAGTTTAGAGGTGGTAGACTTACTAAGGTATCTGGGATAGAATGGGTGTTCGTGTTGTCTGGCAGAGTGTTTTGTAGCTTGCTACTCATGGATGCACTTTTGTCTACAGCTATCTTCCCAGACTTGCTTTGTGTTTTCTGGTTTTGGGCAGTTGATGGATCAGCCTTCCTCATTAGCAGTCTGATCTTCTCTTGCATTTCCCCAAGTGTAGGGGGAGCCCCTTTACTCCTAATATTGTAATGGTCAGTTTGTTTTCGGGGCTGCTTCTCGGTTTTCGTCTTTGACATCATTTGTGAGAATTGATACACATTCACTACATGCCCAAAGCTTGATGGTTCATCAGGTGCAACCTCTTCTTCATCATCAGTGTCTTTCAGTTGCTTCTGCATATTGCTTTCCACATCGAGAGTATGACTGCAGAAAGAGTTTTCGACTTGCTTCCATTCCAAACAATAATTTTCGGGGTGATGTTCATGAAAAGAACAAAACTTAGGATCGACGCACTGTTCGACCTGGAACATAGGTTTCTGCGTAGTTTTGGGAGCGAACTGGTTATTTCTTAATGAAGTTCTTTCCTATCTCTGTCTATGTGGATGACTTCTTGCAAATGTGTTCATTTTCTGTTGTTTGAGTTTGGACACTTCAGTGGTCTAGCTCTTAACAAGGTGAGTGAGGGTCTCAATATCGGTTGCTTCCTTGTCTCCACCCTTTCTCGCCACTGCTTGGGACAACCTGCTCACATCCTTGGAGTCCTTTGCTGATTCTTCATCCTTGATGACTCTAATTGCACGCAGGTCTTTCTTAATAGTGATAGCCTCTTCACAGTTTTCCAAGAGCATTGGTTTCGCAGCTCACTTGACGAACTGTGCAATGCTAGTTGGTAGTGCAGATGTGTAGTAATCAATAGTGATGGAGTCATGAGGTTTAGTGTCTGCTGCAAACTTGTTCAATGTACGTGTAAACCTATGATTGAAGTCTTTTACCTTTTCTTTTCTCTCCATCGTCAGGCCTCCCAACTCTTTGAGTAGCATGGCGGGGTCTTTGTCATTAAAGAACTTCTCAAGGAACATGCATTTGCATGCACCCTAGTTCTGTATAGATTTCGATGGAAGGTTTTGATACCATGAAGCTGCACGACTGTCCAAGGTACATGGGAACAATGTTCATACTACGTCATCATAACGTACCTCAAGGGTCTGCAGCTGTAGGTAGAAGTTGTCCAAGTGGTCTTCTGCCTTCATTGTACTGTCAGGGTCGAAATTGATGTTCATTCCCTTCACTCGCTTCAACATCTTGTGCAGAACAACTGGGAGAGCTAATGTTACCTGATTCATCCATTCAAGATTTTGGTCAACCATCTCTTCTTCTTCTTCCTCCTCCTCCTCTCTTTAAGAGTCTGATGGTTCCAGCTCTTAGTCTATTGGTCCGTCTCCGCCTCTGCCTCCTCTGCTGCCTTCCCCTCCACCTCCTATACCAGAGTTCGATCCCAAGATCATAAGAGTGTCTTGTTCGCCTTGCTGGAAGACCAGAGGTTCCTATCTGTCTTCAATAGCTTCTACCAGACCTTCAAATGTGGCAAGGATTTCTTCTTCCACCGATGATACAAAAACTCCCGTGGGAGTGGCTTTTGGCTTCCTTGAAGCATATAGAAGATGTTGTATGCCTGTGATCAGTCCAAATGCTTTCGCGGACTGGCGAGTGATGGGACGGATGGAGCAAAGGTGTTGATACAAAATCTCATGTTCAATCCTGGGTGGTGAGGAGTAACCAACTGCAGAGTCACGTGTAGGTGAGAGGGAGTGCGAGTTACTACCTCGACCAGATGGTTGATGAATGAGTGTGAGGGGATATTCAGTCATACAACAGGCTACCCTTCTTGTAGCACCAAAAATGTTGACGGTGTTGGATCTGCCAACATTCAGGGGATCACCTCGGTATGAATTCCCAACTAGATCTCACACCGTTTGGTGTGGGAGTCCCATCCGGTATGGTGGCCCAGTTTCCACTATCTTAAGGATTTGCCTCAACTCTTTCTTGTCAGCATAGGAGAGTGGTTTGCTTTGTCTTCGAGAAGTGAGGTTTGTGTGCCTAGTGATTGCTAGTGTTACTTGTGTCAATTGTTCTTTCACTATAGAGGGGGAGGGTGGGAGTGAGTCCCAAGTTGGTTGGGATGAAGTCCCAACTCGCTTAGGAACACACAACACTCAGTGGATGGGTCTGCATGAGTGCAACGGTTGTTACAACAAGTTTTATGTGAAAGGTTTGTCTGATGTCTGGGGGCGGTAACCACCATGGGCGAGACAATGTTAACAACATATAAAACACATTTTCATTAACATATTATGTATTACAACAAGTGAAATAGTTCAAGTGTTCAACACAGGTTAAAGCAAAATGCATTACAAGTGTTCAAGATTAGTCTTACAACAGTTACAATACATGTGTGAAAACGTGTTGGCTTGTTAGCAGGCTTCTGAATTAAGTGAAAGTTCCAAGACACATCGTTACACCATACATCACTAACCCCATGTGAGGGGCATTGGAGCCACTACTTACTCCTCAAAGGAAAGATTATAGACCCTCTTGGCTATGTGGGAGGAGTTGAGGTGAAAATTCCTTTAAACATACAAATGAGGGGGTATTTATAGCCAAGGGTGAAACTCACCTTTGTGGTTGTTCGAATACCCTCATGACTGTTTGACTTCCATGACTTTTAGACTTTACGTGTCTCTTTGTACAAAAAGTGGGTCTCTTGGACTTCCACGTTACATTACATTGATTGACAACATGGCCCACAATAGATATGTGGACAACATGACTCATGAAACAACTCGACTTGATAGTGATGGTACATTCGTGTTGTTGCTGGAGTGCATGTCAAGCTGTAGTGCTGTTGGGTGATGGATGTATTCATGGTGTGTCACAGCTTCACCTCCCCATGGCAAAGTGCGCAAAGTCTTCGATGGTCGTTGGTTTGCTTGATGTTGCTTTGGCACGTTGCTTCTTGCTTGTATGTTGGAAGGCTCGACAGGCTCATATTTTCACGAAAGGTGCATGTTCATCCATTCATCTGTTCGTGAGCACATCTTGCATGTTTTCTCATCCGTCCATCCATGAACACATATTTGCATGATCATCTATTCGTGAGCACATCTCTTCGAATGCATCATTCGTTTGTTTGTTCTTGAACCTGTCCTTTTGCATGTGCTCCCTTCATTCATCCCACTCATCGTCGTGCCATGTTTGTTGGTGTACTTGTGCCTACAATCAATCATGACGAGTCGACATCAAATCCAAAAACCTCCTAGTCTAGCAAGACACATGATCATTTTGGATGCAGGTGATCGGGAGAGGTAGTAAGGTTGTGAGGTGGGACGATGGCTCCGGGCACTACTGATGAAAACTGTGCAAGTGTCACTATGTGATGAAGATGGGCAATCCAAGTCGACAGTGACTGTCCGCGAGGTCTAGCTCGGTTGGAAGGAAAGATTGTGCAAATTTTGGGAGGGACACTCTGGGCTACAGGAAGGCAAGGCAGACAAAATCTACACATTTTTTGAAACAAGTGGGCAGCATAGGCTTGATAGTAAAATTTGCACAATTTTCTGGAGGAATAGGCCAGGCCTCATGGAGGATCCATAGGAAAAAACTGCATAGTTTTCGGAGGAACTGGCCGGGAGCCTGGCAGCCAAAACTGCACAATTCCTGGAGGGAATTGGCTATTGGATGTTGGGTCACTGGCAGCAGAAACTGTGCAATTCCCAAGGGGAAAGAGCAGTTAGCTGCGAGGATCTTGGCAATAGAAACTGTGTAATTCCTGGAGGGAATTATTAGTCTACTGCTGGGAGTTGCTGGCGAGATAAATTGCACTGATGTTGGGAGGTCGACCTGTTGATCATCTCTACATAGTTTCTGAGTTGAGCGGACTGCTAGGCAGCATAGGACCTTTGCATAAAAACTGTGCAATTTCCTAGATGAGCAACCAGTTGACTGTTGGAAGGAGTGACTGGGAAATTTGCACAATTTCCTGAGGGAGACATGGACAGGCACTGGGTGTTTTTCTGACCTGTTTGCGCAATTTCCTCAGTCAGCAGAGTAAGAAAGGTCAGCAGCCTCTGCACAATTTTTAGGGGGATTCAGTCCTAGGGTGGTTGTTGAGCTCCAAAACTACCCTTTCCTTAGCAACGTTTCTCATCCATTCTTCTTTTCTTTTCCATGAAAAATGCATCCTTATCATCAATCACCATTATACATTGCCTCAAGGAGAACATTTTAATGATTTACATGTTATACTTTTATGTTTGTTGTTTGAATAAGTTTTTGTCTTTTAGCTACGGAATGCAGCCACATGCTACAGCTAATCGACTATTCCACAGCTACTTCCACGCTTTTATAGGTTCCAGGTGTCAAGAGGGAAAAGTGACTACATGCGAATCTTGGAAAACATCAGGGCATGGATCGTGTCCTATTCACCTAGCCCAATTCGACAAGGAAGACTCTAGTCAAAGGGAAGTTAAACATAGAAAACTAAGGCAAACAGGACTCTGTTTTGTACATGTTTCTCAGTGATGGGGTACGAAGCGGTTTCCTGAGGCTACGAACTTCAACAGCCACTTGTGCAAACTAAATCCAACAACCATTACCTTAGATTTATGTCTCCAACACTAAGGAACAAGATTCTGTGAACTTGTCTACCTATGTGTTTTGTTCTAGCTTATTTTTCTCCTTAAAACAGTTGTATAATTTCTCTATAAATACCTGTGTGAAGAACACAGAACCAGTTCGATTTTTCTCATGTGTTAAGTTCAAGTTATTGCTTTGTAATTTTGAGAACTCATTCTCTGTTTTTAATATGAAGACTTTGTATTTCATGGATCCCTGAAAGCGTTTGGAGTGTTGATTAAGTTCATTTAACCTCAGCAGTTGCAGAGGGCCCTTGCGCTGGCTAAGGTTACATTTTATTTTTGTTTTGTCTTTCATAGATGAATTGTAAATTTACTGTGTTTTTCCATGATTTTTATAACCATTTTCTAACTTAGTTCATAGTGCAATTTTTGTCATCTTCTTACTAACGCAGAACAATTTTATTTCAGTTCAGAATAGTCTTTTGGTTTAATTTCTTTTCAGTTCTTCATCAGTAGTTTGAAGTTGAGTTCAGTAGTGTAGAGTAATTATTTCATTTGTTGTTCATTAGTCTTTAAGTTCTTAGTTAAAACTGATCAGTGCCATTTCTGTCTTGTCATTTCATTACTAGTTTAGTGACTCATATTGTAAGTGAATATTTCTAAAAATCCCTTCTGGTTGATGGTTCATCTTAAACCAAGTGGTTGGATATTTCATTTATGTAATGAGTCTTTTTCTGCACTTTTGTATTTAGTTTTTCTTAGAACAATGAAGTATGGAGTTCCTCAAAATGTTATCACAAGGAGGTTGTTCTCCCAAAATTGTGTAGCAGAGTGACAAAGCATTTCATTTAGTTTCCATAGTAGATTAGTTGCAAATTCATTTTTAGTCTTGCTTTCTTAGAACAATGAAGTATGGAGTTCCTCAAAATGTTATCACAAGGAGGTTGTTCTCCCAAAATTGTGTAGCAGAGTGACAAAGCATTTCATTTAGTTTCCATAGTAGATTAGCTACAAATTCATTTTCAGTCTTAGCATTTCATTTAGCTTTGCTACAATTTCATTTTCAGTTTTTTCATTAAGTTTTGATTCTGCCATAGACTAATCAGTAGTTGTAATCTCACTTTTAGTATTTCATTTCAGTTTTGTTTTCATAATAGATAGTTGCAATTTCACTTTTAAGTCCTTTTAGTTCATGATTTGGAACGATAACAAGAGCAGGAAGAGAAACTTTATTTTCATTTTCTTGGTTAAAACTTTACTTCCAAATCTGGCTTAAAGCACTTTTAGCTCTCATTTCATTTCTTTAGATTCTTAGAAGTAGTAGATTTAAGATTTTGTTAAGTACATTGCAGAACATTAGGAATTAAAGGATCAAACCCCCAAAACAACAGAAAACTCAAAAACAGTGAGGTAAGAAAGGTCATCTAGCACATATAGTGCACTACACTTCATCAGTTTATGATACCCAGATTGATAATTTATGTAGAGAAATTTATGACACTAAATTGACCAAACATTTTGGCGCCGTTTCCAGGGAAGTGTAACTAGGTAGCCTTATCTCTTACATTCATAAAGAAAAAACAAAAACAACAAAAAAACCAATGACATGCATAGAGAAAGAGACTCTAGGGGTAGATTTATGGCTAGGGGCAGAAGTTCGATTCCTACAATTCCACCTACTCCACCAAGAGTTAGAAAAGGCACATCTCCATCCTAGACTCATACTCCCAGCCATAGGATTCCTGGAATTCAAGGGGTAGAAATTCAATCAGAAGATTCTCCTACATCATCTACTAAAACAAACATACGAGAGAAGACATTTTTCACCTCTACACAGGAGCCTATTGTAGTTGAAGAATTAGGAATACCTGGTGAGGAAGAAAAAGTAGAAACTCTCTCTCATAGTCCATTAATAGAAGAACCAGAGGAAGAGGAAATAACCTTGCAGGTTGAGCCCTATACTGACTCTGAAGAAACTATAATGGCAGAAGAAGAACAAGATGGAGAATTCACACTGTTTGGAGGAGGGGGTAGAGGGAGAGGTAGAGGAAAAAATGGAGGAGGTAGAGGTAATAATGGAAGAGGAAAAGGAAATAGGGAAGTAGATAACTCATTTGGATTCCCTATAGTGGATGAGGAAACACATACAACAATGAAAAATATCTCACCATCTGTCCTCCCAAACTTTTATGGGTTGAGAAGTGAGGATCCAGAAACATTTTTGTTTGAGTTTGAAGTCTTGTGCAGAACCTATGACTATCTAGAAGACTCTCAAAAACTCAAATTGTTCCCCTCAACACTAAAAGGGGATTCTTTGAAATGGTTCATGGGGTTAGTCACTCAATCCATTAGAACATGGAATGACATGAAACAAGCATTTTTGGATAGATACTTGGATTATTGTATGCCTAACAATCATAAAGATGAGGTGTTCAAAGAGGATGAAAACTTAGAGGATTTGCTTGAGAGATTCAACTATAATTTGAAAAGAGCAAAGATGAACAATTTAGATGAGGAAACTTTGAAAGCTCTTTTGTTAAAGGTCATTAGAGATGAATGGATAGATATCCTTAACATGATGGGGAAGGGAGATATCTCTCAACTTCCATTAAGTGACATAGTAGAACTATGTGTTCATCTCTCAAGAGGGAAATCTAAAACTGGGAAAGGGCCAGAGATCCTTCTCTTGTTAGAGAAAACACCTCTGCAACAGGATCTATAAGTAGGGTAGAAATTGGCAATATGCTTGATGAGCTCAAAACTGACATTCTAGGGAGCCTTAGTGAGCAGTTAGACACCCTTAAAATTCAAAACAAGAAGAAAATAGAGGCTGATTCTTTAGCCTTTTTGTCCAAAACGCAGAAAGAAACATGCTCTAAGGGAATGCCCTTTAGATGCAGAAACTGTAGAAAATTGTATGATTTGTTTAGAAAGTCATGAGACCAAGGATTGTCCTTCAATCCCAGGTCTTAAGGCTGTCTTTCAAGAGGAAACAGTCCCAAATCCTGTAGAATCTCTTTGTTTTTTTGCAAGAAGACCTTGGCAGTGGCCACAAAATCAAGGATTCAACAATCAAATGTATCTTCAACCCCCACCAAACTGGAAATCTTGGTAGCAACCTTGGCCTCAACCTCAATCTCGGTATCAATCTCAACAATGGGCACAAGGGGTACAAAATCGTTATGGGAGATTTGCCCAATATTACCAATATCCTCCATCTTATCAGAATTATCCTCCCCCACAAAATCAGCAACGAAAAATTTCAAATCAAAACCCTTAATTTTCATTTCCATTTCCACAACAACCTCCATAACAAGGTCAAAATCCTCAACTCTTACTTCCATTTCAACAAAAACCAAATCAGCTACCTGCCCAAATATTAACAAACCCCAATAATAAAAACCCTGAGAATGCTTACATGGTAGAAGGACAACAATTTCCAACTTACATGATTATTCCTCTAGATCTTAATTATGTTCAACTTAGATCTGGTAGGATATTAGAAAAGGAATAACCTTCTATAGTTATTCAAGAACAAGACACTTCTGAGGAGGATTCTCTGAAAGTCAATAAAAGTTTTGAGGGAACATCCCTCCAAAACCAAAAAATTGAAAAAGAAAAACAAAAAGAATCAATAAACACAACTCCTATAATTGAGCAACCAACATCTACTTCTACACCTCCTTTTCCTGAGAGATTACAAATTGATAGAGGGGTAGAAAAATAGATCTTGTTGCCTAATTATGATTTTCTAGATGAATTGAATAATGTTTGTATCAAAATTCCTTTGCTACAAGCCATTAGAGAAATTCCTATTCTAGCCAAGACAATAAAGGAGTTGAGCATCAAAAGACCAGGAAGAAAACTGAGAGAAACAAAAAGAATTCACCTGGTAGGAAAGATAGCAAACATCATGATGGGAAAGATTGCCATGCAGAAATATGTGGATCCAGGAAGTCCAATTGTCAAGACACATATAAATGGGATTGAAATTCCAAATACATTGATTGACTTAGGGGCAACAATAAACATTATGAGTAGAAAAACTATGTAGCAGCTTAAACTTCCTAACTTTCTTTACACACCTACCTTACTGCAACTTGCAAATAGATCAATAATCAAAATAGATGGTGTGCTAGAAGATATTTCAGTCTCCTTAGATTCTTGGGAATATCTTGTTGATTTCATGATTTTAACTCCCAAGAATAATCTAGGAGGACACCCACTCATATTAGGAAGACCTTGGCTGGCCACAGTTGATGCTTTTATTAGTTGTAGATCTGGTGACATGTATATTTCTGATGGTAATTCAACAAAGAAATTTACTTTGTATCCTCCAGCAAAAGAAATAACAGAAATAGATGACAAGGAATGGATTAATGATGAAGATGATATTCAGCCTCTCTTTACTATATCAGAAATTAGTGAAGATAGTCAAATTTTGAACACATTGGAAAATTTTGAAACATCTTCAGAATATGATCATGCACAATTTTAAGAAATATCTAATATTGAATACTTTTCATCTAGGCAGATGTCTCTCTATTCTATGGAAGAGGTTGGTAGCTCTACAATTTAAATTTTTCCAGGTAGGACATTGAACATAAACAAAAACTTGGAGAAACTACGACAAGAAGAGCTAACCAAAATATTACAAAAACATTCTACTGCATTTGCATGGGAGTATACCGACATGAAAGGCATTGATCCTAAGACTTGTATCCATCATATCTATAATGAGGAAAACAGTAGACCAATCAAACAACCTCAAAGAAGAATGAATCCAAATCTTAGGGAAATTGTGAAAGAAGAGCTCTAAAAATTACTCAATGTAAACTTCATTTACCCAATTTTAGATAGCCAATGGGTTTCTCCTTTCGTAATTGTGCCTAAAAAGAATGGTAAATGGAGTGTGTGCATTGAATACCGAGAATTGAATAAAGCAAGCTTGAAAGATCACTTTCCTTTTCCCTTTATAGATCAAGTGTTAGATACATTAGCAGGTAAAAAGTATATCTCATTCTTGGATGGTTTTAGTGATTATAATCAAATTCAGGTAGCACCTGAGGATCAGGATAAAACCACATTTACTTGTCCATGGGGAAATTTTTCCTACCAAGTGCTTCCTTTTGGGTTATGTAATACACCTGCAACATTCCAAAGAGCAGTACTAGGAATTTTTTCTGATATAATACATGAATGTGTAGAGGTATATATGGATGATTTTACAGTTTATGGTAGCACATTTGAAGAAGCTTTGGAGAATTTGGAAAAAGTCCTTAAAAGATGTAAAGGAACAAACCTTTCACTAAGCCATGAAAAATGCTTTATGATGTTTACAGAAGGTATTATTTTAGGACATCACATTTCAAGAGAAGGGATTAAAGTTGACAAGTCTAAAGTTGAAGTTATCTCTAAGTTGTCAATTCCAGATTGCCAAAAGCATGTTAGAAGTTTTCTAGGATTTATAGGATATTATAGAAGATTTATAGAAAACTTCACTAAAATAGCATCTCCACTCTTCAAATTGCTTACAAAAGATTGTGAATTCAAGTGGAATCCTAATTGCCAACTAGCATTTGAAACCTTGAAAGAAAAAATATCTGAAGCACCTATCTTAAGAGGACCAAATTGGAAACTTCCTTTCCATATTTCTACAGATACTTCAAACACAGCTTTGGGAGCTGTATTGGACAAAAAGACTTGATTAATTATGCCATTTACTATACAAGTAAAAATTTGACTCCCACTGAGTTGAATTATACTGTAACTGAAAAAGAATTCTTAGTTGTTGTTCATGCAATTAACAAGTTTAGACACTATATAACAGGCTATGAGACCTTTTTTCATACAAATCACTTTGTAATTAGATATTTGATGAATAAACCTATTACTAATGGCAAAGTTACAAGATGGCTTTTACTTTTGCAAGAATTCAACATTATTGTGCTAAATAGACCTGGAAAACAAAACACAGTTGCTGATTTCTTGTCCAGGATTTAGAATATCAAAGTGGACTCTCTAGTTGAACATAAGTTTCCTGATGAATATCTCTTTGTAGTAACTACTCAAACTCCTTGGTTTGCAGATGTTGCTAATTACTTGGTTATAGGGAAGTTACCTTCACATTTATTTCCTAGAGAGAAAAGAAATATTATTCAAGAAAGTGCAAGATATTCATGGATCACTAACGAATTGTATAAAATAGAGCCAGATCTTATGATCAAAAGGTGTGTTAGGGAAGATGAGATTCCTGATATTCTCAAAGCATGTCATGATGAGCCGTGTGGTGGACACTTTGCTGACAAGAGGACAGCCTATAAAATCCTTTCTTTAGGATATTATTGGCCATCCATCTTCAAAGATGCTAACGAATATGTTAGAAGGTGCGACAACTGCCAAAGGGTAAGGAAACTTGCTCCCTCAGATGAAATGCCATTATAAACTCAGGTACTTATCGAACCCTTTGAAAAATGGGCTTTAGAATTTATTGGAACTATTAATCCTCCATCTAAGCATAAAAAGTATATATTGGTATGCACTGATTATGTCACCAAATGGGTAGAAGCCAAAGCATTACTTTCTGCTAACGAAAAATCTGTAGTTAGTTTTCTTTTCGAGGAAATTTTTACTCGCTTTGGTGTTCCAAGAGAAATTGTGACAGATCAGGGATCTCAATTCACATCCAACATGATGGAGAAGCTTATGGAGGAGTACAAAATCAAGCATAGGAAATCTACTCCTTATCATCCACAAGAAAATGGTCAAGTGGAGTCTACAAATAAAGTGATTGAAGGAATCCTCACCAAGATTGTGCATCTACATAGAAGAGATTGGGCAGAAGGGCTTCCTAAAGCCTTATGGGCCTATAGAACTACATGGAGGAACACAATGAGACATACACCCTATGAACTTGTTTATGGGAAGCAAGTCCTGTTCCCCATAGAGTTCCAAGTCAAAACTTTTAAGGTGGCAGTCCAGTTGGGGATGGATTTATCAGAAGCTCAAAAGCATAGACTGGAGCAATTGAATGAACTTGATGAAATCTGACAAGAGGCTATTCAAAGGATTGGTCTAGTCCAAAAACAGAGGGCTAAATGGCATGAAAAATGCATCAAGGACAAGAAGTTTTAAGAGGGAGATCGACACTATTATTTGATTCAAAGTTTAAATATTTTCAAGGGAATTTTCAAACTCATTGGCTTGGGCCATATGAGATTGAAAAAGTTTTCAGTAGTTGAGCAGTAAGGATCAGAACAATAGATGAAAGTCAAACTCCTCTCCTTGTGAATGGTCACAGATTGAAAATTTATCAAAAACCAATCTCAAAGGAGGAGTTCATCAAGATCTTTTAGAACAACTCTGAAATAAAGTTGGTGAAGAAGAATCCTTCTTCTCCACCAACTTAGTCTTTGTTTTTCCTATTTAAAAAATAATAAAATAAAATAAAAAAATTGTACAAGATTGAAAACCAATCACTGATCGATATGCTTATACAGAAAATACAGGGTGAAAATCACAAACTTCTGACACCTTATATTTTCTATTTCATTTTCTGAAGAAAAAAAAAATGGTGACTCACTCTGCATTTTGCAAAAATTCATTGTTTCATCTCATTTCACTTTGTTTTACTTTTACAGATTCACTTCACCCCATTGCCATATTTCACCAATAGTTTTGTCCTTTTCCATCATTTCTTTCATCACCATTTTCATTTATCATCTTGTCATATTTTCACTCGCAGCCATTTTCATCTCATTCATTCATAAGTCATATTTTACTCTTTGTTTTACATTCTGTAGTTGTTTCCACGTTCTGCAGTTGACTCTGTTCCATAGTTGATCCCGTTCTGTAGCTAATCTGATTCTGCAGCAACATTTTGATTATCAGTCCAAGCACAAAGAGGCCAGTTCATAATAAAATCTTATATGCAGGTAACTGAAGAGAAAACAACTTTGAAGAGAAATCACACCTAAAGCACCTGTGGAAGCAAACATCAAGACATTAGCAAGCAGAAGGTAAGGTTCCAAAGGTAAAAACAAAAACTTATTTCAAAAGGCAATACAAAAACATAAGTTTGTATAACTTGTATGATCATATGTCTCCTTGATTAATCATTATGTGATTTGACTGCCACGATTACTCCATATTCAATGCCTAATGTTCCAATGATGCCTTCTTAACTAATCTCCATTTTTAACTCCATGACTTGTACTTAACCGGACTTATACAACCACATCTGTTAACGGTTAGATTAATGACATGACCTATCCGTATACGACTCTTCAAAACCCTAATTGTTCATTTATTACATTGAGTTTTTCTCTCATACTTCCGCAGTCTATTTGTGCATACAGTCACTCTATTTTTGTATTCTTTGTGTATAATAGTCACTCTATTTTTCACACAGTTTACGTGTTTACCTACTCTATTTCCATATTGTTAGTTCCAGTCTTCGCAGCCTGTCACCAGGGATCAACATGAGCTCTTACTAGGTTTGGTTTGGTTAGATGTTTTGCACATGATATTTAACACAAAACATGTCACAAATGTGTCCATCAGAAGAAGCTCAGAAAAATATTTCCAACGGTATATCACGCTCCTGTAACCGGTTTCTGGATCATAAAATATGATCGAAATGAATGATTAGTTCTTGGTTATGCATGTTTTGAGGTCAGTTGCTGCACATAGGGACAAGTTTACTAAAAAATCAGTTTGGACAGGAATTTTACAAAAGTGAAAGAGGTTTTTGTCCATCACATACAAAATAACAAAAAATTCCTTCAGTTTATGCACAGGTGCTACTATATGGGAGATATGCAGTGATATTTGGAGCCTGCATTAAAACAAAGCAAATTTTTTCATTTATTTTACTGTTTTAGTCATTTTAATGCGGTGCCATTTTACAATAGATGGAAAGTAATTTTGAAAACCCCAAGGATTTTTTTGTTAACCACGAGCCATATAATAAAAACCTCTTTTATTTTATTCACAGGTGTCATGAATTGGGATATGTGACTATATCTTTACAGCTCATTTTCACAGATTTAATTTTTTAATGATTTTCTATTTTAGAGATGATTTTGTGGCACAGATTGTGAGAAACAGGAAACGAATTTCCAAAATTTGAGAGAGGTTTTTCTCCAAACTGACCTTATCTACAAAAACCTCTTTCATTTTTGTAACCGGTGCTATGGTTTAGGAGATACAAGTTTAGCTTCAACACCTATTTTAAGAAATTTGGTCCAAGTTTAATGTAACTGATTCTATTTTGAAGAAAATGGTTGAGCTCAATTCCCTTAGTACAGGGATGAGAAAAAGTATATATTTTATGAATTTCATAGTGTAGAGGTTGGATTTTGGTAGCAAAGAAGCATTTGGACTGTGTAAAGTTTTATTGAATATCATAATAAAGTAGTTTTTGCCCTTTAGGCCTGGGATTCATCACGATGCTTAAATGTTCAGTATGTTTTTTCTCCTGTAATTCATTTACACATTATGTTTTTCTCATTTTTTCATCATTATCTAAGTGATATGTTAGGAATTCATCCATAATGATGCTCCTTTCATGATGATTTTGTTGTTAGTTGTAATGGTAGTTTTAGAAAAATTCATCCGTTGTTAGATGCTCTGTTGAGCAACCTCGTTATTCTCTTTCATCTAAAGTTGCTGCTACAGATCCATCCTTTGTTTGATGCCCACAGGGAAGCGTGATTTCTCCCTTATACTTCTCACATTTACAATCTTCACTTGGCTGAACATGACACTTAATTTTCCCCAGGTTTGCCAGCAGAAACTGACATTGATTCCATAATCCAAATCATACTTTCTGTTGTTGTTTCAACCCAAACAAATCCAAAAAAACCTAGAGATACTATACCTAGCCTAAAATCCATATTCGTTTTAGTCATCTCAATTGAGATTGACAAGGAGAAAGCCCTCTCCTGACCTGGTAGGGCTAACTACCAGGTTAAGCGTGGTTTGATGTTACCCTAGACCTGCCTTCCTTCAACCTGAGGTAGATTTAGGCACTAACACATATATTCTGTATACACAATCACTTTATTTACAACAATCCTGCTTCCATATACGTTGTCCGTTTCCATATCCATAATTGTTCTATTTCTATCCAACCAGTTGCTCCATTTTCGTATACACAGTGCTCTTTACGTAGTCACTCATTTCTCAGATAGTGAAGGGAATTTTGAAGAGTAGCCAAGAACAGAGGTGATGGGACTCATTGTTAGAACTGAAACCATAGGAGTGAAGTACATGGAGGGTTATCCTCAGCTGAAAGGAATGTTACAAAAGGTTGGTTGGTTGAGTTTCATTGAAAAATTCAATGGTTACAATAAAGAAATCAACAAATCCTTTGCCAGATCATTTGATGGAATGGACGTGGAAATAGGTGACATCAAAATTGTAGTTATCGAGTCCTTTATTACTCAATAAATAGAACTCCCAAGGCTAGGAGAGAGGTGGTTCAAGAATAAAGAGTTTCATGATGAATCCTGGAAGGTCTTTCTCAAAAATCCAGGTATGGACACTTCAGTTTTTAGAAAAGGGATTCCAATCTTTGCACTTAAAAGCAAATGGAGTAGCATGTTGTTAATTTTGCAAAAGTTTATTACATGCGAAGGGAGGTTTGGTTCCATGTATGTATATCACATACGACTGTTAATGAATTTCCTAGAAGATGGAACCCTCAATCTACCATTTTTCCTGTTGAATAATTTTAGAAGAATGGCAACTAATGTTCAAAAGAAAGTTGAGTCAATAGAAACCACTTTATATCACCATGAACTAGTGAAGATTTTGGTTGAATTTCACTTGAGAAGTGTAGGGGACACATGGGAGGAATTTTTTGTAAGAAACTTCTTCCAAGATGCTCCAGAATTGCCTGAAGGAAGTCCTATAGAAATAAGTAGGAGAAGGAAGACCAGCCTCACCATTCAAAACATCCCTGAAACTTCAACACAGAAAAATAATGAAGAAGAGCCAATCTCTGAGAAATTAACAGAGATCAGAAAGCAGACTAAGTAGAGGAGAAAAATTAAAGAGAAGGTTGAAGAAATCCACAAGGATATTCCTTAATCTTCATCACCTAAGGAGGATGAACAACTGCTTTCTGAGAGACTAATCAAAATCAGGGATCAACTCAAGAGAGATAAGGAGAAGGGAAATAGGAAACAGGCCATAGAGGAAGAAATCATAGGCTCCCAAAGTTTGTGGAGGAGTTCTAGACTCAGGGGAAAAGTGAAGAAATCAAAATCAAAAGAGACCCAGTTCATAGATTTAGAGGGAGAAACTCCAACTCAGTCCCCTAGAAATATTCCATATGAGAAAAGCCCACAGAACTCTCCTCCACATAAATTTGAGAGCGGCCCAAGAAGAGCCTTCCCTGGTGTTGATCCAGCCCAACAACAAATTTATGACTACATAGAGTCATTGGAGAAAAAGAGTACATCAGTAGACCCAGCGACTTCAGCTAATCCAGAGCAGCCTGCCACCTCACAAGAAACTTTAACTAGCTCGCTTAAAATAGAGATCTATGAGCTAGAAGTTCTAAATAGGCACATCCAAAGAGAAAATGAAGCTTTAAAAGAGCAGAACAAGTTGGATAAGATTATCCATGATAACACCATGCTTCACTTGGGTTTATGGCACAAGAAGAACAAAAAACTAATTGGGAAGAATAAGAAGCTAAACAGGGCACTTATTAATCTCAAGTACAGATTTCTTATGAGGAAACCAAGGATGGTAGTTGGTGCAAAGAAATACAAGAAGAGGAAGTTGGATGTTTTGGCTGAAGTATTAGAACAAATGCAGTAGAAGGAGAAAGTTCACAATTTTGATTGCATGGGGACATGTAATAGTCTAGTAGTGGGGGGTATGTTGAGCTCCAAAACTGCCCTTTCCTTAGCAACTTTTCTCATCCATTCTTCTTTGCTTTTCCATGAAAAATGCATCCCTATATCAATCACCATTATACATTGCCTCAAGGAGAACATTTTAGTGATTTACATGTTATACTTTTGTGTTTTCTATTTGAATAAGTTTTTGTCTTTTAGCTATGGAACACAGCCACATTCTGCAGCTAATCAGTTGTTCCGCAGTTACTTCCATGCTTTTACAGGTTCCAGGTGTCAAGAGGGAAAAGTGACTACATGGTAGCTTGGAAAACATCAGGGCATGGATCGTGTCCTATTCACTTGGCCCAATTCGATAAGGAAGACTCCAGTCAAAGGGAAGTCAAACATAGAAACCTAAGGCTAACAGGACTCTATTTTGTACATGTTTCTCAGTGATGGGGTACAAAGCAGTTTCCTGAGGCTACGAACTTCATCAACCACTTGTGCAAATTGAATCCAACAGCCATTACCTTAGATTTATGTCTCCAACAACTAAGGAAGAGGTTTCCGTGAACTTGTCAGCCTATGTGTTTTGTTGTAGCTTATTTTTCTCCTTAAAACAATTGTATAATTTCTCTATAAATACTTGTGTGAAGAAAAAGAACCAGTTCAATTTTGCTCACGTGTTAAGTTCAAGTTACCACTTTGTAATTTTGAGAACTCATTCTTTGTTTTTAATATGAAGACTCTATATTTCATGGATACCTGCAAGCGTTTGTTGGAGTGTTGATTGAGTTCATTTAACCTCAGCAGTTGTAGAGGGCCCCTATGTTGGCTAAGGTTACATTTCATTTTTGTTTTGTCATTCATAGTTGAATTGTAAATTTACTATGTTTTTCCATGATGTTTATAACCATTTTCTAAATTTGTTCATAATGCAGTTTTTGTCATCTTCTTACTAACGTAGAACAGTTTTATTTCAGTTCAGAATAGTCTTTTGGTTTAATTTATTTTCAGTTCTTCATTAGTAGTTTGAATTTGAGTTTAGTAGTGTATAGTAATTATTTCATTTGTTGTTTATTAGTCGTTAAGTTCTTAGTTAAAATTGATCAGTGCCATTTCTATCTTGTCATTTTAGTACTAGTTTAGTGACTCATATTGTAAGTGAATATTTCTAAAAAGCCCTTATGGTTAATGGTTCATCTTAAACCAAGTGGTTGGATATTTCATTTATGTAATGAGTCTTTTTCTACACTTTTGTATTTAGTTTTTCTTAGAACAATGAAGTATGGAGTTCCTCAAAATGTTATCACAAGGAGGTTGTTCTCCCAAAATTGTGTAGCAGAGTGACAAAGCATTTCATTTAGTTTCCATAGTAGATTAGTTCCAAATTCATTTTTAGTCTTGCTTTCTTAGAACAATGAAGTATGAAGTTCCTCAACATGTTATCACAAGGAGGTTGTTCTCCCAAAATTGTGTAGCAGAGTGACAAAGAATTTCATTTAGTTTCCATAGTAGATTAGTTGCAAATTCATTTTCAGTCTTAGCATTTCATTTAGCTTTGCTGCAATTTCATTTTAGTTTTTTCATTAAGTTTTGATTCTGCCATAGACTAATTAGTAGTTGTAATCTCACTTTCAGTATTTCATTTAAGTTCTATTTTCATAATAGATAGTTGCAATTTCACTTTTAAGTCCTTTTAGATCATGATTTGGAACAATCATAAGAGCAGTAAGAGAAAAAATGTTTTCATTTTCTTGGTTAAAACTTTACTTCCAAATCTGGCTTAAAGCACTTTTAGCTCTCATTTCATTTCTTTAGATTCTTAGCAGCAGTAGATTTAAGATTTTGTTAAGTACATTGCAGAACATTAGGAATTAAAGGATCAAACCCCCAAAACAATAGAAAACTCAAAAATAGTGAGGTAAGAAGGGTCATCTAGCACATATAGTGCACTACATTTCATCAATTTACGATACCCAGATTGATAATTTATGTAGAGCAATTTAGGACACTAAATTGACCAAACAGTGGCTGTCGGGTCCAACTCTCTAGGTGGCCGTCATGAAGGTTGATCGAATGACTTGCAGGTAGCACAACTTGAAAAGACTTTCTTGGTGCTTTTGCGTTGTTCTGTGTGACAGTCGATCGAGTCGATGGCAGGGTGATGGTCCGGTCGTCAGAACTCAACAAAATGACTAAGTGTGATAATGAGTGAAAGATGCAAATGTGATCTTACAAACACACACCAACATGACTTGATGACGAGACGACTCAAACCAACCAGACACACATGTTCAACATGAATGACCGAACTTGCAAGCGATAAGCGCGACATGCGTGATTGATCGTTGATCGACTGTGACGATGCTTGTGTGATAATGGATGTGACTCTGTGTGTGAGTATGGCAGATGCTTTCATAGCGAACACAACAAGTACATATGAAGTGAAGAATTTGAGCATAACCAAAACATGGTTGCAAGCATGACTTTGAGATCAACATTTAAGACTTGGTGAAATGAACAAGGAAAATGCTAAGACTCACATAAGCTCACGAAGTGAACCCAAGTGTGTGCAGTCATCAAGTGAAACTCTTAAGGGAGGCTCCGAAATTGAGTGCAAGCCAAAATTTTGGAGGGTGGTTGTAGCCACTACAAGAAATTGGTAAGAATAAAAGGATACATGGATGCAAAATCAGTAAACTAAATAAGACCATAAACAGGCCCCTACCATCCATGACAAGAATTTCGTCAAACATATCATCGACATGTAACCTACAAGTGTAAATAATATAATTAAGTGTAGGGATCACATACTTATATGAGAACCACTATGAACCATTGTCCCCTCATGCCATTTCCTGCATTATCCCTCCATTAAGTCATAGCCACATTATCCATTCACATACAAGTAAAAACATGTTGAGAGCCATACATAGCTGCTGTCATAAAATGTGAATATAATGAGCATAATAGGAACATAAATACATTAAACAAATTAGCCATCAAATCCATAAATACATTAGTACCTTTATACATGAAAATCAAGGGAATTAATTTCTCATTAATGAATGCAATGAACCAACTGAAGATGGGACTACCACATTCTACCCTACTGTAGAATGGTTGAGCCACATCTCTCTTCAATCATTCACCCCCGTGCCATATTCTAAGGATGAATGTGGGATCTCATAGAACACATCAATCAAAACTCATCCAGGGCTTCCAGAGGCCATCCACCTCACAGTCGAACATCACCAAAAACCATCATCATATTGGTCTCTATCCAAGCCTTCCAGGGCTTTGAGAGTGTTTGTCTAACCAATCCTTCTAGAAATAATAACTCAACCCACATCGTATATAGGTCTTCTAGAGCGTTTTTCCAACCAAGGCTTCTAGGACTAGTAACTCAACCCACCAAGGGATTTTAGAGCATTTGTCAGACTAGGGATTCTAGGACTAGTAACTAAACCCAAGTTGTTACAGGGATTCCAGAGCGTTTTTTCAACTAGGGCTTCTAGGACTAATAACTCAACCCAAGCTAAGGAAACATGAGAACCAACCAAAACAAAACAATGAAAGTAAAGCCATAATCACCATGGTTATCTAGGAAATGGCAAGGCTAGCCAATCCACTATCGATCCAAGCAATTCTCCATGCCAATGATAGATCACAACCAAGAAACAGCATGCATATGCCATGCATGCCAAAAATAGTGAAGAAATCATACATGCAACTTGGTACCTATAAGAAAATCTTATGTAGTTGCTGATTTCAATGCCTTCTTTCACTTTCCTGCTCTTTCTTTGCCTTCTTGCTCCAATAATCCAAGTATGCCACACCCTCCAAGAGTGCTCCAAGAAAAATATAAGTATCCAAGAGTATGAGGGAGAGAGAGAGAATAATGCGAGAGCTACAAAACTAAACTGACAAAAGGTTACCAACTAATCCTCATAAGCCTTTTTATCTATGAGGCCTCTATTTTCTTCATTTTCCATTATTTTCGTTCATTTTCCTCCTCACATGCAACCCGTGACCTTTCACCTGCTTTTTCTCCTAATTTCCATTATTTTCATAATTAAATGTGCCAAAATGCCATGTTAATTCGTTAACCATTGCCTTTTCCAATTTCCTTAGCCATAAACAATCAATTGAACACCCCCTAGGATTTCTTGCCCAACATTCAGCTTGGAATAATTGTCCCAGTCATCCGTGGTTGTTGTTATTGCATTGAATTTTCACTAGGGCTATTATAGAACCCTCCCCCTTGGGGGACACCATCCTTGTTGTTCAATCACACATATACCTCAATAATCTGTTGAAAGAAGACATACTACTCATGGAGCTTTATAACCCATTTCGATGTAGTATTTACAATCAAATATCTGCCCAAGACATAACATCATGACACCAGGACAACATACCACATAGTGGAGCTTTATAAACAACTCGTTATAGTATTTACAATGAAAGTCTTGCTCAAGACAACCCCATATGACATCATAACATCATGATAACGTAACCACATGATCGCATAATAACATAACACCCATAGCGCATAGTGGAGCTTTATAATAGAGCTCGATATTTACATCCATACACGTGTTCATACAACAATATCATCAAAAATATATATACCAAAACATAGATCAAACATATACTAAGCACCTTATCTAAGCATATATTAAAACATTATATACCAAATATCAACCATCATAAAGCATGTAACAAAACATCATAAAGCATATATCAAATCATCATAAAGCATATATTGATCACCATAAATCATATATTAAACCAACATAAATAAAATACTAAACCACCATAAGCAACTACCAAGCCACCATATCAAGCTGTTTTGCTTCAATTGGAAAACAAGCAAGGATATATGGCCCAAATCTGATCCACCATCTTCCATGTAGCTTCATCAGGCCCAAAGTGCTTCCATTACACTTTAACTTGCTCTATTTCCCGATTCCGAATCATGAGCACCCTTTTGTGAAATATACAATGAGGCTCCAACTGGAATTCTCAATCTGGGTCCACCTGCAATACAAACTAGTCAATCTCATGATGAACATCCTTAACATACTTCTTAAGAAAAGATACATGGAAAACATCGTGGACTTTCACTGTCGGAGGTAGTGCAAGTCGATGGGTTACTCGCCCAATCCTCTCAATGCTACTAAGTGGTCCACAAAATTGTGGTTTCAGCTTGGCACATGAGCTAATCCGCAATGACCTTTTCTTCGGTTTGATGTGCAAGTACACTTGTTCCCAAACCTGAAACTCCTTGAACAACCCATTCGTATCAGCATAACTCTTCTGCCTATCCTATGCTGAATTAATATTTTTCTTGATCACCTACCTCTCATGTTCCATGTCTGCCAACATATCTGGTCCAATCAATACTTTGCTAACCGGATCACTCCAACTAATGGGAGTGTTACAGCTCCACCCATATAATGCCTCAAAGGGACTCATCCTTAGTGACTCCTGATAACCATTATTGTATGCAAACTCAACCAAAGGGACATACTCTTCCCACTTTCTCTGTTCATGCATCACATACATCCTCAACATGTCCTTCAATATCCCGTTGACACTCTTTGTCTATCCTTCTTTCTGCAGATGATAAGTTGTGTTGAAGGCCAAATTTGTGCCCAAACCTGCAAATAACTCCTTCCAAAATTTGGAAGTGAACTTCACATCCTTTTCTGACACAATATTCTTTAGAACATCATGTAGTCTAACCACACGTTGGATGAATGCCTGTGCCACATCACTAGATGAGAATGTAGACTTCACCGGAACAAAGTGTGCAACCTTTGTTAACCTGTCCACAATTCCCATGATGGAATCATGGTATTTCACTGTCTTCGGTAACCCTGTTATGAAATCCACTGAAATTGCCTCTCATTTCCAGTTTGGAATCATAATCGGCTGTAGTAGTCCACCTGGATGTTTGCATTCTTTCTTCACTCGCTGACAATCGAAACATCTTGCCAAAAAAATCTCCTACATCCATTTTCAGATTCATCCAATAGTAATATCTCTTCACCGCTGTGAGTGTCTTCTGATAACCTGGGTGACTTGAATACAGTTTCGCGTGAAATTCCCTCAAGATCACCTTCTTAAGTTCATTGTTATCTGGTACATATATCCTATCTCGAAACTTGGCCAATCCATCTGTTGTAAGACAATGATCTAAGTCCTGTGCACCTGCACTTGTACCTGTACTTGTGTCATCAACTATACCTATACTTGTATTATCACTTGTGCCTTTACCTTGTACCTATACTCTATTTCAACCTATGCACAATCTCCATATACCTGAGATCCTATTGTCCTCCCCAAAAGATCCTATCCTATAAATCTGTCCCATATAAGCTCATAGCTGCCAAGTGATGTATCTGTATATGTTTACTTAGAGCATATGCCACTCTATTCTCCTTGACTTTGATGCACCTAATCTCAAAGTCAAACTCTCTGATTGTGTCCAGCCATCTACCCTTCCTGGAATTCAAATTCAGCTGGTCAAACAAATACCTCAACCCATTGTGATCACTCATAAGCACAAACTGCCTGCCAAGAAGATAGTGTCTCCACATATTCAATGCATCTATAATAATTTCCAACTTGATATCATGTGTGGGATAGTTCTAGTTGTGCTCGTTTAGTTTCCGGGACTCATAACATACCACCTGTCCATCCTGCATAAGGACTCCACCAAGCCCTCCCTTGCAAGCATCTGTACACACTACAAACTCTTTGTCTGGATCTGCAATTTTTAGCATTGGTGCATGTGTCAGCAACTCCTTAAGCTGCTCAAGTCTAGTCTTACACTTTGCGGTCCATTCGAACTTCTTACCTTTCCTCGACAATGATGTGATAGGATAGGAAATCTACGAGAAGTTCCTGATGAACCTCCTATAATAGCCTGCCAGACCCATGAAAGATCTCACCTCATCCACATTCTTAGGAGCCACCCACTCCATGATGACCCTTATCTTCTATAGATCTAGTGCAATGCCTTCTTTGGAGACAACATGTCCCAAGTACTGCACCTCAGTCTGAAAGAAACTACACTTGTTGAGCTTAGCATACAACTGATGCTCTCTCAACAACCTCAATATTGCTGCTAAATGCTTGGCATGCTCTTCACCATTTTTAGAATATACTAGTATATCATCAATGAACACGATAACAAACTTATCCAAATATGGATGCAACACACTATTCATCAAACACATGAATGTAGGTGGAGCATTCATTAAGCCAAATGGAACAACAACAAACTCATAATGCCCATACCTGGTCCTGAACACAATCTTGTATATGTTTTCCTCTTTGATGCGTACCTGATGGTATCCAGATCTCATATCAATCTTCGAGAACACTACTGCTCCCTTCAACTGATTGAGCAAGTCATAAATCCTCAACAAAGGGTATATGTTCTTGATAGTCACTTTGTTCAACTGCCTGTAGTCAATACATAATCTGAGGGTACCATCTTTATTCCTCACAAACAAGACCGGTCTACCCCAAGGTGATACGCTTGGCCTAATGTATCCCTTGTCCAACATCTCCTTTCGCTGCAACCTTAACTCAACTAACTCAAGTGCACTCATCCTGTAAGGTGCTTTTGATTTTGGAGCTACCCCTAGTACTAGCTCAATAGAAAAGTCTACCTCCCTATAAGGTGGCAACTCTGTAATGTCGTCAAGAAATACATCTTTGAATTGATGTAAAACTTGGTACTTGCTCAACTCATCTGCCTCGTCAACCTCCTTACCCTTATTACTAGAAATATGTAATGCAAATAGCTTGCACCCTTTCTTGTGGCTTCACTTTTCTTGCATAACTGTCACCATACTAACTAATTTAGCTTTCCTCTTACCTTGCAAAACTCTAGGTTCCCCATTGTCATCAAGACATTCAATAGCTTTGTCATAGAAGTCAACCTTGGTTCTATGTAGATACAACCAATCCATGCCCAACAATGTACTACATGAATCCAATGGTAAGATATTAAAATGTGCTACAATAGGCATACCATTCAAATCAAATGCACAAGATCTTACCCAATGATGAACTCACTTCGTCATACCTGTAGCCAATTGAAATAACCAAGATTCTGCATGCAATTTCTTATTCAAACCTCACTTATCCACCAAGTCAGGACTAACATAACTATAATTAGATCTAGGGTCAATCAAAATAGAAATAACTTGATCAAAAAGCTTATCCTCCATCTCAATGATAGATGCCTAGTGTTCTACCTTCCTGTTGTCCACACTTGCTTAGATACAAGGAATACTTTGGCTAACATATCCAACAGTTTGCAACTCCTATGCACTGTATATCTGGGGTCTACCACCCTAATTTTGCAGACAATCTCTCCTACGATAGTCTTTGCCACAAGCCCAACACTCTATGGGCTTCCAGCTTCCATCCTTGTTCTTCTCTTCAGTTCTATGTCCCTGTCCTCTATCTAATGCATTTATCCTCTTAGGTGGTGCAACATTATCCTTGTTATATGTACTTTGTGGCCTTGCCCGTTTTTATCCGATTTGCCTTTGTTCCTTTCATTACCTCTCCAGACTGGCTTAGTCTCACTTCTGCGCTTCGATTTCTCATAGCAATGCTTTAGCTTCCGGATGGCCTCCTCCACTGATCTAGGCTCATCGAATTCAATCCTATCTTTGAATGCAACTAATAACCCACTAACAAATATCGAAATCTTAGCTTTCTCCTCCTTGAGGTAAGGCACATACCTCAATAGTTCCAAGAACTTATTGGTGTACTCATCATCTATCATGGATCCCATATTTAGTTCATAAAAATATTTTTCTTTGTCATCAAATTACCTTTCAAACAAATATTTCTTCTTCAATAGTCACTCGAATTCTCTCCAAGTCAGATCTTGTTAGAGAATTATATATTACAGAGCAATGGAACACATAAAATGTTGCAGAAATATAAACACAGAAACGCATAAAACAATAGAGACACATATATACGTGGTTCACCCAGTTTGGGCTACGTCCACGGAGAAATAGCCAATCCTTGTTTTTATATTATCCAACAAACTGAAGAGATACAACCTACAGCAGATCCGTTGTAATTCCCTCTTCGCTCTCAATATCCTCTCTCTTCCTCACTCGGAATATAGATATGCATAGACACAATACAATTCCCTCATATATAACGAGGGGTTGCCTTCTAGGGAAAAAAAAACCCTAAATTAAACATAACTTCTACCGTCAGATCTTTGCCTAATGAACAACCCAGATTGACTACGAAATTATAGCATTTTACAAGGCAATTTTACATCTATTCTTAGCTTCAAGGACACTACCCCCGGTCCCCCTGCCAGGGGGAGGCTCCCAAAGGTCGTAGCCACCCCCCTTGGACCCCCCCCTGCAGCAAATATTTTACGGGCGGCAACGAACTAGGGTCCAGTGTGGTGATACCTTTGAATACAGAAGATAATTAGGCTCCACACCCAACAAATCTTCCTCATCTATGTCTCTAACAATCTTCACATCTTCCCACCAGATGTCTTATTTACCTTTAATACTGAAAGTAGCTACTCTAGCTTTCATGTTCTCTGAATAATAATTCAACCTAAAGAATTTCCTCATGCCAAGAAACCATGCCTCTGCATCCTGTGATCTCTTTATCGCTCCATCAAAAGTAGGTGGTTTTTCCTTCTTAAATCCATCTGGAAAAGACCCCTGATCACTCCTCCCGTAAGGATAATAACAATGATGATTGTAGTGCCTATCTTAATCAGAACTAGAATCATACATGTGTCTATCCTTTCTCCTCTCCAAAGTGTCCAACAATCTGCCATCTCGGATTATGCATGTGATTACTGTCATACGCCCCATTAGTTTTATCTTCCTACTCATGATTGATCCATAGTAGCCCTTGTTGCTGCAAATCCAACAAGATTTAAAGCATTACTAAATTTACCTCTGCTAACTTTTCTTGTGACTGTATGATTCTATCATTATTTTCCTTACAAATCCTTATCCCCTCCTTTAAACTTCTTAATGTAACTACCAAGTTAGAGGGGTTCCCAACACCATACTATTCTTCAGATTCCTAGGGAGAGTCTCTATAGTCAACCATCTTGCTAGCCATTTGATATTTTTTCCTGCAAGGCATAATATGTCAAATAAAACAAATCACAATAAACCAACATGTCTGCAAGATTACCAAATCAACATGATACATGTATAACATAATCATAATAGCATATCGACATATGAAAGTAAATGTATCAACTCATAAACATCACTTTAAGTAGTCTCTAGTCACCAATGAAATCCCATATCAATAATGCAGGCTATTACCTCATGCATGAAAACACCATTTCTCCATCGTACACTTTTCCACATGCAACCAACAATATGCATAAGAAATGCCAAACCAACTACGAATACGGATAACCGCATGTAATTGAACAGAACCGATCGGTCCTTGTAATCAACCAACAAGATTGATGCATGTAATCAAAATATTAAAAAAATGTAACCAAACATACAAGGATGTAAGTAGGTATCATGAAATCAACATGTAAGCAACATGTAATCCATACACAGTCAGTCACATACTCATTTCAAATATACTTCATGAAACCAATATCAAATTCTCCATGATAACCATACTATAACCCTAATCCATCATCAAGCAAATGCGATAAGTATATAAGTGTAAGAGACACACATGCAACTGACATGCATGCATGACCAACACACATTCAACCCATTCAACCCATGAGTTGAACCATGCTCTGATATCACTCTGTAAAACCCTCCTCCCATATCTACCCAAGCAACTGGCCAGCCGGGGTAAACATGCAACGAGAGGCCACTATGATAAGATGCAACCTCCTTGGTGACTTTAAGGGAGTGGAATCAAAGGGACATCACACAAAGTCATCCAATATCATCAACATGACCTTTAGGAGACAAGTCAACCACTCAGATATCCTGTCCCTAGGTACCACAACTGTTTGAGAAACTTAGGGTAGAGTAACACTCCCCAGACACTACCCAGGCGAGTTAGTCTCTAACTAATGCTCTGGTTTGCTAGCATTCTAGGATTTGAGCCACCTTTTTCACCCCAGAGCATGGGACACTACCCAAAATGGAATTATCACTTAAAATTGGTAAGAATACAAGGAAACAAGGATGCAAAAGCAATAAACTAAATAAGACCATAACCAAGCCCCTACCGGCCATGATAGGCATTTCATCAAACATATCATCGACATGTAACCTGCAGGTGTAAACAACAGAATTAAGCGTAGGGATCAAATACTTATATGAGAATCGCTATGAGCCATTTTTCCCTCATTCCATTTGCTGCATTATCCTCCATTAAGTCATAGACACATTATCCATTCACACAAAAGTAAAAACATGCTAAGATCCATACATAGTTGTTGTCATAAAATGTGCATATAACCATCATAATAGGAACAGAAATACAATAAACACATCATCCACCAAATCCATAAATACATTAAACCTTTACACATGAAAATCAAGGGAATAGATTTCTCATTAATGGATGCAATGAACCAACCGGAGAGGGGACTACCACATTCCACCCAACCGTAGAATGGTTGAGCCATATCTCTCTTTAGTCATTCACCCCTATGCCATATTCCAAGCATGAATGTGGGATCTCATACAACACATCAATCAAAACTCATCCAGGGCTTTCGGAGGCCATCCACCTCAACCCATCAAACAATAATTCCACCTCACAGTTAGACATCACCAAAAACCATCATCATATTGGTCTCCATCCAAGCCTTCCAGGGCTTCGAGAGTGTTTTTCCAACCAAGCCTTCCAGGGCTTCGAGAGTGTTTTTCCAACCAAGCCTTCCAGAACTAGTAACTCAACCCACAACTTATATAGGGCTTCTAGAGCATTTGTCCAACCAAGGCTTGCAGGACTAGAAATGCAACCCACCAAGGTCTTCTAGAGTGTTTGTCCAACTAGGGCTTCCAGGACTAGTAACTCAAGCCAAGCTGTTACAAGGCTTCCAAAGCGTTTGTTCAACCAGGGCTTGCAAGACTAATAACTCAATGCAAGCTAAGGAAACATGAGAACCAACCAAATCAAAACAATGAAAGTAAACCCACAATCACCATGGATATCCAGGAAATGGCAAGGCTAGGTAATCCACTGTCGATCCAGGAAATCCTCCATGCCAATGCCAAATCATAACCAAGAAACCACATGCATATGCCATGCATGCTAGAAATAGTGAAGAAATCATACATGCAACTCGGTACCTACAAGTAAATCTGATGTAGTTGCTGATGTCGATGCCTTCTTGCGCTTTCCTTCTCTTCCTTTGCCTTCTTTCTCCAAGAATCCAAGTATGCCTCACCCTCCAAGAGTGCTCCAAGGAAACTCTAAGTATCCAAGAGTGTGAGAGAGAGAGAATAATGAGAGAGCTCCAAAACTGAACTCACAAAAGGTTACCAACTGATCCTCAAAAGCCTTTTTAGGTATGAGGCCTCTATTTTCTTCATTTTCCATTATTTTCCTTCATTTTCCTCCTCACATGCAACATGTGACCTTTCACCTCCTTTTTCTCCTAATTTCCATTATTTTCATAATTAAATGTGCCAAAATGCCATTTTAATGCCTTCTCCATTGCCTTTGCCAATTTCCTTAGCCATAAACAATCAAATGAACACCCCCTAGGGCATCTTGCCCAAAATTAATCTTGCAGTAAGTGACCTAGTCATCCGTGGTTATTGTTTTTAACATGTATTACATGGAATTTTCACTAGGGTTGTTACATAACCCCCCCTTGGGGGACACTGTCCTCAGTGTTCAATCACACATATACCACAACAATTTGCTGAAAGAAGACATACTGCTCATGGGGCTTTATAACTAAGCTCAATCCAATATTTACAATGAATGATCTACTCAAGACATAACATCATGACACCAGGACAACATATCACATTATGGAGCTTTATAAACAACTTGTTACGGTATTTACAATGAAAGTCCTACTCAAGGAAACACCATATGACATCATAACATCATGATAACATAACCACATGATCGCATAATAACATAACACCCATACTGCATAGTGGAGCTTTATAACACAACTCGTTACAATATTTACATCCATACAAAGGTTTTCATACAATAACATCATCAAAATTATATATACCAAAACATAGATCAAACATATACTAAGCACCATATCTAAGCATATATCAAAACATCATATAGCATATAGCAACGATCATAAAACATGTACCAAACCATCATAAAGCATATATCAAACCATCATAAAGCATATATCAATCACCATAAAGCATATACCAAACCAACATAAAACAAATACTAAACGACCATGAAGCATATACCAAGCCATCTTAATCAAATACTAAACCACCATAAAGAAACTACCAAACCATAATAAGCAACCACCAAACTGTCATATCAAATTGTTTTGCCTCAACTGGGAAATAAGGAAGGATATATGGCCCACATCGGATCCACCATCTCCCATGTAGATTCATCGGGCCCAAAGTGCTTCCATTGCACTTTAACTTGCTATATTTCTGGGTTTTGGAGTATGTGCACCTTTTTCTGTGATATACAATGAGGCCCCAGCTGGAATTTTCCATCCGGATCGACCTGGAATACAGACCATTCAACATCCTTAACATACTTCTTAAGCAAAGATACATGGAAAACATTGTGGACTTTCATTGTCGGAGGCAGTGCAATTTGATAGGATACTGGACCAATCCTCTCAATGATACTAAAGGGTCCACAAAAACATGGTGCCATCTTGGCACATGAGCTAATCCGCAAGGAGATCTTCTTTGGTTTTATGCACAAGTACACCTATTCCCCAACCTAAAACTCCTTCAACAACCTGTTCCTATCAGCATATCTCTTCTGCCTATCTTGTGTTTCCTTAAGATTTTTCTTGATTGCCTGCATCTCTTGTTCCATGCCTGCCAACATATATGGTCCAATCAATACTCTGCCAACCAGATCACTCCAACTAATGGGAGTGTTACAACTTCGTCCATACAATGCCTTAAAGGGACTCATCCTCAATGACTCCTGATAACCATTGTTGTATGAAAACTCAACCAAAGGGGGATACTCTTCCCACTTCCTCTGTTGATGCATCACGTACATCCATAACATGTCCTCCAATATTATGTTGACCCTCTCTGTCTATCCATCTGTCTATAGATGATAAGTTGTAATGAAGGCCAATTCTGTCTCCAAACCTGCAAATAAATCCTTCCAAAATTTGGAAGTGAACTTTGCATCCCTGTCTGACACAATCTTCTTCGGAACACCATGTAGTCTAACCACATCTCAGATGAATACCTGTGCCACATCACTAGAAGAGAACGTAGAATTCATCGAAACAAAGTGTGCAACCTTTGTTAACCTATCCACAATGACCATGATGGAATCATGTTGTTTCAATGTCTTCGGCAACCCTGTTATGAAATCCATGGAAATGACCTCCCACTTCCACTCTAAAATCATGATCGGTTGTAGTGGTCCAACTGGATGTTTGCACTCTCCCTTCACTCTCTAACAATGGAAACATCTTGCCACAAAATTTGTTGCATCCCTTTTTAGATTCGGCCAACAGTAATATCTCTTCACCGCTGTGAGTGTCTTCTGATAACCTGGGTGACCTGAATATGGTTTCGTGTAAAATTACCTCAAGATCACCTTCTTGAGTTCACTTTTATCTGGTACATATATCCTATCTCAAGACCTGACCAAGCTATCTACTGTAATACAATGATCCAAGTCCTATGCACCTACACCTATACCTGTACCACTAATTGTACCTGTACCTATGTGATTAACTGTACCTACACATGTATACCTGTACTATCACCTGTACCTACATTCTGCAACAACCTATGCATAATCTCCATATATCTGACAGCCTGCTATCCTACCCCCAAGATCTTATCCTGTAAATATGTCCCATACGAGCTCATAGCTGCCAAGGGATGTATATGTATCTATTTACTAAGAGCATCTGCCACACTGTTCTCCTTGCCTTTAATGTATCTAATCTTGAAGTCAAATTCGCTAATCGTGGCCAACCATCTTGCCTGCCTGGCATTCAAATTTGGCTGGCAAAACAAATACCTCAACCTAATGTGATCACTCATAAGCACAAATTGCCTGCCAAGAAGATAGTGTCTACACATCTTCAATGCATGTATAATCATTTCCAACTCGATATCATGCGTGGGATAGTTCTGATTGTGCTCGTTTAGTTTCTAGGACACATAACATACCACGTGAGCATCCTACATAAGGACTCCACTAAGCCCTCTCTTGCAAGCATCTTTACACACTACGAACTCTTTTTCTGGATCTGCAATCTATAGCACTGGTGCATGTGTTAGCAACTCCTTAAGCTCCTCAAAGCTAGTCTCACACTCTCTGGTCCATTCAAACTTCTTACCTTTCCTCGATAATGATGTGATAGGATAAGAAATCTATTAGAATTTCTTGATGAAACTCCTATAATAGTCTGCCAGACCCATGAAAGATCTCAGCTCATCCACATTCTTAGGAGCTACCCACTCAATGATGGCCCTTATCTTCTCTAGATCTACTATAATGCCTTCCTTGGAGACAACATGTCCCAAGTAGGGAACCTCTATCTAAAAGAAACTACACTTGTTGAGCTTAGGATACAACTGATGCTCTCTCAACAACCCCAATACTACTGCTAAATGCTCGACATGCTCTTCCTCAATTTTGGAATATACCAGTATATCATCAATGAACACAATAAAAAAATTATCCAAATATGGACTCAACACACTATTCATCAAACACGTGAATGTATTTGGAGCATTCGTTAAGCCAAATAGAACAAAAACAAACTCATAATGCCCATACCTAGTCCTGAACGTAATCTTGTATATTTCCTCCTCTTTGATGCGTACCTGATGATATTCGGATCTCATATCAATCTTCGAGAACACTGCTACTCCCTTCAACTGATCGAACACATCATGAATCCTTGGTAAGGGTATCTGTTCTTGATAGTCACTTTGTTCAACTGCTAGTAGTCAATAGATAATCTGAGGGTACCATCTTTCTTCTTCATAAACAAGACCGATGCACCCCAAGGTGATAAACTTTGCCTAATGTATCCCTTGACCAACATCTCCTTCAAATTTAACTCAACTAACTCAGGTGTGCTCATCCTGTAAGGTGCTTTCGATGTTGGAGCTACTCATAGCACTAACTTGATAGAAACGTATACCTCCCTATGAGGTGGAAACTCTATATTGCATTAGCTTGCACCCTTTCCTGTGGCTTTGCATTGACTGCATAGCTGTCACCATCCTAATTTATGTGGCTTTGTCATAGAAGTCAACCTTGGTTCTATGTAGGTACAAATAATCCATGCCCAACAACATAGTATATGAACCCAATGGTAAAACATTCAAATGTGTTGCAGTAGGCATACCATTCAAATAAAATGTGCAAGCTCTTACCCAATGTTGAACTCGCTTCTTTGTACCTGTAGCCAACTGAAATAACCAAGAATCTGCATGCAATTCCTTACTCAAACCACACTTATCCACCAACTCAGGACTAACATAGCTATAATTAGATCTAGGTTCAATCAAAATAGAAATAACTTGATCACAAAGCTTACCGTCCATCTCAACAATAGATACCTGGTGTTCTACGTGCTTGTTGTCCACACGTGCATAGATACAAGGAATAATTTGGACAACATATCGAACAGTTTGTGCCTCCTGTGCACTGTATATGTGGGGTCTACGACCCTGATTTTGCGGACAATCTCTCCTGCGACGGTCTTTGCCACATATCTAACACGCTATGGGCTTCCATCTTGTGTCCTTATTCTTCTCTTTAGCTCTATGTCCCTGTCCTCTATTTGATGCATTGAACCTCTTAGGTGGTGCAACATTATCCTTGTTATCTGTATTCAGTGGCCTTGCCCACTTTTTATCCCATTTGCCTTTGTTCCTTTCATTACCTCTCCAAACTGGATTAGTCTCATTTTTGTGCTTCGATTACTTAAAGTAATGCTTTATCTTCCAAATGGCCTCCTCTAATGATCTAGGCTCATCAAATTCAATCCTATATTTGAATGAAACTGGTAACCCACTAACAAACCTTTGAATCTTAGCTTTCTCCTCCTTGAGGTAAGGCACATACCTCAATAGTTCCAAGAACATACTAGTGTACTCGTCATCTGTCATGGATCCCATCTTTAGTTCATACAATTCTTTTTCTCTATCATCAAAGTACCTTTCAAACAAATACTTGTTCTTGAATAGCCTTTCAAATTCACTCCAAGTTAGATCTTCCTCATCTATGTCTCTGACATTCTTCACATCTTCCCACCAGATGTCTTCTTTACCTTTAAGACTGAAAGTAGCTACTCTAGGTTTCATGTTGTTAAATTTTTCAACTAGGGCAAAAATCCATGTGGGTTAGCTTATTTATGGCAGCTGATATTTTTATTAGATCCCTCTCATCGAGAGGTGTAGGATTGATCTAAAGATCATCTGATTCTGATAAGTAATTATGGAGATATGAATTTATTTTGATTATCTAATTATTATCAAGCCGACCAACTCTTACGTAGGCTCAAGAAGCCCAAATGTCATGTCTATTCAAGATATACGTTTTAGTATAAATAGGAGAGGACTTGAAGTCACTCAACACAACATCTTTAAGTGGTCTCCTCCTCTCCACGTTTGGATTTAGGGTGAAGGAGATGATGCCCTAGATAAATATTACTACTTCTTCCGCAATGAAGAATATAAAGCCACACAGATATACGCTGGGAATAAATAATAAAGGAACACATTAGCATATTTAGCAATGAAGAATATAAAGCCACGCAGATATACACTGGGCATAAATATTGGAAGGAACGCAGTCAACGTCTTCACGCTGGGCATAGAAACGCTAGTCATAGAAAGAATATACGTTGGGCATAAATACTCTGTCATGGAAGCATTAGCATATACGCAGCAATGAAGACTACGCATAGCAATGAAGAATGCCTTATAGATATACGTTGGGCATAAATAAAGGAATGCAGTAAACGTCTTCCACAATGAAGAATATAAAGCCACGCAGATATATGCTGGGCATAAATAATAAAGGAACACAACCAACATCTTCAACAATGAAGAATATAAAGCCATGCAGATATACGTTGGGCATAAATAATGGAAGGAACATAGTCAACGTCTTCACGCTAGGCATAGAAACACCGGTCATAGAAAGAATATACGTTGGGCATAAATACACTATAATGGAAGGAAAATACATATTGGAACACAGTCACAACAATATGACGAAACCCTATACGCTGGTCATTACGTACACAACATACACTTGAATCTGGCAGCATAGATAACACGCAGCATGGCACGTAGTTATGGTGAACGCAATGGAATTATGGTGAAACGCAATCATGGTGAACGCAATGGCATTATGGTGAAACGCAGTCATAAGGAACAACAAAATAGCATAGGCTTGTTCATGGTGAGATCTATACACTGTGCATGGAATCATATGTATGTAAACATTGTCATATAAATGGAACGCAGGTAATCTAATATGCCACGTAGTCAATATTGGTACAAAGTGGTAATATCTACAAGGTTCATGATCAGGACATAGGAAATAATATAGCACATTTGAATGTAGTCAAGCTGAGCAAACCCTATATGGAAAATAATGGGACTACATAGAGTATTGCATGGAACTATAGCCTAGCTCCTTTGCTAGGTTGCAAGCCATAGCAAGCAGCTAAGGCTAATGTGCATATGGCTGTATGGTGAAGCATCATGAAGTTATAACAGCAGCATGATGGGTAGCATAGGTGCATGAGGACATGGAGCATGGATAGCATCATGATGAATGAGATCATAAGTATGGGCAGCACAATGATCATGGGTAGCATGATAGATGAGATCATGAGTAGCATGATGAATGAGCAGCGTGATCAATAAGATCATGGACATGAAGGGCAGCATGATGATGGATAAGATCATGGACATGAAGGGCAGCATGATGATGGATAAGATCATGGACATGAAGGGCGGCATGATGATGGATAAGATCATGGACATGAGCAACATGATGATAATCATGATTAGTGCAACATGGTGCAATATGAAGTGGTGCAGCAAGTGGACCAAGATGCAGCACTATGATAGGTGAAGCCGTCACCTTAGAGAATCAGTTGAAGCAGAATGTCTTCAACTGATCTCATCATTATACAAAATGATCTATGCTAGATCTAGATAAGTCAAAGTGTTGACTTCTGTTGTAAATGTACTATCTCTCTCTCTCTCTCTCTCTCTTTCTCTGCTGAACTTTGAAGAACATAAGAGAAGAATTGATCAAGGGTTTCCCCACACATTGTCGGGTTTGTCCCTGGCTAGCGCCACATCTTTTGTCCTCTTGTCTTGGCTTGTCTTCTACAATTTATATTTATGTTCTATCTGCAGTTTACTTTATGTTGATATGATTGCTAATATGGAAAAGAAATTAAATAAATTGCTCTAGCATAGAACACACCTAAAATTAACACATGTTCTCTAAATAATCATGAAACCTGAAGAATTTCCTCATGCCAAGCAACCATGCCTCTGCATCATGTGATCTCTTTATCTCTCCATCAAAAGTAGGTGGATTTTCCTTCTTAAATTCATCCAGAAAATACCCCCTATCACTCCTCCTGTAAGGATGATATCAATGACGATCGTAGTGCCTATCTGAATCAAAACTAGAATCAGACCTGTGTTTATCCCTTCTCCTCTCCAGATTTTCCAACAATCTACGATGTTGGATTGTGTCCTCTCTATCTGATCGGTGACCGCCATATGATTTACTGCCATACGCCCCATTAGTTTTATCTTCCTGCTCATGACTGATCTATAGTGGTCCTTGTTGTTGAGCCTCAAACCTGCACTTCTTTACACATCCTCTCAGCCTCCTTTTCCTATTCATTTCCTTCTTTTGCCACTCATTCCCTCCATCAAATTGCTCAAATCATTGTATTTTAAGACTTTTTACATGGTTTGCTAATTATGCTAATGACTGTTGTTGGTTTAGAATTTTGGTTCAAAGTGCTGCGTTTTCGCAGCTCACACAGGGTTTCCGCAGCTGATCCCAGTTTCCGCAGCCAACCCCGGATTTCGCAGCTGTTTTATTAAATGATATGTTCCAGGTGTCCTCCGGGAAGAAGAGCCACATGGGCAAGTTCATGGAACCAAGGACATGGTGTGTGTCCTTCCAGCTCACCCAAACCGGTCATAAAAACCCGTGGTCAAGAGGAGGCAAATACGGTCAACAGAAGTCATTGGCGGTGGCACGGCTCTGCGTGTTCTGTTTTGGAGCACGTGAAGAACAGGTGGCATCTTCCTTAGCCACGAAGACAGTGGGAAACATGAATCCAACAGCAGATTGAATGCCCACAACGACCGTTTCCTAAATCCGAGGACACAGCAAGATTACGTGTTTTTACACAGCTGCTTGAATAGCTTAGTTTTCGTTAAGTTAGTTTGCTTTCCTCTGTTATAAATAAAGCGTCTTTGAACGCTGCATAGTTAGTCGTTGTTGTAATCGCTTTGTAATTTTGAGCTCCCCACTGTACTTTTACATTTGCTGTCAATACATGAGAAGACTGTTTTACACTTAAGCGTATAACTGCTCCATGAACTGGCTGAAGTAGGCAGAGGGCCCCTGTTTGCTGAAGCCCTGTATAGTAATCTTTAATTTCCTGCATTTCTCTTTCTTGTTTCATGTATAATAGCTGTACAGATGTCTTTTAATTGCTACATTTTTATTTCTTTTCAACATGTATATTAGCTGTACATAAACTTTGAATTCTGCTGATTTACATTTCTGCACTTTTGTTCATGACTGATCAGTGTGTTATTCAGGTTTCTTAGGCAAGCCCGGGACAATTTTCTTTCTTTTCTTTTCATAACTAGTGGCATGCGTGATCGTCTTGTCTATGTTGCTGACATTCATTGTTTTGCAGTTTTGATTTTCCTTACTGTCATTTCTTTAACTTGCACTTTACTTTCTGCTCAGTAGTTATCAAGTTGTTCATTTATTGATGGTTCTTTTTCTATAATCAACTAACTTTATTGGAGCCAAAATATCACTTAGTGCAGCTTGGTTTATTTTGCTTTAAGACTCACATTACTGACCTGTTCATAACTGTTCTCACATGATTAAGAAAAGGTTAAAATAGTGTGATTTGTCTCACTTAAATTTCACATTGATTAGATTTAAATGAAGAGTTAAAATAGTGTAAAGTAGTGTAAAGTAGTTGTTCTTGCTTTTAATTGAGTTAATATAGATTTCATTTTCATTTTCATCAGCAGCAGAGATACTGGGCCGATGCTATTAGTCCTTTATTTGATTTTAAGCTTTGATTTTATTGCAGTTGTTGTTCAAGCTTTCTTGTAGAATACTTTTCAAGTTTTGAAGAAATCATTTAGAGATCACCACAATCATCCACATTTCACTTGCTTTATTCCATTTCCATCACATCACAGTAGGAAAGATACATTTGAAAACAAACTTAAAAAAAACTAAAAACGACAAAAGATTAAGAAAACAGTTACCTAAGTACATATAGTACACCTCACTTCATCAGCTTACGAGCCCCGGGTTGACATTTAAAAGTTGCAATTTAGACTTCACTAAGTTGACCAAACATTTTGGCGCGGTTTCCGGGGAAGTGCAGCCAACGCTGAGACGTGTGCGTAAGCCACCCGACTCTAAAGGATTCGGCCGTTATTCCGTCCACTTATCACTCCATTTCCGCATGCATTGAACTCATTTCTCGTGTTTGTCTTCTACTCCCTCGTACTCACACCATTTCCACTCTCATTTCCGCTGCAAACTCCACAGCTCTGTTTCAAACCCCGATTACAGTTCTGCAATACGCCTTGCATTACGTTACGGCTACTCCACTTACAGCCGTAATCCACCTGTTTTTCCTGTGAGCATCCTCCTTAAGCATCCACACACAGTCAAAGCTTCAGCCGAAGTTGAGAGCCGAAAATGGGGAAGCTGCTTACAGCTGAACCTGAGGGTCCGAAGTATTTTGAAGGGTATCCACAGACGAAGGAAGCATTAAAGAAAGCAAATTGGTTGAAGTTTATTCAAAAATTCAGAGGGTATAATAAGGAGGTAACGAAAGCATTTGCTTGATCCTTCAATGGACACACCGTGGAAGTAGGGGACCTGAAATTCATAATAACAGAGGATACAATAGCAGCAGCAACCAGTTTACCACAACAGGGAGACAGATGGTTTAAGAACAGAGGGCTGGAAGATCAGGGATGGAAAGACATGCTTAAGAACCCAGGTATGGACACTTCAATATTCACTAAAGGGATTCCTGTGCATGTAATTAAGAAAGAATGGACTGCATTGTTATTACTTGTTCAAAAGTTTATCACATGTGAGGGCCGCTTTGGCACTATGTATATGTACCATGCAAGGATTATGATGAATTTCATGGAAGGCCATGCCCTCAATTTACCCTACTTTCTGTTAGCAAGCCTAAAGAAAATGAGTTCCACTGTCCAAAAGCATGTAGGCCATATTGAACCCCACTTGTGTCATCACGGGTTCATTAGAATTCTCATAGAAGAGCAATTGAAGAATAACAAGGATACATGGGAAAAGTTTCTAATCAGAAACCATTTCCAAGAGGTGACTGAAGCCTCTAGCAGTTCCCCTAGAATCCCAAAAAGAAGTAGGAGAAGAGAAAGAGATGTTGCAGCCCAAGATCCTCCTACAGTAGAAACTCAAGAAATTGCTCAAGAAGAAGAGGAATAGGGAGATAAAACCAAGAAACAGAAAAAGGATAAAGGGAAAACAATTGTTCAAGAATCATATCCATCACCTGAACCTTCAGTAGAAGAAGACTCTCAAACCGTGGCTGATAGACTAGCACAACTTCAAGCTGCTTCCCTCTCAAAGAAGAAACAGAAAGAAAAACAGAGTGCCCAGCAAAAGAGCACTAGTGCACAAGTGAGAAGAAGCAGTAGACTTAAAGAAAAAATGAGTGTGACTAAAGAAAAACAATCACATTTCATTGATTTGGGAGAAGGTACACCTGAAAAGGCTCCAACTCAGCTTGACCTTGAGTCGAGTCCTCCACGTGTTGAGTCCACTCCTCCACGTGAAGAGAGTCCCTTTCAGCCAGAACCTCAAACAGAATTTGATTTTGAACATAGCCCAAGAAGAACACCTGAAATTGACCCTGACCAGTAGGAGGTATACAATTATTTGGAGACCTTGGAGCAATCAGTTGCAGGTCCAAGCACTATATTGCCTCTTGATGAACAGGTCCAATCTTTAAAACAGGAGGTGTTTGAGCTAGAAGTCCTGAACCGGCATATTAAACAAGAAAACAAAGCATTGAAAGAACAAAGCAAGGTGGACAAAATTGTCCATGACAATACCATGCTTCACTTAGGACTCTGGCAGAAAAAGAACAGAAAATTGAAGAGAAAATGTAAGAAGCTGAGCAGGGCATTGATCAATTTGAAATTCAGGTGTTTAGTCAGAAAACCAAGGACAATTTTAGCAGCAAGGAGAAAGAGAAGAAGGCTAGATGTTTTGGCAGAAGCATCTGCGCACATAGATTGAAAAACAATGACAAAGTTTTGGTTGCATGAGGACATGCAACACCTTCACAGTGGGGGTATGTTGAGCCTCAAACCTGCACTTCTCTACACATCCTCTCAGCCTCCTTTTCCTATTCATTTCCTTCTTTTGCCACTCATTCCCTCCATCAAATTGCTCAAATCATTGTATTTAAAGACTTTTTACATGGTTTTCTAATTATGCTAATGACTGTTGTTGGTTTAGAATTTTGGTTCAAAGTGCTGCGTTTCCGCAGCTCACACAGGGTTTCCGCAGTTGATCCCAGTTTCCGCAGCCAACCCCGGATTCCGCAGCTGTTTTATTAAATGATATGTTCCAGGTGTCCTCCGGGAAGAAGAGCCACATGGGCAAGTTCGTGGAACCAAGGACATGGTGTGTGTCCTTCCAGCTCACCCAAACCGGTCATAAAAACCGTGGTCAACGAGGAGGCAAATACGGTCAACAGAAGTCATTGGTGGTGGCACGGCTCTGTGTGTTCTGTTTTGGAGCACGTGAAGAACAGGTGGCATCTTCCTCAGCCACGAAGACAGTGGGAAACATGAATCCAACAGCAGATTGAATGCCCACAACGACCGTTGCCTAAATCCGAGGACGCAGCAAGATTACGTGTTTTTACATAGCTGCTTGAATAGCTTAGTTTTCGTTAAGTTAGTTTGCTTTCCTCTGTTATAAATAAAGCGTCTTTGAACGCTGGATAGTTAGTCGTTGTTGTAATCGCTTTGTAATTTTGAGCTCCCCACTGTACTTTTACATTTGCTGTCAATACATGAGAAGACTGTTTTACACTTAAGCATATAACTACTCCTTGAACCGGCTGAAGTAGGCAGAGGGCCCCTGTTTGCTGAAGCCTTGTTTAGTAATCTTTAATTTCCTGCATTTCTATTTCTTGTTTCATGTATAATAGTTGTACATATGTCTTTTAATTGCTGCGTTTTTATTTCTTTTCAACATGTATATTAGCTGTACATAAACTTTGAATTCTGCTGATTTACATTTCTACACTTTTGTTCATGACTGATCAGTGTGTTATGCAGGTTTCTTAGGCAAGCCCGAGACAGTTTTCTTTCTTTTCTTTTCATAACTAGTGTCATGCGTGATCGTCTTGTCTACGTTGCTGACATTCATTGTTTTGCAGTTTTGATTTTCCTTATTGTCACTTGTCACTGCAAATCTGACAAGATATGAAGTATTACTGCATTCACCTTTGCTAACTTTTCCTGTGAATGTATGATTCTATCATTATCTACCTTACAACTCCTTATCTTCTCCTTTAAACTTCTCAATGTAACTTCCAATTTAGAGGGGTTCCCGACACCATATTGTTCTTCGGATTCATAGGGAGAGTCTCTATAGTCAACCATCTTGCTAGCCATTTGATATTTCTTCCAACAAGGCATAATATGTTAGACAAACCAAATCACAATAAACCAATGCACCTTAGTATAGCTTGGGGGGGATACTTGTCAGTAAGATTACCAAATCATCATGATACATGTATAACATAGTCATAATAACATATCGACATATGCAAGTAAATGTATCAACTCATAAACATCACTCTAACTAGGGTCTAGTCACCAATTCAAGGCCATATCTACAATGCATGCTATGACCTCATGCATGACAACATCGTTTCTCCATCATACACATTTCCACTTGCAACCAATTGTATGCATAAGCAATCCCAAACCAACTACCAATATGCATAACCACATGTAGTCGAATATAATTGATCAATTTTTGTAATCAACCTACAAGACTGATGCATGTAATCAAAATATTCAAAAAATGTAACCTAACATATAAGGATGTAAGTAGGTATCATGAAATCAACATGTAAGTGACATATAATCCATACACAGTTAGTCACATACTCATTTCAAATATACTTCATGAAATCAATATCAAATTCTCCATGATAACCATACTACAACCCTAATCCATCATCAAGAAAATGCAACAAGTATATAAGTGTAAGAGACACACATGCAACTGACATGCATGCATGACCAACACACATTCAACCCATTCAGTCCAATAGTTGAACCATGCTCTGATACCACTCTGTAACACCCTCCTCCCATATCTACCTAAGCAACCGGCCAACCGGGGTAAGCATGCAACAAGAATCCACTATGTTAAGATTCAACCTCCTTGATCACTTTAAGGAAATGGAATTGACGGGACATCACACACAGTCATCCAATATCAACAACAATACCTTCAGGAGATAATTCAGCCACTCAAACAACTTGTCCCTGGGTTCCAATGTTGTTTGAGAAACTTAGGGCAGAGTAACACTCCCTAGACACTGCCCAGGTGAGTTATTCTCTAACTAACGCTCTTTTTTGTTAGCATTCTAGGATTTGAGCGACCTTTTTTGGCCCAGAGCCTGAGACATTGTACAGAATGGAATGATCACTTCAAATTGATAAGAATACACGGAAAAAAGGATGTGAAAGAAGCAAACTGAACAAGACCATAACCAGGCCCCTACTAGTCATGACAAGCATTTCATCAAACATATCATAAAAATATAACGTATAGGTGTAAACAACAGAATTAAGCATAGGTATCACATACTTATCTGAGAATCGCTATGAACCATTGTTCCCTCATGCAATTTGCTGCATTATCCTCCATTAAGTCATAGACACATTATCAATTCACATACAAGTAAAAGGATGTTGAGATCCATACATAGCTATTGTCATAAAATGTGCATATAACCAACATAATAGGAACATAAATACAATAAACATATCAACCATCAAATCCATAAATACATTAGTACCTTTACACATGAAAATCAAGGGAATGGATTTCTCATTAATGAATGCAATGAACCAACTAGAGATGGGACTACCACATTCCACCCGACCGTAGAATGGTTGAGCCAAATCTCTCTTCAGCCATTTACCCCCATGCCATATTCCAAGCATGAATGTGGGATCTCAAGAACACATCAATCAAAACTCATCTAGGGCTTCTAGAGGACCATCCACCTCAACCCATAAAATAGTGATTCCACCTCACAATCAGACATCACCAAAAACTATCATTAGATTGGTCTCCATCCAATCCTTCCAGGGCTTCTAGAGTGTTTGTCCAACCAAGGCTTCCAGAACTAGTAACTCAACTCACAACTTATACAGGGGTTCTAGAGCGTTTGTCCAATAAAGGCTTCTAGGACTAGTAACTCAACCCACCAAGGGCTTCCAGAGTGTTTGTCCAACCAGGGCTTCCAGGACTAGTAACTCTACCCAAGTTGTTACAGGGATTCCAAAGTTTTTGTTCAACTAGGACTTCGAGGAATCATCAATGTAGCTGCTGATTCTGATGCCTTCTTGCACTTTCTTTCTCTTCCTTTTCCTTCTTGCTCAAAGAATCCAAGTATGCCACACCCTCCAAGGGTGGTCCAAGAAAACTCCTAGTATCCAAGAGTATGAGAGAGAGAGAGAATAATGAGAGAGATCCAAAACTGAATTGACAAAAGGTTACCAACTGATCCTTAGAATCCTTTTTATGTATGAGGCCTCTATTTTCTTCATTTTCTATTATTTTCCTTCATTTTCCTCATCACATGAAACCTATGACCTTTCACCTCCTTTTTCTCCTAATTTCCATTATTTTCATAATTAAATGTGCCAAAATGCCATTTTAATTCCTTAGCCATTGCCTTTGCCAATTTCCTTAGCCATAAACAGTCAAATGAAATTATCCACTTGTTGAAATTTTCATGAATTCCCATAGAGAAGCTAAGTTCTTAAAACTTGGTTTAAGTTATGTGTTTATCAAGTTGGAGTTGTTGTTATAGGATATTAAGCTCTAATGCTTCCTTCCTTCTTGTATCAATTTTGTAAATACATTCATCTCTTTCCAAGTTATTTGTAATGGAAGATTTTAGGATATTATAACATGAAGAGATAGGTAAGTTCAATTTTTTAATGTAATGTGAGATTGAAGTATGCTTTTTATGTGACTTTATGATCCGTAAACTTTCATGGATATTCCATAGGACAGTTCGTCACTACATATATGATAAAATTATATTTAAAATATGAAATTTTAAAATATTACCATTTTATTAGATTTATGTATTTGTAGATTTACTGTTAATAGTGCATGCATGTGAATGAAAATTATGTGAAAAATAGAGAACTGAAAAATAGAAATATCACACACATTTAACACAAGATACGTTATGGGAAACCCTTATGGGATAAAAACCCAGCTAGAAGGTGAGGTTGCTTTGCTCTCTTTCTATGGATGGAAATATGGTTGCGAGTACAAAGAATTATGGCATGTGGTCCGTGGGCTACTACAATGAAAAAATCCTCTTTTTGTGCTCTATCTCCTATCCCTCTAGGCTATTCTTGCTTAGCTATGGAAAAAATGCACTCGAAACAATGGAACCCACTTTCCTCCTAATGGCCCAGTTATAACACAACTCAATAGCCTACTAGTGGTTAGGTTTGACTACCTCAACTCTTAACCAGAGTTACAATATAGACTCTTTTAGAGTCTTATACATCATAATCATTTGGTTATCCCCTTTTTCATGAATAATGGGGGCTAACATGGCATCCCCTCGAATTATGGTGCTGAAATAGGAAGGTCAATTTGTGAGTGGCATAAATTTTGCATACAAACTCTGGTTGACGTGGTTCTTGCATCGTTGGAAAGGTATTTTTGTGTAGAATTTCATGAACAAGTGTTGTGTTAAGGTGGGAAATATTTACCCCAAAAAAATGTGTTTGATGCCTCAAAATGCTCCTGGAAGGTTTTAGAACCTGATTTTCCAAACTGGGCCTTGCCGGTAAAAACGGTCCTTTGAGGTGATTCCTCTGCTTTTTCCACTCTGAAATCATTGATATGGATGAAAAACAATATAATGATCCAATATAAATCATACCTCCCCATTTTGGGAGGTTTTTGGTCCCAAAAGCTTTTATCGAATGAGGTAAGGAAATTTTTCCTCCACCTTCTCTCTCGTGTACCATTTAGCTTTTCCTAGGAGTTGTCTCTTCAACCCAATCCACCAAAGGTCATGATGACCTTGTCTTGTAGTTCTAGACCTCTTCTGCAAAATTGTATCTTCTGTCAACTTTACTTGAGCATATGGTGCCAAATCCTCCACAAAAGGTAGGACTAGTTCCTCTTATTGATCTAACATGGAAGGCTCATTGAGTTTCAATTTCTCTACATTCACAACTAAGTAAATGCACATATATGTGTAGAAATTCCCTGTAGATTCAAATTGCTAATTGTAATTTACTAAAACAATAGACTTTAATATACTCTAATCATCAGCGGAAATAATTAAACGAACATAAAATCATAAAGCATACAATAGAAATAATTCAATCAACACATTACACAATGATTTCCTAGGGAAAGCCACAACTAAAAACCCCTGCTATTTGTACATTGCATTATTTAGAAATTATGAGAAGATTACAATGCTTTGCTCAATCTTGAGCAACCTATGCATAATCTTTATCTGTCTCACAACTTCCAAGACAAGCCCAGGCCAATACTTAACCAAATTTTTCCTTGTCCAAGTCCCTATCTCATTGCATTGTTTCCTTGGGAATTAGCCCCTATTAATTAGGGAAATTCCCCAATTGGAATTGTGAAATCTATCCTATGCCTTCCTTTGGCCGCATCCAACACCTGTACAACTTTGATGATTATACAACTCATAGTACATTATCCCTAAACTCAAATCTCAACTGGGTAACTCTCTGATATGACATGCTTGAGTTATTTATGAGTGAATCATCAGTTAACTGGTTGAACACATGAGGCAACACCCCACTGTCTAACCTCTTACTAGTTCCTCCATTAGTTGGAACTAGTTTAATTGACCTTAACTCAGTTAAACTGAATTAATTAATTACAATTCAAAATAAACTAAACTAGGGCTCCTATAATGTAGGAGACACTATACATGACTCAAGTTAGACCCTCAAATTGAATTAACTAAACCAACTAAGTCAAATTAACTTAGTTAACTAATACAAGTTGTCATGTGATGTGGAATTACAGTCTTATTCCTAATTTAATTGAAGGACAAAATTAAATTAGGATTTTCTTGTTGCATTTTCAACACTCCCTCTAAACAAGAAAGGGATTATCTTCTACCTTGATCCTGCCTCTATGGAACTCAAATTTTCCTCTTGACAGTGCCTTAGTCAAGATGCCTGCATCCTACTCTTCTGTAGGAATGAACTCCATCAACATGATTCTTACTTGCACACAATATCGTAGATGGTGATACCAAATGTCAATATGCTTGGACCGATCATGAAAAAATGGGTTCTCAGATAGTTTGATACAACTCTCATTGTCACAGTAAATCACTATAGGATCCATCTGCTGACCAAATAACCCAACAAGGATCTTCCTCATCCAGATAGCCTCACAAGTTTCTTGACTAGAATCCATGTACTCTACTTCTGCTGAACTGAGTGCAACTAATCTCTGCTTCCTGCTGTACCAAGAAAAGGTTTCTAACCCAATACTAAAGATTCCACCTAATGTTCTCTTCTTGTCAAATGGAATCCCTACCCAATCTGCATTTGTGAAGCCTTGAAGATTCACTCCCTCTATCCATTTGTACCAAAGACCAAACTGAGTGGTGCCTCTGGGGGTATCTCAACACATGCTTAGCTGCCTTCCAATAGAGTTTGGTTGGATTAAACATTGCTTGAGTAAGTTGGTTAACTACAAAACATATGAATGGTCATGTGTTCATCAAATAAATAAGTGAACCCACAAGCTATCTGTAAATAGTAGCCTCCACTACTTCACCTGAAGTATCATATTCCTTCCTCCAATTTTCTGCTAGATGAGTCTCCATGGGTTTTCTACTCTCCATGTCGAACTTATTCAATATCTCGTTGGCATACTTTCCCTGAGAGACAAACAATTCCTCATCACCTTGCTATACTTCCATACCAAGGAAATAATGCATGAGCCCCATGTCCTTCATCTCAAATTCTCTTGCAAGATCCTCTTTGCAATATTTTACCAGCTTCTCATCACTTGTTAGATTTAAATCATCGACATATAATAATATAATCAACAAGTTACCTTAAACCACAATATGGTAAAGGTTCGCATTTGCTTCACTTTTGGTGAAGCCCAAACTAGTGAAATAATTGTGAATCCCGATGTACCAAGAATGAGGTTCTTGTTTCAATCCATACAATGCTCACTTGAGTCTGCACACATGTGACTTTCTATTGAAGGTCTCAAATCCTTCCAGTTGCTCAATGTACACCTCTTCCTCAATCACACCGTTGAGGAATGTTGTATTCACATCCGTCTGATGTATCTTCCACCCCATTTGTGCTGAAAGTGCTAGAATAGATTTGATTGAAGAGTACCTTGCTACTGGAGAAAAGGTCTCTTCGTAATCAATTCCCTCCACCTGAGAGAACCCTCAGGCCAAAAATTTGGCCTTTTTTTTCTAGACTCCCATTTGCTGCTTGCTTTACCTTGTAAATCCATCTGGAACTCACCACTCACTTTTCTGCTAGTCTTGGGTCTACTTCCAAAACACTTTTTCTGATAATGGAGTCATACTCCTCTACCATGACATCAACCCATACTATTTTCTCCACTACTTACTCGAATGAGGATGGCTCAATCTCTAGACTCTTACTCACCAAAGCCATGTAGCTAGTGTACCAATCTTGTGACCTCCTCTTCCCGCATTGTGATGTGGGTGCTCCCACATTCTCTTTAGCATCATGCATCAATATGTCAACCTCTATGGTGTGTTTCCTTCTATCTCTAGAAGTCTCTGCATGAGTGGGTGCTTCCACTTTCTTCTCCTCTGCATGTGGCTAGTCCACATCATCCAAAGGTTCTTCCTTTGGAGCTAAAATTTCCTCATGTGAATGTAAATAAAGCTCCCTCTCAAGGGAATATATCATGGCCTTCTCTTCATCGAACTTCACATCTCTACGAAGCAATGTCATCCTATGAGATGGAAGGTACACCCGATATTTGTGAGGCGTATCAATGTACCCCACAAATATGCCTAACTCAGCAGTTGGCTCTAGCTTTTTCCTTGCATCCTTGGAAACATGACAATAAATTGATGAACCAAAGATCATGATGTGTGCCACATCTAGTTTCTTACCTGGAAAGGCTTCTTCTAGTGTACTCATCCTGAGAATTCGATGAGGACTTATTTTCTTCACATATACAAATTGTGTTGCATTCTTTAACCCATAAGTGCAACAGTAGGCCTTGATCATGTAACATCACGCATGCAGCTCCCACAATACTTATGTTCTTCCTTTCAACCACCACATTCTATTGTGGGTTATGGGGTGCTATTAACTCCCATTGAATTCCTTCTAATGCACAAAATTTCTTGAATTCATTTGACACATATTCTCCATCGTTATCTCTCCTAAGAGCCTTCACTTTCATGCTAGTGTCTTTCTCAACAAGTGCTTTAAATTCACAAAATTTAGAGAACGTTTGGTCTTTCTTCTACATAAATAAAATTCAGCACTTACATGAGAAATCATCTACAAATATTACATAATACATGTGCTTGGCCATGGAGGCTGTCAAGAACGGTCCACACACATCTGAGTGAAATATTTCAAGGATCATTTACGCTTGACTGTCCTTATCATGAAAGGTGGCTTTGGTGTACTTCCCCAATGTACACCCTTTGCATGTATCTCTCTACTCTAGTGTACCCTTGGGAAGTCCTATAGAAATATTCTACATGATATTAAAAGCTCCATGGTGCAAGTGACCCAATATTCTATGCCACAACTCCCTAATGTCTTGGCTCTGCACCTTCTCTTATTTTGTACTCAAAGAAGCACAGTCTTCTACATCCAATTTGTAGAGGTTATTCACCAAAATCTCAATCTTCTTCACTTGTCCTAAGGCTATGTGACGAAGGAAAGCCTTTCATTTGTTAAATATCACATTATAGCCATGGTCCTCCAACATAGAAATTGAAACCAAATTCTTCTTCAAACCCAGAACATACATGACATATTTTAATGTGAGAGGAGAACTAAACTCCCTTTGAAAGGTAACAATATTGATGTCGGTTGTGCTATACCTTCCATCATCCCCCATTTTGATGTGCTTCTGGAGGTCCTTCTCCTCCAAGTCACTGAAGAATTCTTTGTTGTTAGTCATATGGAATGAGGCTCCACTATCCAGATACCACACTGATCTGAATTGGATCCATAAAAAACTGTCAAAGAACCATGACTGTATCAGGTCGGGACAAATCTCTAAAGAATTCCAAAACAACGATCAAAAACACCCTGAACCAGTGGCAATGGCAGCCAGTGTGGAACAACGAGGACCTCAGTCAAAGAGCACTGACCGAGGCCCATGGAGACTGTGCAGGAGGTCAAAGTAGCCCCTGGGAGGCCTGGATCGGGAAAATAAGGAGGCTTTTTATGCATCGCTAGGCGAACAGGGCCGTAATGGAGGAAGCCCGAGCACATGGACACATCGGGAGCCAGAGAACCGCGGGCGAAAAGGCAAAAGTGCTAAAAGGACAAAGGTGGGACCCATGCTCTGGAAACCAGTGGTATTGATCGGGGTGCCTTCAAACAGTAAATGGTTTTGGATGGAAGCGGAGCGATCCCACTCAACAATCGACATGTGGCAAGCAGAGGTGATAGAAAACCGTCGTTGATCGCGCGCTAATGGTCGAGCAAGTCAACCGCATGAAATGTGCATATGGTGTCGAATCTGGAGGCCCCAGATCTAACAGTTGAGATCGCGCCCGATGGGAGAAGCGGAATTGACAAGGGATTAAGCCGCGTTTTAGAAATATTTGAGGTCCATTTGACCACCACAGTGGAGGAATATTGCATCCATGATGTAACTGAAGAAACGAACTGACGAAAAAGGCTAGAACTGCTTAGAGGAGGACATGTGGCCACTCCTTGCGAGCTGATGATGACGCCAAGCTAGGGAACTCCAAGTGTAGCTACAGAAGGGGAATTGACAGAGGTGGAAGAGGAACCGAATAGACATGGAAACGAATGGCTTCAAAGCCATGAATAGAGACAGAATACATAGTGAAGGGAAGTCAGTCAGTCAGATAACCCCGAGAGGAGGACTGAACATAGAGAGATAGAAACCAGAGAAGAAGGCAGTAAAGCAAAGCAGAAGAAGATAGAGGGCCGAACTAACCAAAGGCAACATCGAGCACCAGAAGAGCTTGAAAGATTCAAGCCATCCCACAGAGGATCTGTCCGGGCTAAGCACCACATTGGGCTCTTTCCATTGTAGACCAGAAGGTCACAGAGCTGGTAGGCAAGCGAGTCTGTGCACTCCAGTGGCTTGGGGAATCCAAGAACCACCCTACCAAGCAAACCTGCTTCAGGAGAACTCACATTGAGTCCCTGCATTGTAATTCTCTGCTTAAGACACAATAAAACAAGGCCACCACTGAAAGCTGGACTGGAGATGTAGCCCTAGAGAATAGGGTGAACTCCTTATTAATTTCTTGTGTTCTTGTATTTGCTTACTGTATTTCTCTATTTTCTTTCCATTTAAATGTCTGTGTATTGGCAACCTGATCGATCCATTGCTTAAATAACATAGACACACACCAGCACATGAGTCTGTAATACCTTTATTCAATAAATCTTTACCTGATGTCACTCATAGGGTGATTATTAGATCAAGTGGTATTAGAGCTCTAGGCTGTAAGGTTAGACAAGCTTTTGTTGGTTTAGCTGTTGAATGCTCACTAGATCAAAGCTCAAATTAGGAGAAGGAGAGTTGGTGGAAACTAATCCTGAAATTGGTAAAGTCTATCCTTGGAAGACAATGTCAGAGGAAGGTTTTGTGGGGTCAGACTCTCAATTCATAGAAAGTTTCCTAGATATAAAGTCTATGGTAGAAGAAATGTACAAGGACTTTAGAAAGCATAGGAATGAAGACTCCTCAGGTTATAAACAAGATAAAGAAGAAGATGAGTCTCACTTCCATGGCCACTCCAAAGGAAAGGGGAAAGAGGAAAGCTTTTTCACACCTCCTAATAGCCCTGTGCATAATAAGAAAGCATCTTTGATTAAGCTAGATGTTAAATTTGATTTTCCTATATATGATGGAGAGATAAATGCTGAAAAGTTGGACAATTGGATTAGAAAAATTGATGTGTATTGCAGGGTACAGAACATAGACTCAAAAAAGAGTAAGATTCAGTTGGCAAGCCTACACCTAGGAGGGACTGCCTTGGTTTGGTGGGAAGGCAGAACCCAAGCTGATATGAAAAGACATGGTAAGACCATCTCCGTTTGGAGTGAATTTGTTGTTGCAATCAAAAAGTAGTTCTATCCATTGGCCTACATGCAACAAGCCATGATGAGTTGGCAAACTCTTCAATAGTTAAAAGGGAAAAGTGTGAAAGGGTATACTCAAGAATTTAGAAAGAGAGCATTGATGTTGGGTATCTCATTAGACTCACCAGAGACTCTTTTGAAGTACATTGGTGGTCTACACAGCTACATGAGGCATACCATCCTTATGTTTAATCCCACTAGTATATATGAGGTATCTATACAATCTACTCATCTAGAAGCTAGAGGAAAGAATGGAAATCCAGAATTTGGGGGACCATCCCAACCCACTGTAAGCAAGAGAAAGGAGAAAAGAAAGCAAAAGTGGAAAGCAAGGAAGGCTAACACTGCACAGAAAAGCAAAGCTTCATGCACTCACTATAAAAAGGATGGGAATGATGATGAGCATTGTTGGATTCTGCATCCAGAGCTAAGACCTAAGAAGTCCAAGTGCAAGAAGAAGAAGACTGTTGTAGTTATTCAGAAAGATTTGGGGTCAGACTCGGGAGATGAAACAACTATAGCAGCCACATGTATAAAAGGTAAGAATTATGAAGCATATACTAGTAATTCTGCTCAATCTGTTATTGATGAAGAAAATGAGAGAAAAAGACATGAGCTTTTCCATATTCGAGTTATTTCCAAAAATCAAAAGATTGATACTTTGTTTGATAGTGGCTCACAAGCAAATCTAATTTCTAAAGCAATTGTAAAGAAACTAGGATTAGCAACTACAACTCACAAGAAACCATACCCATTAGTATGGTTGAATGATAAAGCACAAGTACAAGTGACTAGACAGTGCAAACTCAAGTTTTCTTTTGGGTCAGCATTTGTAGATGAGGTTGAGTTAGACATAATTCCTTTAGATATATGTGGAATTGTTTTAGGAAGTCCTTACTTGTATGATAGAAAGGCTATTTTCTATAGAGATGAGAATAAGTATCTGCTTGTTAAAGATGGAATCGAATACTTTGTAAGAGCTCATAAGCTCAAGAATAATTATACTCTCATAAACTCAGGGCATATGGAAAGAATGATAAATTCATGCAAACAATTCTTACTGATGGTTTTAAAGGAAAAGAAACCTGATAAAACCAATGTATTTGAGGGCTGTAATGCCGAACAACAAGCTGATATAGAAAAGGTTGTTTCAGAGTATGATGTCGTGTTTCAAGAACCTAAAGGTCTACCACCCAAAAAGGGAATAGTACATGATATTATTTTGCAGCAAGATGTCCCATTGCCTAACATTGGGATGTACAGGTTGTCTGCTTTAGAGAATGATGAAATCAAGAAGCAGGTGTAGGAGTTTCTCGAGAAAGGGTTCATTAGGCCTAGCACATCACCATGTGTGTCACCAATCATTTTGGTGAGAAAGAAAGATGGCTCGTGGAGAAAGTGCATTGATTACCGAGCACTGAATAAGATAACAATAAAAAATCGTTATCCCCTTCCTCACATAAATTATCTCTTAGATCAATTGAAGGAAGTTGTTTATTTCACCAAGCTGGATTTGCACAGTGGATACCATCAGGTCAGAGTTGCAGAGCAAGATGCATGGAAGATTGCTTTCAAAACAAAGCAGGGATTGTATGAATGGCTAGTTATGCCTTTTGGCTTAACTAATGCTCCTGTTACTTTCATGAGATTAATGAATGATGTACTCAGGCCTTTTCTTGATGATTTTGTTATTTTGTATTTGGATGACATTCTGATTTTTAGTAAAATGTGGGAAGAACATTTAAAGCATGTTAAGCAGATATTAGATGTTTTGAAAAGAGAAAAAATTTATGTTAAACTCTCAAAATGTGAATTTGGCAAAACATCTCTAAACTACTAGGGTCATATAGTAGGGGGAGGTGAATTGAAAGTAGATCCCTCTAAAGTGACAGTCATTGTGAACTGGCCTAAACCCGGGTCTGCTACAGAAGTAAGAAGCTTCGTAGGAGTAGCACAGTATTGGAGGAAGTTCATTTCTAACTTTTCCTCAATTGCATCTCCCTTACATGCTTTAACAGGATTGAATAAGGTGTTTCAGTGGGGAGGCAAACATCAGAAAGCCTTCGACACCTTGAAAGAAAAGATTATTACATCACCTGTACTAGCACTGCCAAATCTACAAAGACCATTTGAGATCCAAACTGATGCCAGTGACTATGCCATGGGAGCAGTGTTGACACAACAAGGTAAACCCATATGTTATCATTCTGAGACTTTTAATCCTGCAGTAGTTAACTATCCTACATATGATAAAGAATTGTATGCATTACTTCAGAGTGTGAAAAAGTGGAAACATTACTTAATGGGCAAAGAGATAGTAATACATATTGATCATCAACCACTTCAATATCTACACTCCCAAACTAAGTTGTAGCAATCAAGACATTACAGGTGTATTGGTTTTCTACAACAGCTTGATTTAGTCATCAGATATAAAAAGGGCATGCATAACAAGGTTGCAAACATGTTATCTAGACCCATTAGAAATGCATCTACCATACTTAAGCATAATTCTGTGCTACATGAAAGCTACATAGAACAATATGATCAGGATATGGAATTTAAAGATGTATATGCAAATTTGAGTCAAGGCAAAAGAGTAGAAGAATTGGAATATCACATGAAGGACCGAATCTTATATCATTGTGTGAATCTCTGCATTCCACAAACTGAAAGGATAAAGATACTTAGGGAAGCACACACTTCTCTGATATCAGGTCACTTTGGGGTAAGTAAAACAGTTGCACAGCTGCAAAGATTCTGCTATTGGCCAAAAATGAATGAGACAGTTTCTAGATATGTGAGAGGGTGTGCCATGTGTGCTAAAAGCAAGCCCAGCAATAGAAAACTAGGCTTGTACACTACATTGCCAGTTCCTTCTCACCCTTGGGAAAGTGTTTCCATGGATTTTGTTGGAGGACTGCCTAAATCTAGGAAAGGTCATGATTATCTATATGTTGTTGTGGCTAGGTTCAGCAAGATGTGTATTTTGATACCTTGTAGTAAACTGATTACAGCTGAACAAACTACAAAATTATTCTTTCAACATGTATGGGTTCATTTTAGATTACCCACTTCCATTGTATCTGATGAAGACACCCGATTTGTGGGGAAGTTTTGGTCTAGTCTGTGGGAACTGATGGATACCAAACTGAAGACAAGCACAACTTCTCATCCACAAACAGATGGATAGACAGAAGTAGTAAATAGGATGATGATCTAGTTACTTAGAGGATATTGCAGTGAACATCCTAAGTTTTGGGATGAACACTTGTTTTATGTACAACATGCTTACAACAGAGCAAAACATTCTTCTACACAAAGATCTCCTTTTGAGACTTGTTTTGGTTTCACACCAAGGTCTCCTTTGGATTTTGTCTTTAGTAAAGGTACCATGGTTGATGGACACAATGATGTGGACAAGGCAACTAGATTCATTGAACAGATCTAGGAGATCCACCAGGCAGTACAGGAACAACTGGAAAAGAGCCAAGCCAAGTACAAGGCTAGGCATGATAAGCATCGGATGGAGCATAATTTTCAAGTTGGAGACCAAGTCTGGCTGTATATCAACAAGGAGAGGATGCAAGGTGAAGTTAAAAAGCTAAAACCTATCAGGTATCGAACCTTCAGGATACTTGAGAAGATTGGTGAAAATGCTTTTCGCCTTGATCTACTAGCTTACATGCACATCTACTCAGTCTTAAATGCAGATTGCTTGAGATTGTTTGAACCTTCAATGATTGAGGACCCTGAAGAGCAGAGTCAATTGACTTCTACTGATGACCTGCTACCTGAATATCTTAATGAGTTGCAGGAAGACACAGTGATGGATAGGAAGGTGAGGACGACGTGCAAGGGAGATGTTGAGTACCTCAAGATTAGGCTCAAAGGTTCAAAGCCAAGCAGTGCAAAGTGGATTGAGATTGGACAAGTGAGAAAACAATACCCTCACTTAGTCAATGCTTGAAAAGCAACTTTTAGTGGTCCAAAATATTTTTTAGTGGGAAGGCCGTGATTTGAATTGGAACCATAAAAAACTATCAAAGAACCATGACTGTATCAAGTCAGGACAAATCTCTAAAGAATTCCAAAAAAGTGATAAAAAAACACCCTAAACCAATGGCAATAGTAGCCAGCATGGAATGACGAGGACCTCAGTCAAAGCACGCTGACCGAGGCCCATGGAGACTGCACGGGAGGTCAAAGTAGCCCCTGGGAGGCCCGAATCGGGAAAATAAGGAGGTTTTTGATGCGCGATTAGCACTTACAAGGCCGTGATGGAGGAAGCCTGAGCACACAAACGCATGGGGAGCTGGAGAACCACAGGTGAAAATGAAAAAGCGCTAAAAGGACAAAGGGAGGACCCACGCTCTGGAAACAGGTGGTATTGATCGGGGTGCCCTCAAACGGTAAATGGTTTTGGATGGAAGTGGAGTGATCCCACTCAACGATCAACGCGTGGCAAGCAAAGGTGAGAGAAAACCGTCGTTGATCGCACTCTAATGGTCGAGCAAGTCAACCTCACGAAATGTGTGTATGGCATCAGATCTGGAGGCCCCAGATCTAATGGTTGAGATCGTGCCCGATGGGAGAAGCGGAATCAACAAGGGATTAAGCTATGTTTTAGAAATATTTGAGGTCGTTTGATCGCCATAGTGGAGGAAGACTGCATCCATGATGTAACTGAAGAAATGAACCGACGAAGCAGCTGGCGCCGCTTAGAGGAGGACATGTGACCACTCCCTGTGAGCTGATGATGACGTCGAGCCAAGGAACTCCATGCGCAGCTACAAAAGGGGAATCGATAGAGGCGGAAGAGGAACCGAACATACATGGAAACGAATGGCTTCAAAGCCATGAACAAAGACAGAATACACAGTGAAGGGAATTCAGTCAGTTAGAGAACCCCGAGAGGAGGAATGAACATAGAGAGATAGAAACTAGAGAAGAAGGCAGTAAAGCAAATCAGAAGAAGACAGAGGGATGAGCTGACCAAAGGTAGCATTGAGCACCAGAAGAGCTTGAAAGATTCAAGCCATCCCACAGAGGATTTGTCCGGGCTGAGCACCACATTGGGCTCTTTCCACTATAGACCAGAAGGTCACAGAGCTGGTAGGCAAACGAGTTTTTGCACTCCAGTGGCTTGGGGAATCCAAGGACTACCCTGCCAAGTAAACCTGCTTCAGGAGAAGTCACATTGAGTCCCTGCATTGTAATTCTCTACTTAAGACACAATAAAACAAGGCCACCACTGAAAGTTGGACCGGAGATGCAGCCCTGGAAATAGGGTGAAGTCCTTATTAATTTCTTGTGTTCTTGTATTTTCTTACTGTATTTCTCTGTTGTCTTTCCATTTAAATGTCTATGTATTGGCAATATGATCGATCCGTTGCTTAAATAACATATACACACACCAGCACATGAGTCTGTAATACCTTTATTCAATAAATCTTTACTTGATGTCACTCATAGGGTGATTATCAGATCACACACACTACCCATCACCGATGTCACCATACAATTGATGAGCGTGAAATCCAAATCGAATTGTGAAGCAAGAGTTTCACCTGTCGCTCCTCCCGAGGGCTTCTTTTCGGCCTTCTTGTTTGGACACTTCATGCCATAGTATCCGAACTCATGAATTTAATCTTCAACAATTCCTTCTTCTTGTCGCCCTGACTTGAATTTTATTTGGAATGGGATGACTTCCCTTTTTCTTTCTTCACCTTTCCAACTAAGGCATAATTCTCCTCATCATCATGCTTGGATGAGGATCCATCTATGGTGTTCGGCTGAATCTCTTCTTACACCAAGTCGGACCACAAACACTCCTAATCTAGTAGCTTCTCCCTTCCATTTGCCAAATCCTGGTAGTTGTGCTAGCTCTTGGGAAGGCCTAGAAGTGCTAGGCTAACTAGATCATCTTTAGCAAATGTAACACCAACACTTCCAAGATCATCCTAACATTGGGTGAACTTGGTCGAGTACTTTGGTTTGTGTCACCCTTCTGCATCTTGATTTTTCTGAGCTTGTCCTTCAGTGCCAGCTTCTTGTGGTCATTATTGTTTTGCAATAGGTCTATGAAGTCCTTCCACATTGCATATGGAGTCTCCTTACCGTGGAAGTTTGAGATAATATGATCTTGAACTCCTTCTAGGATAATCGTTCTCTCCTTTGCAACACATTTTGTCCACCTTTTCAGATCTTGAGAAAATGTTGTTGGAGCCTTAGGAATATAAATATCTATGAATTCCTTCAGCTCGTTGTCTTCCAACAAGACCTCCAACTTGTCCTTTCAAGCAATGTAGTTCGAGCTACCCACAAGGGCATATTCGAGTCTCAATTCGTAGAATGAGATTCTGCTCACTCTGAATAATGATACTATAAATTTGATTTCACATGCAAAAGACAAACTTGCATTCTCCCCTTCTAGAGTGATTTATGCTCTGATACCATGTAGAAATTCTTGGTAGATTCAAACTACTAATTCTAATTTACTAAAACAGTAGAATTGAATCTACTCTACTTATCAGCGAAAACAATTAAAAGATCACGAAATCACAAAGCATACAAGAGAAATAATTAAATCAACACATTACACAATGATTTCCTAGGGAAAGCCACATCTAAAAACCCCTTCTATCTGTATATTGAATTAGTTAGAAAATATGAGAAGATTATAATGCTTTGTTTAAGCTCGAGCAACCTCTGCACTAGCTCTATCTATCTCATAGCTTCCTAGACAAGCCCAAGCCAATACTTAACCAAATTTTTGCTTGCACAAGTCCCTATTTCCTTGCGTTGTTTCCTTGGGAATTAGCCCCTATTAATTAGGAAAATTACTCAGTTGCAATTGTACAATCCATCATATGCCTTCCTCTGACTTCATGCACCACCTGTAAAATTCCGATGATTATACAATTGATAGTACATTGTCCCTTAACTCCATTACCAACTAGGTAAATCTCATATCTGACAAGCATGATTTATTTATGAGTGCATCATCAGTTAACAGATTGAACACATGAAGTAACACCCCATTATCTAGCATCCTACTAGTTCCTCCATCAGTTGGAACTACTTTAACTGACTTTAACTCAGTGAAACTGAATTAATTACAACTCAAAATAAACTCAACTAGGGCTCCTATAATGTAGGAGACACTCTACATGACTCAAGTTAGACCCTCAAATCGAATTAACTGATCCAACTAATTCATATTAACTTAGTTAACTAATATAATTTGTCATGTGATGTGGAATTACAATTTAATTCCTAATTTGATTCAAGGACAAAATTAAATTAGGATTTTCTTGTTGCATTTTCAGCAATATTATGGTAAACTGAGTCAATAGGCATTATCACCCACCTTTTACAGTATCTCGAAGGGACCATACCTCAGAACCGTGATTTTCTCACTAGGCCCTTGTAACCTCTCCTTGTTCAACTATAGCCATACTTTGTCTCCCACCTTGAAAGATTTCTTTTTTCTATGTTGATCATGCCTCACCTGATATTTATCCTGTGAAATATGTGATGCCTCTTGTACCTATAGATGTATCTTCGTGATCTTCTCTACAAAATTCTTAGCCCTCACGGTGTCTCCTATAAGATATTCCCTCACTCTTTCTTTCTTCCCATATGTAATGTCCAAAGGTGAAGGTGACAAATATCCAAAACAAGCTTCAAATGGGGACTTTCTTGTAGAAGTGTGGACTGCTATGTTGTAAGAATGTTGTATGTATACTATATTTTCATCCCATGCCTTCGAATGCTTCTAGTTGTATCTGCTCAGAAGTTGCACCAAATTCTTGGTGACTACTTATGTTTGTCCATCTGTTTGTGGATGGAATGTCATAGATCTCTTCAACTTCATGGCCATCTTCTCTGATAATTTAGTCCAAAATTTAATAAGAAATCTTGTATCCCTATCTAAAACGATTCTCCTCGGTATCCCAAAGGGAACACAAACATGTCTGAAGAACAATTTCACTGCTTCTTAACCACTGATGGTTTTTTACAAGGCATCAGAACATGCATCTTGTTGAACCTGTCAACTACCATGAATAGGTAGTCATGTCCCTTCCTGGTGGTTGGTAAACCTCCCACAAAATCCATGGAAATTGTTTCCCAAGGACGAGTAGGTACAGGTAAGGGAGGATATAGACCTTGTTTCCTATTCCAAGGCTTGTTGGTACAACTTTAAAGCCTGCATCCTCTTATGAACCTAGCTACCGTCTCTTGCATCTTGGGCCAATACACATACCTCTGAGAGTTGGCCACGGTCTTCCCTACATCAAAGTGCCTTGCAACCTTGAAGGTGTGAGCCTCTCTAATAAGTTGCAATCTCTCACCTTTAGGAACACATAGGTTATCCAACTTGTAGAGTAACCCATCTTAGAAATGATAGTCAATGGTGTTGTTGTGATCGTGCACACGAATCTGACTCTGCAACTAGTGAAACACCTCCTTGAAGTCCTCATCCTTTGAATATGCCTCTCTCTATGCATCATGGGTGAATGGATCCATGTGCATAAGAGTTCCCAAAGTTGTGATCTTTAGTGTGAGTGGCCTTGAAAGCATGTAGACCAACTTGTTTGTGCTTCCCTTCTTGTACTTTATCACCAAACGAAATTGTTGTAGAAACCCCATCCACTTGTAATGAATGGTCTTTTGTAGCTTAATTTGGGCCTACAAGTACTCTAGTGGCCAGCAATCTATGTGGATTACTATCTCCTTTCCCATTAGATAGCGCTTCCACTTCTTCATAGCTTGAACCAAGGGATAGAGCTCACTTTCATAGGTAGGGTAGTTAAGAAATTCCCCATGAAATACTTCGTAATGGTAGCATATAAGCATTCCTCCCTACATCAAGACTCCTCCCATAACATACCCACTTGCATCTTTCTCCACTTCAAAGGGATACTGCAAGTTTGGTAATGCAGGAATAGGTTCTCGACTAATTTTATTCTTTAGCTCCTTGAAAACCCTCTATGGAAACTTTCCCCACTGGAAATTCTAGCCACTTATTGTTATGGTGAGGAGTGGTGCTACTACCGCTGAGAATGAGGCTATGATTTTCCTCAAGTACTATGCTACCCCAATGAAACTCTTGAGATCAGAAACATTAGTAGGCACCAACCATTTCATGATGGCCTCCATCTTGGCAGGATCTATCTTCAATTCTCCTCCTACTATCACATACCCCATATACACCAAAGATTGTTCTGCAAACTCACACTTCTTGAGATTTTCTAGCAATTGGTGCTTCTTTAATGTCCCAAGAACTTGCGTCGAATGTTAGATGTGCTCCTCCCAAGTAGCATTGTATACTAGTATATCATCCAATTATACAATAACAAATGAATCTATAAAAGGGCACAGTACAACATTGATTAATCTCATAAATGTAGCGGGTGCATTACATAGGCCAAATGGCATGACTAACCACTCATACAAACCTTGCCTAGTTTTAAAGGTAGTCTTCCAAGTATCTTCTTCTTTGAATCGAACCTAGTGATATCTAGACTTTAAGTCCATCTTGATCAAGTATTTTTCTTGTTGTAGCTAATCCAACAGATCATCTATCCTAGGTAGGGGGTACATGTTCTTGAGCATGATTTTGTTCAATGCCCTGTAATCTGTACGTACACCTACCAAGTCCCATCCTTATTTGGCATAATGATGATGCGTGAGACACATGGTATTGTACTCGATCAAATGACACCCTGTTCCAGTAGTTGCTACAATTGTTTCTTCACCTCACTTACTTCTATAACAAACTACATGTACAACCCAATGTTTAGCAATGGGGAGTCCGAAAATAGTTGGATCTTGTGCTCCACTTCCCTCTTAGGTGGTAATGCTTTAGGCTCCCAGAATATATCCTTGTATGCATACAACAACTCTTCCAGTTATTGTTTCTGATTTTTAGTACACCCCTCCTGGGATGCCTTGCCCCTCACTCACTCTTCTACACGCTGATTTTCTCTTAAAACAATAAAACGTACTTCTTGCTGGAACTGATCAATTTCTTGGCTTGGTTGGCACTTACTAGTGAAATTTTCAACTTGCCTTTGTGCGCATTTATGAAGAACAATTTTTCATCCTTGGCGAGCATATGCTAGTTGGCTTTCCAAATGAATATTGCATCTCACACGTACATGTAGGGACACCCAAACACAACTCCACATACATTAACGGGAAACCCATCTAGTCCTACTTCATCAATAAAATCAACACTAATGACAAATCTAATTTTGCACTGTTTTGTTACTTGCAACTTTGCATCCTTATTTACCAATCCTAGTGGATATGGGTTTGGCTGATCATGACACTCCAACCCCAACTTCTTTACCAACTATGATGTAATGAAATTTTCTTTCAATTCTCAACCAAATAGAGCAACAATCTTCATCTCCTTAACTTGTATCTTTATATGGAAGAGTTTAGTCATTTCTTTCTCTTCCTATTGTTGAAGGCTACTCAGATTCAACTCCTTCTGCACTGACATACAAATGACATTCTCATCCACTTCTGAGATGCTTTCAGCTTGGTTGCTCGAAGTAGTGGCCACTAAATTCTACTTCTTATTGTATTTCTTATCGTTCTTCATGGTTAGCTCTAGATGCAAATTCCAACACTTCTTCTTTGTATGGTTATAAATGTTGTAGTGGTTTTTGGGATCTTTGCATGGGTCTATTGTGGTTGTTGTCATTTTATCTTTCCCCCCTTTTGCTTCTTCTTCCCCCCCTTAGAGTCATCTTATTGCTCCTTGATCCAGGAGGATCCAAGAGGATTGATCCAAGAGGATCTAGGAGGATTGATCTAGATCGTTCTCTAAAAAAGTGCCAGTGGCATGGTAAGAAGGCTAAAAAATCAAAGTGGTATAATCTGGGTAAACTTAATATCAGATCGAAGTGCTCATCATCCTAATTCCAATGGTATGAACAACACTCAAATCTGAGTTCATATGAAGAAGTTAGAGCAAGTCAAAGATGAAGTTTGACTTGGATAAGTGGCAGGAGGAAGTGACATGGAAAAAATATCAGTGAATGGGACAGCGCCAAGTAGCAGGCTGCCATTCATCCCGCATATTGCAGATCATAGAAGGAAGAGTTCAAGGCTTAAGAAAATTGGCCCCAGCACTATCGAGTTGTGATTTGCGATATCGCAATCGCAGATCTGAGGCAGTCGGAGTTAAAGAATCAACCCCAGAGCAAGCCAAGTTGCGATGCGATACATCGCAATCATAGATCGCAAGGAGGGAAGAGTTGAGGAATCGGCCTTGGTAGAGTCAGGTTGTGATGTGATATATCACAACCGTAGTTCGCAAAGGGGAGTAGTCATATGGGGTACCAACCTTGGTTCCCACCGATTGCGATTTTGCGATGAGGCTTTGGGACCTGATATATTATGTACTATGTTAATAGCACGTTGGGTCCATTATTATCGCAGGGAGCTTGTTGTAAATGCTTGCGTCTATATGCTGATGTGAAATGCCAATATTAAAAGTCGTTAGGTTAAATGTGCGTTTAAAGAAGTGTTTTCCATGTTTGAAAGGTTTGTTGTCATGTACTATGTAAGACCCAAGATTCTCTTCCTGAAACAAACCTGCTTCCTAATACTTTTCATCTGTTTGGAATTGCACAGGAATTGAGTTAGCCACCAAGTATATATATTGGAATATCAGCATAAGAAAAAAGGGGGAGAATGGCATAGAAGTTCAGAACTAGTGTACAATAGTAACCTAACCTGGCAGCAGGCTGAGACCTTGCCTTGAGCAGTAGGGAGGTTTTGAGAGGGTGCAGAAGCTTCATTTCTCTGAATTTGGTTTTTGGATAGGCAATTCTGAACGATTTTTCACCAGGAAGTCAATGGTGTTGTTTTTCTCTAGAGATAAGCTCTCCATTTGTCATCTATCTTCCAGATTGGAGGTATAAGGGTGTTATGTAAAATCTGCTTGTACTTCTCTCTTTTCATGCCATTTAATGAATGAAGGCCTCCCCACTATTGAGCAAGGCCCAGAGATGTAGTCCAAATTGGATGAACTTCGTAATCAAATCTCTGTGTCTTGATCTCATGCATGATTATGTCTCTTTTATCTTCGTTTTATATGCTTATGTTCCATGGTTTTTAAGTGCTCTGTTATATGTAATTCTGATGCATCTATAAGAAAAAAAATCCTGGATGAAGTGGTATCGGAGTACGGCTTAGTTGATGTGAATTGCATGAGTATGCTAACTAAAAAGAAGCCTCAAGGATGTGCATCACGAAGAGGAGACATGGCAGATGTTGAATATTGTTAGGAAGAGAAGAGGTCTTGTTGCTGTTAATAATTGTGAGTGTGAATAACCGAGTGTGCAGTCATGGAGAATGATAAAGAAATGCTTGAGACCTTCCCACGAATGTAATGGTGGACATCATGTATGAAGCATGTGAGAAGAGAAGAGAGGAGGAGATAGAGAGATCGGAAAATGATGCGGCATCCACATCTTTCAACGCTTATGCATCTTATTCATCGCCTTCCTCGAATGAGGATATTAACCAGAGACTTCAAGAAGAGAATGCTAAATTAAGAAGGCTAGTGCAAGAAGATAAAGAGGGGAAGCAATGACAGCAACTTTAGTTGTGAGCCACAGATGAGGCCCTGGAAAAATTGAAGCACAATGACCAGAATCTTTAAGCAAAGCTTGCTAAATTAAGGAGGCTTCTACAGGAAGAGAAAGAGGAGAAACAAAGCTTTCTATGCAAGTTACAAGCCAAGGATGAGGCCTTGGAAAAGCTGCAGCGTGACCCTAGTGAGGTAAAAAGTAATTCTTCGACTTTGTGTAGTTTTCTTGATGATGATTTCGTCATTTTTAAAAACCATACCACAGGAATTAGCTCCAAAATATTCATGCGAATGGGGTATGAGGGGAAGGGCCTTGACAATAATGGCCAAGGCATCACAAACCCCATCAAAGTAGAGGAATTACCCCGTCGGGTAGGACTTGGGTATGTCAGGAAGGAGGTTTCAGAATGTGCCAAAACAGCCAATGAACCATCAACGACAGATGATGAGAAGCCCTCATCAGTTCTTTCCAAATCGACAGTGGAGGTAAAAGATGTTGATTTCTCTTCAGTTTCGTCTTCACATGATATAATTTATGTTGGAACTATGGAAGTACCCATTACAGGGACAAACATGAGACTCCTTATCGAGATGAGGTACAAGGAAGAAGAAGGACTTGGTGTTGATAGACAAGGCATAACTCAACCATTGGAGGTTGAGAAAAGACCTCGATTTGTAAGGTTGGGATGCACTAAAGAACAATGCTCAAAGATGTCATAAGATTCCATGAAATTGTTGAAACCATTAAGGAAAGAGGATGATTTGAACACAGCACCATCAACCTATGGCATTATGCATTGCAGAGAAAGAGCTGAGGCAAGCTCTCATTTCTATGATCATACCAGAGACCAACAAGAATGGTATAACCACTCTTGGTATTCTTATGTTAATTTTTATTACAACCGTATTGTTAATAATGAATAAAAATCATGGCATAGAAGAACTTGTAATTTTTGTGGATTTCACAACCACGTGTTTGCTGAGTCTTGGAAAAGAATAGTAGCACAAAAAAGGATGAGGTGTGAAGGACCCTCTCAATAGCAAGCAAAGAAGAAGGTAAAGCAAATTTGGAGAAAGAAGGCTTATTGTAGTCATTGTGACAAAGGTGGTCATCAAAGAGCCACGTGTTGGAGGCTCCATCCAGAGCAACGTCGCAAGGACAAAGCATCTGTACATGAACCAGGTGAAACAATTGTTCGACCAGCAAATGTGCCACAAGGAGATGACCCATTCACTTTTATAAGTGACATATGGTTCTTCTAGGTGTGGTAGAATGTCATGGCCTTATTTTGTGTTGCATTATAAACTATAAAAGTGATGATGTGTTTTCCATCACTTGTTGCCGAAACAATGATGTTTGGCTTTATTTTGTGTTGCATTTTAAACTATGAAAGTGATGATATGTTTCCATCACTTGTTGAAGCAACAATAGTGTTTGGCCTTATTTTTGTAAATCATGTATTGCCATGATGACGTGTTTTCCATCACTTGTTGAAGAAACAATGATGTTTGGCCTTGTATTGATAACTGGAGTATTGTTTCCATTTTTATGTAAACTTAACCACAGAGTATGTGTTATAAACTCGTGGCAAGTATGGGATGCTTGGATCAATTTTTTTGGTCACATAGAGAAACATGTAATTTGCAAGATATTGTACTACAAGTTTGCAGGGGATGCATGTGTCGACTCATCGCTTATGGCTACGAAGGACAAAGGTGAAGGAGAAGGAAGGATGACCTGTTAGGACACTTGTGGTGCAAACAAGGTATAGAGAAGTTGCAGATTATTTAATTATTTTGGAGGACCAAAAGCTTCTCTTAGTGGGGAGGATTGATCCATGAGGATCCAAGAACATTGATTCAAAAGGATCCAGGAGGATTGATCTAGGTGGATCTCTAAAAAAGTACCAGTGACATGGTAAGAAGGCTCAAAACTCAAAGTGGTAGAATATGGGAAAACTTAGCATTGGATCGAAGTTCTCATCATCCTGATTCCAACGGTTTGAATGGAACTCAAATCTGAGTTCATATGAAGAAGATAGAGCAAGTCAAATATCAAGTTTTACTTGGATAGGTGGTAGGAGAAAGTGACGTGGAAAAACTCTCAGCGAATGGGGAAGCACCAAGTGGCAGGTTGCCATTGGTCTTGCATATCACAAATTGCAGAAGGAAGAGGTCGCGGCTTAAGAAAATTGACCCCAACACTACTGAGTTGCAATTTTCGATATCGCAATCGCAGATCGGAGGTAGTCAGAGTTAAAGAATTGACCTCAAAGCAAGCTAGGTTGCGATGCGATACATCACAATCACAGATCACAAGGAGGGAAGAGTTGAGGAATCGACCCTGATAGAGTTAGGTTGCGATGAGATATATCACAATTACAGTTCGCAAAGGGGAGGAGTCGTATGGGGTACCAACCTCGGTTCCCGCTGATTACGATTTTGTGATGACGCTTCAAGACCTGATATATTATGTACTGTGTTAATAGGCTGTCGGGTCTGCTATTATCACATAGTGCATGTTGTAAAGGCTTGGGTCTATACACCGATGGGAAACACTGATATTAAAATTCGTTGGGTTAAATTTGCAGTTAAATAAGTTTTTTCCATGTTTGAAAGGTTTGTTTTCGCATACTATGTGGGACCCGAGATTCTCTGCCTGAAAAAACTCACTTGCTAATACTTGTCATCTGTTTGGAACTTCTCGGGAATTGAGGACTTAGCCACCAAGTATATATATTAGACTATCAGCATAAGAAAAGAGGGGGAGACTAGCATAGAAGTTCAGAACTATTGTGTACAACAATAACCCGACCTGGCAGTAGGCTGGGACCTCGCCTTGAGTAGCAGGGAGGTTCCAAGATGGTGCAGAAGCTTCATTTCTCCGAAGTGGGTGTTTGGATAGGTGATTCTGCATGATTTTTCGCCATGAAGTCAGTGGTGTTGTCTGTCTCTACAATTGGGCTCTCCATTTTCCGTTTATCTTCTAGATTGGAGGCATAATGGTATTATGTAAAATTTCCTTGTACTTCTCTCTTCCATGCCATTTAATGAAGGAAGGCCCCCCCACTATTGAGCAGGGCTCGGAGATGTAGCCCAAATTGGATGAACTCTATAATAAAATCTTTGTGTCTTGATCTCATGCATGATCATGTTTCTTTTATCTTCATTTTATATTCTTATGTTCCATGGTTTTTAAGTCCTTTCTTATATGTAATTCTGATGCATCTATAAGAAAAAATATCCTAGTTCACTCCTTCTACTTCAATCCACTTTATTTTGCTCTCTTCATGCCTATGTTCTTTAGGTATTACGCCTGTACACAAGCCTCATACACTGATTTGGGCTTAAACAACATTACTTTCTCACACAGATGGTGGTTTCAACCCCCTAAATACTTAAGGAGTACATCTGGGTTCTTTGGGGAGATACCCAACATTATGGCCATATTTTTGAACTCTGTGGTGTACTCCTGCACGCTTTGCCCCAACCTTTTCCTGAAGTAGTGCCACTACATCCACTTGTCCTCTACGTACCCAATAGGGTAAAACTATGACTTAATGAGGGTTTTGAAGTCCTCCCACTTAATCATTGGTGGCTATCCCTCCAAACTCAGGGTCTTTGTGTGGCTCTCCCACCAATTCAAAGCATAACGCTCAAATTTCAGCCACACAAATGAGATCTTTTGTCCTTCCTCAATTTGGTGGATACTGAAATACACTTCCAGTTGTTGTAACCAATGGTTCAGCTTTAGTGCGTCGATCTCACTATGGTATGGTCTGATATCGACCTTTGCTTCCATTTTAAATAGGGGTTATGATTAATTCACAATAATCGAACTAGGTTGATCTTTTTTAGGTTTTAGACCTTGTTTTGCCAAACTGGGTCCCACCAATAAAAATGGCCCCATGAGATGATTCCTCCATTTTTTCCACTTTGAAAGCATCGAGATGGATGAAAAAAAACATAATGATCCAATATGGGTCACTTTATAATTTAATTATTGTGATGTTCACAACCATATCTTATAGGTAAGTGTTGTGAGAGTTCAAACATCTTCTTGGTATTAACAATAGTTGATCCATAGCTTATTACCCAATTGGTCCATGATATCTATTTAGAGAGCATGGAGGTTAATTTGGTGATGATTGATTCCAATATATATTCATGCAAGTATATTTAGAATTAATTAATTACTAGAGTGTCATGCATTGTTTCCCCCTTTAAGAGTTTAAACCACGTAAAATTTTGTGTAACAATTTCTATGTGAGTATTTTATTTTTGTCATTCACCTTGTGTGAATATATATTATTTTTTGAACGCTTTCTTGAGCCACAATGGTTGAATTCTCCTCTTCTCTCCAATCATGAAAGAAAGTCTATTAATGCTCCCACATGTAGACAAAATGAAAGGAACATTTTTTGTTAATATTTTTCCTATGGTATAAATGGAAAGTGAATTGATTTGATTTTCTTGGATTCAATGCTTAACATTGCAAATTCAATTTGATATTGTTGCAAAAATCTTTTTATTTTCAAAGGCTTTCTTGCATTTTTCATTGGGCTTCAAAAGAAAAATATAGTACACCCAACTTTGAAATAACATATATATTGTTTCATGCATGTCAGTGATTTGGAATATATTTGAATGTTATGCACAAAGTACAATGATATTGGTGTTTATCATAAGACCAATAATCTCTATTGGTTAAATAAAATTAATCAAATAAAACAGTTTTTTATAATATGGTTTCTATATTTGAACATGATGGAAATGAAGTACCAAGATCATCACATTATTTTTGTATATAAGGAGTTCTTGAACAATACATAAGTTAGGGTGTTGAATAAAGTTATGTTTCATATTGTAAATAATAGGGATTTTTAAAAAGTGATGTTCATCCTTAATATACTTTGAGTGATTTGGAGATTTTAATCCAAGAATTAGTTTCACTGGAGAAATCATGGGCATTGTTTTGAGTTTGAAAATAATTGTTTTTTATTTAATACACAATTTTTAAAAATAGTTTTGATTTGTAAAATTAGAAAACTAGGGAGAATTATCTCATTCAAAACTTCCGCCCATGAAAAATAAATTTGACATTCAAAACTTTTGCCCATGAAAAATAAATCTGACATGAGAAAAGCTATATTTCATTCATTTACAATATCTTCTTAATCCCTTATTTCCATGGTATTTTTGTTGCACAATTTATATATTTATAGGAGATTTACTTTATATCTTCTTCTTACACTACCAATTCTAACAGCACACTCTTTGCATCTAGCAAGGCAATTCTAGTTATACAATTGGTCAAATTTTAAGGCTAAATGTTGTCTAAACAATAAAAAAAACAAAACAAATTCATTATTACTTACTCTCTTTTAAGATAAGTTATACAATTGACACCCTTCTTTCTCCTCTATATCCTGAGCCATTTTGTGCACCATAATAAAATGAATTTTAGGTTAACAACCCAAATTATGTCTTCTTTGTGGATGGAACACGAAATTGTTAAATTCCAATTAGGCTAGCGCTATAAAGAAAAAAATATCTTTCTACACATTTTGTGCATCTTAACAAAATGAATTTTATATTAATAACCCCAATTATCTCTTCTTCGTGAATGGAACATGAAAATGTTAAATTCCAATTAGGTTAGCACTATAAAGAAAAAAATATTATCTTCTACACATTAATTTGATTATAGTTGGCAATGAGTTATATATTTATTATAATTGATAGCTCCTCTTTAAGAACATAAAATGTGAGCACAATCTATATTCTTGGAATTTTAATTCATCATTCCCCTCCCAACTCTCATAGCCCTTAGCATTTTGGAGAACAAATACATGAGTTTATTTTTTTGTTAAGAATAGTGTAAAATTCATAGTTACTTGAGAAACCCAAATTAGTTTAGTCTTTATGTAAAAAACAACTCTTATACAATTTTATGGCTTTCATTAACCATGTTTCAACCTTACCCCTCTAGTATATTGACGTTCTACTTCTTGGCTCATTAAATTTAAATCTATGCTTAGATCTATGTGCACAAATCCCACTTGTCATTTTGCAAAATACCTTGGTGATAGTAAAAAACAAAATAGAACAAACTCAAGAGTCTTGTTTTGTTCTACATAAATACACATTCTTTTTGGGTCCTTCATTTCTTTACTTGAATGCTAATGAAAGTGTCACACAACCACCTTCATTAATGCACACATTAAACATCCTCATCTAGTACTTATTCAAATTGTCAACAATCCAAACTATGTACCAATCACACATATAACAAAGTAAGTGGTAAATTAATCTCACTAAGGATAATATGGATTTAAACCATAAAAAAAAACACAACATTAGAAAACACACATATAAATATTTATAATATTAATTTTCAACATTAAGAATCCCAAGAAAAATATTCCAACTACAATACATATCTTTATAAAATAACAAAATACAACTATAAACATTGTTTACATTAATAATTAATGTTGAAAGATCTCTATAAAATCTCAAAAATTATATTTATATATGTACAACGCTACTTACAATGCAACATCCCAACGCAACACATTATATTGAACACATATAACAAAGGGCATTATAAACAAGGCTAACAACTACGATGTAGCATAGTCCCTATCTCTATAGTTATTTTTCTTGCATAGTGTTTTCTCAGTAACGATGTATTCGTTTTCCAATAATAAAATAAAATAAATACCTCCACACAATGAGCTAAGTTCCACACAATTGACTATAAGCTCTGCACAATGAGCTAAGTTCCACACAATAGGCTATAAGCTCTACACAATGAACTAAGCTCAGTACAATAGGCTATAAGCTCTACACGATGAGCTAAGTTCCACACAATAGGTTATAAGCTCCACACAACAAGTTAAGTTCCACACAATAGGCTAAGTTTGTTGCACAAAAGTTATTAGTTGTTTTCTCGGTAATAATGTATTCATTTTTCAATAATAAAGGTAATTATGTATATGTTTTCCCTTAATAAAATAAGATATATATATTTTTTTCATAGTGTTTTCTTGGTAATGGCCTATTTGTTTTCCAAAAATAAAATAAAATATATAGCTCCACACAATATCCTATAAGTTGCGCACAATGAGCTAAGTTCGACACAATAGGCTATAAGTTGCACACAATGAGCTAAGTTCCACACAATAGGCTATAAGTTCCACACAATGAGCTAAGTTTCGCACAATAGGCTATAAGCTCCGCAGAATAAGCTAAGTTCCACACAATATGTTATAAACTCTGCATAATGAGTTAATTTACACACAATAGGCTATAAGCTATGCAAAATGAACTGAGTTCGACACAATAGGCTAAGTTTCTCACTTCCACACAATTGACTAAGTTTGTCACACAAAAGTTATTAGTTGTTTTCTCGGAAATGATGTATTCATTTTACAATAATAAAGGTAAGACGTATTCATTTTGCAATAATAAAATAAAATAAATAGCTCCACACAATGAGCTAAGTTTCACACAATAATCTATAAGCTCTAAAAAATGAGGTAAGTTCCGCACAATAGGCTATAAGCTCCATACAATGAGCTAAGTTCCACACAATAGGCTAAATTTTTTTCTTCCGCACAATATGCTAAGTTTTTCGCACATAAGTTATTAGTTGTTTTGTCGGTAATGATGAATTTGTTTTCCAATAGTAAAATAAAATAAATAGCTCCACACAATTACCCTAATCTCTACGCAATGAACTGAGATCCACACCATAGGATATAAGCTCCACACAATGAGCTACGTTTTTTATAGTGTTTTCTCGGTAATGACGTATTCATTCTCTCATAATAAAATAAAATTAATAGCTCTGCACAATGAGCCAAGTTCCACACAACAGTATATAAGTTCTGCACAATCAGATAAGTTCTGCACAATAGGATATAAGCTCTGCACAATGACCTAAGTTCTGCACAATAGGCTAATTTTCTCACACAAAAGTTATTAGTTATTTTCTCAGTAATGATGTATTTATTTTCCAATCATAAAATAAAATAAAAACATTTGATTTTTTTTGCATAGTGTTTTTTCGGCAATGACATATTCATTTTCCAATAATAAAATAATATAAATATCTCAACAGAATTATTGATAATATTTCAATTGTAAATAATTAGGCATATGTGTGGAAGTGCAGATGAGTTGTATTGTGCTGGATAACTTTCTCCCACAACTAGTCATTTTCTCGTATATACGTTATTAAAACCTTATTCGAGAGTGTTTTGCACACTTGCATTTTCTCGTTATTGCCACCTCCACACAACTTCTTTTAGACAATTAATAATTGTTTTTGTATTTGTGCGGAGAGGTCCATATTTCATCCACATTTCTTATTCCTCATTTCTTTCTCTACACAGTGACGACTACATAGTCTATACACGTAATTCTATTGTGTGGAGAAGTCTGCATTTCACCCACTAACGACTTTTATTGCTAATATTTTAGAAATCAATTGACGTATACAATATTATAGTGATATTGATATTTTCGAATACTTTTTTGTATTTTTTCGGAGATGTTGGTATTTCATCCACATTGCTTTTTCTGCACTACTTTCTCTGCACAACTATGACTGCACAACTTCTTTCATACGTGTTATATTTGGACACATAACTCCATTGTGTGGAGAGGTTCACATTTTCCGCACTGCTTGGTCCACACAACTTTTTTCTGTACATGCTGTATGTGGAGCCCCCATCAGAGTGAATAACTATTTTAGCAAACGATCAACTTATACAAAATTATTGCCAATATTTGGTATATTTCGAACATCTACTTATGTGGAAGTGCTCTTTGTACAAATATCCACACTTTACATTAAGTGATAATATTATTGCTAATATTTTAGTTATAAATAATGAATATTAGCAGTTAATTTCATAAAATTTATACAAATAATAACATTGTTTATGTTCATATTATTGATAATATTTTTATTGTGAATATTGTTTCGAATATCTATTTGTTTATGCTCTTGTGCGAAAATTCTTTTTGTGCAGATGTACGCACATTGAAGTAAACACTTTTATTGCTAATATTATTGCTAATACTTTAGTTATAGATAATGCATATTAGTAGTCAAGTGAGTAAAATTAGTGCGGAATGCACACAAAGTTGTGTACAAAACCACATTTCATTGATTAGAAGCTTTGTTTGTAGCAGAAGAAGCTTTCAAGTTTTCATTGTGCGAATGATAACATTGTTTATGCACATATTATTGATAATATTTTAATTATAAATAATGTATACTACTGTTATTTAAGTAAATTTCAATTGTAAATAATGTTTCAAATTATCATATGTGCAGAAGTGCAGGGAAATTCCATTGTGCGGACGAAGCTTTCAATGTGTGAATTTCCACACTTGGTACTTTAGTATTAAATAATTTCAATGCCACAGAAGCAAGCCGTGGACTTATATGATTGTTTCTAATGCTTTAATCATAAATGATGTGTATCTACCTATCTCTACTGCTAATTAAGTGGGGTTCACATTTCACCAACACTTCTACCTCGGCTCATGCTTGCTCCATGTTGCTTACTATGCACAACTACATTTGAAAAACTTCTTTCGTGTACATTATGTGTGGACACACTTCCTCCACAGGCACTATGAGCTAGAGTCCACCAACATTTGCATTGAAGGAATTTGTATTTGTTGTTTAAAATAACATTGAGATAACCAGTGGACTGATACGATATTATTGTGAATATTTTAATTATAAATAATGCTTTTTATTGCTAATATTTTAGTATTAAATATTTTGTATTTTCTTTTGCGTTATTTTAATTATAACTAATGTGTGTCTTTGTATTGTCAAATATCAACAGTCCGATATCAATGAACAAAATATTTCTTTATGGTTATGTGGTAGTCTATTGCACCGAAGAAAGCTTTCAAGTTTTGATTCTGCGAACGCTCACATTTCACATTAAAAGCTTTTGCAGATTTTTTTCTAGGAACTGATACATAAGTGTTAAGTTTGGTTGCGAAAAAGTTCAAAGCTAATGTGTGTAGTATCAGTTTTCATTTATCAAATGTAATATCGCATATTATAATCCTTATCTATGTAGTGTAACATTAGTGTTTATAACATATTGTATTACGTTATTACTAAAGATTCTGTCTTAGTAGTTGGAAGTGGTAGTGAGACGTAAATGAGACACATTAGTTATTTCAGTGAAAAAATTTCATTTAGTATCTGCGTAATGCGAGAAATAAAAAAAAGGAATTCATGTGGTGAATTGACATCTCGGTTCTGAAATTACTTTTGCAAAGTAAAAGCTCGTTAGTAACATGGCAATTCTACATAAAAAATATGCTAGATACACGTTAGTTCAGTGAATAATTACGAAAAAGAATTTTATTTATTGGCAAAAGAGCTTTAGTTAATGAAAATAGAATGTGATTTATGATTTTAATAAAATAATATGTCAACACTCATTTCTAAAGCGTGTAAGGAGGATTAATCATGAAACGTAGTCATGTCAATTGCACTATGTCAAATTGGAATTTAAGTAAAACATATATGATTTAAAGTAACAAATTTTACAACAATATTTTTTGATTAAAGTCCAGGAAAATCAGTATTATCCACATTGATTATGATTACTAGTTAATGGTTATCATTGAAATTGATAGTAATTAAATGTCATTTTAGAACTTAAATGTCAACTTGTGATTTTTACGCATTATATATATGCTTGTTTCCTGTAAAAATAATTTGTCAATGTTGATTTTGTTTTGAAACTGTTAAGTGTTTTGAGGTATTACTTTATAATTTGTCTATTATTTTTTGCAGTTGTTATTAACACCAAATAAATGGCTCAAATAAATAATGGCAGGGGCACAGAGGAAGATGTACATACAAGAAGCAAAGATATTTTAATGTTAATGCATAAAATACTAGAACTCCAATACATGGTTAGGTGTCTCAAACATGAACTAGATACCATAAGAATGTTATCAAAAACGTTATTGCAAATCATGAACAGATGAATCAGTTCTCGATTTTGATAACATAATTAGTAGAATCGTTAATTCCCAAAAACAATGGTTAATTAATAGAGAAGAAGTTATCAGTTTTTTTTGTTATTTGTTGAATGGATTTTGAAATTCAGTATGTGCTAAAGGCTATGTATTGTAATATTGTCGACAAAGTTAATGAAAACAAATATATCATATTATCATGGATTACATATCTATACATAAATTCAATATGTTTTACAAGTTATAGTGGTTTAGAAAAAAATTTGAGCTTTGTATGATGATTTATTTGGATATTTGTTTAAATCTTGTATTGAATAGATATTTAAATAGGAAAAAAGTATTGGATTTCTAAACAAAGAGCATCGTCATTGTAAAGTAATATCACCAAGCCTGAGTATTTATAGAACTTGAAAATTTGATAAATCAAGAAAACTATGCAAAAAATGATAATCAAGCCAAAAAAAAAAACGACATGGCATAATACAAAACATATAGCTAGAACAAAAAGAAATAGTTCATTGGATTACGTTTATGTACAATGTCATAGTAACATTTGCATTGGTAGAAAAAATCATCTTGTTACTATGACAAGCACATTGCTAAACTTGTTTTTACATCTATATAGTATATTAATTGATAATGTGAAATCAGATCGCAAATGTCTAGTAAACCGAAAGAGATATTAGGATGCCTAGCAATGCAATGAGCGAACATTGTGTCACTACCAAATTGCTTCACAAAATAAACAAATAAACTTGTCAGTGTATACATACAACTACATTTTGATGGTCTATCATAAATGTGCCATGTATTTCAAAGTTGCTCAAGATTTCAATAGCATCTATTTTTCTGCACAATATTGGTCATAGGAAATTTCTTGTAGTGCAGGTAATACTTTTTTCCAATTCGACGCTTTTCAGAATACATTGTTTTTTAGTCCTGTTAGTTGCATGTATGATGCAAGTTAGATGATGAAAATAAAGAAATCCAGAGTGTTGATTGCAAGCAGTGCAATAAAGAATAGTATTGTTTATAGCTCTAGAAGTTGTGATTGGAGTACTGCATTCCATGCATACAATTTCGAATGGCATCGTATATACGTTAACTGCCTTCAAATATACTTGAAAATGTTGTAAAATTAATATAGAAAAAATATGCTTAGTTACATGAAATCAAATGTTTTTCTTCTTTTTTGTTATTTATTCATGTTTATTTAAACAATATGATATAACTTATTATGCATATTATGCTTGACAAAGAAAGCGGATTTCTTAGATTGTCAACTTTTTTCCTGTGTTCACTTAAAAATGAACATTGATTGTGATGTACGAAAAAAAAATAAATAAATAAATAAATAAATAAAATTCTTGTTTTTTGACTATATCTTTTAGCAATATCAGTGGAAATTTTTTTTTTTGTAAATCTCTTTTAATTGTAACACATGCTGAAACAAGTTTATCATGTACTTGAACCTGTTACATGTGAAACATTTATAAAACAATACATGAAAATCATACAATAGATTATGAATAATTTTGTTCTAGAACATTGATACCTACGTATACATAACTTGTTTTTTATTTCAATGAACTTCGTAAAAATAAGACTTTTAAATAAAACAAAGCTTACTATAGCTCTGTCATGTTCTCCATTGCCATCTTTGATTTACAAAACATATTGTGTTATTGTTTGCATTGCTGAAATTGCAATAGCTACAATTTTGCCTACTGGAAAGGCATTGTCATTGTTTGACAAATTTGCAATTGTCGTGTTTAGAAAAAATTGGTACTCTGCACAAAGAGGACACTTGTTTTATACATTGTTAAAAATATTTAGGCAAATATGTTTCTCACAATCACAACAGTCGTATTTATTCTTTGGAATAATTTTGAAATCTTTAATAGAAACACCAACATTTACAATAAGCTTTGACTCAGGTTGTTCGATTAACGATGTTAGCAAAAACAATGTTATTATCATTTCCGCTTTTTATTTGTTAAGCTTTCATGGGGTATTTCTTTTGACTTATTTTCTTTGTCCAAAAATGTTCGATATGTGACCAAGACAACGCCATTAATTTTTTTTCAAGTCATATTGTTACTGATCTCTTCGATCAACAATGGCATTGACTCAATGTCCTTTTGCCTAATTATAAGCAATGAATTTTTATTTTATTTTATTTTTAAGAGAAAAGAAAGCAAAAAATAGAAAAATGAAGGCAGGTAAAAAAAAGAGGGAAAAAGGAAAATTTTGATACAAAGTTAATTGATTTTATGCATAAGTACCTATTTACATTTATTTCTTTGATATTTTCCATTGATTATGTTGTTTTTATTGCAATATATGTTTCTATGGTATTTCTCATTGTTATGTCCACACCTTTTTCTATGTCTACTGTGATATCATTAGAATTTGATAACTTTTGCCTGTTCACAAATATTTCACTGAAACTACTGCTTAAAAGAACACTATAATCGAAACTAAGTAACAATTGTCTAATGATAAATCAAACTCATTAGTAATGTACAAAAATATTAGATGGATTTTACTTTTAGCAAATACGAAAGTCTTATAGAAATGTTCAAAGTACTTTTTTACTTGTAATTTTTGTCCCAAATCTGAATCTCTAAGTGTGATATGTTTCATGGAAAAAAAAAACTTTTAGTTATAGTACGTTAAAAAATATAACCCAAAAGCAATGGGAGCACAGACAAAACAATTAACAACAATAGTTGCGTTGTGTAATTCAAATATAATCGAAGTACAATAAATAAAACATAAACATGCATCTTAGAAGAGTTATGATTGTCTTTAACGATATATGTTATGTTTGTATTCATTTTTTCTATTACAACAATATGCCTTAAGATCAAATATACATAAATATGAAAAATAAGAGTTTGTAATTCCATAACATAGAAGTGTAGAAATTATGTTGTAGATTTGCAACTGCTTATGAAGTTTTAATCAAAATCACAAGACACAAACCTACTCTACTACTTTGCGGACATTAATTCACAATTTAGAACAAAAATATCAGACATGCAATAATAAATCACACACATGCAAATAGTATTTTTCCTGGGGAGAACAATATGCTAAAAAACCCAATGATTTCTTGTATTAATCTAATGAATATAGATGTATTACAATTTCTTTGCTCAATTGAGCACAACCTGCAAGTGTGTAACCTATCTCTCAGTGCATTGAGAAGATCTAACCCAAACTTTGTCAATTTCTGCCTTTGTTTGAGCTCCTATTTCCTTGCACTGTTCCTTGAGAAATTAGGCCTATATTAGCTAGGAATTTCTCCAAAATGGATTGCACAATTCCTTAGGTTGATCATCTGGCTACATGCTACACCTTTACACTCAAGACTAGTCTACAATTGATGTTACACTACCTTGGAATCTCCACCAAGCATGGGGAACTCAAATTTTCTGCATGCACTAGCTATTTTGGGTTGTTTGATCAGTTAATTGGATGACCACTATGTTTTACTAAAGTCTCACTCCACAACGGACCCCCCACTAGTTCCCCCAACAATTAGAACTAGTTTAACTAAAAACAACCTTAGATAACTGACCTTGATTGCTAGAAATTAGCAATCACACATGCTTAACTGAACTCTAAGTCCTCCAACTCAAAATTACTGAGTAAACTAGGTGACACAAACCATATCACACAATTTAACTACATCCAAGTTGTCTGCTGATGTGGAAATTCGAATTTTCCCAATTTAATCAAGTTAAAATCAAATTGAGAATTTCTTGCTGCATTTTTCAACACTCCCTCTTAGTAAGAAATGGATTATCAATCACCCCTATCTTGCACCAATGGAACTCAAACTTCCCTCTGGACAAGGCCTTTATTAAAATGTCGCGGCATCTTGTTCCTATGTCAGAATGTATTGCAACAACATTATCCATCTCTGCACACAATCTCGTAGATGGTGATACCAAATATCTATATGCTTAGGTCGATCATGAAAAACAAGAGATCTTGATGAAACTCTGATTATCATAGTTGGAGCCATCATCTAACCAAACAATCCACTAAGTATCTCTCTCATCTAGACCGCTTCACATGTTGCTTGACTTATAGCCATGTATTCTTCTTATGTCAAGTTGAGCGTCATAGATCTTTGCTTCCTGTTGTACTAGGAAACAACAGTGGACCCAACACTAAAAATTCCACTTGATGTACACTTTCGTTTTGATCAACTCCCCGCCCAATCTGCATTTGTGAAGCCACACAACTTCACTCCCTCTGTCTGTTTGTACCAAAGGCCAAAATGGTTAGTGCCTTTGAGGTACCGTAAAACATGCTTAATTTCCATCCAAAATAATTTGGTTGGCCTAACCATATATTGGCTTGTCTAGTTGACTGCATAACACATATCTAGTCGTGTGTTCGTAAGGTACATCAGTGAATCCACTAGTTGTCCGTAAAGTGTAGCATTCACTTCCTCACTTGAAGTGGCATCCTCCTTCCTCGAGTTGGTTGCTAGAGTTGTTTCCACGGGTTTGCAACTCTCCATGTGTAATCTCTATAGTATCTCTTTTGCATACTTGCCTTGAGATATAAATAGTTCCCCATCGCCTTGCCATACTTCAAACCCGAGGAAGTAGTGCATGAGACCCATGTCCTTCATTTCAAATTCTCTTGCAAGGCCTTCCTTGCAAGATCTAATCAACTGCTCATCACCAGTTAAAATAAAATAATCAACATATAAGACAATAATCAACAAATTACCTTCTACCAAGATATGATAGAGGTTTTCATCCACTTCACTTTTGGTAAATCACAAACGGTGAGACAACTATTGATCTTGGTGTACCAAGCATGGGTTGCTTGTCTGAGATAGTATAATGCTCACTTAAATCTGCACGCAAGAGACTCTCGATAAAAAGTATCAAATCCTTTTTGTTGCTCGATGTACACCTCCTCCTCAATAACACCACTGAGGAATGTTTTTTTTACATCCATCTGGTCGATCTTCCACCCCATCTGCGCATCCAAAGAAAGAATTGATCTGGTGGATTAGTACCTTGCTACAAGAGGAAAGGTCTCCTCATAGTCAATTCATTCAACTTGAGAGTACCCTTTGGCTGCAAATCTAGCCTTGTACTACTCTATGCTTTTGTCTGTTTCTTTCTTTACCTTGAAGATCTATCTCAAACCCATAACTAATTTACCTGTTCATCTTGGGACCACTTCCCAAACATTGTTCTTTACAATGGATTCATACTTCTCCACCATTGCATCAACCCATACAGGTTTCTCTACTTCTTCCTTGAGAGAGGATGGCTTAGTCTCTATAAGCTCAGTCATTAGAGACATGTAGCCAGTGTACTGTTCAGGTGTCATTCTCTTCTTGCGCAAATTTGAAGCAACACCAACATTCTCCCTCGCATCCTACACAAGTCTCTTAGCTTCCCTAGTTGTTTTATTGCCTTCTCTGGATGGTTCTGTTGGAGTATTTCTCTCCACTCTCTGCTCCTCAATTTGTGGCTGCTCCACAACTTCTTGAGGTTCCTCCTTTGGAGCTAAAATCTCCTCTTCTGGTTTGATTTGAAGCTCCCTCTCAAGAGAGCATCACATTGCTTTCTCCTCATTAAATTTTACATCCCTTCACACAAATTTCATTCTAAGGGATGGAAAGTACACATGGTAGTTGTGGGGAGTTTCTTTGTAACCCACAAATACCCTTAATTTTGTTGTTGGCTCTAGCTTATTCCTTGATTCTTTGGAGACATGGTAGTCAACAAAGGCTCCAAAAATCTTGAAGTGCGACACATCCAAATTTCTCCCTAGGAAAGCCTCCTCTGGTGTAATCATGCCCAAAATCCAATAAGGACTCAGGTTCTGCAAATAGACTGATGTGTTGCATGCCTCAGACCACAAATGAAGAGGTAATCCTTGGTCACGCAACATCGACCTCTCTACTCCCATAATTCTATGATTCTTTCTCTCAACCACCCATTATTTTGTGGGTTGTGGGGTGCTATCAACTCTCATCGAATTTTGCACATAAGTTTTTAAACTAATTCAACACATACTCACCTCCATTATCACTCCTAAGAGCCTTCACCTTCTTTTCAATATATTTCTCAGCCAATGACTTGAATTCTAATAACTTGGAGAATGTCTCATCTTTCTTCCACTTGAAGAAGATCTAGGACTTCCGTGAGAAGTCATCAATAAAAATTAAAAAATATTTGTGCCTGGAAATGGAATCTTTCGAGAAAGATCCACAAACATTAGAATGGATACTTTCTAGGACTGCATATGCTTTGTTGTCCCGATCATGGAATGTGGATTTTGTGTTCTTCCCCAAGGTACATCCTTTGCACACATCTTGATGCTCAAGCGCTCCTTTGGGGAGGCTTGTGGTCATTTGTTGCATAATCTTCAGGGTGCCATGATGCAAATGGCCAAGCATTCTGTGCCAAATTCCACTGACATCATGGATCTGCACCTTCTCCTCTTTTGTTCTTAATGCAACAGAATCTTCCACATCTAGCTTATACATGTTATTCACTTGTCTCATGGCTATGTTTCTCAATAATACTTTTCCTTTGTTGAAGATCAAATCATAATCACGGTATTCTAAAGCTGAAACAAGGATGAGATTTTTCTTTAGGCTTGGAATGAAAATGAAATCCTTGAGCCCCGGTTGTGCTATACCTTTCTTCATCCCCCATCTCGATGTGCATCTGTAAATATTTTTCTTCTAGGTCACTGGAAAAGTCTCTACACCCTGTCATGTGGAACGATGCACTTGAGTCCAAGTACCACATGCTCCACATCACTGTGTTGACCATGCATGCAATCATGTTAAATTCAAGCTTGAACTGTGAAGCCAAAGCTTCACCTGTTGCTCCTCCTGAGGTCTTCTTGCTTACCCTTTTGTGTGGACACTTCATGGCATAATTCCCAAATTCATGACAATGGAATCATTTAATTTTGGACAAATATTTCTTCTTGCCCCCTTGGTTGGACTCTGGTTTGGATTGAGATTTCTTCCCTTTTCCATTATTTTCCTTTCCAACGAATGCAAAGTTTTCTTCATCCTCGCCCTTGGATGAAGTCCCATATTTGGTACTAATGCCTTATTTCCTCCTGTAAAAAATCAAACCATAAGCACTCCTAATTCAATAATTTCTCCCTCTTGTTCATGGAATCTTGATAGCTATGCTAGCTTTTGGGAAGGCCTAGAAGGGCTAGGTTTACCAATTCTTTTTCAGGAACATTTACACCAACCCCACCAAGTTCTTGTGAAATATCTTTATTCTTCTGCATCTTGATACCTAGAAGTTTATCCTTTAGCACCAACTTCCTATGGCCATTATTATTCTCAAACAATTATGTCAATGCTTTCCACATTATGAACACATATTATTTTCCATGGATATTTGAGACAATGTGATCTCTTACTCCCTCCAAGATTATTCTCCTTGCCTTGGCAACATATTTCTTCCACTGAGCAAGGTTATGGGCATTAGATTCCAGTGGTTTTGCAACATTTGTTTTGATGTATTCTAGCAATCCATTGTCATCCAATAAAACCTCCATGCGATCCTTCCATGCAACAAAATTACAGGTTCTTTCCAAGGCATACTCTAGCCTTCATCCATTGAAGGCCATCTTCTCAGCTTTGAAGAGATCTTGCTGCACTGAACTCCAAATTCGAACCTCCTAAGAAACAACTTCAAATTTTTTTCTCTAATGTGAATCCTACTCTCATACCATGTAGAAATTATGCTATATATTTGCAACTGCTTATGAAGTTTTAATCAGAATCACAAGGCACGAACCTACTCTACTTCTCTAAGGACATCAATTCACAATTTAGAACAAAAATCTTTGAAATGCAATGATAAATCACACACATGCAAATAGTATTTTTCCTCAGGAAGGCAATCTATGAAAAACCCCAATGCCTGCTTGCATTAATCTAATGAATAGATATGTATTATAATTTCTTTACACAAATGATCACAACCTACAAGTGCATAATCTATCTCTCTGGTCACTGAGAAGCTCTGACCCAGACTTAGTCAATTTCTTCCTCTTCTTGAGCTCCTATTTCCTTGCATTTTTCCTTGTAAAATTAGGCCCCTATTATTTAGGAATTTCTCCAAAATGGATTGCACAATTCCTTAAGTTGATCATTTGAATGCCTGCAACACATTTATACTCAAGACTAGTCTATAACGGATGTTACACTACCTTGGAATCCATCAAGCCCGGGGAACTCCAATTCTCTACATGCACTATCTATTTTGGGTTGATTGATCAATACACTAGATGATCATTGAGTTTCACTGAAGTCTCATTGCACAACTGACCCTCCACTAGTTCCTCCAACATCTAGAACTAGTTTAACTTAAAACAACCTTAGATAATTAACCTTGATTGCTACAAATTATAAATCATGCATGTGTAACTGAAATCTAACTCCTACAACTCAAAATTACTGAGTAAAATGGATGACACAAGCCATGCCACATAATTTAACTACATGCAAGTTGTCTACTGATGTGGAAATTCGAATTTTCTCAATTTAATCAAGGCAAAATAAAATTGATAACTTCTTGTTGCATTTTTCAATAGGAAGTGCTTCAAAAATAGAACTATATGATAGTAACATACTTCGTCCATATATTTTTAACTATTATCACATCATATAGAATTTAAACTTTGCACATCATTACCAGAGAATTGTCACCAATGCTACATATTTTGCAGTTTTGTTCTAAATGATAGTCGCTCACAGTGTGCAATTATGAGAACAATATTGTACAACCCATACGATAATTTTATTTGTAACAAACTCTTCTAACTTGTGTGTGTAACATGTATGCTAAAATCATTGCATGATGAACACCTGGCGAATGCTTCTACGAACAACAAAGTGAAAATTAATAAGTGGTATTTTGACATTAACATATGAATATTAAACATATGTATTAGAAACTTAAGATAGTTGGACTAGTAGATAGAAAAAATGTAGTAATAATAATAGGGAAAAAAATAATTTTGGACTATGAATATTTAAGTTTAATGCTTTTCCTTAAAAAAAAAAAATCAACGCCGTGTGTTCCTAGATGAATTTACATAGTTGTTGGTTTTTTTTTTTTTTTTTAATATTTACACAAAACTTTCCCATAACATCCACACGTGCAAAACAACCTCCACACAACTACTTCTGCACTCAATAACGCCCTTAATTTCCAATCGAAATTCTGCACGTGAAACCATTAAACAACTAGCTTTGAAACTAATATTAATTAATGATTTACGTTTTGAAAACGAAGATGGCACCAAATATGGACCCATCAATAGCATTGTTGAGGAAGTGCTTCACCTTGTAATTGAAGGGCTCACACCACGCAGAGGCCACCAGTGAGTTCGATCCCCATGTTTGGCCTTTGTTGATTTTCAAGATGTAGGCAGTGTTCACTAGGCATGGAGATGTGTAGCTATCTATTGCCATCTATTATTGTGACAAGAAATGATATTAATGGTGATATTTTAAGTGTAAATAATGCTTATGTTTGTATTTATGAATATGTTTCAAACTATGCATATGTGTGCAAGTACAGAAGAACTATGTTGTGTGGAGGAAGTTGTTAATGTGTGGATCACCCTACTTAGCACAAAAGGCTTATATTGCTAATAATTTAGTATTAAATAATGCATATTTGCTCAATAATATTGTCTATGCTTAGATTATTGATAATATTTTACTTGAAAATAATGTATACTATTGCTATTCGATTGATTATATATTTTAGTATTAAAAATGCATACTTTATGCTTATATTATTAATAATATTTTAGTTGTAAATAATGTATATGTTCATATTTCTGAATATGTTTCAAATTAGGCATTTGTGTGGAAGTACAAAAGAAGTCCATTGTACAGAGAAAACTTTCAATGTGTAGTTTTCCACACTTGGCACTAAATGGTTTTATTGCTAATAATTTGGTATTAAATAATGCATATTTTTTGTTCACAGTAGCAAAACACAAATGCTGGACTTATATGATATTGTTGCTAACAGTTTAATGGAATCTATATTTCATCCACTTTTCTTCCACACATGCTATATCTGGACATGCTTGCTCAACTTATTTCCTGCACATATTTCGTATTCTGCATAGTAAAAACTTTGCATAATGAAACATAATCTTATTCATCGTTCTCCTTCACATAACCCATCCTTTGTAAACATTTATACGATATACGATCTAGGGATTGCAAAATTATCTTTTCACAACGAAATATGAAGTAGAGATTTTTTTGGGAAATCGAAAAGCATATCCCATGTTCTGCATAGTCAAATCTCTGCACAAACGAAACATAATAATATTACTAGATTAACCCTAATATATTAATATTAACTTCCCTATACACCCGCCATATAAAATCTATGTTGCCATATATGATATTATTGTTGATATTTTTATTTATGAATATATTTTTGTATATTTGTGTGGAGAGGTCCGTATTTCATCCAAACTTCTTGTTCCACACTACTTGCTCCACACAACGACCACTCCAAAACTCTTTCTGTACCCGCTACATCTGGACACGTAACTCTATTGTGCGGAGACATCTGCATTTCATTTACTAAAGGATTTTATTGCTAATATTTTAGTAAGAAATTGATGTGTATGATATTATTGGTCATATTCGTATTTAGGAATATCATTTTTTATTTGTGCAGAGACGCTCATATTTCATCCACATTTCTTGCTCCGCACAATGACGAATGCACAAATTCTTCCATACACGCTATATCTAGACACATAACTCTATTGTCCAGAGGGGTCCAAATTTCATCCACTAAAGTCTTTTATTGCTAATATTTTAGTAAGCAATTGACGTATATGATATTATTGGTGATATTCATATTTCTCAATATCTTTTTGTATCTGTGCAAAGAGGTTCGTATTTCAACTACATTTCTATCCCAGCCATGCTTGTTATGCACAATGACAACTATACAACGTCTTCCATACATGCTATATCTGTATATGTAGCTCTTTTGTGTGGAGAGGTTTGCATTTCATTCAAATTTATGTCTCATCCATTTCATCCACTAAAAACTTTTATTGCTAATATTTTAGTAAGCAATTAACATATATGATATTATTGGTGATATTCGTATTTCTGAATATCTTTTTGTATTTGTGCAGAGAGGTCCATATTTCATCCACATTGCTTGTTCTACACTGCTTACTCTGCACAATGACAATTGCACAACTTCTCCTGTACATGCTAGAATTGGACACGTAACTCTATTGTGTAAAGAGGTCTTCATTTCATTCACTAATACACAATTTCTCTCCTACACATACTACATACTACATAATATTCTCAGTTCTCCCACACATATTTGGTTCTCCATAAACATTCATACAATATACGATATGGAAATTTATAAAAGTATTTCTACATTTGTTCTCTACATAGGCTATGCACATCCAAAGCCACCTCTGCATAGTTACTTTTGTACTCAATAATGCCATTCGATGAGTAATTGACATTTGAATATGATATTAATTGAATTAATAGACCTTTCCTAACTACACACTTGCTTTATTGATCTCTTAGTATGTAGGTACATATTGCTATGTTTCTACTTCCATAAATCCATCCCTGTCACATGTTTCGCACATTGTCTATTCACATAAGAAATGCTTCGTAAATTGTGTTTTTCTCTTCAAAAAACTTGATAATTACGATAAACGTACTGAAATTTTGTTCTTTTATTATTAACTGAGCAATGACATTCATACTTTTATTAACAACATCTTTCGGAAAAAAATCACATAAGATATATTCTTATCGACGTGTTTCGAACTAGCCAGAGACGTTTCATTTGCAATTCAATTCAGTATATACAAATTATAATTTCACAATGTTATCCAAATTTTCATTATTTCAAAGAATTAAAATATTAAACATAAAATCATTATTGTGAAACCATTGAAATATTAAAATTAATGTGTATTCTCAAAATTAATACAAAATATAAAGCTTTGAAGCTTTGGTTATGATTTCGAAAGCATTAAAATATTAATCTTAATGTATAAATAGTTACTAGTTGAGTTTATCTGGATTGGATCGTTATATTGTTTGTCATCCATCTCAATGCATTTAGAGTGGAAAAAGTGGATGAATCAACTCATGGGACATTTTTTACCAGTGGGACCTAGTTTGGCAAAACGAGGTCGGAAATCTTCCGGGAGCGTTTTGAGTCATCAAACAACGTTTTTTTTGGTAAAACATTTCCACTTTAGAATCACACCTTTTCATGTTATTCTACACACAAATATATTTACAATGATGCAAGAAGCATGTCAATCAAAGTCTGTATGCAAAAGATATGCCACTCAAAAGTTGACCTTCCTGTTTCCACACCTATAATTTGGGAGTATGTCACATCATCCCCCCATTATTCATGAAAAAGTGGCTATCCACGTGTTTTTGATGTAAAAGACTATAGAAGAGTATATTTTGTAACTCTAGTTAAGAGTTGATGTAGTCAAACTTAACCATGACTAGGCTATCTAGTTTTGTTATAACCGAGCCACTAGGAGGAAGAGGCATTTCGTTCTTTCCAGAGAATTTTGTTCCATAGCTGAGAAAAGATAGCTAAGAGAGATAGGAAGTAGAAAAAACATATAGGATGTGTTCATTGTAGCATCCCATGAGCCACAATCATTACTTGTTTATACCCACAACCTTATTTTCTAGACAGAGAAAGTGAGCGAAGTGACCTCACCTTCCAGCTAGGTTTTCTCTTGAAAGGGTTTCCCAAAGAATATTTTTTTTCCTATGTGTGTGTGTGAGCTTATTTTTTCGTTCTCTAATTTTATGCATAATTTCCATTCTCATGCATGCACTAATTGTAGTTAAATTTACAGATCTACAAATTTAAATAGGCTGTAATAGTGTAGAAATACAAGTTTTTTAATATATTATTATCATATCTGCTGCGACAAACTATAGAGTGAAATATCCATAGAATTTTATGAATCATTTGGTATCTGAGTAGCTTTCTTTGGGTATTTTGTGCGGATTGCAGGGATCTAGGTCGGTAGGGTCGAAAATCGTAAAAGCCTAATCATGACCGATGAATCTATAAATGACCCTCGTGATCCCCTAGAGGTGAGGTTCTCACGGCTGGAACAACAAGTCGTGGACATAAATCGCAATGTAAACCTCCTAATGGCAGCCCTAGGAAAAAATTTGGTGATATTGGGAGAAGATGGGGGTTCGAATGGCCAGGACAAATCAAAACGGGGATCTAAATATTGAGGAGAAATGGAGAACCAGTCAAAGAAAGAATCCAGAAAAGATCAACCTGGTTCTAGCGTTGTGAACTAGACCCTATTTAAAATGAAAGAAAAGGTTGATATCAAGTCGTACCATGGTGAAATCAATGCTCTAAAGTTGAACCACTAGTTTCAACAACTAGAAGTTTATTTCAATGTCCATCAGATCAAGGGAAAGTGATCTCATTTGCGCAGCTAAAATTAGAGGGTCATGCACTGACTTGGTGGGAGGGCCATATGGAAACCATAAGGTTGGAGGGAGAACCTCCCGTGACTCTATGGGAAGATTTCAAAACCCTCATTGTCACAGTTTTATCCCATTGGGTACGTGGAGGACCAATGGATCCGATGGCATTACTTCAGGAAAAGGTAATGCCAAAGCGTGCAAGAGTATGTCAACAAGGAATTAGGAAAGATCGATATAATGTTGGGTATCTCTCTAAAGAACCCATATGTACTCAATTATTTTTGGGGTCTGCACCGCCATCTGCATGAGAAAGTGATGTTGTTCAAGCCCAAATCGGTGGATGAGGCTTGTGTACATGCACAATGCCTAGAGAACATAGGCCTGAAGAGAGCACAATCAAGTGGATTGAAGCAGAAGGAGAAATAAGATGCTTCTAAGGAGGGGAAGAAGAAACAAAAATGGGGGAAGTGAAGAAGACAGAAGCCATAGTACACCAGTGCAAAGATCCTAGCAACCATTGCAACATCGATGGTCATACAAAGGAAAAATGTTAAAAGTTGCATCTATAGTTAAACCCGAAGAAAAAGAATAAATATAACAAGAAGAAGAATCTCATGGCCATTGATTAAAGAAACCAAGTTGAAAGCAACTTGGATGTGGATGAGAAGATCGTTTGTACTTCAATACAGAAGGAGGTGAATCTGGGTAGCCTTCAACAATATGAAGAGAAATAAATGACCAAACTTTTCCATATAAATATACAGGTCAAGAAGACAAACATTGATGCTCTGGTTGAATCAGGATTGCATGCAAATCTCATTCTAGCAGAGCTGATCAAGAATTTGGGGTTGGAATTTCGTGATCATTCAAACCCATATCCATTGGGATGGGTAAATAAGGATATATATTTGAAGGTAACAAAACAATGCAAATTTATATTTTCTATCAGTGTTGAATTTACTAATGAAGTAGATCTTGATGTGGTTCTCCTTGATGTATGTCGAGTCATATTTATGAGTCCATACATGTACATGTGTGATGCATTATTCATGAGGAGAGCCAACCAGTACCAACTCGTCAAGGATGGAAAATCATTCATCATCAATGCACACAAAAGAAAGTTGAAAATTTTACTGGTAAGTGCCAACCAAGCCAAGAAATTGATCAATTCCAATAAGAAGTATGAGTTATTATTTTTAAGAGAAATTCAGTCTGTAGAGGATTCAATAAGAGGCAAGGCATCCCTGGAGGGGTGTAATAAGAAAAAAAACAACAATCGGAGGATTTTTTACATGCATAAATGGATGTGTTCTGACAGCCTAAAGAGTTACCACCTAAGAGAGAAGTGGATCACGCGATCCAACTATTGCTAGACTCCCCATTGCCAAATATTGGGTTGTATAGGTAGTCTGTTATAGAGGCAAGTGACGTGAAGAATTAGTTGTAGCAACTACTGGAATAGGGTGTCATTCGACTAAGTACATCACCATGTCAGTCACCCATCATCATTGTGCCAAAGAAGGATGGGACTTCGTGGATGTGTATAGACTACAGGGCATTGAACAAAATCATGCTCAAGAATAGATATCCCCTACCAAAGGTAGATGATTTGTTGGATCAGTTGTAGCGAGAAAAATACTTCACCAAGATGGACTTCAAGTTTGGATATCACCAGGTTCGATTCAAAGAAGAAGATACATGGAAGACCACTTTCAAAACCAAGAATGATTTATATGAGTGGTTAGTTATGTTATTTGCCTATGTAATGCACCAACTACGTTTATGAGATTAATGAATGTTGTATTGCAGCCTTTTATAGATTCATTTGTTATTGTCTATTTGGATGATATACTGGTATATAGTGCTACCTGGGAGGAGCATATTTCACATTTGATGTATGTTCTAGAAACATTAAAGAAGTGCTAGCTGCTAGAAAATTTCAAGAAGACCCTTCCAAGATGGAGGCAATCATGAAATATTCGGTGCCTACAAATGTTTCTAAGGTCAAGAGTTTCATTAGTGCATCACAATACGTAAGGAAATTCATAGCCTCATTTTCAACAGTAGCAACACCACTCCACGCCATAAAACAAGTGACAAGAGCTTCTAGTGGGGAAAAGGTTAGAAGAAGTATTTCGAGGAACTAAAGAAGCGTCAATTCTAGCATTACCAAACTTGCAATGGCCCTTTGAATTGGAGACAGATGTGAGTGGGTATGCTATGGGATTTGTCTTGATGTAGGGAGGAAGGATTGTATGCTACCATTATGAAGTATTTCATGGGGAAGTTATCAACTACCCTACCTATGACAAGGATCTCTATGCCATGGTGCAAGTTGTAAAGAAGTGGAAGCACTATATGATGGGAAAGGAGATAGTAATCCACACAGATCACCAATCGTTACAGAACTTGCATGCCTAGATTAAGCTATCGTAGACCAGAAATTACAAGTGAATAGGGTCTTTACAACAGTTTCATTTGGTGATAAGTATAAGAAGGGCAACACAAACAAGTTGTCTGACATGCTTTCAAGGCCACCCACATCAAATATTACAACTTTGGGGACTCTTATGCACATGGATCCATTCACCCATGATGCATACATAAAGGCATATTCATAGGATGAGGACTTCAAGGAGGTGTATCAGCAGTTGCAGATTCAAAGTCATGTGCGCGATAGTGACAACACAGTTGATTACCATCTCCAGGATGGGTTACTCTACAAGTTGGATAAGTTATGTGTTCCTAAAGGTGATCGATTGTAGCTCATTAGAGAGGCTCACACCTCCAAGGTTGCAAGGAGCTTTGGTGTAGTTAAGATTGTGTCTAACTTGCAGAGATATGTGTATTGGCCCAAGATATAAGAGAAACTAGCTAGGTTAATAAGAGGATGCATGCTTTGTTGTACCAACAACCCTAGCAACAAGAAACAGGGTCTATATCATCACTTGCCTGTCCCTCCTCATCCTTGGAAAAGCATTTCCATGGACTATGTGGGAGGTTTACTGAAAACCAGGAAGGGACATGACTGCTTATTCGTGGCAGTTAATAGGTTTAGCAAGACGTGTGTTATGATGCCCTGTAAAAATACCATCAATGGAAAATAAATAACAAAATTGTTCTTTGGACATGTTTGGGTGCACTTTGGGATACCAAGGAGCATCAATTTAGAAAGGGATACAAGATTTCTCAGTGTATTCTAGACTACATTATGGGAGAATATGGACACAAAGTTCAAGAGATCTACAACATTCCATCTGCAGACAGATGGGCAGACAGAAGTAGTCAATCGAAGTCTGTATGCAAAAGTTATGCCACTAAGAAGCTGACCTTCTTGTTTTCACACCTATAATTTGGGAGGATGCTTCTTCAACCCCCTTATTCATGAAAGAGGGGCTAGCCATGTATTTGTGATGTAAAATACTCTAGAAGACTCTAGTTTGTAACTATATTTAAGAGTTGATGTAGTCAAACTGAACCACTAGTACGCTATCTGGTTGTGTTATAACCGAGCCACTAGGAGGAAGAGACATTCCATTCTTTTGAGAGCATTCTTTTCCATAGCTAAGCAAAGATAGGCAAGAGAGATAGGAGGTAGATCACAGAAAGAGGATTTGTGCACTGTAGCAGCCCACGGCCACATGCATTACTTCTTTGTACCTACAACCTTATTTTCCAAAAAGAGAAAGAGAGCAAAGTGACCTCACCTTCCAGCTGGGTTTTCTCATAAAAGGGTTTCTAAAGCATATTTCGTGTCTTATGTGTGTGTGTGTGATCTTATTTTTTCATTCTCTACTTTTTTGCATAACTTCCATTTGCATACATGCACTAATTACAGTTAAATTTACATATCTAGATATATTTTTTTTTGTAAACTAAGGAGGTACCATTCATTTTCCATTACTTCAAGTTGAAACCATTACATTTTCATGGTGGCCTCAACCTGCCCCGAGGGGAAACCGGGTTTGTTGGCCACCTTAATTTTTTTACTGCCATCCAGAAACAAAAAATACTAATTCTTCTTGCCCATGCTATGTAAACTATACATTCAAAAAGATTACTACTGTCTCTTGTTTGCATTCTTAACTAAAAATAGAAGCTAGACTAATCAACCATTTTCACAACAAAAAAAATTCAGACAGTCTACATATCTTTCAGCATTAGTCCGCCATGGCTTCCCGCTGCTCCTTTTCCTTCTTTATGCCCAGGTTGGTTTCGTTGATCAGCTGCTGAATCTCCTCCAGTTTTTTATCCTGCATTATCAAAGTGACCTGCATGTTTTGCAATTCTTTCTTCAAGTTTGGGATTCCCTGTGACAGCTCAGCCATCTCCATGGCCACTTGCTCCATCGCCTTCGCCAGCAGCCTTTTCATGACCCAGTAAACATGCAAGGCCTGTTTATACAGAGTCATGCGGCCTCTCGTATTCCCTAGATCCGGGAGGAGGTATTCCCAGTCTTCCATTTCAGACCCTGATTGCCCCTGTGTTGCCTCTTCCTCCAGATGCTGGATTATCCTTCTGATATCTTTATTGGTGTTCTCACAGTAAGCTTCCTCCGCGAACTGAATTCTCTTCTTTAAGGTTCTCCTGTATTTTCTTGCTGATGTGGGTTCATTCTCTGCCCGACTCCCTGCCGGTCCTCCTCTTCCTCTGCTTCGATGCCCCCGTCCCCGTCCTGCTCTTCCTCTGCTCCTGTAATTTCCCCTGCCTCCCCGACTCTTCGTGCCTGAGGTGCTCCCGAATTCCCCTCTCTCCTCTCGCCATTTGTTACTCCTGTCTTCCTGCTCCCTGTTCTCCTGCCTTTTATCCCCTGCTGACCCCGCATTCTTCCATATCTTCGTGCGCGGTTGTTCCTTTCTGTCCTGGTCCGAGTCGAACATTTCTATTTCTTCTTCTGTGTCGTCTTGGATCATCTGGTACTCCTCTGCCACTTTTCCTTCTTCAATTTCTTTCCCCTTCTTTCCCTGGCTTCTCCATCCTCTGTTGTCTTTGCCCTCATCGCTCCTCGTTCTCCTCCTTGTCGCCATTCGATAACTCTTACCGGCATTGTCCACTTGTCTTCTCTGCCTTCCCTGCCTTGCTATTACCCTGCTCAGAGCTTTCACTGCTCTGTTTCTTCGCTGATCCTTGGCACCTTTGTTTAACGTTCTCCTCTGCTTATCTCGCCTTCCTTTATGATGTCTCCTCTGACGGTTCTCCTCGTCTCTCGTCGTTCGTTTTCCCTGCCACCTGCCTATTTCATCACCTCCCACCTCCTTTCGTACTTCACCTGTGCGGTCATTCCCACGTCTGAGCTCTGCCGCATTACCTCCACCGGTTTCTTTCCTCATTGCCTTGGTGTCGTCCCTTCTCGATATGATACCTGTGCTGGTAATCCTTCTATCCTCCTTCATCATTACTTGACTGTCTTCTGCCTCGTCACCCACTCTTACCTGATCCGTATTAATTACACTGATCGCCGCCGATATCACCCCGATCGGGGGTCTCTGGGTGTCTCTTTTATTGATTTGTGGATTCATTATGGTCTTGAGTGATTATAGTGGTGAGTTCATCCCATCCCGGTTTATTCCTTATCGTTGGCCAGCTGTTGTCGATCTTATCCTCCTGTTCTTTACTCCCCCAGTTTGCAAGGTAGTCTGCAGCCTTGTTTCCTTTTCTCCTGACGTGATTGATGATTTTGTAGTCTATTCTCTTTAATAATTCCACCAGGTCTTGGACAATCCCCGCCGTCCTCCAGCTTCTGGCTACTTGCTCCCATTCTTTCCCATTATTGAGTTTACGTAACATTTCTACAACTATCTGGGAATCACCTTCTATTTCCAGATTTGTGTAGCCATTCCTTACTGCTATCCTTAAACCTTGATAGACGGCCCACAATTCCGCTTCATTGTTGGTCATTTCTCCTCCCCCTTCCGCGTATACCCATCTTGTGCGTTTCTCACTGTCCCTAAAGATGCCCCCAAAGCCTGTTGGTCCTGGGTTCCCTTTGGAAGCCCCGTCAAAATTCAACTTAATGAAATTTTCCCTGGGGTATCTGAACTGATCTGGGCTCTGGGTTTGAGCTCGTTGCTGCGTTTCCTTTCTAGGATATACCATGCCAAAAACCATGTTTAGTTTTTTTAAGATTCTTTCTTCTTCCGGATTCGCCTTCCAATCTTCCTCTTCCCAGGTTTCGGCTAACACAGTTTCTCTAATTGCCTTTTGAATTCCTTTCCATATCCTTTCTGGATTATTGGCCTTATCTACAAAAATTCTTCGGTTTCGTTCTTTCCACAGAAACCATATCACAAATCCCACCGTTAAATTCCAACTTCTCCTTACCACCTTGCATGAAAATTGTCCCTCACCCCATTGAAAGATAGTCTTTTTTATGTCGCTGGGGTCTCTATTTGCTTTTCCAAAGAGGCTGCTGACCTCCTCCCACTGATGCTGGGCGAATGGACAGGCATTCAGAATGTGTTCCTGGGTTTCGGTCCCCGTTTTGCAGAGGCTGCATCTTGAGGGTCCGAAAAATCCTTTCTTCTGGATCTTATCCCATGTTAGGATTCTTTCTCTTCCAACTAGCCACGCAAATATGGTTATCTTCAGCCACCATTTACTATTCCAGATATCTTTCCATTCTACGTTCTCTTCCTCCCTCTCCTGCTGATTTGTCAAATAATATGCTTCCTTGACTATGAAGGTCCCTTTCGCAGATTTTCCCCATCTGAGAATATCCATTCCTGGTCTGGCTTTAATTTTCCTTGATTCTAATTCTTTTATATATATTCCTTGCTGCTCTTGGTTTATGTTTTCATCCCATTCTTCTGGCCTTCTCCAGGTTCTCCATATCCCATTTAGCTCCCCTTCTTTCCAGTAGTCTCTCACATATTCTCGTCCTTCCCCTATCGCTTTTTGCTGAATACTTTGCAAGGCTTGTATGTTGGCCAGTCTGTTTCTTTTTTGCCACTCCTCGTCCCAAAATCTAGCATTACCTCCTCCTCTTATTTCCTAGAAGGCATAATTGTTTACTATATGTCTACTCTGGCTTGCTAAATCCCAGATTGCAGAGCCTTTGGGTGTTTCTTCAGTTCTAAGGATGCCTGCCGTTGTTGTGGGCATGTTATATTTCTAGGTCCATATTCTCTTCCATAAGTCATTTCCTCCTCTCATCCACCTCCACCACAATTTTTCTCCTAGCACTTTGTTCAGCATTTCCGGATCTCTAAGGCCTAGACCCCCTTCTTCTTTTCTTTTAGTCAAGCTTTTCCACGAAACCAGTGCCCATTTCCTCTGCTGCTTTGGCCCTCCCCCTATAAATTTGCTAAAGATCTCTTTCATTCTCATGCATGCCCCTTTGGGGGCAGCCATTGTAGATAGAGGGTAAATAGGTATCGCTTGTAAGACTGATGTTAATAACACCAATCTAGCTGCTATGTTCAGCGATCTAAACGACCAATTTGCAATTTACATATATAGATATTTAAATACACTGTAATAATGTATAAATTCATCATTTTAATATATTATTATCATATTTGTTGTGACAAACTATCTAGTGGAATATCCACAACAGTTTATGGATCATGAGTTAATTGGAAAAACAAGAAGGCCTATTCAAATTCAAAACTGCAACACATCTAATATTCATCCTTATTAATAGTCTAATATTCACATTTGTTTGCCAATAGTATAATGTCAATATGATTATTGTCAATTTTAATAGGTGAAGCTTGAGGTGGTTGTACGAAGGAAGCGTGTATGGAAGAAGCGTGTGCGGAGGAATCTATGCCTAGATTGGTGTTAATCAATTAATTATTGTATATAGATTTTGTGCAAAAATGTGGAGTCTTTAATTATGCAATAAAACAACCTTTGAGCATAAGAACAAATATCAGTGAACACCTTTTGCAGACCGACTACGATTTATGCACTTCAACAAAATAGAATTGTAAATTATGCTATTATTTGTTCTACTAAACAATAAAAGATAGCAATACAACAACAAACTTCCACATGCCAACTGGATTCTTCTCATTTTTGGCATTATTTTCTAGGTTTTACATGAAAGATTCCAAATCTAGCTTCTATTATGCAGAGGTAGTTATGTGGAGGAAGCATGTGTGAAGAAAAAATGCTCATTGCGCAGAAAGCTTTGTAAGGGGAGAATCAATTAATTAGCAGTAGATGCAGGGATTGTGTGGAAAATTTGAATGTCAACGTTATCGAGTGTGGTTTTCATTATTGTTATGATAGTGTGAAGTGCGATGAAATGCAGACCCGACTTAATGAGTTTTAGAGACAGGGGGATATGCATTATTTATCGCTAAGTCTAACAGTTGCCTCGGTCTTATTGCAAGAAACAAATATGCATTGTTTAATACTAAAATAATAGCAATAAAAAACTTTAGTGTGAAGTGTGATGTTCCGCACATTGAAATATTCCTCCACACAATAGACTTCTTATGCACTTCCAGACAAATGCCTTATTTGAAACACATTCATAGATACGAACATAAGAATAAATAATTGTTTATAGTTATCTTTTCATAAATAGGCATCGAAGAGGAATTGTGGATTAAGTGCACTATGCGAAGGAAGCTTTGAAGCTTTCATCATCAGAAACTTTGTACTCCACACAAAATGTTATTTGCAAAAAAAAATTACCCTACTCTAGATAAATTTAAAAATATGATGACAATGAACATTATTTATGCTTCATAGAAAAATGAACTATTCATATGTTTCATGTTATTAGCATATATGTATCAATAGCATAATACAAATGCTCAAAGCATAAGTCTGTAACATTAAGAAATACAATCACAATAACAATAATAGTATCAAGTTTCAAATTTCAATCATCATATCTATAGTTGAAATAAATAAACAAAATACAAATGCATAGAAGATCAGATGTTAAGCATTAAGAACTCTGACTCAAGGTGAATTGCTTGTATCAGTAATGAAAAATCTCAATGGCTCAATTCATTAGCTCATTCACTCTGCTATTGTGGAATCTTCTCTTTAAGTACTTTCTTTTGAATCCACCAAAATTAAATACATGAACTACAATATGCAAAAGGAGAACTACAAAAGAAAGCAAGCAACTGCATTCATCAAATAGACCATGTGACATCAGTAAAATTAACAAATCACGATGATTGAATACTAGTAAACAAAAAACAAATATGCAAAGATTTAAGGACACTTACAATTTGTGAAAGCATATAGACTAATCGTTTGACTATCAGTTGTATCCCAAATCCATGGCCTCTTGAACCAATGTCTTCAACTTAGCCTGAATGAATTCTTTCATTGGTCCCCTTGTTATCACTAGCCTCACATGTTGATCGAATAATTATTTTTCAATTTCCATTGCCTACTCTTGTAACTGAGCGATTAACACAAATTTCTTGTCACTAATATTGACAAATTCGACTACCCATCTGTCAATTTCTTTTGCAGTAAAATCAATTATAACATTAAACTACTCTGCCATTAACTATTTTCTCTTGTCCAATTCAAATGTTAGTGTAGCTTTTGTAATTAATTCAGAATTTTGTTTAATGCACGGACCGTCTAGATTTTTAACAATTTGCAGACCTTTAGAAATGCATCACTTCTTTTATGCTCTATTATCTCACATCCAAAATAATATTTTTTTGGTGTATTGATCCTTTTGGACCATCCAACTTTGATTTTCCTCATTCGATTAACATTTGGAAATTCTTTGTTTTTCTTGTCCAAATCACACAACAATTGAATATTTTGACCAAAAGCAAGCAAGTCATTGTTGACGAAATGTTTATCTTTGGTAACATTATTTGTGAGAAAATTGACAAATGAGTTGATTTACTGTGCTAACCGTAGAAACATAGAAATTTTCTACCATACATGCTCAATGGTCTCTAATTTATGGCATATATTACTGACTATATGACATTTGACTGCATTAACCAGTTATAGTGCTCCAATAGATCCATGAGATGTGCTCGTAGTGGGAATTGGGGATTGATAAGTCCATATTCCAATTAGATTCATTAAAAAAGGCCCTAGATTTAAATCATTTTTCAACATCTCTATTGTTGCTTTCAGTACCAGGTTCTTTGCATTTCGTTCTTCAATAGACAGAGCAAGTGCATTCTAGATAGCTTCATGCAATATCAAATCATCTGTGATTGCAATTCTAGACATATGAAGATTCATTTTGTTGTATTAATAACATTTTTACCATGCATCCTTACTTTTCAATTCTCAATATTTTATTCTCTGTTATAGTTTTCATCTTGAAAAGTGATAAACTGATCATTGAAAATAGAGAATTCTTTGGCAATTTGCTTCATTATTTTTTACTTTTCATTCAAAGTGCTACTGACCCAATCAGGTAGTGGAGTTTCAATCTCCTCGTTGCCAACTTCTTGATTGCTTCTTGTTTGCATAGGACTTTTACATTTTACCAATTGAGTCTTCTTGTCATCTCCAGCAACTCATAGCTAATCATGAATCAACTGTGCAACTTCAGTATATTTTCGTTTTCTTTCTCTTGAATACGAAGACAAAAAAGTTTCGACTATGCAAACCAAATATTGCGCAATTTTTCCGCTTCCTTGTTTAGCCTTGTTTCACTGCTAAAACTTGTTTCTTCAACAATATCTCTAATAGTTATTGCTCCTTCTTCATTATTTCTTGCAGTACTATGAATCTTTTCACTTTTACTTGCAACTTTTGTCAACAAGCTCTTGCATTTGATCGCACCTCGATGTCCAACAAATATAACTTTTGGATCAACGTCTCACGAGCCTTCAACTTCTTCTAAATTAAAACAATGCAAAGACCTTGCAAACTCTGCAAAACGACTTCCATTCTTCATGATTACTGGCCAACGGTAAATGGCAAATAAATAAAATATGTCTTCTTTTTCTGTTCAAAATTAACCTGCCAATCATAATATTGTCTACAAAATTTGGCAACAAAATACATGTCCGTAACAATTTTTGGAAGCAATAGTGGTTTACCCCAAAACCATAAACTCGAATAACCATATTATTTTCTCTTTCTTCATGTATTCCCTTATTCGAGAGGAAAACTTTTTCTTCACAAGATATTCAATGAGGTTATCATCCAATTATCATGAAAATAATTTTTTTTACAAAAAATATCTTGAATTAGAAAAAAAATTGAAATAGCTTGTTGTTTCCACAATATGGGATATAAGAACTACATTAGTGCTTTTTCAACACTGAAATTAGGATTATGTGGCAACTCATCAAAAGTGTGACTTGAAATGAGGGTTGTTATCAGATATGCCATCATGAAAAACCTATTTCTATTATGCAAATCTACTAAATGAAAACACGGTTCATTTGAAATAAGAACATATTAGTAGAATACATAATTTTTTTATATGAGTAATAGAGCACATAGAGGATGTAACTTGGCACAGTGGCAGTAGTTTCTAGGCCCATTAAATGTGCATACAACCAAAAAAAACCCTCTGAATGGTTCTTTAAATAAAGTGATATCTAGAGAGGAAATATCAGAAGGAACCTCAGAATCTGGCAAAGCGAACTCCTGTAATATTTTCAAGATATTTTCCTTTGATCCTAGAAATCTATTTGCATTTGAAAATTCTAACCGCATATTTAGAACTGGTAGCTTCAATATCCACCTACATGTCTTCGCACTCAAGTAAATACCAATGACTTGGCTTATAGTTTAATTGTTTTTGTTGCCAAATCAAACTTATCTGCACATAAATAAACTATTTCACTAAAATCAAATACCTTTGTAACACCTGCAACATTCACTATTTTGGTAGACCATATCATATTGTTGTTTTTCTCCTGCACAGACAAATTCCAATATCTCTCATACATAGTTGACCACTGAAATCTATCATCAATAAACACAAGTGAGTTAATAGTATCAATGCAAATAAATTCTTTCCTTCCCCTTGAAGCAATTTCTGTAGCAAACTTTAAAATGTTTTTGTCAACCAACAATGTTTTCAATACACTATAGGTATAGATCAACGATATGCTAAACAAGCACCACTTGTTAGTACCATGTTTGTGAAATCTCTTCTACGGGACATTTCCAATATATAGCAACTGATTATAACAAAATATGCATTGATGACAAATAGTAGAAATGAATCCTATAATCTAAACCCACCACAATTTCGGAAAGAAAATAGTTGAAATTTCGACACTATTTTTAGAAAACCAGACACACATTTTTTTTGGAATAAAATAACAGTTGTCAAATGGCAGGATTTTTCGCTACTAGAATAATTGTTAATAGTGCTAAATTCTCTACCTTTTTCTGTTTTTTATACATGTTATTATTCTTCATGTGAAATGTGTTTTACAAAATAAATAGCAATTAAAAAACAACAAAACACATTTTGTCGAGAAATAACACAAATAGTTTAAAAATCAAATCTCAAAATTTGAAAATCAGTTACTCCATGTACGAAACAAATTAAATGTGAATCTTTTCTAATAATGACAACTAGCTTACAGGTTGTCAACAATCGCATCCACTACTATATCGATGTGAGTGTACAAGTAATAACATTTATGTTTCCAATTACGTGTCGATCCTCCCATTTCAACAAGTGGGTACCGAATCGTTAATGTCATTATACCGTCTACGAAAATGGAAAATTTGCACTCCACACAATGAAAGCGCTTTTTGTGTTTCTTTTTCTTCTCCTTTCCTCCACTTCTATATGACACAATTTTGCAATTCCACCTCTTTTCCATATGCAATATACGCCTCCCGTATTGATTACAATTACCAACAAAACTTCAGCTATAACATTATTTTTATTTATTGTGTTTTTACAATTGGTAAAATTTATTATAAAATAATGTCATTTGATTAATAAAGCTCATAATGAAACAAGTTTCTATATATAGCATGAGTTATATAAATACTTAATTCCGCAGATGCATTTGTTCTTTGTGAAGCCTCCACACGCACACAACCACTTCTAGACATCTAGTTTTGTATCGAGTAATGTTTAACAAATATTAATTTACAATTGACTCCTATTGCTTTTATGACTTGCAACATAATCTTTAATATGGGTTTCACACAACAAAAATATTCTCACAATAAAATAAGTTTATATATTCAGTAGGTCTTATTTAAAAATTTATTTGCTTTAAGAAAACAAACTATATACGTCTATAAGCAAATCACATACAGAAATAGTTTTAGAAATTACCATTGCATAACAAAGATCTCATAATTCAATGTATAATTATTATTACTTATTATTATGATCATATATTAGTGTGCAGAGCTTTCACACCAAGTCGTTTCCCCTGCATTATGGAAACTCTTATCTTAATCGATAGAATGAAAATTGTGTACAATGAAACACTGATGTGTGCCATTTTCGCGTTTCTACATGCATTCATAAATAAAGATGATTGCAACATAATAGTAATTCTTTCTAGCCCAACATCCCTCAATAGTTATCAACATAGTGAATTGTATTCATATTCAAATGCTAGTGATAACATATGCAATAGATACAACTTCACATGTAAAACATAATCTAAGAATTATTGAAATAACTGGCAAAAAGTTTGAGTATTAGGACAAAGTAAACATAAATGAATTTTAATTATTATTCATTATATAACACTAGATAATGTATAAAAGCACAAAGCAAATACTGGTAAACAACTATTCACATATTTTTTCCGTATAACATTCGAGGACTCAGGTTTGTACAACATCGCATGTCAAATGTTTTCTAACAATTGTTTACATAATTAGTAAACATAGAAAAAATAGTAATCAAATTTCAAACAAGTTATGATCACAAAGCCACCGTCTAGGAAATAAGATTTGTTTCATAAATCACCTATCAAAATGCCAATAGTCCAACTGCGAAGGTGTCCTAATAACATCTGTGATTACAATCCCATCAATTACAATCTCCAAAACTCATCTGCAACATATAACAAGGAACTGCATTCAGGAATTAGAATACGCATTCAGGAATATTTAAATGCTTTAATGAAAACAAAAATGTTCCAATGAATTAAAACATTTACAATATGAAAAAGAAGAGACCAATATTCTTCATCTCTTAGCTATCTCTCGCAATCAGGCTTCCTGCAACTAATTCCTTCACTTTAGCTTTGATGAATTTTTTCATCTGATCAACAATAATGTCCTATTTAACACGTTCATTTAATATCACATCCTCAATTTCTTTTGCTTCTTGTTTTAATTACAAAATCATTGCAAAGTACTCTTCGTTAACAAAAACAAAAGTAACTAGCCATTTGTTAATTTCCTCTATAGTAAAATCAATTATATCATCGAACTTTGTTGCATGCAACTATTTCAACTTCTCCAAATCAACAATCCACTTCTCCTTTGCAATTAATATAGATTCATATGTCATAGATGGATTGTTTAAATTTTGAATAATCGTTATCACCTTGACATATGCATCTGCTCTTCTATTTTCTGTGTTTTCACACACAAAAAATAATCTCTTCCAATGTTCTAATTTTCCTAGGCCATGCAACTTTGATTTGCCTCATTCGATCAAAATTAGGTAGCCCTTATTTATCTCTTTCTCATTTGGATAGTGAATCAAGCTTCTAACGAAAATTTAATAAGCCATTGTCTATGAATTTGGTCTCCCTCCAGCTCACTCTTGACCCATTCGATAAAAGATCTCTTTCTCTGCTGTAAATGTCAAAGATCAAAAGCAAATTTCCATGCAGATTCAATCATTCACAATCTTTCAAAGATATTATTAATGATATATGATTTCACTACACTCAGAAGATTGACACGTTTCTAAAACCTATTAGATCCACTAGGTATCGCCAATGGAGTCTTTAGCAAAGGACCCATGCTTAGAGCATTTTCTACCTCTTTCATTTTTTCCTTCAGCTTTTGATTTTTTTCTTGTTGTCAACCAACATAATCTGCAAGCGCTTCACCACCAGCTTGATGCAATTTCAACATTCAATTTTTTCCGATCAGCAACCTTTCTGTTGGAAAGTTGGATTATTTCAATCTTCAATCTCTTAACGCCCCTATCATAAGTTGCATCTTACAATGTGAAAAAACGCTCATCGAAACTTATGTCCTCTATAGCAATTTCCTCCATTATTCTTTGTTTTTCTTGCAAAGAAGCACTAACCTAATCAGGTAGTACAACGTTATCAAATTCCATGTCCATCGTTTCTTCAATACTCTCTTCTTTAGGTACACTCTTGGATCTAAATGATTCAACAATATGCGCTCTTTCTAGAGTTACTCTACGAGGACACCCTTCGAAACCACCACCTAATACCCTATCGGTAACCAATTTTTCACTTCTATTACTTCTCTTTCTTTTTTATATAGTAGATGAAGTCACACCAATACTACATGTGCAAGATTGAGATTTCCCTGCACGATTTACACCTCTTTACTTAGGTCTTTCTCCCATCGCGATGATATCTTTTTCAACAACTTATCCAACATCCGCTAGCGATTTTTGATCAACACTATGACTTTGCTCGCCCTGCTGTCTACTTCAGAAACAAGTTCCCTTATCTCATAAACTCAAGGTGATCCGTGGAAATTATTCCTCTGTCAAAGCCTTTAATAGCTTCAACTTCACTTAAATTGAAAGCATCCAAAGTCTTTGCAACAACGAGTGAGTGAGTATTATTATTCACAGACACTTTTCAAATAGTAAATGGAAAAGAAATAAATTGTCTCTTATTTTTCTGTTCAAATATAGATAGCCAACGAAGATATTACCGATAAACTTCAACAACAAAATACCTATCTAGAACAAATATTGGAAAAAGAAATGGCCTATCTTCAAAACCATAAATTTATATAACTGTATTTCTTTCTCTTTCCTCAAATTCCCCCTTGCGAAGTAAGAAATCCTCAACCTCTGCAGATATTCGAGGAGGATATTGTCCAGTTACCATGATATACACTTGTCTTACAAACACATCCTGAATTAAGAAAAAATTTAAAGAATCTTTACGCTTCCACAATATAGGATACCAGAATTGCATTGGTTCCTCACGAAACTTGAATATAGGATTACAAGGAAAACTGTCAAACACATGCCTTGACACGAGAAGGGTTATCAGATATGACATCATAAAGAACCCATTGTTCTTTGGTAATCTATGTAATTAAAAAGCTAATTCATTCGAAATGACACAATCCCAATCGAACATACAATTATTTGTGTATGTCTCATAAAGCACATAAAAAATAACATAGTTATTGATAACACTGGAACTATTACCTCAAAACGGGTACTCTAGCCCAAAAACCCCAAAAAAACATGAAAAACAACCCAAAAATGAAAATCGTTTATCCCAGAACGATGTTTTTTTTAAGGGTAAATTTTCGACATTTATTTTAAATGGAAGTAAAAACCATTTTTGTTTTGAAAAATAGATGAAAAAAACACCCTTAAAAAAAGTGTTTATTCTGGAATAACAAAAAAAAATGGGTTACAATTTTGACATTTTTTAGCAATGGAGTTAAAGATAAAATATCTAGACTTTGAAAAATTGTAAAATTCCACCAAGTCTGGGACGTAATGTTAAAGAAAATATCATGTCTCGAATCCTAATAATTCCAACTATTTCCATCCATGTTGTTAAAGATAAAATATATTGACTCTAAAAAACCTTGAAATTGTAATTGTTTTCAACCATAGCATTAAAGATAAAATATTATAATTCAGAAACGCCTTAAAATTTTGACAAATTTTCAACCTTGTAATTAAAAACCTTTATTTTGCAACACATTTCAACCATGAAATTATGGACAAATTATATGACTAATACAAATTTTTTAAATGAACAAGTAAATGAAAGATTCATTATTCCAAAAGTAATGTTTATTTCAAAGGCTAAAACTATAGCTCTTTTCAAATTTTAGCCTAAGACAACTTATCCTATTGTAAGAAAAAACTAAAAATCAACCATCAAAATGAAGTGTTTTTTTAAATGAGACATTAAAATTTCAGCAATTTTAAAACTATCTTATACCAAATGATAACAATAAATAATATCATGGCAATATCATTGTATAATTAAAAAAATTAACATTAATTTCTAATCCTTAGGTTCTCTCATAATCCTTAGGATTAGGAATATGTGGAAACTTTGACTTTGCAAATTCTTCATCCCCCCCTTCATCACTGGTGCTCTCATAATCCTTAGGATTAGGAATATGTGGAAACTTTAACTCTGCAAATTCTTCATCCCTCCCTTCATTAGTGTTGCTCTCATAATCCTTAGGATTAATACTATGTGGAAACTTTGACTCTGCAAATTCTTCATCCCCCCCTTCATTAGTGTTTCTCTCATAATCCTTAGGATTAGGACTATGTGGAAACTTTGACTTTGCAAATTCTTCATCCCCCCCTTCATCAGTGGTGCTCTCATAATCCTTAGGATTAGGAGGAAGTGGAAACTTTGACTCTACAAATTCTTTATCCCCCCTTCATCAGTGGTGCTCTCATAATCCTTAGGATTAGGACTATGTGGAAACTTTGACTTTGCAATTCTTCATCCCCCCTTTCATCAGTGGTGCTCTCATAATCCTTAGGATTAAGAGGAAGTGGAAACTTTGACTCGGGAAATTCTTCATCACCCCCTCATCGGTGTTGCTCTCATAATCCTTAGAATTAGGACTATGTGGAAACTTTGACTCTAGAAATTCTTCATCCCCCCCTTCATCAATGGTGCTCTCATAATCCTTAGGATTAGGAGGAAGTGGAAAAATTGACTCTCTATTCACAGGAAATTATTTTTGCTGCCCTTCATCAATGTTGCTTTCATCATCCTTAGGATTAAGACCAAGTGGAAAATTTGCCTCTCTATTCATAGTGAAATAAATCCTATTACATTCATCAAAATGAATAGAGTTGTTGCATTATGAAGATGTCGATGCTAAAGAAAGAAAAATTTCACTATCAGAAGAATCCATGACCTTCAACCAGAAGATGTTGAATGATACAAATGCACTCTCTCTCAATGACAATATATAACTTAAAGATTGAGAATTTACCTCTAAAGTTTCCCCCCCAAAATTTATCGCCGAAAATTTTCCCTCCAAAGTTTTCCCCCAAAAATTTTCGCTGAAAATTTTCCCTCCAAAACTTTTGTTTTTAAATATTTCCCTCCAAAATTTTCATCTATAATTTACTTGAAAACATATTACTAAACTTTTGGTTTTGAAAAATTTCACCCTAGTTTCTATTCAAAATATTGATAGAAACTCAAAATAATTTTTCTATTTAAATTATTTAACATTGACTAATTTTTATTTTTATTTTTATTTTTTTTTATCCCATAATGAATGAAAACTAACCTAAAGCTATAATATTAACTATAATTTTTTTATTTTTATTTTTTAAGTTTAATCCCAAATTTAAGAAACGATAAATCAATCCCACAATCATCACTATAAAATAAAATCCATCGTTTATATTCATCACATCAAGTCTTCTGGATCTTGTGAAAAATTTTGGAACGATTTTGAGGAGCTGTGAAGGAGTTGCATTGTCATAAATAGCACATTCAACGAGAGTTTTACGCATTTTAAAGGTTAGTTTTCTTTCTATCTCGACTATTTACAAATGAATTCGGGAAAATTTTGTGTTTTTACAGGAAAAACCACATAAAAAAACTCTTTTTATACATATTTTTATAAGGACGAAAAGGAAAAAAAACACAAATTTGTAGGATTTTTAGGAGAAAAATTAAGTGTTTTTTTTTTTAGGCTTTTGAAATGAAAAATGGGTGTTATTTTTTTTTTTTTTTTTTTTTAATTTCATATGGGGAGCATTAAAATTCTTTCATGGAAAAAAAATTAAAAAATTTGTTCAATTAGGAAAAAGAATACATTTTTTTTTTTGTTATATAATTGTAATTTTTAAATTTTTTGTTTTTTCTTTTAAATTAAAATTATATTTATTAAACACTATTAATAAACTTTTAATTTTTTTTATTCTTATTTCTTTTTTTATTTTAAATTGATTTTTATTTTAAATTAAAATATATATGTTTGAAAATATTCAAAAAAATTAATTTAAAGTTAATTTAAAAAAATATATTTAGAATTTTGTTTTTAATATAAAATTTACTTATTATATGTTTTTTTTAATTATTAACGAATAATTTTTAAAAATAAAATTATTAGTTTTTTTTAATTAATTTTTATTATTATTTAATATTATAAAATTAAAAATTAAAAAAACGGCCATTTTTTTTGTTTTTATTTTGGTTTTTTTATTTAAAATTACAATTTTAATTTATATTTTTTTTTTTTTGTTTTTGTTTTTTTTTATTTAAAATTACAATTTTAGTTTAAAATAAAAAATAAAAAATTGGGCCCTTTGCCCATTGGCCGGGGTAGGCGGAGGGGGCTACATGTAGCACCCCTCCACCTGCCCAGCCAGCGGCCAAAGGGCCCAATTTTATTTTTATTTTTAAATAATAATTGTAATTCTGAATTTAAAAAATTAAATTAAATTAAATGAAAATTAAAAATTTAATATTTTTTAATAATAAATGTTTTATATAATTTTAAAATATTAAAAAAGAATTATATGTAATTTAAAATAAAAATCGATCTATAATATTTTTTATATAATATTTAAAAAAAATTATATATATCAATTGTTGATTTTAATAATTTAGAATTGAATATATAATTTTTTTTTTTTATATACATATTATTTGTTAATTTTAATAATTTAATATATATATATATATATATATATATATATATATATATATATATATATATATATAGATGGTGGTGGTGGTGGTGGTGGTTAACGTCTGTTGAGACCAAACATTGGTCTATCGGACCTAAAGAAACAAATTATTTATTTTGATTTAAGATTTTATTCCTATGCTCAAAAAGCTTGGAGAGAAGCCTCTTGAGCTCACTATAATATTGACATTGTAAAAGGCTAGGAAGGTCAGTATTGTAACAAAGATTGTGAAACTGAGATCTAATATGGTTGTATGCGGGGCACTCTAAGAGGAAGTGGTTTTCATCCTCGATGTTCCTATTCTCACATATATGGCAGATCCTTTACATCCATGGCGTTTTAGGAACTGCTCAATGACTTGTTTCACTATGGTCCGAGCTCATGAGAATTCATTCTAATCTTTGCTATATTAATTTTCTTCTTTGAGCTAGTTAAAATAGAGAGATACTTTTGATCTTCTTGGGTGGGGTTCATGACCTTCTTATAATAACTTAATTTTCTTTTAGCCGCTAAATCTTTCTCACACCACGTTTTTTCTTTGAACTTAAAAGTAACAATATCTTTAATGTTATTTAGGTTTTGCAATGCATCATTCTCATTGATCTCCCAATAGTTTAACGAGGCCCTTGTGTCTTTATGCCACCACCGATTGAGCCTTAGGTGGTTTTGGCTGGAATTTAAAGCTAGCTTAGGAAGTCTATGATCGTCTACGCTATTGAGTTTGTGCTTGTACAGTAGAAACCTAATCATAGCTAGGCTCTCAATAGGGGAAAGACCTGCTTCTATAAGGAGAATAGGATAGGGTGTATTACTTTTAATTTTCGGGTTATAAGTTATAAAACGCTTCTGGATTTGCTCAATCTTTCTCCATGATTCTCTGGAGATGCTGCAACCCCAAACCTCACAGCCATATAATATAACAGGAGTGACTAAAGTTTCAAAGAGGAACTTCTTTTTATCCCACATTACGAGGTTTGTTGTTTTACAATTATTTTCAAGACCAAAATAAGCTTTCCACCCCCCATTAATCCTTTTCTCAATGCTATGGTTTCAGTTGAGCTTCTGATGAATATCAATTCCTAGGTACTTGTAAGAATACACTTTCTCCAAGTTATTATTTTCATACATAAAATTAGCGTAAGTGCCCTTCTTGGATTTGATAATCATAACTTTTGTTTTGTCAGTGTTAACAGTCATACCCATGGTAGAGCAAAAATCTTTAAGAACCCTGAGTTACTTATCAAGATCAGATGGGCACCTTGCCAAAAGAACAATATCATCAGCATAGAGAAGAAGGATGACGACTATCCCAGCTACGATCGTGCCATCGCATCCTACTTCCTCTAAATAGCCTTCGAGCTTATCGATGTAAATGCCAAATAGGGTAGGGAAGAGGGGGAACCTTGTTTAACTTTGATAATTTGTTGATTTTAATAATTCAAAATTTACTATATAATTATATTTTTATAAAAAATGTAGATATGAATCATTTAATATATATGTAAAATAAAAAAAATTGATAATTTCATAATTATATAAATAAAATTTGTATATAATAATTTCTTTATAAATTTGCAGATATAAATTTTATAACAATTTTTAAAAATTACATATAATTTAACTTATTTTTATATTTAAATAACAATTATAGTGTCAATTTTTTTTATTTATATTTTTTATTTATTTTTTTAAAGTAATATATATGGTTTTTTTATTAACTATATATATATATATATATATATATATGTTTTTCAGGAAGATGGCATCAAGGAAGGTCTCTGTGAATATGTCTGGAACAAAGACAACAATTCCATCATCTAAAGTTGCAGGTGGACACGCTTTGAAGACTATCGAACATACTGGAACTGAGAAACATCGTAAAAGTCAACCAACTGGCCCATCAAGTACACCAAAGATTATTTATGAATGGATGAATTCACGAGAAATAAATAAAACAAATTTTACATGGCATGTTAAAGATGTTGAATCTGATGATAGTACACATCTCTATCTATACTGTGGTATGATTTACATGGGTGAACTGTATGAGGTGATAGGTAGAGTATGAGACATATGTTTGGTGCCGAATTCAAACATTGTTTATGTTCTTGCAAAATTGCCCAAGTCACATGAAAATGTTAGATATCGTCTCTCAAAGAACAAGTATGACACAAATGAAGAATCTACACCATTGTGTGAAGAAATCTCATCCAATGTTTTAAATAACATTGTAAGTATGCTTATTTATATTTATGTGTAATGTATTATTGTGTGATCAATAGTTTTTTTATAAATGATTGATCATTGACATATTGTATTTTCTTTGATAGGCTTTTGCTGAAAGTCTTTCAATGATGTTGGAGGGTATTTATTATGTGGAATCAAATATTATGAATGTGATCAACAGTTTTGGTATAGAGTCAAAACAAGAAAAGAGAATGAAACAAAAATCAATAATCCATGACACTGCAATGGTACATATAGGGTATCAACAAAGAATCCATACGGTGGGTCAATCTAACAAAGGTAAACATGTTTCTTTTGAAGATGTGGCAGTTGTAGCTCAAGCTGAAGCTCAAAAATATGTTTTCATTAGTGAGGAGGAGGTTAGAACTATTGTTGAAAGGGAGAAAAGAAATAAAACACCGAAAAGAAAAATTCTCATGGATGTTGCTCTTCCACTTGATGAGGAGGAGATTATTTCTGTAGAAGAAGATATGTTAACTAGGAAGAAGAAGAAATAAAAAATTGGCAAATCTGTTAAAATCATAAGCAACAGTGAAGAAAAAAGTGAAATTTCTAAAGGCACCAAAGAAATCATAACACCATGTGCTAATTTAGAGGATGACATTATGAAAACAAAACAAAATGTCATTCGGAATCACTTGAGGAAGAATAAATTAATTCATGGTGGAAAAACATTTGAGCCTAATGTCACCCAATTCTATAAGTCAGATGAAGGACAATCTCAATATCAAATTAGAAACGAATATCTCTTACATGTCCATAATTTGAAAATAAATTTCAAGTACAATCCATATGCACATGTGATGGATTATGTGGTTCTTGTTGATACAAATCAAGTTCCCAATAAAGAGGCATTTGATAGGACACAATGTTTTGACTACAGATATTATGTAATTGGAGGGAACCATTCAGTAGAGGCCCAAAGACAATTGATCAAGGAATATCTTGGAAACTATCTTTTTGAAACAATGAAATGCATCATTTATGTTGTTTTAACAGAAATAGAGGCAAAGTTATTGGCATGAATCATAATGAAGATAATGAGTATAGAATGTCTATGAATTTCATCCAAAGGGTCAGATTTATTCATAATGATTTTTTAGAAAAATGTGGTGGGGATAAGACAAAGGTCAACTTAAGCTTTCAGAATGAATGTTGTATGGAAATAGGTTATCAAATTGAGGATAAAATCAGATCAAAAGGTGGCAAAGTAGATTCAGAACTATTCAGAGGCATAGATAACATTTTCCAGTTGGCATTTAGAATAGGGGAGATATAGGAATTGATTGATGACATTTTCTAAATGTGGGAGAATATTGCCATAAACAAGTAGAAGGTTAAAAGGTATAAACCCATAATATGTACCAATAGTAAGACAGGTCTTGAAATGAAACAACTTCCAGAGAATATGACTATCACACCTTGGAGAACATTGCAATGAGTGAAAGATGACAAACTAGTCAAATCAATATTATGTCATATGAAGTCAAGTGAATTTTCATTGGAGGAAATGTGCTTGGAATTTCAAAAGTAAGTTTGTTGAATTACTTTTATTTTTTCTTGGATTATAATTTTTTTTTAAAGATAACATATTGTTGTTGGTATTATTTGTTATACATATCAATATATTAACAATTTTTACTTTATTTATTCAGTCATAATATTTATATGAAAATACAAGAGCATATGGTTAAAATGTTGAATGGAGAGAGTTGCAATGATGTTGTACTCAACTACCCATAATCAAGTTCTACAACAACACTTAAATATTTTCATCTTGCATTCAAAAAGGTTTGTTGATTTTTACATTCATTTTATTCATATAATTTTGTATTTTATTATATTACTTATATTTATATTTATTTATTTCATTAAATATGTTGAAGAAGGATGCGAATAGAGTACCAAATACCTTCAAAAGTTTCGTTGAAAAAGTTAAGTTGGAAAGGCTAAGAAAGCAGCATCTTAGGAATGTTGAACTTGATCCTACTCTTACTCATTTCATTTGGAATGGGTTGGACACTATCCAATATCAAATAATACAAGGTGACTGTGAAGACATTGCAAAACTCATAACTAAAAGGGAATATGCCCTGGTTATTGCAGACATTCCTCATGGTTTCAATTTCATAGACATTGGATATGATAATAAGCCTTACACTTATCAAGCTTTTAATAAAGTGGTTACGGGCTTTCAAGAAGTCACAACATCACCACATTGGATATTTGTGACATTTCATTCAGGCACACAATTTGCAATGTTATTAACAAGCGTCAAGGGAAAATCAAACTCAAGGATGCAACTTACATGGTAAGACATTAAAATTGTATGTTTGATTAATATAATTTATTTTTTTTTTATGTACAAGTGGATTGAACTTTTACTATGTCATATTACAGGAAAAAGTCAAATCTTATTTCTTCCAGAGATCAACCAATTACAAGTGATTGTGAGTTCATCCATGTTGAATGTTGGGCAAAAGATGATAGCTGTAAGTTGATTCTTCTGAACCAAGTAGATGGAAAGAGTCATAGCCGAGTACTGATTCATGATGTTGTCGTAAAAAAGTTAACATATGAGGATAAAGATGCAAAAGGAGAGATAGTTAACATTGACAAAAACAAAAAACATTGATTAACTATCTTATAGATTTATGTTCAAATGAAGGAGATTGGGTTTTGGATTTATTTTCAGGTTCAGGTAAGTTTTATTATATAAAATTGAATTTTAATATTTTGTTTTTTTGTTTTTTATGTGTTTATACTAATTTACTTACTTATAGTCTTTGTCCTTGATGATTACGTACAACACTAGCATGTTGCCTACAAAAATGAATAAATTGCATTGCGATTGAAAGAGACCCACTGCAATGGCCAATTTTATTCAACAAATAATTAATGCTCTTCAATTTCTTCCAGATGCAATGCAAGAAGTTGGTTTGAGGAAAGAAGATTTTAATGAATCACGTGTGGCAAAAAATACAAAGGAACCTCAACCACCTTTATGTGGAATGATTGGAAAATGACACTTTGGGAGATTTGCAGACATGAAAGATCCATTAGAAGAGGAAAATGAGGAAACTCAAGCAAGAAATATTGTAGAAGAAGAAAATAATGAAGCTGAAAAAGACGATGAACATGGATTATATGATATTCTTGATGACATTTAAGTTATGATTGCAAATCAAACTCAATTTTGAGAGATCTTCATTTGTTTTACTTGTAATGTTTTGACTTTGAGATTTTATGAGAAGAATGAACATTTGATTATTGTTGTTATATGTTCAATATTTGCATTTAAGTATGGGGTTTTTTACGCAGTGCATTATATTATCATTTTGGGATTCAACTGTGTTAAGTAAGATCATTCACGTATGACCATTTCCATGAGAGGTAGTCGTAACTGACTAATTTCTCATGATTTTTGAATAGTTCACTTAGCACTCATTGCATCGGGTGATGCTCACAGGGGTGAAGAAGTGGGATTGAAACTAGTGAAATGTGGAGAACGAATCACATAGCATCAATCATCACTTCCGGGGCTTGCACCCGGTAACCAGGACTTCCCAGGAGGTCACCCATCCCAGAACTCACTTTAATTTTTATGTGAATCATTTTTTTTTTTGCAAAAAACCTGTGATTAATATTATTTTTTAACATAAAATTCATTAAAAAAAAATGTTATTTTTTAAAGTTTTTTGTTAGGATTTTCCCATAAAAATCATTTATTTGACATGTCATTTTTGACAAAAGATCTGAAAATGTGTATTTTTTTCATTATATTTATATAGAGAATGTGTTTTTTTGTCAAATGTTTAAAATTATTGTGTTTTAGTGACAATTATTTGATTTCCATTGAAATATTAATCAACATTACATAAACATATAAAAAATACTAACTTTAAAATATTGACCATTTTTTATTTTTTTAACTATGTGAAAAAATTAAGATTTCATTACAAACAAAATTGAAAAGAAAAATAAAAACACATAAATACAAAAATATACTTTAAAAAAATCTTACAGGAAGAAGAAGGCATTAGAAAATTTAAAGTGTCAAAAATCAACCCTCTAAAAAAAAGGGGTTGATGCTGCAGCGACAATTTTCAAAATCGGCATGAAAATCACTAACATCTAAAAAAAATTGTTCATACTTGATACATAAGAAAATTTAAAGTGCCAAAAATATGCTTAAAAAAAAAGTGTATTCTGCATCACCACTTTTCAAAATCGGGTGATTTTTTGCTACCTCAAAAAAACGGGTACTAGGTCATTTTCTCATTTGATCGATAACTATGTTAAATGCATTTCAGAACATGTGATGTACTTTTTAGCCCTGCTACATGGGTAAACAACCAAAAGAAATCCCTAAACAATTGTCTAAACAAAGAAATATCTACAAGAGAAAGATTGGAGAGAACCTCAAAACTTGTAGAAATGAATTCTCGCACAATGTCAATTTTGTGCCCTTCTGCCTTGAGGAAACTATCCACAATGAACAATTCTAAACGCTTGTTCAGATCTGGTAACTTGAATAGAAATCTGATACATTGGGATTCAAAGGAACATTTTAAATCACTCCTAGCTTAATTCCCCCCTCTCTAAAATCAAAATTATCTGCACAGAGATAAACAATTTCTCTTAAATTAAAGACCTCCAGAACACACCCAAAATTCACCAATCCAGTGCTCCAAATCTTGTCGTCTTCATTTTCTTCCATTAACAGATTCACATATCTCTCATAAGTTCTTGACCAATCAAAGCTATCATCGATCTCAGCAAATGAGTTAAATGTATCACTGCAAACAACCTCTTTCCCTCATCTCTTGCCCAATATTTCTTTGTAGTGGAGGAAAAAAAAAATCTATGTCAATGAATAATGTATTTCAATTCTATTCCAATATACAATGCCCCGTTTTCTCCACAAATAATGATTGTTACTATTAATTATTTTCAAAACCATTACAGACGACACTCTAAGTAAATATCAATTAAAGATAACAAAACTAAGTTTTACGGACTATAATAGGATTTTTTTTCGAAATTCCAAAAGCATCATGTGCACTTACTACACGCTTTTCTCTCACTTCAAGATCATTTATATACACACCCTAAGAAACATAAATGTGTGATAATCGGTAAGTTCGTCTACACGGCCAAAAATCATTGTTTCACCCAATCATTTTTTATAAGTGGAAATGGATTTAGCAGCATAAAAAAAACTCATTGGCAAATTTTCCAAGACCAACAAAAATCATTGCAAACCGTTTTTTTTTTTAATGGTTTTTTTTTGTTAACATATCTGATTGACAACCAATATATGAAAATTGACAACTGTAACCTTGAATTACAAAAATTCACCGCCATATTTTTTTAGTAACATGCCCAAACTTCCTTTGTTTTTCTAGTCAATTTTGAAGACCCAAAGAGCTACCGATAACGTCACATTGTAACTGGAAATTATTTTAAAGATTTTGGTAACAACTGTCAAGATTCAAAAAATAAACAAACAAACAAACAAACACTTTTAACATTCGATTTCTTCAAAATTTTCCCACCGAATCCCTTAGAGATTTTTGCTATTTGCATAGAGTAGTCTAAAGAGACCACAAATTTGCCCATACCATAGTGGAAATGTAATCATGATTTTTGCTAAAATCCTACAGAAATTTTGGGAAATCTGAGTTACAACTATTAGGCTTCAAGATTTTGTGAAAAGTAACTCTTTGGGCGAATTTGTAACCTATATTCAGCTACTCTCTACAACAAATTGACTTGACAACTTGTCCCACTACTTTGTAAAACCGAACCAAATATGATTTATGAATAACCTGACACATCTATTTTTCGCAAAATTTGACACATATTTATGATGCAATGCATAATTTATTCCACATAGACACATTTAATTTTAAACTCTTTGTTTTTAAAAATTGTAAAATAATATAATTATTGAAATTTAAAACTCGTAAAACTATCAATAATACCATAAAAAGAAAAAAATTACCTTACATGATGAATCAACTTCACAACTACTCCCCACTACTTTGTAAAACCAAACCAAATTTGATTCGTAAAATATATATATATATATATATATATATATATATATATATATATATATATAAAGTAAGATCCATTTTAATGTATAAATCTTTGGATGTGGTGTCTATCATGCAAAAGGGTGGGGGTGGGTTGTCATAAAGAGCCAACCACATGTAAGGCATAAAGAGCCATCACTACATGTAGGAAATATGGTGAATTTAACTCTTTGTTCAATGATGTGACTTCCATTATAGTCGATTATTCAATGCACCATTACGTAGCTTTGCATGCTCAAACCACCAGTCATGTCGCCCATGCGCATTGGTGGATTTCTCCATCAATGGATTGTCTTTGCATATAGTTTGGGGACTAGCATTTATGCTCTCATTCTGTTGTGGATCTTTTTTGGTCTCTGGATTTTACTTCTCGCTTGTCTTTGCCTCAATGACTTGACTTCTATCATCACTTATAGGATTCCCACTTTAGGTCATGAAGGTTCAGGATTATGATAGCCTAGTCAATCGATGGGAGGAAAGCTTAGACTTGCGTCCACACTAATGAAAAATTAAAGCTTGTAGGATGGATTTTTGGGTCTTTCTCTATGTATCCTTGGTGATTTATTCACTTTAGGTCAACGCTTCCACTAGGGACACTTCAGAGTGGGTGAAAACAACCATATAGGCCAGGACATCTCTCATCTTATTTGTTTGAGGAGCCTGCAAATACATATCACCAATATCTGGACTTTTTTTTAGGGTTACACTCACAGGGTTATTGTCACCACACCAGGGACTTGCACTCACTTTGTTGCTCTAAGAACCTGTTGTCATAGAGAGGCTTTCTCCCTTTTGGTTCTATGGGACACCTGCTCCAGAAGTCGGTCATCCCATGTTAATAGGCATTGGTTCGTCACGGTGAGGCCTATTATCAAGAGAGGGGGTGAACCCAGGCCCAATTACAAGCTAAAAGCTCTGCAGCCAGGTACCGAGAATTATCTCCGTAACCAATACAGGATGAACTTACCGAGGTGGAAAGACACTTGGCCAAAGAACAACATACTCTCATTGATTATGAGGTGTTAGCAGACATTGTAGAATGGTACCTAATGTGAGGCACACTTGGGGTAGATATAACCAATACATGTACACTGTGGACATTTACTGCCATTTCAAACTTCTTCTTGGCAAGGCACTCATGGACTGCAACGCTACCAAAGATGACATGTTATTCTCCTTAGACTACAAGCAATAACAACTGGCTTCTACAGATAGAAGGTTGGCCTGAATTGAAAGGCAATTGGGTATTCCTCCATACCCAAGCTACTCCCTTGACAGTAGCAAATAACCTATCCAAGTAGAAGCCATTTGATTATGATCCCACCTCTTGAAGATTTTCTATTAAATTCTCTTTAGTTTTATGTCTTATTTTGCATGCCATTATTTTCTAAAGACCCAAGAGGTTAAGATATTGTTTTTACTTTCCTATATTTAGCTAACAAGGTTAGATTCAATTCTGGAAAGTTTATATTTTTGCATTTGGTCAGATTTGTCTACTGGAAAATCGCTTTGATTCTCCTTATTTGGAAAGAGTACAAAATTTAACTTTACAAAGAAAACATATAAATTAAAATAATGAATTATGTTTGTAATCATTATATTTCAAAACTTGATATTTAAATTTAATTAATAAACTTATAAAAACTTAATACTTACAATTATTTCTTTAGCTTTCTCTTCATATATAATAAAGCTATGCATATCACATTAAAAAAATATTAAAAAAAATAAAATATTTAATATTTCTACATATAAAAATTGAAAGTTCTACCAATATAAATAATACTATGAAAAATTAACATGAATTTATTTTAGCTTTAAATCTCTTGATATGGAATCTTTCCTCAAATTTAATATTAAAATAAAATTACATAACATTTAATAAATCTTAAATTAAAATAAATCTATATTAATAAATTAACCTTAGCCGAGAGGCTCATTTTACAATCCAATATAATGTGTAAGGATGTTTGTCCCTCATAAAGGTTGAAACTTTGTTCATATGTGCCAAAATAAAAAAATCTCAAAAATCTAATAAAAAAAAAAACTATACAAAACATTGAAATAATATCAGCTTATAAAAAAAAAAATTGTCTTTAAAAAAAACTGGATCCCTCTCGCTCATATTAAATCTACATTTAATATAGATCTATGCTGATATTTTTCCAATTCAACATATCATAGAACATTCTAACACTACACATGATATCAATACAACTTTGAACCACAGAATATGATTATTCATAAAAACTTCCATTTTATAAAATCAATAATTAATAATATGGTAAATATTATTCCATTTAAATAAAAATCTTATCCATGGAAGATAAATGGATACCATAGAAAAAACTATTAAACACACCACATAAATTATGTGAAATTATTTATATGATACATGTATAAATATAATATTAAATATTTTGATTTTAGAATTTTGAATATATTCTAAAATACAAAGCAATTTAGTACTCATCACATGAATTAAACACAACACATAAATTATGAAATTATTTATGTGATACATATATAAATATAATATTAAATATTTTGTTTCTATAATTTTGAACATATTTTAAAATAGGAAGCAACATAGTACTTTACTTATCACATTTAAAGATATGTGATACATGTATCAATATAATATTAAATATTTTGCTTTTAAAATTTTAAATATATTTTAAAATACAAAGCAACATAGTACTTTTTACACGATTTGTTTTATTTTTTTCATATTATGTATAATTTGTTAAATAATTTTTACAAGAATTTTTTTATTTTTATTTTCATATATAATATGTTAAATAATTTTCACACGACTTTTTTTTTCATATATAATATGTTTGTATTATTTAAGGATTTGAAACTTGGGACCAAAGTCATCGATCACGCAGCCATAGCCAGTCAGGATACAAAACTATTTAATATTGGAGTTGTCTATAATGCGATTTTTTGGAGATTCCGGTGACGGAATCTGGTGGAAGAAATTGAGGTTAAATCTTGATTTCTTGCAGTTAAAATGGTTTTTTAACTGCATATTTGGATTCAGCACCCTCGAAAACCCCTGGGACGCTTTCATTGTGCAGAAACTAGCTATCAAACTTGCGATTCCAATAAATTCCTGCCGGATTTCGACCAGAAAAACCCGCCGAAAAAACTTTCAAAAAGTCGCGTTATAGACTACTGCTTTAATATTATGGGAATTTTAAAATACAGATCGCCAGTCGGGATACAAAAGATTCAATATTATGTGAATTTTAAAATACAGAAAACTTAATATGTAACAAGATGCTTATTGTATAGTCAGATGTTTATTGCTGGTAATACTATGTAAGGTGGTTGTTGCTTTGACCGGATTTTTTCGCCAATGATTGATCAGCGACCGCCAAATCCAGAAAAACCAGTTTACTTATTCTATTACGGTATGATAATATTCTGCCCATAGAAATAGCGATTACCTGTGATGCCTTACCATCGATGGACGAAGACATCATGATCTCTGAGAGTCTGAAGGAATTGCAGGCATTCCCCATTAACTTCTTCAGATAATTCCGAAGAACACTGCAGGAAGAGTTCGTCAATGAGACGCATGAATCCTGTTCCTCTCATATTCGTCATATCTCTGGTCACATGTTCGAATCCCATTTTCACAACCACAAAATCCCCATCGCTAACACTCATTTCACTCAGCCATCCTGCAATGTCGAAACGCTCTCTGCTTCTGCTGCCAGTATCTCGCACTACCTGCTTTATTGAGTTCAGAGACCTACGTGGCAGAGACTCGAATCCACTCATATTGAGGGCATAAGTATCAAATGTCTGGTTCTGCTTTGGATAAGAAGCCAAGAACCACCCTGCATCTGCATTGACAGTCTTGTTACTGTTACCCCCAATTTCCACATAAATATGGCGTTTGCGGTCGCTGATGTCTTTGACAGTGGGCAAGAAAATCGCATTGTTGTGATTCAATGTCAGGGGCTCCGCCAGTTTAGTTAAGCTTCTGTTCTGCTTAGAGCGCGGATGGTCCTGCTCTGCCAGTTTAGTTAAGCTTATGTTCTGCTTAGAGAGCGGATGGTCCTGCTCCGCCAGTTTAGTTAAGCTTCTGTTCTGCTTAGAGCGCGGATGGTCCTGCTCCGCCAGTTTAGTTAAGCTTCTGTTCTGCTTAGAGTGCGGATGGACATGCTCCGCCAGTTTAGTTAAGCTTCTGTTCTGCTTAGAGCGCGGATGGTCCTGGTTCGCCAGTTTGGTTAAGCTTATGTTCTCCTTAGAGCGCGGATAGTCCTTTATCAAACCCAGCGGCTTAGAAGGCCTCTTACGGAGTGCAATCACTGTGGTTTTCTGGGAATTAGGCGACCTGGATGTGTTCACATGAATGACATCAGAGCATTTGAACAGGGCCACCACAGGGCTCAGAGAATGCATAAGGTTGGAGGGCTTTCCCATGTTCGGGCGCCGGGGGGAGACCAGCATCACTGCGACGCCGTTTGGCTTGAGCGTTCGCTCGATCTCGGAGGCAAGCAACGCCGGCACTGTGGCTCGATCAAACGACCCTGAGAAAACGAAGTCCAAGGAATTGTCTGAGAAGGGAAGGCGCCGATTGCCCGCATTCATCGGCGCTAACGAGTGCCTTTCGTCCACTGCAGTGGTGTCCAGCAGGCCGTTTCCCCGCAGTGCCTCTACGGAGACACCCGAGGAGGCACCGACGCAGAGGGCTTTGAAGCCGGAGCGCAGGAGCCCCTGCGCGATTAGATCGCGAAAGATCGCTGAATAGAATTCTACCTTCTCTCTCCATGTCTTGTTCGCCCGGATCTTGATTTGGAGCGAAGATTCGATCCCTAGACCTCCGGATGGCCTGACCCTGCCTCCATATATCTCGGGCTGCGCCTGATCTCGGACGCTTTGCAATGAGATTGTGCGGATTAAAGGCCATCTGGGACGGGCAAAATCGATCATGAAATCATCTGGGCAGTCGGAGAGATAGGTACATGGCGCGGCGTCGTGTACGGTGTAGAGAACAGACACAGCGGCCAGGGCCATTGCGAAGAAAAGCATACGGACCATGAACTTCTTGCTTACGCAGCTGTAGATGAGCTCCAGCTTCAACAATCTCGGAGCCATGGAGGCTGCTAAATTTCCACCACAGGGGGCACTTAAGTGCAAAGAAATACTTGCCAAAGAAATATTATGGATCTGAATGAGAAAACTCTGACCTTATGTTGTTGCTCTGTTCACCATTTGCAGTCCTGAAACTAATACAAGATTCGATCTTTTCAAAGTCTTTCTGATGGGAGAAAATGGTGTGGCAATGGTACAATCTTTCAAATTGAGCGAGGGAAATAAAAGGATGAGATTTACCAGCAAGAGTAGCGGGAGAGGAGATTCATCGCGTGCAAAATCTAGCAGCGGTGTGGTTGCCACCCACCATGAGACCTTGAGTGCTCTTCATTCCAAACAAAAGCTTCTTCTGCAATTGACTTGGATGCCTTTCTGGCCCTTTGCCCTTTCTAAGAATGAAACTAACTCAAACCTAAACCTGAGTTTAGGTAAAAAAAATAATAAAATAAAATAAATACACAGTGAAATCAATTTGCCTAGTAGAGATAGATTATAAACTATTAAAACCTATATTGAACTGTTTTGGTGGAACCCATGAGGTGTATATAGTTTACTGTTTTGGTGGAATCCATGAGGTGTACATAGTTCATTTGGGTGTAGTTTTTATCAGAGTTGAAGTTCCATCAAGTTTCACCTAATTATTTTTATAATATAATTAAACTTAATATGACTGAAATAAAAATAAACAAATACACAGTTAAATCAATTAGCCCAGAACCTATATTAACAGTTTTGATGGAATACATGAGGTGCCATTAAGTGTACATAGCTAGTTAGTTTATGTGGGTGTAGTTTTAGTTTATGTGGGCGTAGTTTTTATCAAATTGATAGTTTAAGTTTCAATAAATTTTGTATAATTGGTATGATTTAACATTTCATGTTAGTATTATGATTTAACATTTTATGTTTGATAGGTGGAAGAGTATTTTTATTCAGTAAATAGTTTTTTTTATGTGGATATAGTTTTTATTAAATTGATAATTTAAATTTCATCAAATTTTATGATTTAACATTTGATTAGTGATAAGTGGCATATCATTTTTTTTATCTAATAGTGAAACTAACTTAAACTTCAACACAAATTAATTGTTAATTGGAATAAAAAATATACAGTTAAATCATTAGCCCACAAATGGTTGTTTCAAAATAAGTAGACAAATGAAATTTGATGTGATTATCACCAAAAACATATTTCAAAAACTTGATATAAATCACACAAACTTAAATTCAATCACAAATTAATTATTAATTAGAATAAAAAATAAATATACAATTAAATCAATAATACGCTGAGATAAAATATCAACAATTAAAATCTATATTAAATAATTTTAGTAAAATCCATAAAATGTGAAATCCATGAAGTGCCATAAAGTTTAATGGAATTTCACACCATTTTAATGATATAACATTTCACAAGTGATAATTGTAGATCAGTAAAACTACTTACACTTAAATTCTGTTTAATAGCTGAACTAAAAAATAAATACACATTTAAATCGATTAAACAAGCCAGAATAACTTATGAACAATTAAAAGTTATATTATACAGTCGTGGTAAAAATCTGGTGGATAAAACTTCTACAATGAGTTTTATTCGCTGTTAAAATTGTAACTTTGTCTATTTAAAAACCATGAATCATAATGAAAATGAGATTCAAATTATATTTACAATTACGGCTATTGAAAATAAGCAGGATCATCCCTGAAAACGAAACCATAGTTGCAATTACGGCTATTTATCCCTGAAAACGAAACCATAGTTGCAATTACGGTTATTTATCCCTGAAAACGTTTTCAGAACTGAAGCGATTGTTGGAGATTTCTGATTAGTGCACGCCAAGGAGGACTTTTCCTGGAAATAAATCAAATCAAAACAGGACGATAATACCTTTGGAATCTGCTTTTACGCTATTCCGATATTTACCCGATTGTCGGTTGGGTTGTGGATGGGATGCAAGATTGAAATTTGGAAAACTGTGCTATGAAATCTTTTGACCACTCAAACAACTTTCTTGTCTCTACGTTTATCGTCGGTGAAGCTCTAAAGCCATTGCACCTTATTTATGAAGTGACATTGAACCCTCTTTAAAAAGTAGGTTTTCCCTTTAAGAAAGTATATAGTATAATATGGGTTAGTTAGTCTCACGGGATAGTTTAGTTGATTAAGTTTTTATTGCTAAGTATCTTATTTATTGGGAGGTTATGAGGTCCGTCTTGCTTAGAAAACTAGGGTTCATATCTATTGGCTTTCCAATTACCCTTACTCTCTTAGCGATCCCTATTTCTTCCTTTCCTTTCATTCTCACTAGTTATTTTGCCAAAGAGAAGAAGCATCATAAAGAGCATTGTAACTAAATACCATCAAAATGAATCATTGAACCCCCATCTAAAGCTAGTTTTTCCATTTGGGTTCCGAGGGTAGATACCATGTCCATTGTGTCTTGAATGGTTTGGATATTCTACCCATGTTCATTGTGTCTTGAATGGTTCTCTACATTCATGAAATGTTATAATTTTGTTGTTTTCTATACTTGTGAGATATTATATGGATTCCCATAAGTTTTAAATTTGCCTATAATTGAATTCCTAATGGAAATGAAGAAATATTTATTGTATTTGTGTTAGCAACACTAAAAAATTGTCTTCCCTTTCATTTTCTATGAAAGTCAATGATTATGTGATGATCTTTGCTTATTTAATAGAGTCCATGAGATCATTGGACATAATAACATGGTCATTGCAAATTCTTAGTTGGGTTTCCATTCTCAATGTTCAATTTTAGTGATTTACATTTGTTGGCAACTACTCTTTTCTTTAGGAAAATTTCTCTTTCCTCGGAGCCTACTCTCTCTCTCTCTCTCTCTCTCTCTCTCTCTCTCTCTCAAAGATTTCTTAAGCCTAAATCTAAGCATAAAAACATTTTTGCAACCATCATAAGATTTGTTTCTCAAGTTATAATCAACCCAGAAAACCCAATTGTATGTCCCCTTATAACTTCCACTCAATTTCAAGATGATTTTGCAGGGCAAGGAAACAATTTTTGGAGTGTTGTTACATTCCAAACAAAAACATATCTCACTCAAAAAAAAATCTTACTTCTTTTATTTAGGTAAAACAAGTGTCAACAACAAACCTTGAACTTGGTATTTCAAATCCTTTAGATGATTACAAGATTAAGAATGGATGGGAAAAGGTGAGCTCCTCCATATTTAATCAACCAAAGGAAAAGAAGAAGATGACATGCACATATAAGTTACAATGTCAAATTTTTCCTATAGAAGTCCATGTTGATTGATGATTGTTGAACATGAGGAATGGAACTTGCAATCCACATCGAAACAATTGGTGTGCATCAAACTCTTCCTATTTGGAAACATTAGTAAATGATTGATTTGATGTGATTTTAGTGAAAGAAGATGTGGTCTACACAAGCCCCAATTCAAGAAGATGCAAATGTTGGCGTTGAAAGACACATGCCCTAGAGCGTTACCAAAAAAATTTCCTAGGTAGAAGGCAATAACTACAATAAAACATTTCCTCCTTATTGAGAAAATGAACTTCATCCTCCTTTCCCTTGCCCTTGCTTCCTTATATTGATGGGAGGTCGATGAAATAGATGTCAAATCTTTTCCTTCTTGCATGTGGATTTTCAAAAAAGGAATTTATATGGAACAACCACCTTTATTTGTTTAGAATGATTCTAGTTTTGTCCATTCTGCCAAGAAATTCATCTATGGCTTCATACAACCTCCTTGATCTTGGTATGAAAAAAACTAGCTTTGAGAAAAAAATTGACATAACAAATTTATAACACTTTGCATTATTCTCTTAGCCTCCAAGTTTTTCAAACTTAGGAAGGAATTTCTATTTCCTAACCTAAGTATCCCTATGGCTTTCGTGATTGCTTTCACATGGACAAATGTAAACCCTTCTAGTATGGAGTTAAATTGTTTTCCACTTGCACCTCAACCATAATGGATGCCAATTTGTATCCACGGTTAACTAACAATTCTTTGTATTTAACTCATACTCACCTTAACATCTCCTTTATAGGTCTCATTGCATGATACATGAAAGAACCATGAAAGTTATTGGAAAGCAATAAAGATGATACTTCAATATTTCTAGGGAACAATTTAGTTTGTCATACAATACAATTCAAGGGAATCTCCTTCTTGGTTGGTTTTATAGATTCCAAATGGATTAATGACCCTCATGAACAAGTCTACTATAGGTTATGTTGTCAGCCTTGGTTCCTTCTTTGTGACTTGGCCTTGCAAGAAACAAAATGTCGTTTCTCTTTCTTTAAAAAAAAGGAGAGTATTGCATTGTAGTTCATACATGTTAAGAAGGCCTTTATCTTAGACAAAGATTTTCAAGTTTGAATTCCAATTGTAATGATGTATGATTTCTTTTCAGTGTGAAAAATTAAGTGTCATTCAACTCACAAAGGAGCAAATCCAACATCATTGTAGAAAACACATTGAGTTACATATGCACTTGATTTGGAAGCTTCTTCAAGAGTGCATGGTCCTTGAAGTGATCTATTTCCATATAAATCATCCATTTGTTATCATTTTCATGGATTCCCCACAAAGTAAAATTATCCACTTGTTGACATTTTCATAAATTCCCATAGAGAAGCTATGTTCTTAAAACTAGGTTTAAGTTATGTGTTTATCAAGTTGGAGTTGTCGTTATAGGATATTAAGTTCTAATGCTTCCTTACTTCTTATATCAATTTTGTAAATCCTTTCATCTCTTTCCAAGTTATTTGTAATGGAAGATGTTAGGGCATTTTGACATGAAGAGATAGGTATATTCAACTTTTTAATGTAATTTGATATTGAATTTATGTGTTTAATGTGACTTTATGATCTGTTAACTGTCGTGGATATTCCAATGGATAGTTTGCCACAACATATCTGATAAAATTACATTTAAAATATGAAATTTTACATTATTATCCTTTTATTAGATTTCTGGATCTGTAGATTTACCATTAATAGTGCATGCATGTGAATGAAAATTATGTAGAAAATAGATAACATGATATTTTTATCTTGCACATACATTTAACACAAGATATGCTATGGGAAACCCTTTTGGGAGAAAAACCCAACTGGAAGGTGAGGTCGCTCTGCTCTCTTTTTTGGATGGAAATATGGTTGTGAGTACAAAGAAGTAGTGCATGTGGCCTGTGGACTACTAAAATTCACAAATCCGCTTTGCGTGCTCTATCTCCTATCCTTGTCAGTTATTCTTTCTCAACTATGGAACAAATGCACTTGAAAGAATGGAACCCCTTTTCCTCCTAGTGGCCCAGTTATAATACAACCTAATAGCTTACTTGTGGTTAGGTTTGACTACCTCAACTCTTAACCAGAGTTACAATATAGACTCTTCTAGTGTATTCTACATCATAATCATATGGATATCCCCTTTTTAATGAATAATGGGGGCTGACGTGGCATCCTCTCAAATTATGGTGTTGAAAAATATTAGGTCCCTATAATACTAGTGATTCCCCCATTACTATTGTCATTGTAGCCCTTATTTTTATTATTGTTCCCCTATTGTCCCCATATTATTATTGTGCCTCATAGAAGCCCACTATTGTTATTGTTGTTCCCTTTTACTATTATTGTTATGTCGACTCTGATTATATTGTGACCCCTTAGACTCTTATATATAGAAAGGAGGTTTTTCCACTTGTATCATCAAAGAATTGTTCACTTGTGTAATGTAAACAAGGTTTCCCCCTCGAATAGGCTGATTTTGAAGTCATTTATCTATCTTTTCTATCTTTTTGTCAGTTGGTTTCATAACATTTGGTATCAGAGGTTTGGATTCTAGGGTTTCGCTGCTACAAAACAGGTCATTGTGGAATTTTAGCTATAACTTCCTTTCTGTGACGTTTCAGAAGCTAAAACAAAAACCCATTTGAGCCAAAATCGCGATGATCCTCGGGTACAAATTTCATATCTTTCCTCGCTATAGTTTTGGAGATATGATCCAATGAAGTTAGCATTTTTGCAAGCTCCTGAATTACATCCCAAACAGGTGACCTTAGGCAAATCGTCATAACTTTCTCTCTAAGTATGAGATTGAAATTTTGTAAGAAGTTGTAGAAAGAGGACATACTTTAGTTTTCTGTGCCTTGCTTTCAGGTCCGAAGGGTCAAACAGTGGCATGTGGAACTTCGTACAAGTTCGCTCTACTTAAAAAGTGTATAATGAGGTCATCATGGGAGATTGGGCATAACGCTTTCTTGGATAATCCAATTTCGATCTGACTAGTGGCGTTGGAAAGAGGACCAAGAGGACTACCACAATGCACAATTTCAGACCTTGTAGATCCGAAATTTCAGAGATACATCAGATTCAATATTGAGCTCCTACAAAGTGAAAAATGGTGTGTAGTTTTTTTAAAATTTTGCATAAGTTTGGTTTGAAAAATTAGTTTGAAGGAATTCAAAGGGCATAGTGAAGAATAATTATCATTAATTGATGCCTTGAAGAAATAAAATGGAAACACCTAGTAATAAACTTGAAAGATATAGCATGACTCAGGAAGAAGAGGAAGAAATGCAACATGATATATCAAAATTACGAGACCAAGTGCAACAAATTTCACTCTCACAAAAAGTAACAGAAGCTAAGATGGATGGTTTAAAGAAAGGCATGGAAGATAAGATGGATGGTTTAAAGAAAGGCGTGGAAGCTAATATGGATGGTATGAAAGACAACATTGAAGATTGGAACAAAGACATGGAACATTGAAAGGAAGGTTTGACAAAGTTATTACAAGAAAGGCTTCCTAGTGGTGAAAAGGTAGTAGAGAAAACTCAGAATGAGAACAAAATAAATGTTAATCATGATTCAAAGAATGAAAACATTAAAGATTTGAAGAAATACGTGGAAGGTTTGAAGGAAGGTTTGACAAAGTTGCTACAAGAAAGGCTTCCTAATGGCAAGAAGGTAGTAGACAAAACTCATGATGAGAACAAAATAAATGTTAATCATGACTTCATAGACTCTAACTTTGGAATAAAGACCCACCATGTTCCAAAGATCGATATGAGGAAGTTTGATGGCAAGGATCTCGTAACATGGATACTGCAGACATAACAATATTTCGATCTTCATAATGTGCAAAACACACAAAATGTATGCATTGCAACTTTATATTTGGAACCCAATCAGTTTGTATGGTATCAATGACTTTGCTCTCGTAAAACAATTTTCACTTGGTCAATTTTTACGGACGAAATAATAGCACATTATGAGGATACAAAGAGCAACACCTTCTTTATCCAATTGATAAATATCAAACAAAAGGGTCCAATGGTGGAGCATATTGAGGACTTTCAAAAATTGAAGATAAGGGTAAAATATATCCCAGAGGATTATCGGATTGATGTGTTCATAGGGACTTTAAAGGATAGCATCCAACATGAGGTTCGTGTTTGGGAACATGATTCATTGGAGAAGGCATTCAGGTTGGCAAGAAAAATTGAAAGAAAAATTATGGCAACAAGGAAACCTACCAATCACAACTATAAAGATGGAAGCGTTGTTGCCCCTAACCTTCCAAAACCTACAAGGTTGACACCACAACAATTGGAAGAAAAAATACCAAAAGGGCTTTGTTACAGTTGTGATAGAAAATACACTAAAGGTCATAAGTGTGCTGAGAATAAATTATTTTACATAGATTGTGAAGAGGAAGAAGAAAAGGAACAAGAAACATCAAAAGAAGAGGATACACACCAGGAAAAAACCCTAGAGAAAGAAGAAATGAATCTGACCATATCTTGTAATGCATTGGTCGGAATAACCACTCCTCAAACTATCAATATAGAAGGACATATCAAGAAGAAAAAGGTAATAGTTTTGATTGATTCAAGAAGTACCGATAATTTTATTCATTGTAAGATAGCGAAGGAACTGAATTTCTTCCTATATCCAACACCAGAGTGTCAAGTGATGGTTACAATTGGAGGAACCATAAATTGCTCTAGTAAGTGCCATAATATCAAGCTATCCATGGGATAATATGTATTAAATAGCCCAATTATTTCCATTCCAGTGGGTGGTGCTGATGTCATACTAGGAGTCCAATGGCTACAATCCTTGGGTACAATATCTTTTAATTTTCAAGAACTTTTCATGAATTTTTTTTCGGAAGGAAAGGAATTTGAATTAAGGGGTATCATAGGGAAATCGGGAAAGATAATAAGCTCTAATGGAATGAAAAATCTTCTAAAGAAAGAACAACGAGGCGTAATTGCACAATTATGTTCGCTAGAAGTTCCCACATCAAAATCATCTATTTCTCCAAATCTCCAAAAAGTCTTGGACAATTATTCCAAGGTATTTGAGACTCCCAAAGGCCTCCCACCTATTCGTGATCATGATCATGCTATTCATTTGATTCCAAGAAGTGTTCCTCCAAACATCGGGCCTTATAGATATCCCTATGCCCAAAACAATGAAATTGAATGTATGGTTACAGAAATTCTAGAGGTTGGTATAATTCAACCTAGTCAAAGTTCTTTCTCTGCTCCAGTAGTATTTGTGCACAAGAAGGATGGATCATGGCACATGTGTCTGGATTAGAGGGAGCTCAACAAGCTCACTATTAAAGATAAATTTCCCATTCCTGTCATTGATGAATTATTAGATGAATTGCATGGATCAATTTACTTCACCAAGTTGGATCTTCATTCAAGATATCATCAAATCAAAATGAAGACTGAAGACATTATGAAAACAACATTTAGAACTCATGAGGGTCATTATGAATTTTTGGTCATGCCTTTTGGCCTTACCAATGCACCTTCTACATTTCAAGATTTGATGAATTCCATTTTCAAACCCTTAGAAAATTTGTGTTAGTATTTTTTGATGATATACTAATCTACAACAAGTCTTGGAAGGATCATGTTCAACATGTTGACAAGGTGCTCAAACTATTGGAGGAGAAACAATTATATGCAAAAAGCTCCAAATGTTTCTTTGGAGTACAAGAGGTGGAATATCTGGGTCATATTGTATCTCATGAAGGTGTTAAGGTAGATCCTCGAAAAATTAAAGCCATTAAGGAATGGATAATCCCCACATCCATAAAGCATCTGCGAGAATTTCTCGGGTTGACGAGGTATTATCGCAAGTTTGTTAAGAATTGTGAGAGAATAACAACACCTCTAACAATATTATTGAAGAAAGATGCATTTTCATGGACTTCATAAGCAACGAAGGCCTTTGAACATCTTAAAGAGGCAATGTGCCAAGCACCGTTCTTAGCTACGTTGGACTTCACAAAAACCTTTATTGTGGAATGTGATGCCTCAGGAAATGGAATTGGTGTTGTTTTAATGCAAGAAGAAAGACCCATTGCTTTCGAAAGTCATCCAATCAAAGGAAAGTATTTACACAAATCTATTTATGAGAAGGAAATGTTGGAAATACTACATGCACTTAAGAAATGACGACGCTACCTAATGGGAAGACACTTCATGTAGAAATTTTAAATAATTTAACACATATTCAATGGAGATTATCCTGATCATGTACTATTGCAGAAAACATACACAATACATAAGCTCCTCTACGTTGATCATCAATATAGCAGCATCAATAACAATAAAACATCAAGAGCATTCACACATTAACACAATATGTATCCCGGGGAAAGCATCTCGCTAAAAAACCCCACACTATCTGTATATTAATGATTGAGTCATGTAACATTACACAGCATAATACTTCTCACAAGTATCTCCACCTCTGTTACACACAATACAGCTCAGATCTTATCTCCAAATCTCTTCCACTGCTTGCCTGCCTCCACTGCTCAATACCTGCTCAAGAACTGATGAGAATGGCTCACCAAACTCGTTTTTCACCTGCAAAATAGTCACTCACTCTTTGTTGGACGTGAGCACAAGCTATAATGTGGGAAAATACGTGAGCAAACTCATTGGCATACTCAATCCCTTGATTGTGCAAGATCTGGTGCACAACTATAGTCACAACTGATAGCAATCTGATTCTCTACCACCTGTCCCTGTTGAACTGAACATGCACTGACATGCAACTGAGTTAACTGATGTATTCATTAGTTGTATTATGAGTTAATAACTTGTGAATTAATTAATAACTAATTCACCCAACTCATCTCTAGTCTATTTGCCAGTTAGACTAAATACAACCAGCTTAACAAAGCTAAACTGAACACAACTCCATCAACTCCACAATCGACTCCACCAAACTCAACTGATTGAGTTCTAACTGAAGTCATGCATGCAACAACTCAACTGACTCATAAGAAAAGCGTATTTCCTTCTGACAGCTGCATGTGCCACCTCTGTAGCTCAAACTAAAGTGCTCCAAGAGAATAAGATTAAGTTTATAGTCCAAATATTATTGTGAGATAATAATATTTGACTTTTCTATTTTTGACAGCCAGTCTAAAAATAGACTTTGATCACTCACACTGTGATCACTCACACTTTCATCAAAAATAGAAGTCCATCTATTTTTTCCCAACTTGATCAATCATCCATAAACAACAACCTGCAATCCATAGACATGATCCATATGTCTAAAAATAGACATAGTCTAAAAATAGACTTGCGCCAAAAATAGCCTGCGGGCCCACTTAGTGAAGGCGACTCTTTTCACTAAGCTCCATCATCTTGTTGCAATCTCAACACTCCCTCTCGACAAGATATGGATTATCAGCAACCCCTATCCTGCCTCGGTGGTACTCGAATTTGCTCCTGGTGGGAGCCTTCGTCAGAATATCAGCATCCTCATCCTCCGTTGGAATGTACGAAAGTAACATGATCCTCCGCTGCACACAATATCTGATATGATGGTACCTAATGTCAATATGTTTAGATCTATCATGAAATTCAGGATTAGCCGAGAGTTTAATGCAACTCTGGTTATCACAGTAAATCACAGTAGGATCCAAATGAGAACCGAACAAACCAACTAGGATCTTCCTCATCCATATAGCCTCGCATGCAGCCAAACTTGCTGCCATATACTCGGCCTCCGCTGAACTGAGTGCCACGGATCTTTGTTTCCTGTTGTACCAAGAAACTGTTGTCGATCCAATACTGAAGACCCCTCCTGATGTGCTCTTTCTGTCTGTTGGGCTCCCTGCCCAATCTGCATCCGTGAAGCCACATAGCTTCACCTCATCCTCCTGTCTGTACCACAAACCATATCCCGATGTGCCTCTCAAGTAGCGCAATACATGCTTTCCCGCCTTCCAGAAGAGCTTGGTAGGCTTAACCATAGCTTGTGAAAGCTAGTTAACTGCATAGCATATATCTGGTCGTGTATTGACCAAATACATCAGCGACCCCACCAACTGTCGATAAACAGTGGCATCCACTTCTTCTCCCGAAGTGGCATCCTCCTTCCTCCAACATCCAGGAAGAGGAGTATCAACAGGCTTACAGCCATGCATGTTGAACTTCTCCAGTATCTCACGAGCATACTTGCCCTGAGAAACAAACAGTCCACCACTGAGCTGCCATATTCCCAATCCCAGGAAATAGTGAAGGAGGCCCAAATCCTTCATCTCAAACTCTGTAGCAAGATCCTTCTTGCATGATAGTATCAACAGCTCATCACCCATTAGAATCAAATCATCAACATACAGTACAATGATAAGCAACTTACCCTCCACCACAATCTGGTATAGGTTCGGATTCACCTCGCTCTTGGAGAATCCAAGTCCTGTGAAATAGCTGTCTATCCGTGTGTACCAAGCACGTGGTGCTTGCTTCAACCCATACAGTGCTCTCTTGAGCCTGCACACATACGACTCGCTGCTAAAGACTTCAAAGCCTTCGGGTTGCTCAATGTACACCTCCTCCTCAATGACTCCGTTGAGGAACGCAGTCTTCACATCCATCTGATGAATGTGCCATCCCATCTGCGCTAAGAGAGCAAGAATCGTCCGTATGGAAGAATACCTTGCAACAGGTGCAAAGGTCTCCTCATAATCGATCCCCTCAATCTCTGAAAAGCCTCGGGCAACAAATCTTGCCTTGTACTTCTCCACATTCCCGTCAGCTGCCTGCTTAACTTTGTAGATCCATCTCGAACCCACCACTGATTTCCCTTCCGGTCTAGGAGCAATCTCCCATGCACTGTTTCTGACAATAGAATCATACTCTTCCACCATGGTGTCTACCCATGCGGGATCCTCCACAGCTTCCTCGAAAGAGGATGGCTCAGTCACAACACACTTGCTCATAAGAGCCATGTATCTAGTGTACCGATCAGGTGACTGTCTCTGCCTGCGTTGGGCTGTAGGTGGTCCTACAACTTTCTCTGCATCTTGAGCCAGTCGCTCAGCTTCTGTCAAACGCTTTCGCCCTCTGATGGTTGGCGCTACATGAGTGGTCTCTTCCACTCCATGAACCTTGTCCTGTGGTTGATCCACGTCCTGAAGCTCATCCTTAGGAACTAATAGCTCCTCATCTGCATGCAAGTGTAGCTCCCTCTCAAGCGAACACTTCATGGCTTTCTCCTCCTGAAATTTTATATCCCGTCGCACAACAGTTTTACCACTGTCTGGGAAATACACACGATAGTTGTGGGGCGTATCAGTGTACCCCAAAAATATCCCAACCTCTGCGGTCGGCTCCAACTTCTTCCTGGCATCCTTCGTCACATGCATGTAAACGTCAGCACCAAAAATCCTCAAATGAGAAAGATCAGGCTTCTTACCAGAATAAGTCTCCTCAGGTGTACTCATGCCAAGTATCCTATGAGGACAACGGTTCTGCACATAAACTGCTGTATTGCATGCTTCTGCCCACAAGTGAAGGGGTAGGCCCTGATCATGCAACATTTCCCGTGCATCACCCACAATCGTTCTTTTCTTCTGCTCAACTACCCCGTTCTGTTGTGGGTTATGGGGAGCTATGAGCTCTCTACAAATCCCTTCTGCCTTGCAGAAATCCTTGAACTCGTTCGAGATGTATTCACCACCATTATCACTCCTAAGAGCCTTCACCTTCTTCCCCGACTCCTTCTCGACCAGTGCTTTGAATTCACAGAACTTTGAATATGTCTCGCTCTTCTTCTGCATGAAGAAGATCCAGCACTTACGAGAGAAATCATCAACAAAAATCACATAATACATGTGTTTTGCTGTCGAAGCAACTGAGAAATGTCCACACACGTCTGTGTGAATTCTCTCAAGGATCGTCGTGGCGCGACTATCCTTCTCGTGAAAGGTGGCTTTCACAAACTTCCCCAAAGTACACCCCTTGCACTGATCTAACTGCGCAAGTGTGCCTTTAGGAAGCCCTGTAGTGATCTGCTGCAGTATCTTCAAGGCTCCATGGTGAAGGTGACCCAATCTCCTGTGCCACAACTTGCCATCATCCCAGCTCACCAATCCTTCTGCCTTGCCCACCATTGATGCGCATCCATCTACATGCAACTGATAAAGGTTCCTCACTCGAACCCCTATCTTCCGAGTCTCACCAGTTGTCTTGCTGCGCAGGAAAGCCTTTCCCTCGCTGAAAACAACATCATACCCCTTGTCTTCTAACATCGCCACTGAGATAAGATTCTTCTTCGATCCTGGAACATGCATGACTTCCTTCAATACAAAGGGTTTACCAGACTCCCTCTCAAAGGAAATGGTACCGATATCGGTCGCATTGTATCTACCATCATCGCCCATCTCGATGTGCACTCCAAGATCTTTGTCCTCCAGATCAGAGAACAAATCTCTATCTCCCGTCATGTGAAAAGACGCACCACTGTCCAAGAACCACACTGATCCCATCACACTTGAAACCAAGCATGCGATCAATGAAAAATCAAGCTCAAACTGAGAAGCTAAGGTCTCTCCCCCTGTAGATCCAGCAGCTTGCTTGTTCTTCTTCTTCTGCGGACAATTTGTGGCATAGTGTCCATGCTGGTGACAGTGAAAACACTTCACCTTGGACATATCCTGCTTCTTGCCTTTCGCACCAGACTGAGAAGCTTTCTCGTTCTTCCCCTTCTTTGCTTTGGCAGCCAAAGCACAATTCTCTTCATCAGATACCTTTGATGAAGATCCATTCTCACCTTTATTGTTACTGAGTTTATCCTTGAGCGCCAGTTCGCTCTTGCTTTGGAATAACATTTGCAATCCGTTGAAAGACATTTTCAACAACACTGTTGCAAATTCGATTTCCACCAGCAACCAACTCAACTGCTTCCGATCTAGAATTCGTGAGAACAAAATATTTCTCGTACAGAGATTGAATGTATGGGCTTTTACCGGATATTTCACCTTCCAAAGGAAGGATGAATCCAGAGGCTACCTGGCCTGATTAGAGGCTCTGCCTAGAGAAATAGAATGTAAACACTTCCTGAATAGTAGATCTGATGATCAACAGCTCCGATACCATGTAGAAACTTTTTCTAAAATTATCTAGCTCGCTCTGATACCATGTAGAAATTTTGAATAATTTAACACATATTCAATGGAGATTATCCTGATCATGTACTATTGCGGAAAACATACACAATACATAAGCTCCTCTACGTTGATCATCAATATAGCAGCATCAATAACAATAAAACATCAAGAGCATTCACACATTAACATAATATGTATCCCGGGGAAAGCATCTCGCTAAAAACCCCACACTATCTGTATATTAATGATTGAGTCATGTAACATTACACAGCATAATACTTCTCACAAGTATCTCCACCTCTATTACACACAATACAGCTCAGATCTGATCTCCAATTCTCTTCCACTGCTTGCCTGCCTCCACTGCTCAATACCTGCTCAAGAACTGATGAGAATGGCTCACCAAACTCATTTTTCACCTGCAAAATAGTCACTCACTCTTTGTTGGACGTGAGCACAAGCTATAATGTGGGAAAATACGTGAGCAAACTCATTGGCATACTCAATCCCTTGATTGTGCAAGATCTGGTGCACAACTATAGTCACAACTGATAGCAATCTGATTCTCTACCACCTGTCCCTATTGAACTGAACATGCACTGACATGCAACTGAGTTAACTGATGTATTTATTAGTTGTATTATGAGTTAATGACTTGTGAATTAATTAATAACTAATTCACCCAACTCATCTCTAGTCTATTTTCCAGTTAGACTAAATACAACCAGTTTAACAAAGCTAAACTGAACACAACTCCATCAACTCCACAATCGACTCCACCAAACTCAACTGATTGAGTTCTAACTGAAGTCATGCATGCAACAACTCAACTGACTCATAAGAAAAGCGTATTTCCTTCTGAAAGCTGCATGTGCCACCTCTGTAGCTCAAACTGAAGTGCTCCAAGAGAATAAGATTAAGTTTATAGTCCAAATATTATTGTGAGATAATAATATTTGACTTTTCTATTTTTGACAGCCAGTCTAAAAATAGAATTTGATCACTCACACTGTGATCACTCACACTTTCATCAAAAATAGAAGTCCATCTATTTTTTCCCAACTTGATCAATCATCCATAAACAACAACCTGCAATCCATAGACATGATCCATATGTCTAAAAATAGACATAGTCTAAAAATAGACTTGCGCCAAAAATAGCCTGCGGGCCCACTTAGTGAAGGCGACTCTTTTCACTAAGCTCCATCATCTTGTTGCAATCTCAACACTTCAAGGTAAAAACGGATCATGATAGTCTTAAATACTTTTTAGAACAAAGATTATCTTCAAAAGAGAAGCAAAAATGGGTCACAAAGATGTTGGTTATGACTTTGAAAAAATCTACAAAAAGGGGAAGCAAAATGTTGTGGAAGATGCACTCTCAAGAAAGGATGAGGATGTGGAAGCATTGATTTACGTAATTTCTATTCTCCAACTAGATTGGATAAACAAAGAAAGGGATGAATGGAAGAATGACGAAGAAGTGTGGACACTCATTCAAAAGTTACAACAAGATCCTAGTACATATGACACATTTAGTTGGAAAAATGATTCGATATGGTACAAATATCACTTATACCTAGGTAAGAATTCCCAACTCAAACAAAATATTCTTATGGAATTGCACACGTCACCCTTAGGAGGGCACTCAGGATTTTTAAGAACTTACCGTAGGGTTAAGAAGGAATTTTTTTTGGTATGGCCTTAAATCAGATATTCAAAAGTTTGTGGCAGAATGTTTGGTTTGCCAACAAAATAAAGTTGAAACAATTAAGACCCTACGTCTATTACAACCTTTATCCATTCAAAGCCAATGTTGGGAGGAGGTTTCAATAGATTTTATCACAGGTTTACCCAAGTCTAAAGGAAAGAGTGTCATCATGGTGGTAGTTGACAAACATACCAAGTATGCACACTTTTCTGCATTATCTCATCCATTTAAAGCTAGTACAATTTCTACTGCATTTATGGAAACAATTCAGAAGCTACATGGAAACCAAAATATTATTATAAGCGACAAAGATCCCATTTTCGCTGGAAATTTTTGGACAAAATTATTTTCTTGTCTTGGTACTCAGTTAGATCATAGCTCATCTTATCATCCTCAATCTGATGGGAAAACTGAGATAGTAAACAAATTTTTGGAAGGATATATTCATTGCTTTGTCTATGATAAATAGATACAATGGGTCAAATTGTTGCCTCTGGCTGAATGGTGGTATAACACTTCCTTCCATACTGCAGCAAAAATGGCCCCATTTATGGCACTTTATGAATATCATCCACCATCCATCACATCATATTTAAGAGAAAATTCTAAGGTTCAACCAATGGAAGATCACATCGAGCATCAACAACAAGTTTTTCAACTCTTAAAGCATAACTTAACTTTGGCACATAATAGAATGAAACAACAGGCAGATCAACATCGCAATGAAAGAAGTTTTGATGTAGGTGACTAGGTATTCCTACGGCTACAACCATATAAACAAATGTCCCTCGAGCAAGCTAAGAAGGATAATAAATTATCACTAAAGTATTATGCTCCATACAAGGTGTTGTAAAAGATTGGTACTATGGCATGCAAATTGGAGCTTCTTGCAGCTTCCTGAGTGCACCCAATTTTCCATGTTTCATGCTTAAATAAGGTTATAGGTGACAAGCTCCTAGTTCAAACAATATTGCCAAAACTTGACGAGGAAGGAAAAATAATATTGGAACCTGAAGCAGTCACAGAAACAAGAACTCGACAGCTACGAAATCGATCAATTTTAGAGTGTCTCATCAAGTGGAAGAACTTACCCGCTGAAGATTCCACATGGGAGGATGAGAATTTTATACAGAAGCATCTAGAACTACTCAAGCATCGAGGACAACAATTTTTTGAAGGAGAGGGGCATGTTAGGTCCCTATAATACTAGTGATTCCCCCATTACTATTGTCATTGTAGCCCTTATTGCTATTATTGTACCCCTATTGTCTCCATATTGTTATTATTGTGCCCCATAGAATCCCACTATTGTTATTGTTGTGCCCTTATATTATTATTGTTATGTTGACTCTAATTATATTGTGACCCCTTAGATTCCTATATATAGAAAGGAGGTTTTGTCATTTGTATCATCCAAGAATTGTTCATTTGTGTAATGTAAAGTAGGTTTCCCCCTCGAAGAGCCTAATTTTGAAGTCGTTGATCTATCTTTTCTATCTTTTTGTGAGCTGGTATCATAACAAAAACATGAAGGTCAACTTCTGAGTGGTAACTTTAGCATACGAACTCATATTGATGTGATTCTTACACCATTGGAAAGGTATTTCTGTGTATAATAGCATGAAAAGTTGTTGCATTAAGGTGGCAACATTTTACCCCAAAAAAAATTCGTTTGATGCCTCAAAATGCTCCCAGAATTTTTCAAGCATTGTTTTGCCAAACTGGGTTCCGTTGGTAAAAACAATGTCGTAAGTTGATTCCTCCACTTTTTCCATTTTGAAAGCTTCTATATGGATGAAAAAAAAAATATAATGATCCAATCTGGATCACACTCCTCCAATTTGGGAGGATTTTGGTCCCAAAAAGCTTCTACTAAATGAGGCGAGGAATTGTTTCCTCCATCTTCTCTTTAGTGTACCAGTCAAGTTTTCCTGGAAGTTGTCCCTTCAACCCTATTTCCCAAAGGGCATGCTACCCCTATATTGTAGTTCTGTACCTATTCTGCAAAATTGTATCTTCTGTCAACTTTTCCTCAACATCTAGTGCAAAATCCTCCACAAAAGGCAGGACAAGTTCCTCTTCTTGATCTAACATGGAAGGCTCATAGAGTTTCAGGTTCTCTACATTCACAATTGAGTAAATTCACATAAATGGTGGTCAACTAAGTCGATAGGAATTATCAACCATATTTTCTAGTATCTCGAAAGGGACCATACCTCAGAGCCTTGATTTTCTTACTGAGCCCCTGTATCATCTCCTTGTTCAACTGTAGCCATACTTTGTCTCCACCTTCAAATATTTCTTTGTTCTATGTTGATCATGCCTGGCCTTATATTTCTCGTGTGAATTATGCCATGTCTCTTGTACCTGTAGATGGATTTGCTTGATCTTATCTACAAATTTTTCAGCCCTCAAGGCGTCTCCTGTAAGATATTCCCTCACTCCTCCTTGCTGCCCATATGCAATGTCCAAAGGTGAAGGCGAAAAATATCCAAAATAGGTTTCAAATGGGGACTTTCATGTATAAGTGTGGACTGCTATGTTGTAAGAATGTTTTATATATACCATATTTTCATCCTATGTCTTTAGATACTTCTAGTTGTATCCACTTAGAAGCTACACCAAAGTCTTGTTGACTATTTATGTTTATCCATTTGTCTATGGATGGAATGTTGTAGATCACTTCAACTTTGTGGCCATATTCTCCCACAATGTAGTCCAAAATCCACCGAGAAATATTGTATCCCAATATGAAACAATGCTCCTTGGTATCCCAAAGGGCACCCAGACATGTCCAAAGAACAAGTTCATTGACTCTTTCCCATTGATAGGCATCGAAACACACATCTTGTTGAACCTGTCAACTACCATGAATAGGTAGTCATGTCCCTTCCTGGTGGTTGGTAAACCTCCCACAAATTCCATGGAAATGTTCTCCCAAGGACGAGTGTGTACATGTAAGGGATGATATAGACCATGTTTCATGTTCTTAGGCTTGCTAGTACAACTTTAAAGCATGCATACTATTATGAACCTCGCTACCTTCTCTTGCATCTCGGACCAATATACATACCACTACAAGTTAGGAAAAATTTTCCCTACATCAAAGTGTCTTGCAACCTTTGAGGTGTGAGCCTCTCTAATCAGTTGTAACCTCTCACCTTTGAGAACACATAACTTATCCAACCTACAAAGTAACCCATCTTAGAGATGGTAGTCAATAATGTGGTCACCATCATGCACATGACTCTGACTCTGTGACTGGTGAAAAACCTCCTTGAAGTACTCGTCCTTTGAATATGCCTCTTTATATGCATCATGGGTGAATGGATCCATGTGCATAAGAGTTCCCAAAGTTGTGATATTTATTGTGGGTGGCCTTGAAAGCATGTTGGCCAACTTGTTTATGCCTCCCTTCTTGTACTTGATCACCAAATGAAACGATTGTAGAAACCCCATCCACTTGTAGTGCCTAGTCTTTTGCAACTTACACTGGGCCTGCAAGTACTGTAGTGGTTGCTGATCTATGTGGATCACTATCTCATTTCCCATCAAATAGTGCTTCCACTTCTTCACAGCTTGAACCAAGGCATAGATCTCCTTAACGTAGGTAGGTGTTAACGGTTCTAGAAATATGTCAACCAAGGGGATCTCCTAGATGTGAAGTCCCAATTAGACCTCACACCATTTGGAATAGGAGCCCCATCCAGAGTATCGGCCTGTATGCCATGTATCCTTGTAGATTTTCCTTGGGTACAAAGTTCAACACAAGAGAGTAATACACAAGTATTTTAAGATCAACAAGTGAGTATGCCTTGTGAAATGTTCAGTTGTGGAAAGTATCAAGGTCCTTCTACTGAAAGGGAAGAGAAAAATGGGCCCTTTAAAGATAAGTAATATTATTAATCTAGAAAAGGCACACGAGCATATACGTATGAATTAATCGTTGATCAACCAATGAAATAATTTACAAGGAAGCAACGATTTTTAAATAAAATAGAACACACCTTCAACAAGATAAGTACTAAAGCCACTGAAATAGTTCAATTTCCATAGTACAGATGAAAACAACATACATTGCAAACATTCAAAGAATAGTCTTACAATATTTATGACATATAAATGAAATCATGTTGGCTCAACGGCTTCCGAATTAAGTATAAGTCCCAAGATACATCAAGATAGTGAACACCACTATCCCCAATAGTGGAGCATTAGAGCAGTCACTCGCTCCTCCAAAACAACTATCTTCCTTTCCAATGCCTCATAGGAGGAGCCAAGGTGAAAAGTCCTTTGCATGAACAATGAGGGTGTATATATAACAAATGGGGTGATCATTCACCTCCCTTGTGACTCTTGGACTACCCTCATCATTGTTTGACATCTCTATAACCTTTCGACTCCCACATGACTTTCCACATTACATGGATGACTCTTGGACTTCCATTTGACATTACATTTTCCAATATAGAATTTACATAATCCACAAATGATGTGACACATAATGACTCATGACATGACATGACACTGATGACATGGACTACATGATAACATGGCAATGTCAGGTCACTCTTTGTTGTTGTTATCTTTAAGTCTTCTTGACAGATAGTGCATGTTATTCTTCCTCCTCCTTCTCATGACTTGAAGATAAGGAGTCTTCAATTTGATCATGATCTTCTATATTCATGAGAGATATGATTTTTTCTTTATATCTTCCCTCCAAAGGGTTGTGAGTTAGATGTAGTCTTCATGTTGTCTTGATCTTTGATCTTCTGTTGTAATCCAGTGTTCCTTCATCTTCTTGTCTGATGATCATATTATCTCCTCAGCTCCTTAGGTGTCTTCTATCATGGTATCTTTCTCCATCTCCTCCATCATCATCTTGTCATGACATCATAGAATACCTACGACTACAATCCACCCATGACAATACGACATCAGTTTGATAAACCCCTAGCCTAAGATGCTTCATGATATCAATTTTTAGGGTTGGAACTAGTGACTGGTTGAGTGACACACTCAGGGATTGCACAATTCTAGAGGCCAAGGTCCAAGTATGAGGCTTGAGACTCCACAATGCACATTTCATGATGAACAAGGATAAATGATTACTCAGTTGAGGGACTCAAGGACTCAAGTTAGAGGCTTGAGCATTGATACTACACAATGCTTAGTTCTGGAGGCTTGGGAAGAGGGACTGTGTAGTTGAGGGACTCAAGGGCTCAAGCTGGAGGCTTGAGGCTTGATACTGTGTAGTTGAGTAACTAAAGAGGTGAATCTTGAGGTTTGAAGTTTCCAAATGCACAATTCAGACAAGAGAATAGGCTAGGGGATTTCGCAGTTGAGGGGATCGAGGCCTCAAGCTTGAGGCTTAAGGCTTGAAGTTTTCCATTATGAAGTTTTGGAGGGAGAGAGGCCAAGTGATTGTGTAGCTGCTCAGTTCAATAGGTCAAGGCTGAGGCTTGGTGCTTGAGACTATGAAATGCACAAAGAAGGCTAGATAGAGGAAATAATTGCGCTGTTATGGAGCTCAAGGATTGGGACTGAGCACTAAGACTGTATAGTGTGAAGTTCCAAGAGGAAAGGTCAAGGCTTGAGGGTTGATATTGCGCAATGCACAATTAAGAAAGGTTGAGTGAAGTCAAGTTGCCTAGGAATAAAATTTTCCAGATAAGGTTAAGTGTGGGATCAATTAGGCTCAAGTGAGAAGAGACAAAACTAGATCATGATCACACACTCAAAACAGTCGACGACACAACATTGACCACTCAAAAAAATAAGAACAACATGATTCCCTCAATGTGACAACAATGCACCATACCTCTCCAAGTGCAACACAAAAGATATACTTGGCAACAAATGTGATGACACTTGTACAAAAATATATGAAACTTTGGGAATGATTGTAAAACATGTATTCATGACTAGTAGGACTCATAAACACCAATGTTTCCCCTTGAAACACGCCAAGATTCCATTTTACATGATAAGTGCCACTTCCCATGCCAAAAGACAACATTTTCTATATAAAGAGAAAAGTGTGAACGACACTTGAGATATGTGAAAGATGGTGAAAACAACACATGATAGTCGAAAGCCTTTCTCTTATTTCACCCTTTATTTTTGTTTTTTATATAGGACTATGCATGAGAACTTATTCATTTTATGGACGTAAGAGGGATCCTGACTTATTGAGAGCAGAAGAGGTTGTTCCTTTAGAGAAGCATATATAAGACCTCTGATATTAGTTTGCTCATTTATATTTTCATGTTATCCTTATTTACTTGATCGAGTCAACGTGGAAAAAATTGAAACATAAAGAATCGAGTGTAGGCATAAGGTTTCTAGGATAGACACGGAAATCATGGTTCGACACAAAGCTTTCCTTACACAAGGATCTTATTTTTCATCAGAACAACATCAACCAAAAAGTGTAACCAAGATGGAGAAGAAGGATTGAAGGTTACCCAAATTTTGTAGTGCCCCAAAGCCTTTTTCTATTCTGCCACATTGTCGTAGACCCAAAAGGAAAATCCTTCATGTGAAGTCTTATTAAACAAAACATGAAGAAGACACAAGACACAGCAAGAAAACCAAAATCAAAAGGAAAAAACAAATGGGGGCTAAACCAATCAAAAAAATGAGAGACAAAATATATAAAACAAATGAAAGGCTATGGAAAGCGAATGCAGGATGAGTGCAAGGGAAATTAAGATGAAACTAGACCTACTCCTAACCTAACCAACTAGAAGGTCGGGGCCACGTATAATGAAATTTCCAATGTAGCCACTGTAGCTACTCCCGACCTACATACACAAAGATATGATCGATTAAAACTAATATAAAGTAATGTGCAATAGAAAATATAAGATCTTGAATAATTTTCACAACAAATTGAAGGTTTGCATATCGGTAGAAAGATGTGTCACAACCAGTACTTCTAACTAGTTAGCGTTCCTACCTTTCCGTCGAAGACCATAGTTTAAAAAACCTCAGAAGATTCTTGTGAATCTATCTTCATCTGCACTATACTTCTTAGCAAGCATGAGGAAAGAATGAAACTTGTTATTTATGGTGAATCTTGCCAAGTAGTATTGCTCCAACCATTTAGCGATTGAATCGTAAAATTCAAAACGGTCCTCTTGAGAACCCTGAAATATTTGAAAAGATGAATTTTCAATTAAAAGCATGGTATCAAAATGAGAATCTTGTGAGGGAAAATGGATCTGAACATATTAAGAGGGATTGTCAAAATAGTGAGGACATGATATAACCATCAGCGAAGGCTAAAGTGCCTCAACTGCTTGACAAGTACCTGAATAGTGAGATGTTAAACAATAAGGATCAAATGATGTAAGACAACTATCATCGGATGTGCTGATGGGAAAATGGTAAGTTGAATGACAATCATCATAGTCAGAAACATGATCATATGAGTTGATTAAAGCATCAAATTTCCAATTAGTAGTTAACAAATATAAATCAATTTGAACAACTTTACGAATGATTTGAACAATAGAACCCACTTCCTTGCATGCCAAATATGAAAAACCATTTTCCTGTAACTGGTGACAAACTGTAAAAGCATTGTAATCATCGAAATAATTGAAAATGAATTCTAGTATAGAAAATATATGAAAGTAGTCAGGATGTAATGGATGAAAAAGAGGAACTCGATTCAAAAAATCACTCAAGCACTTGCTAACACTTAAGAGGATTTTTGGTGTGATGAGACATTCACAAGAAAACTAGAAGTTGATTATTCACCATAGCAATCAACAACTATGAACCCTTCGGCCAAAGGTAATCTTCAAATTGATTAGCTTTGCAATTCTACACATTCATGAAAGGTGTTCACACCAAACCTGAATTTGATACAAGCGATTTGTATGAGGATAAATATACTACAACAAAATGACCAGAAACCTAATCTCTAGAAATAGGGAAATTATAACGAGGAATCCTGAAATCCATCAAGAATGAGTTTACGTCTAGCGAAACAATATGAATGAAAGAATTCTGCAAGAACATCTAGATCTGACATGGTTCAAGAATTTCACTAGGATCACGAGAACTTGACATAACCATCAATGAGATTTGAAGTGCCTCGAATTCTTGACAAGTTCCGGAACTTTGAAAAGAAAAATAATAACATTTTGTAAACTGAGTCAGACCACAAATTTCATGTGGAAAGTTGTTATCATTTAATTCAACAGGATCACCTCTATCTGGATGGCGTCTATCTACATCACCGGTTTGATTAGATAATTCAAATTCAACAAATAAATTACTCAAGTCATAATATTCTTTTGATCGCAAGTCTAAGAATGTATGCATCGAAAAAATATCATGATCACATTAATTCAAATATTTTCCCCCATACAAAGCAAGAGATGATAAGGGATGGAATGGATGCTCTATAATTTCATTTCTTTCTTCTTCATCATGGATAATATCACTATCATGTGTCATTTCAAGATTAAACTCATCAGATAACAAACTTGAAGAATGTGGAGAATTTCCATCGGGGGTTGATACAAATAGTAGAGCACAAGGGACAGTGAGGTGAAGAGGAAGAAGTGTTCATAAGCGAATCTTCTTTGACCGAACACATTTGAGATCTAAATATTTCGAAACAAAATCTTCTTGAGAAATCAAAAGATCAGATGGTGCACTTGGGAATTCATCATCATAGGTATCAATGAAGTCATCCTCATCAGAATGATTGTTGCCCAAGACTTGAGATTGATTAGGAAAACTGATCGCATTTGATTGACTACCAAGATTACCAGATTTAATATCAGCCAAGAATGAGGAAACACCATCTTCACATAGAGGATTTTGAAAAAGAGAAGAAATATTGAAATAATATTCACCTTTATACTCCTCTACCTACTAAATGTGACTACCTTAAATCTATTCACTGCTTGGATTTGAAAGAGACCAATTAGGTAGGTTAAGGGAAAAGGGGTCATGAAAAAGAGATGGTAACGGATGGCAGTTATCCGAATCAGATTCAAGAATTAACTTATGAGTAGTAATATCATCTTGCAAAATGGAGGAGTTAGTATTCACCATAGGCTCCATGAATCATTCCGGGATTTCCTCCATGGGATCTTAATCATGAAAAAAAGGAGGATTAGAAGATGGATTAGGAATTTGAATTGCAGATTTCCAAACTTTGTTATAATCGCAAGGAGGTACCCACATTAGAACTAAAAAAGGAGGAGGACAAGGAAAAAAATGAATAGCATGTTCCTCCTTTGAGATTAGGGGTGTCTTATGACTTACAAGAGTTGGGGAAGCAAAAACATCAGGTGGTTTGGGTTCACCATGCAAAGAGATATGAACCAAACACTCAAACTTTTGTTTAAATAAATCCCAATCCATGTCATCTTTAGGAAATTCATAACAAAGGTAAAGGAATCAATCAAAGAAATCCTCAATTTATTCATCAGGTTTCATTCTAAGATTATTGATTCTTTTATAAACATCCCAGTAATCATACCTATTGAAGGCTTGATAAAGATCCTGGAGAAAATGATGAAAATAATGGAAGGAAGAAAATGGTAAGGTATGACACCATCAATTAGCAAGACCTTCAAGGGTGAGGAAGAAAATAACACAAGAAAAATCTTCATCATCGATTTCGTAAGAATCACAAAACTTAAGAAAATAAGAAATATACTCGGCTATAGATGTTCCATCCCGACCATCAAAATTCAATTGAGACAAGTGATAAAGAGGCTCATCGGGGATTGAAAATTGATAAATGGATAAATTAGAGAAACACCTTGGGAGTATGATTTGAGAATGAGCCATTAAAGATAAGATATTCAAAACATACTCAATGGGCACAACTTGTCATCTGACCCTCCTTCTAGCGCCATTTTGTTGACAGTGCTAGAAATCCATCAACCAAGGGGGTATACCAAATGTGAAGTCCAAATTAGACCTCACACAGTTTGGAATAGGAGCCCCATCTGGAGTATCGACCTGACTGCCATGTATCCTTGTAGATTTTCCAAGCTACAAATTTCAGCACAAGAGAGCAATACATATGTATTTTCAGATCAACAAGTGAGTATGACTTGTGCAATGTTCAGTTGTGGAAAGTATCAAGTTCCTTCTATCGAAAGGGAGGAGAAAAGTGGGCCATTTAAAGATAATTAATAGTACTAATCTAGAAAAGGCACACGAGCATATACATATGAATGAATTTTTGATCAAACAACAAAATACTTCACAAGGAAGAAACAATAGTTAAAGAAAATAAAACACACCTTCAACAAGATAAGTACCAAATCTACCGAAATATTTTAATTTCCTTAGTACAGATGAAAGTAACATACATCAAAACATTCAAAAAATATTCTTACAATATTCACGACATATGCATGAAAGCGTGTTGGTTCAATGAGATTCTAAATTAAGTAAAAGTCACAATATACGTCAAGATATTGAACACCACTAGCCCCAATAGTGGAGCATTAGAGCAGTCACTCGCTCCTCCAAAGAAACTATCTTCCTCTCCAATGCTTGGTAGGAGAAACCAAGGTGAGAATTCCTTTGCATGACCAATGAGGGTATATATATAACAAATGGGGTGATCATTCACCTCCCTTGTGACTCTTGGACTACCCTCATGACTGTTTGACTTCTCTATAACCTTTTGACTCCCACATGAATTTGTACATTACATGGATGACTCTTAGACTTCCAATTTACATTACATTTTCCAATATAGAATTTACATAATCCACAAATGATGTGGCACATGATGACTCATGACATGACATGACATGACACTGATGACATGGCAATGTCAAGTGACTCTTTGTTGCTTCTATATTTGAGTCTTATTGAGACATAGTGCATGTTCTTCTTCTTCCTCCTCCTCACGACTTGAAGATAAGGAGTATTCAATGTGATCTTGATCTTCTGTTTTCATGAGAGATATGTTTTTTTCTTCATATCTTCCCTCCGAAGGTTTCTGAATTAGATGGAGTCTTCATGTGGTCCCGATATTTGGTATTATATTATAATCCAGTGTTCCTTCATCTTATTTCCTGATGATCATCTTATCTCCAAATCTCCTTAGGTGTCTTCTAGCATGGTCCCTTTCTCCATATCCTCCATCACAATCCTGTCATGAAATAATAGAATACCTACAATTTAAATCCACCCATGACAAGACGACATCAATCTGATAAACCCCTAGCCTAATATGCTTCATGAAATCACTTGTTAGGGCTGGAACTGTTGACTGGTTGAGTGAGTAAGTCTAGTATTGCATAGGTATAGAGGCCAAGGTCTAGGATTGAGGCTTGAGACTACGCAATGCATAGTTCAGGATGAATGTCAATGGACTACGCAGTTGAGGGAATCAAGGACTCATGTTGGAGGCTTGAGCCTTGAGATTGTGCAATGCGCAGTTCTGAAGGCCTGGATAGAAGGAATGCAGAGTTAAGGGACTCAAGGGGTCAAGTTGGAGGATTGAGGCTTGAGACTGCGCAATTCACAGTTTTGAATGTCTAGGCTAACTGGTTGGGAAGTTGAGGAAATCAATAGGTCAAGCTTGAGGCTTGAAGTTTCCTAATGCACAATTCAGACAAGGGAACATGCTGGGAGATTACATAGTTGAGGGGATCAAGGCCTCAATCTTGATGCTTGAGGCTTGAATTTTCCCAATGCAAAATTTTGGAGGGAGAGAGGCGAAGTGATTGCGTAGTGCAAGAACTCAAGGCTAAGGCTTGATGCTTGAGACTGCGTAGTGCGCAAAGAAGGATGGTTGGAGGCAAGGATTGTGCAATTATGGAGCTCAAGAACTGGGACTGAGCATTGAGACTATGTAGTGCACAGTTCCAAGAGGTAAGGTCAGTTTTTGAGGGTTAATACTGCGCAATGTGTAGTTCAAGAAGGTTGAGTGAAGTCAAGTTGTCCAAGAATGAAATTTTCCGGATAAGGCTAAGTGTGGGATCAGTGAGGCTCAAGTGAGCAAAGACAAAACTATATCATGATCAAACACTCAGAATAGTCAATGACACAACATGATCACTCAAAAAAATAATATCAACATGATGTCCTCCAAGTGCAACACAAAAGATACACTTTACAATGAAAGTGACGACACTTGTGCGACAGTGCATGAAACTTTGAGAACTAGTGTAAAACATGCCATACATGACTAGTAGGAATCATCAAGACCAAATTTACCCCTTGAAACAAGCAGAAAAGTCCACTTTACATGATAAGCACCACTTCCCATGCCAAAAGACGACATTTTCTATCTAAATAGAAAAGTGTGAAAAACAATGAAAACAAAACATGTCAAAGCCAATATAATATGAAAAAAAACTCTAATTAATATGAAATCAAACAAAGGATATAGTCAAAAACATGAAAGTGAAACTTGGGAATTGAAGACGCGCAAAATCGACAGTTTGGAAAACTCACCAAAACAAAAGTAAAATCACAGCCAAAAGTGAGAGGTTGTCAATGAAAGTATGCATTGAATGTTGACATGGGTTTATCATTGCACATTAATAGTCTTGATAGACTGTGTTATGGCTGTACAATTTTGCGTAAAATAATGTGTTCATGAACTTGTTGCAGACTTATTGTGTGCGAGCAAGTGAATTCGACACTTATAATCCAAGAGGGAGCTCAAATAATTAACAAGGCATTAGCGAACCAAGAAGTGATTGTGGAATGACTGATCACAAGATCCTCAGTAGCCTCTAAAATTCAAGTGTAGGCAAAATTTTGGAGGGTTTTCGTTGCAACGACAATAGTAGGGTAATTAAGAAATTCCCCATGAAATAATTTATAATGGTAACATACAAGCCTTCTTCCCTACATAAAGACCACTCTGATAGAATACCCACTTGCATATGTCTCCACTTCAAAGGGCTGTTGCAAGTTTGGTAATGTGAGAACTAGTGCTTGACTGATTTTATTCTTTAGCACCTCAAAATACCTTTGCTGACCCTTTCCCCACTGGAAACTCTTTCCACGTGTTATTATGGTGTGGAGTGATGTTTTTACTATTGAAAATGAGGCTATGAATTTCCTCAAGTATTGTGCTACCCCAATGAAACTCTTGACCTCAGAAACATTAGTAGGCACTGACCATTTCATGATGGGCTCCATCTTGGTAGGATTTATCTTCAACTCTCCTCCACCTATCACATACCCCAGATACACAAAATATTATTGTGCAAACTCACACTTCTTGAGATTTGATAGCAACTAGTGCTTCTTTAATGTCTCCAACACTTGTGTCAAATGTGAAATGTTCTCCTCCGAGGTAGCATTGTATACCAGTATATCATCTAAATATACAATAACAAATGAATCTATAAAATGGCACGGTACATCATTCATTAATCTCATAAATGTAGTTGGTGCATTGCATAGGCCAAATGGCATGAATAGCCACTCATACAAATCTTGTTTGGTTTTGAAGTCATTTTTCCAGATATCTTGTTATTTGACTCAAACCTAGTGATATCTAAACTGTAATTCCAACTTGGTGAAGTACTTTTCTTGTTGAAGCTGATCCAAAAGATCATCTATCCTGGCCAAGGGGTGCTTGTTTGTGAGTGTGATTTTTTTCAATGACCTGTAATCTATAAACATCCGCCAAGTCCCATATTTCTTTGGAACAATGATGATGGGTGAGACACATGGTAATGTACTAAGTCAAATGACTCCCTATTCTAGTAGTTGTTGCAGTTATTTCTTCACCTCACATGATTCTATAATAGACTAGTTGTACAACCCAATGTTTGGAAATTGTGAGTCTGATAATAGCTGGATCTCGTGCTCCACTTCCCTCTTAGGTGGTAACCCTTTAGGCTCCTGGAACATTTCCTTGTATTCCTATAGAAACTCTTCCAATTGTTGTTTTTTCTTCTTAGTACACTCCTTCAGGGATGCCTTGCCCCTCACTAACTCTTCTACAAACTGATTTTCTCTTAAAATAATAAATCATACCTCTTGCTAGAATTAATCAATTTCTTGGCTTGGTTGGAACTTACTAGTGATTTTTTTTACCTTCCTTTGTGCTCATTGATGATGAACAATTTCCCACACTTGACGAGTCGATAATGGTTGGCTCTCTACATGAATATTGCATCTCACATGTACATGTAGGGAATTCCAAACACAACTCCACATACATTAAGGGGAACCCCATCTAGTTCTACTTCATCAATAAATCAACATTGATGGAAAATCTAATTTTTCACTATTTTATTACCTTTAGCTCTGCATCCTTATTTACCCATCCTAGTGGATATGGGTTTGGATGATCCCGGAATTCCATCCCCAACTTCTTAAACACCTCTGTTGTAATGAGATTCACATGTGATCCTAAGTCAAAAGCATCAATCTTCATCTTCTTAACTTGTATCTTGATATGGAAGAGTTGTTCATTTATTTCTCTTCCTGTTGTTGAAAGCTACTCACATTAACCTCCTTTTGCAGTGAAATACAAAGGTTCTTCTCATCCACGTATGAGCTTATTTCAACTTCGTTTCTCGAATCAGTGGCCATGATATTCTTCTTCTTATTATATTTCTTCGTTTTCTTCCAGGTTAGCTTTGGATGAAACTTCCAACACTTCTCCTTTATATGGTCGTCAATGTTGGAGTGGTTGTTGGGATTTTTACACGTGTGTTGTGGTTGTCGTCTTTTTATCTTTTCACCCTTTTTTATTATTCTTCCCCTCCTTAGAAGTCTCTTATTTATCCTTCTGCTTCAATCCACTTGATTGCGCTCTCTTTAGACCTATGTTCTCCAGGTATTGTGTGTGTACACAAGCTTCATCCATTGATTTGGGCTTGAACAACAACACTTTCTCACGTAACTGGCAGTGTTGACCTTCCAAATATTCGAGGAGAACATCTAGGCTTTTTTGGGAGATACCCAACATTATGGCCATATTTTTTAACTCTGTGGTGTACTCCTACAAGCTTTGCCCCGAATTTTTCCCGACGTAGTGCCATCGGATCCACTAGTCATCCACGTACCCAATAGGGTAAAACTATGACTTAATGTGTTGGAAATAATACGGAGAGAGGGGGTGAATCAGTATTATCAGATCAATAATTTAATTTTCAAAAAATAATTTGTATACACTACTTCAGCTCAGTGAACTAGCGTGTATACGCAACTGTACTTAATGCAACCAACGTATATGTAGAGATATTTAGATTTACCCAAATTATCATGTATTGAACTTTAATCAGTATATCAGGAATTCATTAGACAGTGCTGTAAAAGTAGAATAAAGTATCACACATAAGAAACACACAAGAACACCAAGATATAAGGTGGAAACCCAATGTGGGTAAAAACCACCTGTTGTTGTGTGTCTCTGCCTTCTTTTAATAATAAGAAAATTCTGTTTACAATTTTTGTACTGGTGCAGTCTTATACCAGTACGCAGGCTTCTACCTATAGAAGGATACAACCTTCTCTCGTTCTCCAACTTCTACTGGAAGGGAGCTACAACCCCCTAGATCTTGTACTAGCTTATATGTTTACTAATACGTAGGTTCCAGCCTACAAAAGGCTACAACCTTCTCTTTTCTACCAGGGACCACGTTTCATAAATTTTCAGACTGGATCCATCAACAACATCATTCAATCATCAAATATATCTGCATCAACCAATATCCTTTTGAACCAACCACAACCGAATCAATCAATCACTTTTGACAATCCATCAATCAGATCATTCAGAATGTTGTCACCAAAATACAGTAACTAGAACCCAAGCCAGAACCCATAACACTGCAACAACAAACATAAGCAACTAAACATATTTTATAAGGTATACACTACTTCCATGTGTCGAACCTATGTGCATACGCGCTTTTCTCAAAGCAAACCAGCATACAGATCTGCAAATCAAATTTATGATGTATACGTTGCTTTGATATGCAGAACCAGCGTGTATATGCTCCTTTTCTAAAGTGAACCTGCGTATAGATCTATAAATGATGATTTAAACATTACAACTATTTTAGACTTCAGTCATACCTAGATCATCATATTTACATACTACAACATGTGCCAGTTATTCAGATCCATGATCAAACCACATAAAGATAATTCACTTCAAGCCTTAAGATCCTGATACATCATTAGATATTATCCTTCATCAAACGCTAAGGTTCATCTTTGGTTCAGATCAAGAACAACACCATAAGCCAATAACCTACATATTAGATCTCACACTTCATCAGATATTCGATACTTGCACACCTTGGCCTAATGATCTTCTCCTCCTTTATAGTTTTAGGCCTTTCTCAATACCATGGACCAAAACCACTTAGGACCAATACCTTGGACCAAATACGTAAGGTCAATACCTCAGACCAAATATCTTGGACCAATACCATGGATCAAAATACCATGGACCAAATACTTCGGACTGAAAATTTAGTTTTTCAAGGTATACGTGCTTTTCCTTCTGTGAAAGTGCGTGTGTACATATATGCAACTTGTATATAGTGAACCTATGTGTATACGTAGCTTGGTCAATGGTGAACCTACGTATACCTCTTTTTCCTCATTCTGTGAAGACTGATCTATCATTCTTTGTTGTTTACCTGCTATACTGTGATCTTTCATCTGAGTGAGTTGCCTTCTGAACTGATTTCTTGAATCTGCCCTGCATTTCATCACATTTGTAAACACTACTGTCATGCATTCTGTCACATCTGATATCTCTTCTGTAGATTCATCTAGTTACCATATACAAGTGAGTTGTTCTGCTACAAGTGGGTTGCCATCAAGTACAACACATACATCATAATGCCAACAATCTCCCCCTTTGAACTTGATGGCAGCAACCACACCAAGTCACTCTCCCCCTTTGACATCAAGGGCAAAGGGTCATGCTCCCCGTGAGTGCATGCTGAATTCTCTGATACGCTGAAGTGTGTTGATTGAGCTCCCATGATTGAGTCCATGCTCCCCCTAAGCATAAGCAAAGTCTGCAAAAAGATGTTCTAAAAGAAGAACATGACTCTATACATACATCACAAATGACCTTCGTATCACCAATGACTCATACATACATCCATCTCCCATCCAAGTGGGGATATACCAAATTTGACTCATCCACCCAACCAAGTGGGGATATATCAATTGTTTAGACATGTCAAAAACAAGAAACATTACATCATCCATCCCATGCATAGTGGGGTTACAAGTTAGGTATTTTCATGACCATTACATTAAAAGATATACATGACATATATAACAGAGACAAAATATCTTAAAGAAGACCATGATAGTCATCAACAACTATCATATGATCTGCACCATCAGCAGCATCCAACAACCTGTGTATGTCCATCATTAGTTCCCAAAATATCATCAACCATGTTCTCCCCCTGAACCTGTTCCACCTGTTCACTGTCAGATCTGATCATTGCATATGTCAGTAAGAGATATCAAAGCATCATCATCAATCAAATATAAATCAAGTTTTCAACAACTTTATGAGGACCAATATATTTCCACATGTTATTAGCAGAGTGAAAACATCATCAAACAGAGAAGATAATTGACAGAACCATAGCAGACCCCTTTTCCTGAGTCTGGGCCACTACTTTTCTTTAAACCAACATATATGCAACTGTGCCCATAGAAACCCATGTATGTACGTGACTACGCTTCATGAAACTCACGTATAACCACCTTTCTCTGAAAAAAAATAGGATTTAACAGCAGGATGATGCAGCAACTACTCCCAGCTTTTGTCTGAGATATTCAAATGTCTCTCTGGGCAGTGGTTTAGTGAATATATCAACAACCTGTTCTTTGGAGGGAACATATTCTAGTTTGACCTTTTGTTCAACCACTTGTTCACATAGGAAATGATATTTGATGGGTATGTGCTTGGTCTTGGAGTGCATGACTAGATTATTTGAAATACTTATGGCACTTGTATTATCACATAGAATGGAGATGGGTGGAGTACATGTGATTTGAATATCTTGCAAGGTTTGCATCATCCAAAGTAGTTGTGTGCAACAAGATGCATCAACCACGTATTCTACTTCAGCTGTAGATAATGCAATTGAAATTTGTTTGTTGCTAAACCAAGACACTAACCTGGAACCCATATAGAATGCACCACCACTAGTGCTTTTTTTGTCATCAACAATTCCTGCCCAATCTGCATCTGTATATGCATGAAGTGTAAGATCTGTATCTCTAGGATACCATAAACCAAAGTTCTGTGTTCCTTGAAGATATTTGAAAATCCTTTTGATTTCCTGAAGGTGTGATTCCTTTGGATTTGCTTGGAATCTTCCAACTATTCCCACTGCATGCATGATGTCCGGTCGGGTACCTATTAGATAAAGCAGACTGCCAATCATGGATCTGTAAGTTGGTTGATGTACTGCTGCTGATTCATCATTTGAGCTAAGACTGCATCCTGTTACCATTGGGGTACATACTAGTTTAGAATCTTCCATGCCGTACTTTTTCAAGATCTGTTTGAGATATTTGGTTTGTGAGAGAAAAATACCATCTTTATTTTGTTGAACTTGTAGACCAAGAAAATAGGTAAGCTCACCAAGCAAAGACATTTCAAATTCTTGCTGCATTACTGAAGCAAAATTCTGACTCATCGATTCTTCATTGCTACCAAAAATGATATCATCAACATACACAACAATTCTTAGCAATTTATCAGTGTCCATCTTTGTATATAGATTGCTATCTGCTGACCCCTTTGAAAAACCCTGTTGGTGGAGATATTTGTCAAGACGGTAATACCAGGCCCTTAGAGCCTATTTTAGACCATAGAGAGCCTTTCTGAGTTTGCGTACAAGTTTTGCATCATTTCCAAGAATGAATCCTTCTGGTTGTTCAATATAGACTTCTTCTTCTAAGTCTCCATTAAGAAAGGCAGATTTTACATCCATTTGGTATACTTTGAATTTCTGAAAAACTAGAAAGAGCAGGAAACATTCTTATGGCTTCAAGTCTAGCAACAGGTGCAAAAGTTTCTTCAAAATCTATACCTTCTTGTTTAGCATATCCTTTGCAAACAATTCTGGCTTTGTTTCTGATAACTTCTCCATTTTTGTTCAGCTTGTTTTTGAATATCCATTTGGTTCCTCTGATATTCATATCATGAGGTCTAGGAACTAATTCCCAAGTATTATTCTTTTCAATTTGCTCAAGTTCTTCATTCATGGCCTTGACCCAACATTCATCTTTGCATGTTTCATTTACATTTTGAGGTTCGATGGAAGATAGTAATGCTAGATAGCTTGAGGCTTCTGTAATAGTTCTTCTTGTCTGCACACATGCCCCTTTTTCCCCTAAAATTTGAGTTTCTGGATGATTTTTCTGAACATACCTGGACATAGTCTTTTCTTCTACCATTATCTCTTCTTCTGGTGCTTCATTGGTTTCTTCTTCAGAATCAGTGTGATTTGATGAGGGAACTTGATCCTCATCTTCTTCATTTTCATAATCTTCGGTTTTTATCTGTTTCGGATTTTTGCATGTTTCATCAACCACAGCATCAATACTTTCAATAATTTCCCCAAGTCTTTTATTATAACATTTATATCCTTTACTTCGGGAAGAGTAGCCAAGAAGAAAACCTTCATCTGCTTTGGGTTCAAACTTACCAAGTTTTTCATCAGTCCTTTTGATGTAACATTTGCTTCCAAAAACTTTGAAGTATTTTACAGTAGGAGTCTTACCATACCAAAGTTCATGTGGAGTTTGAGTGTTGTTTACCCGAACATTTGCTTGGTTGAGAATAGTGACGGCAGCGAATGCAGCTTCACCCCAGAAGGTTGCAGGAGTTCTAGATTCATCTAGCATAGCACGAACCATTTGTTGAACAGTTCTGTTCATCCTTTCTACCACTCCATATTTTTGAGGAGTCCTTGCGGTGGAGAACTGCCTTTTTATTCCATGTTGTTCACAAAAGTCAAAGAATTCGTCTGAGGTAAATTCCCCTCCTCGATCAGATCTGATTCATTTTCAACCAAAGCTTTGAAGGTTTTGAACTTTTCAAATCCTTCATCGTTATGCTTTAGAAGACCTATCCAACACATTCTAGAAAAAACATCAATGAACAATATAAAGTATTCTTCTCCATGAGGTGACTTTTTCCTTGATGGTCCACACAAATCAGTATGAACAAGTTGAAGAGGCTTACTAGCTAACCCTTCCTTTTCGATGAAGTGAGATCTAGTTTGCTTACCAAATTGACATGATTTGCATATAGTATTTCCAGGAATGTTGATATTTGGAAGATCACGAACAACCTGGAATCTGCATGTTTTTCTTATTTGAGAAAACCTTAGATGTCCCAATCTTCTGTGCCATAGCCAGTTTTCATCATTTTTGCTTAGATAGCATTGTGGTTGTCCTCCCTTGAGTATGTATAGGTTGTTTGGAGTTCTTGTACCTTTGATCACGGTTTCTCCTGTATCAAGCTCACGAACAACGCATCCATTTGATCGAAACACTACTTCATTTCCTTGATCACACATTTGACTCACACTCAATAGGTTATGATTTAAGCCATCTGTTAGGTTCCTATACCAATAGGTTTCATTTTTCATGATTGACATTGGAAGTTCCAAATCTGTTCATCTTTGATGCTGCAAAGGCTCCATATTTTGCATGACGGATAGATGTGTAAATATTGTTCTTTATCATAAATTTATGGGTGGCCCAACAGTGCAATCTGGACCATGCCATGTTTGAATTGTTGTTGTAGAATAGAGAAAGAGCATCTGTCCAAACAGTTTAATCTTGGCAGATCAATAGCTAGGTAGAGAAATTAAGGTGCCCAACTGTCTAATCTGGGCCCTTGGAAGCAATAAGGGTAGTTTTAGATAGGAGGGCAGTTAAAAGAAAAAAAGCAATCGGGGTTAGCAAGTCTAAGTGCACCCTTCCAGAAGTAACAAAAAATGCTAGGTGTATTAGGCTGGGTAGGTAGCTTGGGTTGCAGAAGCAAGGTCATCCTCAGTTTTTGCCTTGACAAGGAGAGTTCATCTCATCAGTGACAAAAGTACCAAAGCAGTTGTCTGATGACAGAATTTTGGAAGCATGTCTAACTCCCGTTCACTCCCTTCAAAACTTTCTTACTAACTCCCCTTGAGGACCTTGGGATCTGCCCAACAAGTCCTGTTTTCATTTCATTTTTGTAAAACATTGAGTCAAGTTTGGCTTTCTCAATGAAAAGAAACCACATTTCTTGTGTAAAATCATTTCTCCATATCCCATTCAAATCTCGTGTCTAAGTTTCAGATCATAAACTTGACATCATTCCCCTTACATTTCCATTTCGCAAAGTCATATTAACCTCTAACCCTATTATATAGCTCCCTAACTACTTCCCCATCCCTATTTGCTACAAAAACTATATAAAATCCCAAAAATATTACATATCCCACCCTATAGCACTATAGCTATGTACATACAGTTCTGGGAAATAATAGTCCATCTGGGACTATTATGAACCCATCCGTGTCATAACTCTGGGATTGGTCTAACCTCTGGTTAGGCTAATAACCTATATCTACCCCTCTACCCATCAAAACCTTATAATTCTGCCCCTCCGTGCTCATTTTCCCAATGTTTGGTGTTTAAATTTTCCAAATAAATATTAAATTATTGTTCTCCCATGGCACATAAACCCCCAACTCCGCATTAACCTAAGGTTTTCAACCCCCCATGGCACATTTTTGTTTAAATAATACAGGCGGGTCCCGTCCCTAACCCCCCGTCACCTTACCTGTGCCGCCGACCGTCCGATTTCGCGCGCCCCAGATCAACGGTGGGCGGTCGTTCCTGCTCCCTGATCTGCCGAAGGTTAACGTCCGGGGGATGGGCGGTTTCCCTGCCGTACCCCCACCACGTGTCGCCTTCCCGGCGTGTTCGGAGCCCCCTCGGCCGATACCACCTGTGCTAAAAAGCGGTGCGATAGAAAACCGGATACCGCTCCCCCGCCTGTGACGTCACCGCCACGTCCTCGTGACGTCACTTTCGTATCCCCGCCGTTGCTCCACGTCACCGCCACCTCACCCGTTTGCCTCCGCACCTTGCCACCGTGTCCTGTGCCACCTCACCGCCCAGTCAGCTGCCACGTCACCCGTCCGTACCTGGGACCCGCCGATGACATCATGCTGACGTCATCCCAAAAAAGCGCCAAAAGCGCCAATATGCCAAAATTTTCATAAAAACACGCCATTTCGACCGTTTTGTTTCATTTTCATTGGTTGTGTGCAGGAGCTGTTTGTGCCGTTTTTTCGCCCGTTGGTGTCAAAATTCGACCAATTGCGCTGTTGCTGCCTGCAAATTCGTCGCCATTGTTCACCACCGAACCAGTCCAGTTGCCCTTGGCGCCATTTTAACCAGGTAACATTCAAGTTTCCACATCAAATAAGAGAAGGCACATCTACTACTGCAGCCACACAGGCCGCCCAGGGACAATCTACATCAGCAACAGGTACAACAAAAGGGAAAGAGGTAATGGATGCAGAGCAAGAAATGATCGCAGAGCAGCCTGCTACTTCAATGGAACAATCTCAAGGACAGGCTCCTCCATAGCAAACAGAGGCACCACAAGTGCCTGCTTTACAGACTCCTGTCCATGAGGAAAGAGGCAGAAAACGATACGGAGAAGACTCCACACCTACTAGTGGGTCTACATAGCAGCCTGAAGCTAAAAGGAAAAGATTTGATCCTCCATTTGAGGAGGAAGTCAGTGAGGAAATCCTTGGAAGTCCGAGGAGAGACAGAGAAGGGAGTCAACAAACACCTACAAGCTCTTTCCAATAAGAGCAAGACAGATAGCATGGCATGGAGGTGTCTTCCTCTACACAGCAAAGTAAGAGGCCAGATAGCATCAAAGCCACCTTTAAAGAAATTAAGGCTCAAAATGAGCTATTAAGAGTACAATTGTATGACCAATTTCTTAAGGCAACACCTGCCAAGCAGGAAAGGTTGATGGCAACATATGACATCAAAGAAGAAAAGATGATTCTCAGCCACTTCAAGCCCAAGGTTCAGCAGCCACAGTCAGCTGCAGATTATGTCAAGACAAGATTAGAGGTCCTCTCTAAGGATATACACCCGATGGATTAGATAGAGCTGCACAAGCAGACAGGGGAAATGGTCTATGCCACACTGGCAGACAAGGCCACATTCGCCCATGAATTGAAGGAATCTTTGAAGAACACAAATACTCAGCTGGATTTGGAAAGAATGTCATCCTCAGCCAAAGACAACAGAATAAAAACATTGGAGGACATTATTGTGGACCTAGGGCATGATCCTAAGAATCCCAAAGCCATCAAGGCCCTAATGAAGAAAAAGGAGGATGATATTGCTGCACTGAAAAAGCAAATGAGGTTGTCCTCAACTATGCACCCACAAACAGCAGAACTTGTGCAAGAGAAGGAAGTTGAGGATACAATAGACCTGCTGATGCAAATGAACTAGAGAATAATTCAGATGGAGGGAGAGTTGGAGAGAGCACTCAAGCAGGGAGAGTCGACCTCCCAGCCACCTCAAACCGCTCCAACTGTTGCTACTATTCCATCCACACAAGCAGCGGTGACCCGTCCTATTATTCCAGCAACTACAACAGCGACAGATGCTACAACAGCAACAACAACAACGCCTGAATCAAGCATGAGCATGGATGAAATGATGAAAGTTGTCAAGGAGCTAGAGCTTCAGGCAACAGAGATAAAAGAGGCCGGAGAAAAGTTGGCCAATCTAGAAGGAAAATATGATAAGTCCAAAATGACAGTAGCTGAAAAAACAAGGGAAATTAAGGCCTTGAGTGACAAAATAAAAGTCTTGGAGAAGGAACTAACTTTCGACAAGACACTAGCTGAAATAAAGAAGATTCTGTGGGCCAAGATTAATCAATCAATCACTGACCAATGGCGGTCAATTCAGGCCATATATGAACAAATAGAGTTAATTGGCCTAGCTCAGTTTGAAAATCAGAGAGCCAGAGCAGCATTGGGAACCATGCCTGAACAGGCCAATAGAATGATTAATTTTTTGAACCATCAAACTAAGGAAGAGCTGGCAGCAATGCAAATTATGAATAGGATAGATGCCATACTCACAGCAAAGAAGGTGCTGACTTTGAGAGGTTTTGTACAGACACTGGAAAGAAAGTGTCAAGAAATGCAAAGGGACATAGATGATTTTAAGTTGAAACTTGCAGCATTACAAAGCAAAGGTTTGCCCAGCTTGCTGACCAGTGCTGGAAGACTGTTAACACATGAGCAATATGCCACCAGAGTGAACAACTATGTCACAAATCAACTTACTGCATCCTCAAGTTCTCCAGCAGAGGCAGGACCACCTTCTGGGCAGAATCTCTATGATAAGTTGGAAAACTTATTTTTTATTGAACATGAAATTAATCATTTGTTTGAGATGCCACCCAACTATTATAGGTATACAGAGGCTGATGAAACACTCATCAAAATACAAAGGCATCAGTTACCTCCCGAGGATTGGTGGCAGGCAATGCTGGCCATTTTACCCAGGTAATTTCAGTTTTTTGCACCTTTTTATTATTTCAAATTTCAGTCAGCTATGATTTAGCAAAATGAGGCACGAAGGCACCGTACAGAGCGGTTAAGCAACAGGTGGAGCAGGTCAAATCAATGACAAAGCAAAGAGCTGGGACAGCAAGCCCAAAAGACCGCAGATTTTAAAAGCGCAGCCCCAGCCGACTCAATTGGACTCAAAAGTCAAATTTCTCTGATAGAATGAACAGTTGTTATATTCATCTTTACTACAGCATTTACTTTTTCATCAACTGTTCCTTAAGAGTTGGTAAAGAAGTTATGAGTTAATAACTCATCATCTAGATATTTTTGTATCTTGTTTTTGTATATATACCTCCCCATAGAATGTATTTGGGGTTGGTTGGTGATTTTCTCTCTGAAGAGCTGTGTTGTAAACTTTCAGACTTTAATGCAAAGAGCTGGTGGAGTTCCTGATTTCTGATTGCCTGGATGTAAAATTGATGAATTGCTTGCTGCTACAGAATTCCTGTGTCGTTTCATGCAACAATAAGTTTTCTTAAACCGTGTTTTTCCTTTCTTCGTTTACAGAACTCGCATATGTTACATGATCTTAGTAGTAGAGAAAATGAATAGCTCAGGATTTGTTTAAGTACACCCTAAGATCAATCTCTGGTACTAATTATGTTTTCTTCAGAATTAGTCATGAATATGAATTTCTTCATTGCTCATGTTTACACTGATTCTTCCATTGTGAATGATGTTTAGGAATTCTTAAATTGCTCCTAGGTAATATTCTCATATTTCCCTCTGTCAACATAGTGGAAGATCCTTAACTGCCTTCCACTGCTTGGTTTCATTCCATCACCTTTCAGATTTGAAGAATTGTTTCATGGATGCCTATCTGGCTCTATAGTATCTCTATTCTCAACAAACACTTTCAACAACATATAATCATTGACTCCACTGCCCAATGGACTAAGACATTCTGAAGACTACGTACCACCTTTGCTAGAAGACATCATCCAACCAAACCAAAACTCAAAACAAAACTCTGTACATCATAGCTAGCCTAAAATCTCACAAAATAAATCTAAATCATAAAGAGAGAGCCCTCTCTGATTGCAAGTAGGCTAGGACCTATAGTCCAAAGATTGGTTTGTGGTTACCTCGGCCGTATTCCCTTGGGAGTCAAAGGGAACAACCTAAGTGATAACATCATTGGCGACTCCACTGGGGAGAATGAATTTTTCCAATCACTGACTGCTCCTTAAAGCTGTAGATGAAGTCTGAATGACAGCCAGGAAGCCTTGGAAACTGATTTTGCTTTGCATTTGCAGGAGTATATAAAAGCTGCTTCAGTCAATCTTCATTCTAGTTTTAAGCTCTAAACAATTGTTCCAAAAATTTGATCAGTTTCTTTCTAATTCAAAAAATACCAAAAAACAAGTTCAGAAGCTGGCTCCAAAGAAGAAGACCCGTTATACCAGGTCTAATCCAGATCCAGATCCACCAGCCGTTTTTGAAAATCCTAATCTAATTCCAAAGATTCTCAGGAAACAAGAGGAAAAAGAAGATTTTGCAGATTCAAGTCCTGAAACAATTCCCCAAAGCTATATTCCAACCCCTGCTAAAATTTCATTTCATCCTCACACTACAGCTCCAACATCTCCTACTTCCTCATCCACCTCACAAAGCACCTTCTCCACTCCTCCATTCATTGCACATACTCCTGTTATTACCACTATTATCCTAGTTGTTCCAGTCCTTCCATTTCTCCCTGTTGTTCCTCTTATACTTGTTAATATGGCTAACAGATATGCCCCTTTACAGCTGCCTGCAAATCCAGGGGCTATGCCTCAGGATTATCAAACTAAGATTACTTATTTTGATGGTACTCGTTCTTACACAGCCCTTCAACATACCAAGAAGATGCAAGACTATTTTGAGAACTATGAAATAGATGAGGATGCCGTAAGAATGAAGATTTTTGTGCAAAGTCTCACAGATGATGTAAGGCCTTGCTGTGAATTCCATAGCTAATTCAGATGCCTTATACCAAACCTTTATCAACAGATGGGAGAAAAAGAAAGACCCACTGCACATATTATCTGAGTATGATACTATAAAAAGAGGCCCTCAAGAAACTGTTTTAGACTATTGTGCTAGATTTAACAACGTTTACAATGCTATTCCACAAAACCTTAGACCTCCACCTGATCTAGCTTTATATAAATTCCCTGATGGATTTGATTCAGACATGGCATATCAATTGAGGGAAAGAGCCCCTCAAACCTTAGCAGACATGCAAAACATAGCTGTTAGTGTGGAGGCAAACCTGATAGCTAAGCGAAATAGAGCAAGAGCTGAGAGAAGAACTACTTTTAAAGAAGAACCATCAGCCTTAGATCAAAAACTGGATGCAATCATCAGTGGCATGCACAGACTTGGAGATAGGGTAGAAACTGTCGAAAGAAAATCATCATGGGATGGACAACAAAGTAGTACCATCAGAAACCCAAATTTTAGGAAAAACCAAAATCCAAATGTTGGAAGGGCTGGCCCAGATCAAGACATAAGACCTCCTTTCCAAGAAAACTATACCGAAGCATCAACATCTAGTGAACCTACGGAAGATACTCATATCAACTTGATGGGTTTGAATGAGGAACAACAAGTTTTTCTCACCCAGGAAGACCAGGATGATAATGATATCAAATAATTCCAAACCAAGTTCGGAGAGTCATTTGACTTCAGAGAAGGTTATGATACAGTTGTATATGAAGTTCACAAGCAATACAAGTTGAGAAGTAGGACCATAGATGTGCCAGAACCTGTCAAAACAAAGGATACCAAACTGCCCAAGAAGATAAAGGAAAAAGCTGCCCTAATAGAACCTGCTGACAAAACAGGCCCAAACCCAAAAGAGGTGACAGTAGAGGATGTAACAGAGATACACCCCTCAAATAACAAGCCATTGGTATCATATTCCTTAAAGGAGAATTCAAACACCACTCCTCAAAACATTTCCGAAACAGAAATACCTCAAGAAAATGCTGATAATCAAGAGAAAATCGTTGAAAACACAGTTGAAAAAGGAAAATATACCAGTCACAATACTAAAATCCAATCAGAAAAACCATTTGATTTAGAGGCAGAAATAGCCAAGTTAAAGATATCTATTCCTCTCTCTGAGCTCGCTAAGCATGATGTGTATAAACAACAAATCAAAAGGTCGCTGCAAATGCCAGAGAATAGGGATGATGTTAATGTCTTAGATGATACACCTGAGTTACTTTTTGGTCCAGAAGTCGATGGAAAAATAGTAAATGGAGGTGTTCTACCCTTTTATGTCAGTCTACATATCCATGATAAAGTCTTACACAATGCAATGTTTGATTCAGGAGCTTCACACAACCTAATGCCCAAATCTGTAATGGAGAAACTAAACTTGGATATCACAAGACCATACAAAGACTTATTCTCATTTGACTCCAGCCAGGTCAAGTGTTTAGGCCTAATCAAAGATTTGTGTGTCTCTTTAGTCCAATACCCAAACAAAACAATCCTGATGGACGTGGTGGTAGCTGACATTCCACCAAAGTATGGCATGCTGTTATCAAGATCTTGGGGAGCCAAACTCCAGGGATCTTTGCAATTAGACATGTCCTATGCCACTATTTTAGTCTTTGGGCAACCAAAGAGACTGTATAGGGAAAGACTAATGAAATATGTGGTAAGCAGTGAGGAAAAGCCCCAAAACTTTCCTATTTACTCAATCCATTTTGATATGGATTCTTTCATCTTGTTTAATGATGATGCATCTCCTCCGACGGACGATACGCCTTTGGCTTTGCAACAAGAGATAAGCATAAATTAAGGATCGGTGGCCCATAACCTTGAAACTGTGGAAACGATTAATGCGACCAGCACACAAGAAGAACCTCCCAAAAAGAAAATGCAAATCTGCCCACTCTGATAATGACTGCAACTCCTAATGCTAGTCAAAACCAAGAAATCCTATGGTATTTGGAGTTTGATGGTTCGGTTAATAAGCTAGGAGCAGGGGCAGGAGTGTGGATCCACAATAGGCAAAACAACTATGCAGAGGGTCATGCCTATAGATTGAATTTCAAATGTACCAACAACATGGCAGATTATGAAGCCCTCCTACTAGGCCTCAAACTGATCAAATCTTTAGGAGCCACAAAAGTCTCAATTCTAGGAGACTCTGACCTAATCATACAACAAATGAAAGGAAATTTTGTTACTAACGATAATAGATTAAGGGCTTATAGGACTGCTGCCACCGAAATACTCAATTCTTTCACAGATTCCCAGCTTACCAAAATTTCTAGAAGCCATAATCTCCATGCACACAGCTTGGCAACCTTTGCCAGCACTTGCAAGCTGCCCTTTGAGCCAAATCACCATTTTACTGCCCAAATAAAGCATAGGCCTGCAGTCCCAAACAATATCAAAGACTGGCAAGTGTTTGAAAATGATACACAGATAAATAATTTCTTGACTTTACAGGAAGAATTTTCAGGCCTAAACATTGATGAGAATAACATAGATAAACTACAGCAAGCAATAAACGATAATCAGCAGACCATATCAGTTGAAGCAGCTAAACAAATGTTACACCCAACAACTTTTGACAACAAAAATGTACAAGAGCTCAAACAAATGAACCTCGATGAAATAACTGAAGCAGAGGCTGAAGTTATTGAATTAAAAGATAACTTTCTGCCTGCTGGCCTGACTCCATTGGAGGACATTTTTGATGCAAACGATATCCCCAAAAAACCAAAAATGCAGCCCTTAAACGCCGCTATAGAAGACTGCAATATTGGGACAACAGAAAAGCCCAAAATGATTAAACTATCCAAGTCTTTGCCTCCCGATCAAAAACCAAAGTATGTTGACCTGTTTAAAGAGTTCCAAGATGTATTTGCATGGAGTTATGAGGACCTCAAATCCTATGACACTTCAGTGATTCAACATACCATTCCCTTAAAACCAAATCAAAAGCCTTTCAAACAGAAATTGAGGAGAATCAATCCTGTGCTTCTCCCCTTGATTGAAAAAGAAGTGAAGAGAATGTTTGAGGCAGGTATCATAGCACCCATTAGATTTTCAGAATGGGTATCTAATCTTGTTCCCACAAGAAAGAAAACAGGTGAAATTAGACTTTGTGTTGATTTGAGAAATTTGAACCAAGTCTCCCTAAAAGACCACTACCCATTGCCCAAGATGGACCACATTCTACAAAGAGTAGTGGGGTCTTCAAGAATTTCATTGCTTGATGGCTTCTCAGGTTTCAATCAGATATTAGTTCACCCGGATGACCAAGACAAGACAGCCTTTACAACACCGTGGGGAACCTTTAAGTATGTAAAAATTCCTTTCGGACTTAAGAATGCAGGTGCTACTTTTCAAAGGGCCATGGACATTGCTTTTGCCAAGGAAATCCATGATTTCCTAGTGGTCTACCTTGATGACCTTACCCCATTTTCAAAATCTGATCAAGAGCATCTAAAACACCTAAGGCAAGTGTTCATGACTTGTAGGAAATATGGCATTTCCTTAAATCCTAAGAAATCCCTCTTTGGCCTAGAGGAAGGCAAACTTCTTGGCCATATCATCTCAAAAGATGGTATTAGAATCGATCCGGACAGAATCCAAGCCATTCTTCAAATCCCTTATCCAAGAAACATCAAAGAGTTGCAGGCTTTCTTAGGAAAGATCAACTTCCTAAGGAGATTTATCCAAAACTTGGCTGAACTGATAAGATTTCTAAGCAACATGCTCAAGAATGATTCCAAGGTAAAGTGGACTTTAGAAACCAAGCAAGCCTTTGAGGGCATAAAATCTGCCTTAACCCAAGCACCAGTCCTCACAAGTCCGCAATTTGATAAGGATTTTATCATTTTTTCCTTTGCATCTGATCACACCATAGCTGCTATCCTTTTGCAAAAAGATGACCAAGGAAATGAAAAGCCTATTGCTTTCTTCAGCCAAGCCCTTAGCTATGCGCCCTTGAAGTACCAAATCATGAAGAAGCAGGCCTATGCCCTTGTTAAAGCAATCAAAGACTTCAGAATTTATATTTTATATTCCCATGTGATTGCTTATGTGCCAAGCGCTGTTGTGAAAGGCATATTAACCCAAGAAGGGATAGAAGGCAAAAGAGGCAATTGGATTGCCAATATCCTTGAGTATGACATTGAGATAAAGCCCACTAAGCTGATAAAGGGACAGGGTTTAGCCAAACTGATGTCTGAAACCAATTTTCAAGCCTTAGACATTAATGAACTGGACAATGAACAGGAGCTGGCGACTCCACAGATCAATGAAGCCTTCTTGCAATCACCTTGGTATGCTGACATTTGTTTCACATTGTTAAACCTACATGCTCCTCCAGGGTTGTCCAGAACTAAAAAGAGATTTTTAAAGATGAAAGCTTCAAAGTTTTGTGTCTTAGATAGTACCCTGTTTTGGAAAAATCATGAAGGAATATTGCTTAATTGTTTAACAATGAGTGAAACTGACAGTGTTATGAAAGAGTTTCATGCAGGGGACTGTGGAGGACATTTGTATTGGAAGTCCACTGCTGATAAGATATTAAGGGCTGGTTTCTATTGGCCCTCCCTCTTTGCCGATGTCAAGAAGTTTGTTGTTTCATGTCATAAGTGCCAGATCTTTGAAGGCAAAAGAAAGCTGCTGCCCTTGCCCCTTAAGCCCATTTCAACCGAGAAACCTTTTCAACAATGGGGTCTAGACTTCATTGGAGAAATCCATCCATCCTCTTCTGGCTAGCACAAATGGATTCTAACAGCCACAGATTACTTTACCAAGTGGATTGAGGCTATCCCATGCAGGCAGGCCAATGACTCCACCATTATCCAATTCCTTGAAACCAACATTCTGTCCAGATTTGGCTGCCCTAAAAAGATCATTACAGACAACGCTGCTACCTTCAAATCCAAGAAAATGATCAGTTTTTGCCATAAATTTCACATCACCTTAGGTCACTCCACAGCCTATTACCCTCAAGGTAATGGCTTGGCCGAATCATCCAATAAGAGCCTCATTAACATCATCAAGAAACTGCTGGAGGAGAACAAAAAGAACTGGCACAAAAAGCTTGTGAACGCCCTATGGGCAGACAGATTGACAACCAAGAGATCCATTGGGATGAGCCCATATGAATTAGTCTATGGCATGGAGGCCAAGTTCCCTTCTTCTTTGGGAATCCCAGTGATCAAGCTGCTACAAGAAATTCAAGCAGAGCCAAATGATATACAAAGAAGGATAAATCAAACCATTCATCTACAACAAACAAGGGAGGAAGTATATCAGAGAACTCAAGTTTTACAAGAAAAGTTGAAGAAGATGTTCAACAAAAGAACAAAAGCTGAAGATTTCTTCATAGGAAACAAAGTGTTGAGATGGGATTCTAGGAGGGAGGACAAAGGGAAGCATGGAAAATTTGATTTTCTTTGGAAAGGACCATATGTTATTCATGTTGTTCAAGGTAATAACACCTATTTTCTGAAGAGTTTGGATGGCACAAATACTGAGGAAGGCCCTGTCAATGGGCGAATGCTCAAGCACTATTTTGATTCCCTGTAATCAGCATAACACCACTGTATATTGTACATAAATATTTGTATTTCCAGCAGTTTTATTTACAGCAACTAGAGAGCCAGCAAATGCAGCAAATTTTGAGGAAAATCAGGGGACTGCATCACTTTTGATGTATATTTTGAAATTAACAAAGCAGATCAAGAAGAAAACTTGGGAGGTATACAGATGATGATCAATACTCAGACAAACCAGTAAAGGTAGAGTTGTAATTTCGCACAGATCAGCTCAAAAGGTACTGCATACAGGTTACAAAGATTCACATCAATGGTCTCCAAGACAAGGAAGTTTCAGACTGCAGCAAGAATGGAAAAATAAGGCAATCTGACCTGCTGTTCTTGGCTTTTCATCTGGAAAAGCCATCCCCAAGTGGAGCCACTGTTAGGTTCCTATACCAATAGGTTTCATTTTTCATGATTGACATTGGAAGTTCCAAATATGTTCATCTTTGATGCTGCAAAGGCTCCATATTTTGCATGACAGATAAATGTGTAAATATTGTTCTTTATCATAAATTGATGGGTGGCCCAACAGTGCAATCTGGACCATGCCATGTTTGAATTGCTGTTGTAGAATAGAGAAAGAGCATCTGTCCAAACAGTTTAAGCTTGGCAGATCAGTAGCTAGGTAGAGAAATTAAGGTGCCCAACTGTCTAATCTGGGCCCTTGGAAGCAATACGGGTAGTTTTAGATAGGAGGGCAGTTAAAAGAAAAAAAGCAATTGGGGTTAGCAAGTCTAAGTGCACCCTTCCAGAAGTAACAAAAATTCTAGGTGTATTAGACTAGGTAGGTAGCTTGAGTTGTAGAAGCAAGGTCATTCTCAATTTTTTCCTTGACAAGGAGAGTTCATCTCATCAGTGACAAAAGTACCAAAGTAGTTGTCTAATGACAGAATTTTGGAAGCATGTCTAACTCCTGTTCACTCCCCTTCAAAACTTTCTTACTAACTCCCCTTGAGGACCTTGGGATCTGCCCAACAAGTCCTGTTTTCATTTCATTTTTGTAAAACATTGAGTCAAGTTTGGCTTTCTCAATGAAAAGAAGCCACATTTCTTGTGTAAAATCATTTCTCCATATCTCATTCAAATCTCATGTCTAAGTTTCAGATCATAAACTTGGCATCATTCCCCTTACATTTCCATTTCGCAAAGTCATATTAACCTCAAACCCTATTATATAGCTCCCTAACTACTTCCCCATCCCTATTTGCTACAAAAACTATATAAAATCCCAAAAATATTACATATCCCACCCTATAGCACTATAGCTATGTACATACAGTTCTGGGAAATAATAGTCCATCTGGGACTATTATGAACCCATCCGTGTCATAAATCTGGGATTGGTCTAACCTATGGTTAGGCTAATAACCTATATCTACCCCTCTACCCATCAAAACCTTATAATTTTGCCCCTCCGTGCTCATTTTCCCAATGTTTGGTGTTTAAATTTTCCAAATAAATATTAAATTGTTGTTCTCCCATGGCACATAAACCCCCAACTCCGCATTAACCTAAGGTTTTCAACCCCCCGTGGCGCATTTTTGTTTAAATAATATGGGCGGGTCCCGTCCCTAACCCCCCGTCACCTTACCTGTGCCGCCGAGCGTCCGATTTTGCGCGCCCCAAATCAACGATGGGCGGTCATTCCTGCTCCCCGATCTACCGAAGGTTAACGTCTGGGGGATGGGCGGTTTCCCTGTCGTACCCTCACCACGTGTCACCTTCACAGCATGTTCGGAGCCCCCTCGGCCGATACTACCTATGCTAAAAAGTGGTGCGATAGAAAACCGGATACCGCTCCCCCGCCTGTGACATCACTGACACGTCCTCATGACGTCACTTTCGTATCCCCGCCGTTGCTCCACGTCACCGCCACCTCACCCGTTTGCCTCCGCACCTTGCCACCTCATCACCCAGTCAGCTGCCATGTCACCCGTCTGTACCTGGGACCCGCCGATGACGTCATGCTGACGTCATCCCAAAAAAGTGCCAATATGCCAAAATTTTCATAAAAACACGCCATTTCGACTGTTTTGTTTCATTTTCATTGGTTGTGTGCGGGAGCTGTTTGTGTCGTTTCTTCGCCTGTTGGTGTCAAAATTCGAAATTCAACCAATTGCGTTGTTGCTACCTGCAAATTCACCGCCATTGTTCACCACTGAACCAGTACAGTTGCCCTCGGTGCCATTTTAACCAGGTAACATTCAAGTTGCCACATCAAATTGGAGAAGGCACATCTGCTGCTGCATCCACACAAGCCGCCCACGGACCATCTACATCAACAACAGGTACAACAAAAGGGAAAGAGGTAATGGATCCAGAGCAAGAAGTGATCGTAGGGCAGCCTGCTACTTCAATGGAACAATCTCAAGGACAGGCTCCTCCAAAGCAAACAGAGGCATCACAAGTGCTTTCTTTACAGACTCCTGCCCATGACGAAAGAGGCAGAAAACGAGACTGAGAAGACTCCACACCTGCTAGTGGGTCTACACAGCAGCCTGAAGCTAAAAGGCAAAGAGTTGATCCTCCATTTGAGGAGGAAGTCAGTGAGGAAATCCTTGGAAGTCCAAGGAGAGACAGAGAAGGGAGTCAACAAACACCTACAAGCTCTTTCCAACAAGAGCAAGACAGATAGCATGGCATGGAGGTGTCTTCCTCTACACAGCAAAGTAAGAGGCCAGCTAGCATCAAAGCCACCTTTAAAGAAATTAAGGCTCAAAATGAGCTATTAAGAGTACAATTGTATGACCAATTTCTTAAGGCAACACCTGCCAAGCAGGAAAGGTTGATGGCAGCATATGACATCAAAGAAGAAAAGATGATTCTCAGCCACTTCAAGCCCAAGGTTCAACAGCCACAGTCAGCTGCAGATTATGTCAAGACAAGATTAGAGGTCCTCTCTAAGGATATACACCCGATGGATCAGATAGAGCTGCACAAGCAAACAGGGGAAATGGTCTATGCCACACTGGCAGACAAGGCCACACTGGCCCATGAATTGAAGGAATCTTTGAAGAACACAAATACTTAGCTGGATTTGGAAAGAATGTCATCCTCAGCCAAAGACAACAGAATAAAAGCATTGGAGGACATTATTGTGGACCTAGGGCATGATCTTAAGAATCCGAAAGCCATCAAGGCCCTAATGAAGAAAAAGGAGGATGATATTGCTGCACTGAAAAAGCAAATGAGGTTGTCCTCAACTATGCACCCACAAACAGCAGAACTTGTGCAAGAGAAAGAAGCTGAGGATACAATGGACCTGCTGATGCAAATGAACCAGAGAATAATTCAGATGGAGGGAGAGTTGGAGAGAGCACTGCAAGGCAAGCAGGGAGAGTCGACCTCCCAGCCACCTCAAACCGCTCCAACTGTTGCTACTATTCCATCTACACAAGCAGCGGTGACCCCTCCTATTATTCCAGCAACTACAACAGCTACAGATGCTACAGCAGCAACAACAACAGCGCCTGAATCAAGCATGAGCATGGATGAAATGATGAAAGCTGTCAAGGAGCTAGAGCTTCAGGCAACAGAGATAAAAGAGGCCAAAGAAAAGTTGGCCAATCTAGAAGGAAAATATGATAAGTCCAAAATGACAGTAGCTGAAAAAACAAGGGAAATTAAGGCCTTGAGTGACAAAATAAAAGTCTTGGAGAAGGAACTAACTTTGGAAAAGACACTAGCTGAAATAAAGAAGATTCTGTGGGCCAAGATTAATCAATCAATCACTGACCAATGGCGGTCAATTCAAGCCATATATGAACAAATAGAGTTAATTGGCCTAGCTCAGTTTGAAAATCAGAGAGCCAGAGTAGCATTGAGAACCATGCCTGAACAGGCCAATAGAATGATTAATTTTTTGAACCATCAAACTAAGGAAGAGCTGGAAGAAATGCAAATTATGAATAGGATAGATGCCATACTCACAGCAAAGAAGGTGCTGACTTTGAGAGGTTTTGTACAGACACTGGAAAGAAAGTGTCAAGAAATGCAAAGGGACATAGATGATTTTAAGTTGAAACTTGCAGCATTACAAAGCAAAGGTTTGCCCAGCTTGGTGACCAGTGCTGGAAGATTGTTAACAAGTGAGCAATATGCCACCAGAGTGAACAACTATGTCACAAATCAACTTACTGCATCCTCAAGTTCTCCAGCAGAGGCAGGACCACCTTCTGGGCAGAATCTCTATGATAAGTTGGAAAACTTATTTTTTATTGAACATGAAATTAATCATTTGTTTGAGATGCCACCCAACTATTATAGGTATATAGAGGCTAATGAAACTCTCATCAAAATACAAAGGCATCAGTTACCTCCCGAGGATTGGTGGCAGGCAATGCTGGCCATTTTACCCAGGTAATTTCAGTTTTTTGCCCCTTTTTATTATTTCAAATTTCGGTCAGCTATGAGTCAGCAAAATGAGGCACGAAGGCACCGGACAGAGCGGTTAAGCAACAGGTGGAGCAGGTCAAATCAATGACAAAGCAAAGAGCTGGGACAGCAAGCCCAAAAGACCGCAGATTTTAAAAGTGCAGCCCCAGCCGACTCAATTGGACTCAAAAGTCAAATTTCTCTGACAGAATGAACAGCTGTTATATTCATCTTTACTATAGCATTTACTTTTTCATCAGCCGTTCCTTAAGAGTTGGTAAAGAAGTTATGAGTTAATAACTCATCATCTAGATATTTTTGTATCTTGTTTTTGTATATATACCTCCCGATAGAATGTATTTGGGGTTGGTTGGTGATTTTCTCTCTGAAGAGATGTGTTGTAAACTTTCAAACTTTAATGCAAAGAGCTGGTGGAGTTCCTGATTTTTGATTGCCTGGATGTAAAATTGATGAATTGCTTGCTGCTAAAGAATTCCTGTGTCGTTTCATGCAACAATAAGTTTTCTTAAACCGTGTTTTTCCTTTCTTCGTTTATAGAACTCACATATGTTACATGATCTTAGTAGTAGAGAAAATGAATAGCTCGGGATTTGTTTAAGTACACCCTAAGCTCAATCTCTGGTACTAATTATGTTTTCTTCAGAATTAGTCATGAATATGAATTTCTTCATTGCTCATGTTTACACTGATTCTTCCATTGTGAATGATGTTTAGGAATTCTTAAATTGCTCCTAGATAATATTCTCATATTTCCCTCTGTCAGCATAGTGGAAGATCCTTAACTGCCTTCCACTGCTTGGTTTCATTCCATCACCTTTCAGATTTGAAGAATTGTTTCATGGATGCCTAGTCGGCTCTATAGTATCTCTATTCTCAACAAACACTTTCAGCAGCATATAATCATTGACTCCACTGCCCAATGGACTAAGACATTCTGAAGACTACGTACCACCTCTGCTAGAAGACATCATCCAACCAAACCAAAACTCAAAACAAAACTCTGTACATCATAACTAGCCTAAAATCTCATAAAACAAAGCTAAATCATAAAGAGAGAGCCCTCTCTGATTGCAGGTAGGCTAGGACTTGCAGTCCAAAGATTGGTTTGTGGTTACCTCGGTCGTATTCCCTTGGGAGTCAAAGGGAACAACCTGAGTGATAACACCATCAACATACATAACATTCCCAACTTTAACTTTTTCTTTCAAGAAAACTGGGCCTTTACCATTTATGACAGCATGAGTGTCGTTTCCAAATGAGGCACTTTTTTCCTTTTCTAAGGCATTATATGAGTGTAGTTTTTCTTTGTCACCTGTCATGTTTTTTGAGCATCCACTGTCGATGTACCACTGGTTTTCTTGCCCTTCTGCATACAAGGCTATACCACATCTTTTTGTTTGCGGTTCTTTCTTTCTCCATATTTTGGGATTTAATGGAGTTTCTCCTTTTGAGATATTTGCCGAAATTTACTCCTGCATTCAGATTCTTCATGGCCAACGTTGTTACAGATTGAGAATTCTATTTCATTTTCAAGAAGAGAAAAGTTATTATAGGAAATTTTCCCGATCCTTATCACATTCCTTTGATTTTGTGCTTCTCTAGTCATGATGGTTTTGTAAGCAACACATTGAACAGCTTTGTGTCCAAAATTATGACATGAGAAACAATGACCATTAAAGAAGTTCCTGCGATTATCGAATCTACTGAATTGGTGATTTTAGTTTCTATTGATATTCATATTTGAAGCAAATTGAGTATGATTTACTTGAGGTTGGTTGTGGCTTCTGTTCATCCTTGAAGTAAATTGAGCCTGATTTCCTGGTGATCTTCTTTATGCCTTTGCTGACGATTGTCAAACTGTCCACTGCTCTTTTCTGCATCAAGATAGCTTTTAGTGGAGGTTGACGACTTCTATGATTGAGATGCTTCTTCAGTATATCCAAGACCTGTCTTTATAAGAGGAGAATGCTACACTTCGATAATTTCATTTAAGGTTTCTAATCCTTTAGCAAATCTGAGATTGAGAGCTTTTTTTTCTCAAGATCCTTTCTTAGACCCACAATTTCACATTCTAGTTTTTCATTATGTTTTTCTCTTTCAGCAAGTTGGTATGTCAAGGTATCTATAATCATATTCTTTTCTTCTAAACAGATTTTGAGTTTAGAGATTTCTTCATAAAGGTCATCTTCATCTAAAGCATCCAAGAAATCATCATCGTCATAAGCCATCAGAAGTCTATAGTCATTACTATTTTCATTTTCATCACTATTTGATAAACCATTGCTATCTTCATGAGTATAGTAGCTCTTTTTACTTACACTTTGTTTTCTATTCCATTTTGCAGATTCCTTTCCTTTATCATTTTTATCTTTATGAGGACATTTGGCAGCATAATGACCGACTCTACCAGAAGTAAAACATTTGAAAGGTAGTTTACCTCTGAATCTTCCGGAACCCCGTTGAAGCTCCTTGACAAAGTTTACTTCCTCTTCTTCTTATGAAATATGTCCTGATTCATTGAGTTCTTCTTTTCCTTTCGTTGAAGCTTTAAATGCGGCTTCTCTCATATCTGATGGACCTCATTTTCTCATCTCAAAGGAAGTTAAGATTTCGTGAAGCTGTGTCATAGTAATAGTCTGTAGATCCTACTTTTCTTCTATGGTAGATACTTTTGATTCAAATTTAGCAAATAAGGATATTAAAACTTTTTCAACTAAGGTAACTTCCTTTATCTCTTCACCCAGATTCTTCATGCAATTAACAACCTCATCTACACGTAAGAAGTAACTAACTATACTTTCATCATTGTGCATCTTGAGAGTTTCATATTGAAATCTGAGAGTTTGCAATTTAGCACATTTTACTTGAGAGTCTCCTTCGTAGCTTAGAACGATTTTGTCCCATATTTCTTTGGCTAATTTGAGCTGCATAACTTTGAAAAACTCTGATTGTGACAGACTTCCCAATAATGTATTGACAGCCTTGGCATTGGTTTCATATTGCTTTTTACGTGCCGTATCTGTAGGAATTGTTGATGGAAATGTATATCCTCCTTCCACGATTTCCCAAACATCTGTTCCAAGTGATTGAAGATAGGTTTTGGTTCTTACCTTCCAATAAAAAAAGTTGCTCCCATCAAAGATTGGCGGTCTGATGGATCCCCTGCTTTCTTGATTACTCATGATGATGGATCTTCCTTCAAGCGATCAAGCTTCTTCAGAAGGACCTGCTCTGATTCCAATTTTTGGAAATAATACTGAGAGGGGGGGTGAATCAGTATTATCAGATCAATAATTTAATTTTCAAAAATTGATTTGTATACACTACTTTAGCTCAGTGAACTAGCGTGTATATGCAATTGTACTTAATGCAACTAGCATATATGCAGAGATCTTTAGATTTACCCAAATTATCATGTATTGAACTTTAATGAGTATATCAGGAATTCATTAAACAGTACAATAAAAGCAGAATAAAGCATCACACATAAGCAACACACAAGAACACCAAGATATAAGGTGGAAACCCAATGTGGGTAAAAACCACCTGCTATTGTCGTCTCTATCTTCTTTTAATAATAAGAAAATTTTGTTTACAATTTTTGTACTGGTATAGTCTTATACCAGTACGCAGGCTTCTACCTACAGAAGGCTACAACCTTCTCTCGTTCTCCAGCTTCTACTGGAAGGGAGCTACAACCCCCTAGCTCTTGTACTAGCTGATATGTTTACTAGTACGTAGGTGCCGGCCTACAGAAGGCTACAACCTTCTCTTTTCTACTAGGGACCACGTTTCATAAATTTTCAAACTGGATCCATCAACAACATCATTCAATCATCAAATATATCTACATCAACCAATATCCTTTTGAACCAACCACAACCGAATCAATCAATCACTTTGACAACCCATCAATCTGATCATTCAGAATGTTGTCACCAGAATACAGTAACCAGAACCCAAGCCAGAACCCAGAACACTGCAACAACAAACAGAAGCAACTAAAACATATTTTATAAGGTATACGCTACTTCCATGTGTCGAACCTGTGTGCATATGCGCTTTCCTCAAAGCGAACCAGCGTACAGATCTGCAAATCAAATTTATGATGTATACGCTACTTTGATATGCAGAACCAGCGTGTATACGCTCCTTTTCTAAAGTGAACCTGTGTATAGATCTATAAATGATGATTTAAACATTACAACTATTCCAGACTTTAGTCATACCTAGATCATCATATTTACAGACTACAACATGCGCCAGTTATTCAGATACATGATCAAACCACATAAAGATAATTCACTTCAAGCCTTAAAATCCTGATACATCATTAGATCTTATCCTTCATCAAACGCTAAGGTTCATCCTTGGTTTATATCAAGCACAGCACCATAAGCCAATAACCTGCATATTAGATCTCACACTTCATCAGATATTCGATACTTGCACACCTTAGCCTAATGATCTTCTCCTCCTTTTATAGTTTTAGGCCTTTCTCAATACCATGGACCAAAACCACTTAGGACCAATACCTTGGACCAAATACCTAGGGTCAATACCTCGAACCAGATACCTTGGACCAATACCATGGATCAAAATACCATGGACCAAATACTTTAGACCAAATACTTCGGACCGAAAATTTAGTTTTTCAAGGTATATGTGCTTTTCCTTCTGTGAAAGTGCGTGTGTACGTATACACAACTTGTATACAGTGAACCTATGTGTATACGCAACTTGGTCAATGGTGAGCCTGTGTATACCTCTCTTTCTTCATTCTGTGAAGACTGATCTATCATTATTTGTTGTTTACCTGCTATATTGTGATCTTTCATCTGAGTGAGTTGCCTTATGAACTGATTCCTTGAAGCTGCCCTACATTTCATCACATCTATAAACACTACTGTCATGCATTCTATCACATCTGATATCTCTTCCGTAGATTCATCTAGTTACCATATACAAGTGAGTTGTTCTACTACAAGTGGGTTGCCATCAAGTACAACACATACATCGTAATGCCAACATAATGATGGTTTTGAAGTCCTCCCACTTAGTCACTGGTGGATCTCCCTCAAACCTTAGGGTCTCTGTGTGGCTCTCCCACCAAGTCAGGGCGTGTCCCTCTAATTTTAGTCGGACAATTGATATATTTTTTCCTTCCCCAATTTGGTGGATACTAAAATACACTTTGAATTGCTGCAACCAATGATTCAACTTCAAAGCATCGATATCTCTCTGCTATGGCTTGATATTGACCTTTTCTTCCATTTCAAATAGGTGTTATTATTGATTCACAACACTCAAATTGGGTTGATCTTTTTCGGCTTTCAGACCCTGTTTTTCCAAACTATGACCCTCCGGTAAAAACAATCCCGTGAGTTGATTCCTCAATTTTTTCCACTTTGAAAGCATCGAGATGGATGACAAAAAATATAATGATCCATTCCAGATCACTTTATAATTTAATTATTTTGATGTTCACAATCGTGTCTTATAGGTAAGTGTTATGAGAGTTCAAACCTCTTCTTGGTATTAACAATAGTTGATCCATAGCTTAGAACTCAATTGGTCCATGATCTCTATTTAGAGAACATGGAGGGTCATTTGGTGATGATTGATTCCAATATATATTCATGGAAGTATCTTTAGAATGAATTAATTACCATAGTTTCATGCATTGTTTCTCCCTTTGAGACTTTAAACCACATAAAATTTCGTGTAACAATTTCCATTTGAGTATTTTCTTTGTGTCATTCACCTTGTGTGAATACACCTTTTTTTGTTTTAACAGTTTTGTGAGCCACAATGGTTGAATTCTCCTCTTCTCTCTAATCATGAATGAAACTCTATTAATACTCCCACATGTAGACAAATTAAAAGGAGCATTTTGTGCTAATATTTTTCCTATATTATAAATGAAAAGTGAATTGATTTGATTTGCTTGGATTCAATGCTTAACATTGGAAAATCAATTTGATATTGCTGCAAAACTCTTTTGATTTTCAAAGGATTTCTTACATTTATCATTGGTCTTCAAAAGAAAAGTATAATGTACCCAACTTTGAAATAAAATTTATATATTATTTCATGCATGTAAGTAAATTGGAATTTATTTGAATGTTATGCACACAGTACAATGATATTGGTGTTTATCGTCTCTTAAGATCAATAAGCTCTAATGGTTAAATAAAATGAATCAAACACAATACTTTTTATAATATGGTTTCTATATTTCAACATGATGGAAATGAATTACCAAGGTCATCAGATTATTTTTGTACATAAGGAGTTCTTTAACAATACATAAGTTAGGGCGCTGAATAAAGTTATGTTTCATACAATTAATAGTAGGGCTTGTTAAAAGGTGATGTTCATCCTTGATCTCCTTTGAGTGATTTGGGAATTTTAATCCAAGAATTAGTTTCACTTGATAAATTGTGGGCATTGTTTTTGAGTTTGAAAATAATTGATTTGTTATTTAATACACAAATTTTAAAAATAGTTTTGATTTGTGAAATTAGAAAACTAGGGAGAATTATCTCATTCAAAACTTTTACCCATGAAAAATAAATCTGACATGAGAACATTTTTATTTCATTCATTTGCAATATCTTCTTAATCCCTTATTTCCATAGTATTTTTGTTGCACAATTTATTTAAATATAGGAGATTTACTTTATATCTTATTCTTACACTACCAATTCTAACAACATACACTTTGAACCTAGCAAGGCAATTGCTAATTATACAATTGGTTAAATTTTAAGGCTAGATGTTGTCTAAACAATAATAATAATAATAAAATTCAAATTCATTATTACTCACTCTCTTTTAAGAAAAGCTATACAATTGACACCCTTGTTTCTCCTCTATCTCCCAAGCCATTTTGTGCACCATAACAAAATGAATATTAGATTAATAACCCCAATGATCTCTTCTTTGTGGATGGAACATGGAAGTGTTAAACTCCAATTAGGCTAGTGCTATAAAGAAAAAAATATCCTCTACACATTTTGTGCACCTTAACAAAATGAATTTTAGACTAATAACCTCAACTATCTCTTTTTTGTGAATCGAACATGAAAATGTTAAATTCTAATTAGGTTAGTGCTATAAAGAAAAAAAATATTATCTTCTGCACATTAATTTGGTTATAGTTGGCAATGGGTTATATATTTATTATAATTGATAGCTCCTCTCTAAGAACTTAAAAGGTAAGCACAATCTATATTCATGGAATTTGAATTCCTCATTCCCCTCCCAAGTCTCATAGCCCTTAGCATTTTGCAGAACAAATACATGAGTTTATTTTTTTGGTAAGAACGGTGTCAAACTCCTAGTTACTTGAGAAACCCAAATTAGTTTAGGCTTTATGTAAATAACAAATCTTCTACAGCCCCAAGAGTTAGCTCAATCGGTCAAATCAAGTGCCTCGCCAATGGGAGGTCACAGGGTCGAATCCTCAAAGCTCTTGGGGTTAGGTCAGTAAATAGGCCGAGGGGTGTTGATGCCTTCGGGCGCGTCCACTCAGTGTTGAACAACCCTGGATGTAGCGGCTACCCATTGACGCGGGTATCCGTGAACCAGAAGTGAAAAAAAAAAAAAAAAACAAACAAATCTTCTACAATTCCATGGCTTTTTTTAACCATGTCTCAACCATACCCCTTTAGCATATTGGCGTTCTACTTCTTGGCTCGGTAAATATAAATATATGCTTAGATCTATGTACAAAAATCCAACTTGTCATTTTGCAAAATACCTTGGGAATAATAAAAAAACAAATAGTACAAACTCAAGAGTCTTGTTTAGTACTACATAAATACGCATTATTTTTTTGTCCTTCATTTCTTTGCTTGAATGGTAATGCAAGTGTCACACAACTACCTTCATTAACGCACACATTAATCATCCTCCTCCATTACTTATTCAAATTGTCAACAATCCAAACATGTATCAATCATAGATATAACAAAGTAAGTTGTAAATTAATCTCACTAAAGATAATATGAATTTAAACCATAAAAAAAACACAACAATAGAAAACACAAATATAAATATTAATAATATTAATTTTCAACATTAAGACACCCGAGAAAAATATTCCAACTACATTATGTATCTTTATAACATAACAAAATACAACTATAAACATTGTTTACATTAATAATTAATGTTGAAAGATCTTTATAAAATCTAAAAAATTATATCTATATATCTACAACACTACATACAATGCAACATCCTAACACAACACATTATATTGAACATGTGTAACAAAGGGAATTATAAACAAGTGTAACAACTACAATGCAACATAGTCCCTACCTTTACCACTATTATTTTTGCATAGTGTTTTCTAGATAATGATGTATTCATTTTCCAATAATAAAATAAAATAAATAGCTCTACATAATAGGTTATAAGCTCTACACAATGAGCTAAGTTTTGCACAATAGGTTATAAGCTCCGCACAATGAGCTAAGTTTTGCATGATAGGCTAAGTTTCTCACTTCCACACAATAGGCTAAGTTTGTTGCACAAAATTTATTGGTTGTTTTCTTCGTAATAATGTATTCAGTTTTCAATAATAAAGGTAATGACATATTCATTTTCCAATAATAAAATAAAATAATATTATTTTTTTGCATAGTGTTTTCTCGCTAATGATGTACTCGTTTCCCAATAATAAAATAAAATATATAGCTCCACACAATAGGCCATAAGCTCTACACAATGAGCTAAGTTTCACACAATAGGCTATAAGTTGCGCACAATGAGCTAAGTTCCACACAATAGGCTATAAGCCTCGCACAATGATCTAAGTTCCGCAAAATAGGCTATAAGCTCCACACAATGATCTAAGTTTCACATAATAGGCTATAAGCTCTGCACAATGAGTTGAGTTCCGCACAATAAGATAAATTTAGCGCTTCCACACAATAGAATAAGTTTTTTGCACAAAAGTTATTAATTGTTTTCTCGGAAATTATGTATTCAGTTTCTAACAATAAAGGTAATGATATGTTTGTTTTCCAGTAATAAAATAAAATAAATAGCTCTGCACATTGCGCTAATTTTCGCACAATAGGATATAAGCTTTGCATAATGAGCTAAGTTCCACACAATAGGCTATAATCTTCGTACAATGAGCTAAGTTCAACACAATAGGCTAAATTTTTCGCTTCCACACAATAGGTTAATTTTGTCGCACATAATCCACGACGAGAGTGATTAACCAAGTCGACGACGATACCGAGGTAACACATGGGCATTCATGAATACCACATATCTGAAGGCGCGAGGACCGACATCCCCATCCTCTCAATGCACCTTATGTAAAAGAGATGGTAATGTAACTTGTGTGAGACCTCAATCCGTCTTGAAACTCATTGGAGGTGGCGTCTACCGACGATTTATGGAGGGTGGCGAGGTTTTCTATCAAACATTTTTGGTTTGGTGTTTTTATGGTACATACAGTTTGATCTTTGAGCAAAGAAGCAGTTGTTTTCGAGGGCACCTTGTCTAAGAGAGGTGGCGTCTTCGCCGCCAATGTCCCCTCCTCCACTTACGGGTGTCCATTCTTATTAATTTCCACTTTGGTATTCGGTTTATGCTCATCACGCGTAGGGAATGGTTTGAGCTTATGGCTCTAGTTTTGTTTGGCTTGTCTTGTTGGGGTCTGGTGGCATCCCCTACGAGCTAGAGTGAAATTTGGCTCACTGCCTTCAGTGGTCCTCTCTCTAGGTCCTGCAAGGTCAGGTGGTGTCTTTGGAGCATGCGTGTTGGATTTTGGGTGGTTTGGTTAGTGGGGGTCCTATTCAAGGAGAGGGATTGTGAATTGTAGACCCAGGTCCTCGTTGTTGGCTAGGAATTTCGGTTCTTTGCCTTCATCCTCGGTTGGTTGGTTGTGGTCCTACCAGTGGGGGTACGGTGTTTCTCCTCGATGAAAATTGAGGTTTTTGAAGTTACCCAATGGTCATCTTCAGCTCATCTCAGCGATGTAGGGTCGGTCATAATGTGTCTGAATCCCCATTTGGCTCGTTCCTCTTCATAGCTTAAGCCCAATTTGAGAAACCCGAGGGGTTGTGTGTCTCCCTTATTGATGGAAATGATGACCACTAGCTCTAGGCAGGGCAGTATTAATGCAAGTCGCTTGGGATGGGTGGTCTCTGGAAGTTGCGGTGGTAGCAACGAAGGTCGTTCTGGTTGGGTGGCTTCTGAGGCATGTGGTAGTCATGGTCATGGTGGCTCAGTGGCTGGTCATGGGGGTCCCACCCCAAAGAGCCAACAACTAGGTGGGATTATTCGTCACGACGGTTCGGGGTGAGGAGAGAAGGCTCGTAATTTGGGACATGGTCAGAGACAAGATTGTTGTTTAGAGAACTGTCGGGATTTAATCCAGTCAGTACTGAATGCTTGGAAACCTTGGAGTGGGTGAGGCAGGAGAAGCCAACAGAGCTCATTGCTACTTTGAAAAAAATGCACTACTTCCATTTCCATGTTAGGGAGCGCATAATGGTGTTTTTGCAAGGCCAAAATATGTTATATGAGAAAGTAGAGAAGATGGATGCTTGGATGGCCCACTTCGAAGAGCACATTCAATTCACATTCCGTCCTCCACCTCCTCCAAGAGCAACTGCGGACAACTCAACCTCCATCACTTCTGATGACTAACATGGTTCTAGGTGTTTTACTTGTTTTATGTGTTTAATGGTGCTTGTGGCCTCCTAAGTTGTGGACTGTGTCTTTAGATGTTTTTATATTTCTTTTTCATATGTTGATCATGATAATCAACAAACCTAGTCAAGGTGAGACTACTTGCATTTTGCTACTATTGTACCTCTTTTTGGAAGAATGAATAGAATCTTGATTTACAAAAAGAAAAGTTTGTCACGCATAAGTTATTAGTTTTTTTTTCGGTAATGATGTATTCGTTTTCCAACAATAAAGGTAATGACGTATTTGTTTTCTAGTAATAAAATAAAATAAATAGTTCCACAAAATTACCCTAAGCTTTGCATAATGAACTGAGTTTTTCACAATAGGCTATAAGCTTTGCACAATGAGCTAAGTTTCGCACAAGAGGCTATAAGTTCTACACAATGAACTAAGTTTTGCATAGTGTTTTCTCAGTAATGATGTATTCATTTTCCAATAATAAAATAAAATAAATAGCTCCGCACAATGAGCCAAGTTCCGCACAACATGCTATAAGCTTTGCATAATGAGCTAAGTTCCGCACAATATGCTATAAGCTTTGCACAATGAGCTAAGTTCCGCACAATAGGCTAAGTTTATTTTACAAAAGTTATTAGTTGTTTTCTCGGTAATGATGTATTTGTTTCCCAATAGTAAAACAAAATAAAAATAATTGATCTCTTTTTCATAATGTTATTTTTTTGGCAATGACGTATTTATTTTCCAATAATAAAATAATATAAATAGATCGACACAATTATTGATAATATTTCAATTCTAAAAATTAGGTATATGTGCGGAAGCGTTATATTGTACTAGACCGCTTTCTCCGCACAACTAGTCATTTTCCCGTATATGCATTATTAAATCCTTATTCAAGAGTGTTTTTCACACTTGCATTTTCTTGTTATTGTCGCCTCCTCATAACTTCTTTTGGACAATTAATAATTGATTTTGTATTTGTTTGGAGAGGTCCATATTTCATCCAGATTGCTTGCTCCACATAGCGATGACTGCATAGTCTGGACATGTAATTCTATTGTGCGAAGAGGTTTGCATTTCGTCCACTAACGACTTCTATTTCTAATATTTTAGTAAGAAATTGACGTATACAATTTTATTACGTAACTCTATATTTTGTGGAGATGTCGATATTTCATCCACATTGATTTTTCCACACTACTTGCTCTGCACAAATACGACTGCAAAAATTATTTTGTACATGCTATATTTGGACATGTAACTCTATTGTGTGGAGAGGCCCACATTTTCTGCACTTCTTGGTCCACGCAACTTTTCACTAGTACAAAATGGCTAATTAGTTACTAAAAAAATGACTTAAATTTGCATATAAACCACAATTTTTCGGTCGGCGACCAATAGTAGCTAATTTATATTATCTTATAACGCGACCAACTTTTAGTCGTTTTTAGCTTAGTCATTAATTGGTTGTCTCAATTTTATTGTCTAGTAGTATATTTAGTCATTAATTTAGACATTAATTTAGTCATTGATTTGGTCATTAATTTAGTCATTGATTTGGTCATTGATTTTGTCATTAATTTAGTCATTGATTTGGTCATTGATTTAATCATTGATTTGGTCATTAATTGTCACAATTAATGACCAAATATACAACAAAATATATTACTAAAAGATCACCGAGAAAACCAATTAATGACCAAAGAAATATGACCAAAATGTTGGTTGTGTTATAAGATACTGAAAATTAGCTACTAATAATCATATATATGCAAATTTTAGTCATCGTTTGAAACCAATTAATGACCAAAGATATATGACTAAATTTTAGTCATGTTATAAGATACTAAAATTAGCTACTAATAGTCGTACATATGCAAAATTTAGTCGTCATTTGTAATCACAAATTTATCATTTACATTAGTCATTTATATTTTTTGGTAGTATCATATTCATTATATACATGACTACTTTAATAGTTTATATTCATTTCATTTATTTTCATTAAAAATCGTTACAAGCAGCTAATTTAGTCATATATTCATTTTATGTGTTCATCATTAATAAACATAAACTACTAATTTAGTAGTTTTAAATTTATTTTATGTTTTCATTATTAATCAACATAAATTAATTAGTATGATTTTGCAACCAAATTAAAAAAAATGACATACAATGTACATGTTCGTATAATATGAAAACGCAAAGTTACATATGTTAATTATAATACTAAGTAATATCAAGTGCAACTATAAATAATTCAAACTACATAAATTATATTATATAAAATGTCAAGTATTACCATATGAGTTTCCAAGTTAATATTGGTTGGAATAAAATTTGCACATGAAATAGTGTTTCATCACTTCAAAACATTATCATTGTGTTTCCAAGGCATTGTAGGTAAATTCACCAACTCTGAAGACTTGACCATCAGTCTTTATGTGTGTGTCTTATGTGGGATATTGGCTCTATGGGTACCAGTAGACGAGTTCTCTTCTCTTTCTGTTTAATTCTCATTTCTTTGCTCTAGTGTTATTGTTCTCCTCTTTCTTCAATTCCTGCTTCTTACCATCAACACTAAGTTCCTTTCCTAAAAAAAGAAATACAATGCAAAGTATAAGACATGAAAGTCGATGAACGCTAAAATATAAACTAAAGTATACTATAAAAGATTTATACGATATATACCTCAACATCAACAATATTGTTAATGTCATTTTTCCCCATAAAAGCAAGAAACTCGACCAAGTTTTCTTTAGTTGGGCAATAATGGCCACTATGTGGCCAGATGATCTATATAAATAAAGCAAATAAAACGTCACTATATAATAAATTGTGTACCTACTATGTTCTTAGTGTACAACATTTGCTCATGAAATGTTATCTTCAACTAAAGTAATAAATGCAAATACATGCACATATTTCTATTCCAATATTTTGAATTCCCATGCTTATGGTACATTGTAGTTTTAATTTTATCCAAAATAATCAAACACATAGGAGCTAGCAATTTCTATTAAGAGTGTCTCATGCTCCACTTTTGTAGTTGTATCATTTCCTCTAGTTATCTTTAAGAAATGGTGACACTTCAACAATAAAACTGATCAGTAGAAATCTAATGGGTGGATCAAAGTATTGATGATACAAGATTACAATAAGAAACTAAAAAAAAAATAAGACAAGACTTTGTAAATTGCGATACTAACCAGGAATATAGCTTCAACATAGTAATCTTCAATTGTCAGCGTACTATTCCGGGGGAAAAGAAATCCAATTCCCAGAAGCCAACAAATTATGTATGCCCCTTGTTTTCCATGTAATTAATTGAGAAAGATTAGCACATGCAATTTCCATTTAAAATCTATGAAATGATTCTATAAATATTCAAAGCAAACTTAATGTTACTCATTTATTTTTTTCTAATACAGACAAAACTAAATATGCTAACTTGTTTTTGAGCTGGAGAATTATGTAATTCATTTTGTCCAAAACCATTACTTATTGTCATGACTATTTTTTTTAATGATCAAGAAATGGGCCTATATTTTATCAGAAAACATATTTTTCAAAATATATTCCATTTTTCTAATTCAAAGCTAAATTTCCTTCCAGTTTATGACGTTCAAACAAACCAAAATTTTTTTCCTTTAACAAGTCACTGTTGTAATATATTACTAAATGAGAAGCTATGTAATGAAGTTATTAGTGGTGGAATTCTAATAAATAAAAAATATATGCAACAAATAACACCACTATGTCCTAGGAATTCCAAGTATTTATAATCTTGGTTGGAAATTACTTCATGAAAAAAACATATTTGGCAGAGAACTTTTCTGAAACTAACCAATGCCAGTGTATCCAACAACAATGAAATTTCTATTGGCATGCCCTCAAAATGTGTGGAAGTATCAAACATGCGTACTGCACTTCCCTATACACACTCCTCTTTCTTCATGTATCTTCATAGGAATCCCTCAAGTTCGATACTCTTGCAAGTACTGCTACAAAGTTGTAGCTCTAAAGGCACTCAGATTTCAAATAGATGAATGTATTGTGTCTTGGTTGTAAATGATAGACATAGTGATGGAAGCATCCGCTAATCCTAAGCTTGATTATATGTCTCTATGAAATAGCATTGAGGAAAATGTTTCTATAAAGCTTTAGGTCCAACTCAACATGGACAAAGAAACAAGGTTTGACTTAAAATCGAGCAAGACTTACGAGTTAATTCAGGAAATTTGGTCAAAATAAAATAACTTGGACAAAAATTTTATTTTTTAACTGTCAAGTTTTACCTGATTCTTGCCCAAGCCCAAGTTAGATCATGAGATAGTTTTGCTCGAGTCTAAGTTAGACCTTGAATTTTGTCCAACTTAAGCTTCGATTCCATCTGATCTTCTTAGAGTTAGATTCAAGCTGAGTTACACTAGCCAAGTAAGCTCACTTGAATCTGGTAACTATGGCTACAAGTACCTTTACCAGTTAAGGTAACAATGGCCCAAACATGATATGAAAAATAAATACAATGTGATGAATCATTTCATATGATTTAGGATTGATACATTTCAAATGATGAAAATGTTATGTTGTCATGTATGGATAGGGTTGACAAATTATATTGTGAAATTTTCAAAGGCTGCAGGCTATCACAAATAATGGCATGGTAATTCAAGACCAGTTGGCTTCCTATGATTAGTTTTGATTATACTTATAGGACCATTTATTGCAGATGTGTTGGAAAAGGTATCAAAAGGTTTGTGTTAGGTCATTTTTTAGTTTAGATATTGTTAAAATTGGAAACTAGGGTCAAACTCCATGTGGGTCTTCTTATTTATGGCAGCTGATATTTTTCTTGGATTCCTCTCGTCGAGAGGTGTAGGATTGATCTAAAGATTATCTGATTCCGACATGTATTCATGGAGATATGAATTTATTTATGTTATTTGACAATTTGTCAAGGTTGGCCAACAACCAAATTACCCCAACTTGTCCTCAACGTTTTATTATAAATAGAAGAGGTCTTCAAGTCATTTTGTACACACACTTCTCCTAATATCTCTCTCCACTCATTTGGGTTTGGTGGCTAGAGAGATCAAGAGGGAGAAGCCCTAGACGCAATGAAGAAAGGGTCTTCTAAGAGAGCCCTAGACACAGAACTAAAGAGCCCTAGCCACAGTCTTATGGGGAGATATTTTTGCAGGTAAGAGGAGATCTATACACTGTCAAGAGGGAGTTATATTCGTAGCTCAAGGAGGAAGTCTAGTCATTGTTCTAAAAGGAGATCTGACCATGCCCTAAACGCAGTCACAAAGTATGTATAGCCGCTATCTTGGAGGTGCCCTAATGTCCTAAACGCAGGCCTTATTCCACAGCAACAAGAGGCCTAATCAACAACCCTAATATGTTGTTAAGAGAGACCCATATGTAGTCTTGTGAAGCTCCTATTTGCTGTCATAAAAAGACCTTATATGCAGCTCTCTTAGCCACAATTGGAGAGGCCCTAACCAGAAGCATATGAAGGCCTAAAGCCGCAATTAGAGGAGCCCTTATCACAACATGTAAGGGAACCTTAGATGCAGCCAGAAAAGTGAACCTACTGCAGCAAAAAGGAGTATCTCGTTAGCATGAACGGTCACATTGTTATAGGTGACAACATGGTATAATGCAAGGTTGTTTGGGCATGTTAGTTTTTTTCTTGAGCTCGATATGAAGGGCATAAGTATCCACAAAAAGGAGGAGCTAGGGACTGATTTTTAAACACTGTTTGGATCACTGTTTGAAGGGATCAAAGCTACAGTCAACTACTGGGCTAGGCTGCAGCCCATAGCCAATAGTTGGAGACCTTTTAGTAGTTGCATTTAGAAGGTAAGTAGCCCTATAAGGCAACGTATCATTAGAGGACGATATGAAGGCTAGCCATAGTAAATAGATGAACTGTGGGGTGTGTTTAGGGTGTTGTAGCACTCAGAGCTTGTGCCCTAACCAGTGACCAGGTCTACCATGAAATGCACCAGTCCTTGTAGCATATGAAAGGTGCCAGATTAGTAGCCTTGTCATGATTAGTGAAGCAGCAAAGGAACTGCATATCTTCAGTACTTGATATCAGAATTGCAACCTCGTTGTGTCATTGTCATAGAGAAGATATTTGATCTCTTATTTGGGAAATCAAGTATTGACTTCAAATCATTGTACTCTATCTCATTCTCTTTGCTGAACTATTGAAGAATATAAGAAGAATTAATCAAGGGTTTCCCCACATTGGGGTTTGTCCCTGGCTGGTGCCACATCTTGTGTCCTCTTGTCTTGGATTGTCTTCCGTTGTTTATGTTTATGTTCTATCTATACTTTAATATCATGCTAATGTGATTGCTAATTTGAATATCGTCATTGGGCTAATATGAAAAATTGAAGTAAATTCTCTAAGAATAGAACATACCAAAATTTAGCAGATATCAACCCCAATGAACAATGTACTTTTAGGCATATAACAACATGAGTTTCCAAAATTGTTGGACACCTAATCCTCTAAGGGTTGATGTGGAAGCTGAACAACCAAAGGGAGTCCAAGGGACCACTTGGAATATGTGACCAAGGGTCACCACCACGTACTATAAATGTATATCATGTCAATAATAGATGTACTCTCATGCTTATCATTCGTACTCTATGTCTGCCATGTATGTGTTTAACATGGTATCAGAGCGGGTGATATCCTTCCCTTCTCATACTTGAGCCACCTGTTTTATGGCCTTTCTGTGCAGGTCAGTTCTGCCATCAATTCTACATTTCATGAATGTTTTCTCAACTAAATTCTAGCTGCAATCTCTTCTCACATGAATGTTTTCTCAGCTAAATTCTAGATGCAACCTCTATTATTTTTGCAAGATATACTACACTAACACTCCCTCATGAAATATGTTGGTCCTAATTTTAAATATGTTGTGTATTCTAACCTCTTGCGTGAGAATTAATACCCGATTCTACCTTGAAGAGAGATTGGTCTAATATCTATGCACTGACCTGTAAACAAACTTTTATATGCCATGTGTATTTGCAAAGGTTTATCTGACTTTGCATGGAATCTCCTCAGCACTATCCTCGGGCCCTGCAACCAAGAAATTCTCAAGAAATTGTATTCCTGAGTGATCATCAACGCCTCTAGTTAAATTTCAGCAAAACCGGTCCTACGTTTGCTTGTGTAGAATCTTATAACGTCATAAATGGCTTTGTCGGTTGGCTCACATTTGATGTTGTTGGATGGTAGTTGATGCCGCATTCTGTTCCAAATTTCAGCAACAACATTTTCGTTTCCCAAGTGACTCTGTATTATACTACCATTTCTTAGTGCTCGAGCATCATCAGTTGTATCGATCAAGTGTTTCATCAAGTTCGTATATGACATGAGGGGTTGTGATTCTTTATTCTGTTTATAAATCTCAAATTGCTGCAAATTTCCAAAGACAACATCTTCTTTACCATCCATTTCAATTACAGGTAAGCAAAGCGTGTAGTTTATGGGATCGAAACTAATTTCATTGAGCAGCCCTGTGTTTGGAGAAAATTTCACCCTTTGCTGGTGGGAGAGTGATCTTGATGCACCTCTTGTTTATCCTCTATTTATAAAGGTCTGAAGAGATGATAATATTTTCATATACAAATCCCAAAATATGTGAATCCCACCTCCATGAGACTCCAGGTGTTACATGTGAATCCTCACTATCAGACAGATTCTGAATAGGTGCCAAGTTGAGCAAGGCATGTTTTAGAATACACTCAAGGCGTTGATCTCTATTTCCCTGTCGTTGATGGATCAATTTTCTTGCATCTTTATCTAGATCCCGTTGATATGTACCTGCCTCCCATTGAAATGACACTCTTCATATCATTCACAGATGAGACTGCCTTTAATTATTTCTAACTCATCTAAGTCAGGTCTATGATAAAAAGGGCCGAGAGGAAAATTCTGAGGCACATACAGTTTCTCCTGCTCACTTTGGGAGATAATAGGCGAGTCATTGGAAATGTAGGAGATGTTTTGGGGGTGTGTTCCAGCCTAATCGATTACTATTTTAGTTTGTTTTGCGGTGTAAACACGATTGGCGAGCCTATTCCATACCCAAAACCTTTTAAAAAGATCAACTACTCTGTGGATACTAGAGATGGTTCGGATGCCTCTTCCAGCCTCCTCTTCTCGCTTTGGTGTGTGAGTGGGCATATTTATCGCACTGCCAGACATGATGCAACAAGAAAACTAATCCTACTTAGCGGTGAATTCCAAAACTGATATGATTCAAGGGTTCTCTGGGAGGGGCTCCAAGGGAGTTTTGAATCTCTAGAAGGTTGCACACTAATTTTTATTTATTTTTGGATTATTGTTGATGAATTGAGTTGACCTATTGAAGTTTTAAAATGAATCAAATTGGAAATTTAATAGAGTTATTAATAACTCTAATTATCTTAACTACTGAAAGCACAATCAACATTAGCAAGGAAACTCTTTTTGACATTCAAACTTGCTTGCAACATACACAAGAGAAGATTGTTTTTGTGCAACTTGAATCTCAGCTTCAGCAAGATGAGTTACAATAGTTTAAGCATCATGAAACCCATCAGCAACGAATTAGTAATGTTGATCTAGTACCAAATGAAGCAGCAGTTGTACATGCAAATGCAGAAATTCAGCCTGCACTTCCCAAGTCGGTCATCAGACCTTGGGAAGAGCTTGTCCATAACAAGCACAAAACAATTCTTGGATATGATAAGGAGGCTTCCTTTCATATTCCAGATTACTCAAAGCCCATTCAATTTCAGAGTGCTGGATTCCTTCATGACAATTCACCTTCAGCTGTTCCAGATTCTCCTCCTCTTCCACAACAACAACAACGAATTGTTAAATGCCAACATTGTGATCGAGTTTCCCATGTGAAAGATCAACTTTTTTATCTTCATCCATGTATGCACTGTCATAAAACCACTCATTCTTCAAACATATGCTTCATAAACAAAATTCCTACAAGAACAAAGATTCATCTTGGATGGATCGCTTCTTGGCAATGGGCTTCAACAACCAAGAAGATATTTCAGTCATATGTCAGAACTTGTTCTAGAGTATTGAACAATCTTGTAGTTGAGTTTCCTCCATCATATCACCTTGTATCTGACAGGGGGGAAGTGATGGCCATCTACAACCTTCAAATCCACATCAAGCGAGCTTGAGCCATAACCTACCATACCAGATTCAGAATTGTAGCCAGAGACATAGATGCCCTTGAGCATGCCTTTAGTTAGTGATGCCTCTTCAAAGGATTGGGGGCAGTTCCTCTAGCAGAAGACTTTAGCTTATTTCTAGTTTTGGAAGAATTACATAAAGCATTCTAGAGTTGGTGGTAATCCTTAAACCATCACAGGTTGAGGTTCTCCCTTTTATGCGGGGTGAGACCTCCCTTTCATGGTTGAAGGTTTCCCTCTTCAAAACATCAGTAGCACTTCCTCTAGCAGAAGACCTCAGCTTCTTGCTAGATCTGGAAGAGTTCCGGGAACTGCACTAAGCATTCGAGTGTTTGTGGTCATTCTTAAACCACCTCCCTTATACCAACATTTCAGAGAGCACATTCAGCCTAGCGTTGCCATGCATTTTTGCATGTTTTATATTACAACTCTCTTCTTGGACTCATACATAACCCTTCGGATTAAGGGGGGGAATGTTGGACACCTAATCCTCTAAGGGTTGGTGTGGAAGTTGAACAGCCAAAGGGATTCCAAGGGACCACTTGGAACATGAAACCAAGGGTCACTCCTATGTATTACAAATGTATATCATGTCAATAATAGATGTAATCTCATGCTTATCATTCATACTCTGTGTCTACCATGTATGTGTTTAACAAGAATTACTATACAAAATTTAAGTGGATTCATACTCACTACCTTGAGATCTTCTTGTTGACATAAAAGGACAAAGTATAAATGTGTACTAGACAAAGTGATAATCCAATATGAAGCTTCCCATAAGTGTTGTTAACTGTCATTGGAATTATCTTATCATTTATTTGATTTTTACTTTGGAAAATTACGAACCTTATCTCAATGCCCATTTTGAGTCATCTAGAGTTAAGTACTTGATTGACTATCATGCCCGGAATCACTTGGATAGTTCACCAAATACCAGGGCTCAAGATTTGTGGTATTGTATGTAATTCCTAGTTTGCATGGAAGGAGATGGATTTTGTAACTATGGGTAATGTTGTACATTATGCATGGATGTCTACCCATATCCTAAATGTACTTCCTCAAGCTGAATGGTTTAACACATTATGGGCAACAACATACAAATCCATGGGACAATATTGCTCACAAGGAATGAAAATTGAATGTTCCCTTTAGTATGGGCCACTAGATGTCAAATATTGACTTGAAGTATCAAAATGACCTCAAGTAAGTAGCTGCATGGTCTTACCAAAATGACCTCATGTAAGCACCTACATGGTCAATAATGACTTACGCTGTTTATTACTCAAGCTAGTGTCATGATGCTTGTTGCATGACTTGTGTGATTTATCAGTCAAGCTAGTGTCATGGTGCATGTTGCATGACTTGCATGGGTTTTGTTGCATGAAATGAAAAGGCCCTTGCCTCATGCAATAAATTTATCCCATGGTGTTTCCTATACCTATGTCCTAGTACCCTTTTGCATAGGTCCTAACCTATGGTTTTGCTAAAATTACTACACAAATGTTGGTTTCTGATATACATAAATATATTATAGAGGAGCTTACCTCGATAGTTATTGGAAATCTGTTTGGAATAATTGGAAACAAAAATATTCAGATATCCATAACAAAATTATCCTATTTAGACCAGACTTGTCACTTCTTTTCATTCCAAAAATGTACTGAAGATTAAAATACACAGTCCTGAATAGATATTGAACTCAGAAAAAGGTGTACCATTGTTCTAATACAAATCTTGTCATAAATCATGTTGAAAGACCTGTGGTAATTCTATAAGCATACAAGCATCTTAGTTTAGAGTGTAAAAAATCTTGTTGACTGCTTAATGACAGGTTATAAATATTGTTTATGTCCAGTTAAGGAAGCAACCATTAATAGTAAGAATAAATACAGTGAAGACAAATCTAATCATGTAGGTTTATACTCTGTTTCAATTGAGTATATCTTTGTTTTACTATGTATTGTTATCACTTTAATCCTTACGATTTCATGTTGCTGAAAGTATCAAAGAGAATGTATAGTGTGGAGTGTATGAATACAGGTAGAAGGAATCAACCTAGATATTGCTAGAAACGAAGGGGTGGAGAGGGAACACGCGGTAGTTTCCAATTTCTTATGGATAATGGATTGTGTTACATCTTTTGCAGCTAGTAGAGCACATTTGCAATGCCACAACTTCCAAAATGTCATTTCATATAGAGTAGTAGCTGCAAAAATAAATTCAGACTGCCAACATATTTTACCCCTAAAGAACTTCCAAATTTCTGGAAATGGTTGGAGTTGTATTCAAGATAGATCATTAAGCTTCCATGGGACGACTATGCTTGTGGAGGTCTGTCTCTAAGTATTAGTCACATATAATCACTATGTAATGGCCTATGTATCTGACATCTCTCATCAAATTGTGTGTGATTTTAAGGTTGCAATGAATAAATTAAGTTGACAGAGATGTTCTCCATGTTCAACATTTCACTTTTAGATGATAGATGGATCGACTCTTGTATCAATTGTTAACACAAAATTTCTCTAAAGTAATAAGCAATTTAGTAGCAATTAGAAACATAGTTTATTAGAAATTAGCAATAAACTGACTATATTAAAAACTCGAAGAAACTTAAAAAAAAAAGAATGGAGCAATCAATCAATCATCAAAAAATCTGTTGAGGATCTCAGCAAAGAAAAAGAAATCAATTGAATAGTCCTTGGGAGAGCACCAGGTAGAGTGTTTAGAAGTTCAGTCAGCACTTGCACAAAATAGAAGATATGCATTGGGTGTTAGCTTGTCTTTGGATAACCCAAGATCTGATGAAGGGAAGAAAAAGAAAAGAAATCAAAGACCAATTGATAACGAGCCTGAAGAATTAGTATGTTTAGAAAACCCCAAAGAGCATACGAAGATTCCAAAAAGGTTTCAAAGAAAATTCAAGGACTCAGAGAAAAGTGAGACAGATGAAATTATTCTATCTCAGACAGAAGAATATCAGGATGTTGATGAAATTGGTGATACAAAATTGGTTTCAAGCATTGAAAACAATGGTCAAATGAGTTTATATATGCAATCAAGTGAAGATAAGTTTTTGCATAAAAGAGCGAAGACTAACTTGGAAGAGGATGCAAAAATAGTTGTCGGGGTAGTTTCAAATAGATCAGTTGGCAATTCACAGTACGGTTTACATGAGCAAACAGACAAGGAGAAGCCATTGAAGAAAATGGGGGAGAAGATTTCAAAATCAAATGCTATTTTCATTACTAAAGGGAAAGAATTGAATGGGTTGCATGTTAACCCTAGGTTTGGTTCATGCCAGGAATTGGTTGGAGCAAAGCCATTGAAGAGAGGTGCTAAGAAGGCATAGGATGCCAAAATCCTTGATAGGATGGTAGAGTCTAATGGAATTAAAGATAGTGCCCAGCCCCTTATGTGCTTGGATGGAGATGAATGCAAGCCTAGAAATAGAAAAGCAAGGAAAATAAAAGTTGATGCTGAAATCCTTGGTAGGGTCTTAGAGCTAAATGCTTTGCACAATAGTGATCAACCCAACTTCCAACAGATAGATGAAAGTAAGCATGGGAAAAAACAAGTGAAGGAGGATAATATTGTATCCTTAGCAACCTTGTCTTCCAAACAAGCTATTATAGCTGATAAAGTAACCACAGACACAAAACCCTCAAAGAAGCTCCCCCCTATGGCTATACCATTGGTTGCTTCCATTTTTTCATTCTTTGTTATACATCTTCTCTCTGCGGTTAGAACATCGATGATTTTCCCCTCTGCAGAAGATATTTCAGAGGTGGTCAATCAATCTAAAAAAAGTGATGGGGAAAGAGAGAGCTCAAACCAGGAGGGTCAGTTCACATTATCTTCTAATGGGAAGGCTGAGGATCAAAATTGCGTGCTCTTAAATTGCCACCTTGATGGCCATCCTGACATGTGTAAAACATGTATAGATCCCAGTTATCCAAAACATGAAAGAAAAGCTAGCCCATCCTCTATTCCTTTCCAAGAAATTTTCAAGTGGGTGCAGATGAATCTGGGGGATCCTTGAAACACAAGAGCCACTTCGGGATCTAGTTCGTGGAGCATTAAAAAAAAATTCTTCAAAGACAACACCTCCAGGAGTCAAGGGTTGGAAGCCCCTTGCAGTCTATGATAAATCTACTAGGAGCTGGTCATGGATTGGTCTAGTGGTATCTAGCTCCCTAAGGCACGAGTCCAAGGAAGTCCAAAGTTCTCCAGAAGCATGGGGCATTTCTCAAAAGATTCTTTTAAAATTGGTGGAAGAATTTGCAAATTGGATGAAAAATGGGCAAGAAACTCTTCAACAGATTGTTCTTCTGCCTACCCCACCACCACCATCAATGCCAACATGTATAGATGAAAAGGAAATATTTCGGGACTTGAGAGCTCAGAAAATTTCAATCACTATCACCCCAAGTTCTGCTGATATGAGAGCTTATTTCCATAGAGAAGAAGTTCTTTGATACTCTATTCCTGACAGGGCCTTCTCTTACACTGTTGTAGATGGGCGTAAGGCAGTTGTTGCTCCACTGAGGAGATGTGGTGGAAAACCTACCTCAAAGGCTTGGGACCATTTTATGCTGAAGCCTGATAGGCCCCCTCATGTGACAATACTATGCCTTGTGAGAGATGCAGCTGCTAGATTGCCTAGGAGCATCGACACAAGGGAAGATGTTTGTACACTTATCAGGGATTCTTAGTACATTGTAGAAGATGTATCAGATGCACAAGTTAATCAGGTTGTTAGTGGAGCATTGGATCGCCTGCATTATGAGCGCAATCCTTGTGTGCAATTTTATGGAGATAGAAAATTGTGGGTTTACTTACACTCTGAAAGAGCTAAAGAAGATTTTAAGGATGACAAGACATCTTCTACAAAGAGATGGAAAAGGCAAAAGAAGGAAAATGTCGAGAATTTGGACCTTGCGCCTTTTAATGGTGGTACTTATCATGGTATGGATGATCAGGGTGGTTATGGCTCAGGCCTTGGGTTTGATTTCTGCTCTCCTGATTATAATGGCGACTCATCATCTATATATTCTGGTGGCAAGGCAGAACTTGTGTACAATAAGAATGGTTCTTTGACTAGTCCTCGTGTTCTCAGAAGTGGTTTCAATGGGTCAAATATGGATGATGGTATGGTACCATTTATAGATCTCCCTCCATCTATACATTATGTTCCTGGTAGTATGCATGAAAGTCATCCGATGGGGTGGGAGGTCCTTGGATTAAATCCATTGGGTCATGGGTCAAATCTTAAATCTCAAGAGCACATATCAAATAAGGACTTTGATAATGACACATTTAGTAGAGAGAGACCAATTGAACTCCTAAGGGCCAGCCTGCTATGAGGATTCTAATGATTACTTCCATCCACGATGCTAAAGGAAAAGAATCTGACAATCAAATCTAATGTTTTGGCGTGGTCTCTCAATTTGACAAACAACATTCCTATGAATGTTCTTGAAGTATTCCAGTTGTTGCACCTATCTACATTGTTGGGGTGAAAGCCATTGGGGGCAAACACTGGTTTCGATGTATATTCTTGTTCTTCAGTACAGATAAAAGGATGAGTTTTCTTTGTATAGGGGAGTTTTCTATAGGTATGACAAAAGAAGTTTAGTGTAGAAGTATAAGTCTTAGACGTACCCATGCAACATATTTTATTAGCAATTTAGTAGCAACTAGAATTCAAATTTCAAACCTATCAACTTAGCTTCTTCATTTTTTCCTGTCCTTTCATTTTTGTATGCATTTTTTTGTCTTCTTTCTTTAAATTTCCACAATTTAGGAGTTAAATGGTTTTCATATTCCCATGAAATCGATACTTTGCATCCTCAATACAAATACAAAAACCTCTCAAAACAGATCCATAAGACATACCTTACTGTACTAAGGAAAAGTACAAATGTTTATGCTAATGTCACTATTCTACAGCGACTTTATTTCCTATTGAATGGATGTGTTTTGTAGACAAACTGAATATATTTGCAACTTCTTGCCATCCATACTAGTTATTAGTCACACGCCAAGGAGTTTTTCCTGGAGTTTGTTGGTGAACTCGAGAGTATGTTCTAAAGGGATGAAATTAATTACTTTTGTTACTATGAAATGCTACCAACCTTTTTCCCCCAATCCTATTCAATTGGAAAAGTGTTTCCTAAGGAAAACAAATATAAAATGTACTCCATAATAAGAAAAATAGAGGCCAGAATACAAACACCAAACAACAAAGGTGGATAAAAACAATATGCTTACCGATCATCTCTATTTTTCCTTCTTGAGAATAACTTTGTTTTATATTTTGAAACTGGAAGTGATGCGATCAAATCTGGGCAAAGGCCTCTGCTATGAGTTCCGATTGCCTCTCCTAACTTGACCAATGCCGAGGGCCTCCCCTAAGTAGTACAAGTACAATGTGGGAATACAAATGCAACTCCTAGAAAATGCCAAAGCTAAATCTAGGGTAAAATGAAACAAAGAAGAATACAATAATAGGACACCCTCATAAACATATAGATAAATAAATCATGTAGAAGGCTAAGTGAAGGTAATAAAGCTATTGCCATTCATGCAAACACATTTGGTGGCTCAAAATTGCATTCTGAGTTTGAGCAAAATAGAAATATAACACCTAAGCTACATTTTGATGCCGATGATGAGTGTGGTAGAGATAAAGAGAGGTCTATTCCTAAGACAGATTGTGAAGTGAAAACAGTGGGATGTTGCAGTCTATCCAGTACTCATTGTGACACAGTGTTAATGACCACCCTGTTGAAGAAGAAAAAAAACAATTTCCTACAAGTTTTTTGGCCTGCTCAGTTGGCTTGCTACACTTTGACAAGGATATGCTACATTTCTCTTCATTTGATTCCCCCTTGAAAACAATCCATATTTCCAAATTATTGATAGTGTGAGAAAATATTCTGAATGCAGAGGCGAAATATCAGCAGGAGGATAGGAAACAACTTTCTACCAATATTGCAATCACCCGAGAAGACTTAGCACGTGATGACATGGGTATCATGCCATGCCTTTTTTCTACACTAGAAAATTGAAATTCAACCAACATATGACAAAATACTAAGTGCAGATGGAGATAATGGACCAGACTAGAGTTCTAGTTTCCCTGAGAATGATAGTAATAAGACAGTCATTAATGAAGGGAAATCCTAAAGATCCCCTAAGGTTCAGAAGACCAACGCTCCTATCTGTGATTTTGAATATAGTAGAAACTTTGGCACCCATAATGATGTGCATCTCCAATCAGCATTACCTATTAAGTTTAAACAGAACAGTGCAAGATCCTATATTTTTGCTTTAACAATCATCCTACATATGACACCAACTCCGATGAGGAAGAAAAGAAGGTTTACCATATTATCAAGTCGTTTTGTGAACCATATGATACACAGGCAGAAAGGTCCATTCCATTTGTTGAAGGCATCCTTATTGAAGATGAATAGTCTTGTCATATTGGAATAACTAACCAATATCCAGGCATACAAGAGGACCTCTTCAAACCCATAATTCATTAACTACACAGTGAGCAGAATCATTTACAGGTTTCTCTCTTATTGTTCATAGTTATGATAATTGATTTTCAAAGGAGGTTGTTCTCCTAACTACAAATTATATTTGGGTAGATTTAATTTCCCATATAAAACAAACCCCTATCCACAACAATGATGTTGATGGACAACATAAAATTGTTCCTATGTTTGATCTAGAAATGTTGGAACTAAATTCTCAATATTTACTTGGACCAGAATGACCTAAGGAGACTAGATCTTTATAGGAATGGAGAGCCAAATATGGATCTCTCTCCCAACTCAAGGTAGATTCTAAAAGGGCCAAAAATATACCCTTTACACCAAATTATTTTTTGTGTTTTTCCCTAGTATTAGAAATAAGTTAGAGTTTCTTCTATTTCCTCCTCGGAGCATTTTATGCAAATTGGTTCCAAGATTGAAGCCAAGTTACATAAGACCATTCAATTATTTTAGATGAAGGGAATTTCGTCCCAATTTTCTTTCTACTAATTACTTAGCCCAACAATATTGGGTAGAACAAAGGAGAAACCAATTCCATATCCTCTACCCACTGTGGGAAGAAGAAATATGGCACCTATCATATGGAGCTTGCCCATTCCAATGAGGAATGTCAAACATTTAGGCCAAAGAGCTCCAAAAGGAAAAATACTTCCTTTCTAATCATTATTGAGAGGTTGGAGACATAAAGGTTGATGTCAAAAATCCTCACTACATTGATCCACACTTTATGCTAATGCCCAAAGATAGCCTTGCCATCAACAAGGAAGCTCTTTGTACATAGAATTGTCAAATCAAGCACAAACTAGCATATATGGTCATTGATAATGGCAACCAAAATAACCTTTTCTTGCTTCAATTGGAAAAGGAACTTAAGTTACCAACCTCAACTCATCACAACTCACATTAGCTTGGATGGTAAAAGATGCACATTAGCTTGTGCTAATCAGTTGAGAATATATCGAATTGTTGCTAAAAGATGGCAAGATTTTGCAAAATTGAAAATTGAAATTCAACCAACATATGAAAAAATCCTGAGTGCAGATGGAGATAATGGACTAGACTATAGTTCTAGTTTCCCTAAGAATAAGAGTAATAAGGCACTCATTAATGAAGGGAAGTCCTGAAGATCCCCTAAGGTTCAAGAGACCAACACTCCTATCTGTGATTTTGAATATGGTAGAAACTTTGGCACCCATAATGATGTGCATCTCCAATCAACATTACCTGTTAAGTTTGAACAAGACAATGCAAGATCCTATATGTTTTTCTTTGACAGTCATCCTACATATGACATGGACTCTGACGAGGAAGAAAAGAAGGCTAATTATATTATCAAGCCGTTTTTTGAACATATGAGACAAAGGCATAAATGTCCATTCCATTGCTTGAAGGCATCCTTAATGAAGATGAATAGTCTTGTCATATTGGAATAAATAGCCAATATCCAGGCATACAAGAGGACTTCTCCAAACCCATAATTGATTTACTACACAGTGAGCAGAATCATTTCCAGGTTTTTCTCTTATTGTTCATAGTTATGATAATTGATATTAAAAGGAGGTTGTTCTCCTAACTACAAACTATATTCCGGTAGCTTTAATTTCCCGTATAAAACAACCCCCTGTCCGCAACAATGATGTTGATGGCCAGCATAAAACTGTTCCTATGTTTGATCCAGAAACGTTGGAACTAAAGTCTCAATATTTCCTTCGACCAGAATGACCCAAGGAGACCAGATCTTTATAGGAATGGAGAGCCAGATATGGATCTCTCTCCCAACTCAAGGTAGATTCTAAAAGGGCCCAAAATATACCCTCTACACCGAATTCTTTTATGTGTTGTTCCCTAGTATTAGAAATAAGTTAGAGTTTCTTCTATTTTCTCCTCGGAGCATTTTATGCAAATTGGTTCCAATATTGAAGCCAAGTTACATAAGACCATTCAATTCTTTTAGATGAAGGGAATTTCATCCTCATTTTCTTTCTACTAATTACTCAGCCCAAAAATATTGGGTAGAACAAAGGAGAAACCAATTCCATATCCTCTACTGACTATGGGAAGAAGAAATATGGCACCTATAATAGCAACCTTGCCCATTCCAATAAGGAATGTCAAACATTTAGACCAAAGAGCTCCAAAAGGAAAAATACTTCCTTTCTAAGCATTATTGAGAGGTTGGAGACTTAGAGGTTGATGTCAACAATCCCAACTACATTGATCCACACTTGATGCTAATGCCTAAAGATATCCTTTCCATCAACAAGGAAGCTCTTTGTACATAGAACTGTCAAATCAAGCACATAGAACTATCAAATGAAGCAAAAACAAGCATATATGGTCATTGATAATGGCAACCAAAATAACATTTTCTTGCTTCATTGGAAAAGAAACTTAAGCTACCAACCTAAAATCATCACAACTCACATTAGCTTGGTTGGGTAAAAGATGCATATTATCTTGTTCTAATCAATTGACAATAGATCAGACTGTTGCTAAAATATGGTAAGATTTTGCAAAATTGAAAATTGAAATTCAACCAACATATGACAAAATCCTGAGTGCGGACACAGCTAGTGGACCAGACTATAGTTCTAGTTTCCCTGAGAATGAGATTAATAAGACACTCATTAATGAAGGCAATCCTGAAGATCCCCTAAGGTTCAAGAGACCAACACTCATATCTGTGATTTTGAATATGGTAGAAACTTTGGCACCCATAATGATGTGTATCTCCAATTAGCATTACCTATTAAGTTTGAACATAACAGTGCAAGATCCTATATTTTTTTCTTTTTACAGTCATCCTACATATGACATGGACTCAGGTGAGGAAGAAAAGAAGGTTGATCATATTATCAAGTCGTTTTGTGAACCATATGAGACACAAGCAGAAAGGTCCATTTCATTTGTTGAAGGAATCCTTATTGAAGATGAATAGTCTTGTCATATTGGAAGAACTAACAAATATCAAGGCCTACATGAGGACTTCTTCAAACCCATAATTGATTAACTACACAGTGAGTAGAATCATTTACAGGTTTTTCTCTTATTTTTCATAGTTATGATAATTGACCTTCAAAGGCAGTTGTTCTCCTAACTACAAATTATATTTGGGTAGATTTAATTTCCCATATAAAATAACCCCCTGTTTGCAACACTAATGATGATTTCTAGCATAAAATTGTTCTTATGTTTGATCCAGAAATGTTGGAACTAAAGTCCTAATATTTACTTCAACCAGAATGACCCAAGGAAACCAGATCTTTATAGGAATGGAGAGCCAGATATGGATCTCTCTCCCAACTCAAGGTAGATTCTAAAAGGGCCCAAAATATACCCTCTACACCAAATTATTTTTTGTGTTGTTCCCTAGTATTAGAAATAAGTTAGAGTTTCTTTTATTCCTCCTCGAACCATTTTATGCAAATTGGTTCCACGATTGAAGCCAAGTTACATAATATCATTCAATTCTTTTAGATGAAGGGATTTTCGTCCTCATTTTCTTTCTACTAATTACTTAGCCCAAAAATATTGGGTAGAACAAAGGATAAACCAATTCCATATCCTCTGCCCACTGTGGGAAGAAGAAATATGTCACCTATTATATGGAGCTTGCCCATTCCAAATGAGGAATGTCAAACATTTAGGCCAAAGAGCTCCAAAAGGAAAAACACTTCCTTTCTAAGCATTATTGAGAGGTTGGAGACTTAGAGGTTGATGTCAAAAATCCCCACTACATTTATCCACACTTGATGATAATGCCCAAAGATAGACTTGCCATCAACAAGGACGCTCTTTGTACATAGAATTGTCAAATCAAGCACAAACTAGCATATATGGTCATTGATAATGGCAACCAAAATAACCTTTTCTTGCTTCAATTGGAAAAGGAACTTAAGTTACCAACCTCAACTCATCACAACTCAAATTAGCTTGGATGGTAAAAGACACACATTAGCTTTTGATAATCAGTTGAGAATAGATCGAACTGTTGCTAAAAGATGGCAAGATTTTGCAAAATTGAAAATTGAAATTCAACCAACATATGACCAAATCCTGAGTGCAGATGGAGATAATGGACCAGGCTATAGTTCTAGTTTCCATAAGAATAAGAGTAATAAGGCACTCATTAATGAAGGGAAGTCCTGAAGATCCCCTAAGGTTCAAGAGACCAACACTCCTATTTTTTATTTTGAATATGGTAGAAACATTGGCACCCATAATGATGTGCATCTCCAATCAGCATTACCTATTAAGTTTGAACAAGATAGTGCAAGATCCTATATGTTTTTCTTTGACAATCATCCTACATATGACATGGACTCTGATGAGGAAGAAAAGAAGGCCGATTATATTATCAAGCCATTTTGTGAACCATATGAGACAAAGGCAGAAATGTCCATTCCATTTGTTGAAGGCATCCTTATTGAAGATGAATAGTCTTCTCATATTGGAAGAACTAACCAATATCTAGGCATACAAGAGGACTTCTGCAAACCCATAATTGATTTACTACACAGTGAGCATAATCATTTCTAGGTTTTTCTCTTATTGTTCATAGTTATGATAATTGATATTCAAAGGAGGTTGTTCTCCTAACTACAAACTATATTCGGGTAGCTTTAATTTCCCATATAAAACAACCTCCTATCCACAACAATGATGTTGATGGCCAGCATAAAATTGTTCCTATGTTTGATCTAGAAATGTTGGAACTAAAGTCTTAATATTTCCATCAACCAGAATGACCCAAGGAGACCGGGCCTTTATAGGAATGGAGAGCTAGATATGGATCTCTCTCCCAACTCAAGGTAGATTCTAAAAGGGCCCAAAATATACCCTCTACACAAAATTCTTTTGTGTGGTTTTCCCTAGTATTAGAAATAAGTTAGAGTTTCTTCTATTTCCTCCTCGGAGACTTTTATGCAAATTGGTTCTAATATTGAAGCCAAGTTACATAAGACCATTCAATTCTTTTAGATGAAGGGAATTTCATCCTCATTTTCTTTCTACTAATTACTCAACCCAACAATATTGAGTAGAACAAAGGAGAAACCAATTCCATATCCTCTACCCACTGTGGGAAGAAGAAATATGGCACTTATAATAGGAAGCTTGCCCATTCCAATAAGGAATGTCAAACATTTAGACCAAAGAGCTCCAAAAGGAAAAATACTTCCTTTCTAAGCATTATTGAGAGGTTGGAGACTTAGAGGCTGATGTCAACAATCCCAACTACATTGATCCACACTTGATGCTAATTCCTAAAGATATCCTTTCCATCAACAAGGAAGCTCTTTGTACATAGAACTGTAAAATCAAGCACATAGAACTGTCAAATCAAGCACAAACTAGCATATATGGTCATTGATAATGGCAACCAAAATAACATTTTCTTGCTTCAATTGGAAAAGGAACTTAAGTTACCAACCTAAAATCATCACATCTCACATTAGCTTGGATGGGTAAAAGACACATATTAGCTTGTTCTAATCAGTTGACAATAGATCAGGCTATTGCTAAAAGATGGTAAGATTTTGCAAAATTGAAAATTGAAATTCAACCAACATATGACAAAATCATGAGTGTAGATGGAGATAGTGGACCAGAATATAGTTCTAGTTTCCCTAAGAATGAGAGTAATAAGACACTCATTAATGAAGGGAAATCCTGAAGATCCCCTAAGGTTCAAGAGACCAACACTCCTATCTGTGATTTTGAATATGGTAGAAACTTTGGCACCCATAATGATGTGCATCTCCAATCAGCATTACCTATTAAGTTTGAACAGAACAGTGCAAGATCCTATATTTTTTCTTTGACAGTCATCCTACATATGACATGGTGAGGAAGAAAAGAAGGTTGATCATATTATCAAGCCGTTTTGTGAACCATATGAGACAAAGGCAGAAAGGTCCATTCCATTTGTTGAAGGCATCCTTATTGAAGATAAATAGTCTTGTCATATTGGAAGAACTAACCAATATCCAGGCATACAAGAGGACTTCTACAAACCCATAATTAATTAACTACACAGTGAGTAGAATCATTTCCAGGTTTTTCTCTTATTTTTCATAGTTATAATAATTGATCTTCAAAGGAGGTTGTTCTCATAACTACAAATTATATTCGGGTAGCTTTAATTTCCCATATAAAATAGGCCCCTATCCACAACACCCATGATGATGCCCAAAATAAAACTTTTCCTATGTATGATCCTAAAACATTGGAACTAAAGTCTCAATATTTCCTTCGACTAGAATGACCCAAGGAGGCTAGATCTTTATAGGAATGGAGAGCCAGATATGGATCTCTCTCCCAACTCAAGGTAGAGTCTCAAAGGGCCCAAAATATACCCTCTACACCAAATTATTTTGTGGGTTGTTCCCTAGTATTAGAAATAAGTTAGAGTTTCTTCTATTTCCTCCTTGGATCATTTTATGCAAATTAATTCCAAGATTGAAGCCAAGTTACATAAGACCATTCAATTCGTTCAAATGAAGGGAATTTCGTTCCCATTTTCTTTCTACTAATTACTCATCCCAACAATTTTGGGTAGAACAATGGAGAAACCTTTTCCATATACTCTACCCACTGTGGGAAGAAGAAATATGGCATCTATCATAGGAAGCTTGCCCATTCCAATGAGGAATGTCAAACATTTAGGCCAAAGAGCTCCAAAAGGAAAAATACTTCCTTCTAGGCATCATTGAGAGGTTGGAGACTTAGAGGTTGATGTCAAAAATCCCAGCTACATTGATCCACACTTGATGTTAATGCCCAAATATAACCTTTCCAGCAACAAGGAAGCTCTTTGTACATAGAACTGTCAAATCAAGCACAAACTAGCATATATGGTCATTGATAATAGCAACCAAAATAACCTTTTATTGATTCAATTGGAAAAGTAACTTAAGTTACCAACCTAAACTCATCCAAACTCACATTAGCTCAGATGGGTAAAAGATGCACATTAGCTTGTGCTAATCAGTTGACAATAGATCGAACTATTGCTAAAAGATGGCAAGATTTTTCCCAATATATTATATGTTCTTACAAACAAAGATGAGAAGACTTATGAAAATAATATGATGATATCAACTGTAACTAATTGCTCCTTTTCCTTGAAGTAATATAAGTCTAATTTAAAAAATAAAAGGAATACTACAAAAGAGGAATGCCACAAATACAGATATATTGTAGTACACAAAGTCCAAAACATAATGAAGTCAAGTAATGGATTAAATGATGGAAAAAGCAATGGGATCATTACTGTTTGTTTGTCTCCTAAACACGGGAGTTACAATTAGATGTTTAAAAATACACTATGATACATTCCCACTTGCCACTTGTCACCTAGTATTATTCTCACCTCTTCCTCCTTGCTTACAAGGAATTGTTCCCTAAATTAGCAAAATGGAAACCAATATGCTATAGGCTAATTGGTTCTCTAAACCAGTATGCTATTAGGCTAAATAGGAATTATGCTATAAACCTATCTATGATACAACACCAAATTGTCGTTATGATGCATGACTGAAACTCACCACTACATTGAAGATCCTACACTTATGATTCTATGTAACTTTGCACCTCTGATACAATGACTACAGTGTGAACATACTTAAAATCTCCTTGAATTCTCTCATAGACACAATTTATTCAGTTAACAGACTCAGTCAATCTCTAACTCCTTCCAAGCTCAAACCTCCCCTTTCAAGAGTCATTGATCACCAACAACTATCCTGTTGGTTGGGGAAGCTTAGCTTGAATATGCTCCAAGGTGTACCACTTGGTAGCTTGGTATGACTTTTATTTCATCCCAAACTAATAAAACTCTCAAGGCCTTTACCAATGTACATGAAAAGGGCCTTAGACTAGGAATATGGATGTCGTTACTATTATTTTCATAATAAGAATTAGTATGAGGGAAGGAGAAAAAGGGCTTTACTTCTAACATGAAGCTTATCATGCTCAATGGTCATGAATTTGGCATTGAAATTGGGAAGTTGTCAATGGTTTCAACAAGATTGTGGTCTCAATTTTTAATCCATTGCAAAATGAATTTTCTTGCATGTTCTTAGGATTGGCAAAGCTTGTTGATGTGCGAGTACCAGTTCAATCAATGTTCAAATTTCATCCTCGATGTTTCAACAAGACCCTTGTCTTTCTTTTTTACAACTTTTAGGTGATTTTAAGAGAAAATTTGAAGGATCTCAAGAGCATGCTAAAATTTCTCTGTACCCTCTAGAAAAAATCCAAATAGCCCAGTTGAAATGATCAAATGTCTAGAAACATGGCTTTCAAGGATTTAGTTATATTTGTGGAGGATTCTGGTATGACTATTCCTCTATTTCATCTAAGGGAAAATATTTTAAATGCTTTGCAAGAGGAGAGTTTTAATGATATGGATTATAGGTTTTCTTCTACAGTAGAGTCTAAAAAAGTGAATCTTTGCAATACTGAATCTCCTAATTGCAGAAGGAATGGTTGCAGTTTAAAACATCCCTATAAAACATCGATTTCTACATAAGAAATTGGCTCAAATGAATGCACAAGAATTTGAGATTTATGAACTACAATTTCATGTTGTTCATCATGATCTTCTTATGGTTTTGGAAGCATAACCATTACTAGATACCTCTTAGACTTGAAATCAAGAATGGATTTATATTCAAGTAACCAAAAATGAGCGTTGTGCAATGGTAAATGTTGAATAAGATTGTCTAAATATAATTGGCATGCACTTACCATTGATAGAAAACCATCCATGTCATATTTGGAAAGCTTGGGAATGGCATGAAGACCCTTCCAAATACAGAGGAATGGATCCTAACCAAAATGGCAATACTCATGTGTGTTTCCTCAACTTTCATTGCAACAAAGGCTGGACTCGCCTGAGGGATCACTGCGGCAACCTCCACTGGCAACATCTCAATGCAAGGCACCCTCAACTTATCCCTCAGGCAGGGGCCAATCTACTTTCACTCTTGGGAAGAGGTTGGCAATGGATTCAACAAGCCTAAGGGATCATCGCAGCAACCACAACATCTAAATGCAAAGCACCCTCAACTTATCTCGCAGGTAGGGGTCGATCTACTTTCACTCTTCTAGGAAGAGGCTGGCAATGGATTCAACAAGCCTAAGGGATCACTGCAAAAACCTCCACTGACAACATCTCAATGCAAAGAACCCTCAACTTATCCTATAGGTAGGGGCTGATCTACTTTCACTCTTCTAGGAAGAGGCTAGCAATGGATTCAACAAGCTTGAGTATTTTATCAGAGAGAGGAGGCTTCAACCCATATGGGATCACAATGTGATGGCAATTTTAGTTTTTTGGATTTGGTTTCCATAGAAAAATATTTTAGAGTGTTAGATTGGGCTCCAAATGGAATGTGCAAAAGTGATCTTTGGTATTTATCTGCGGTTTCATGTCTCGAAGCGAGAATGAGATAGTTTTTACAATATAAATAAAACTCTAAAGTGATCTTTGGTATTTATCTGCGGCTTCATGTCTTGAAGCGAGAATGAGATAGTTTTTACAGTATAAATAAAACTCTAATCTGTACCAGAATGGTAGTCTCATGCTTTTAAAGATGAACTTAAAGCTGGGAATGACTCACCATGTTTTGAATATATTGAGAAGAGGACAGCTGCTTCAGGAAGATAGATATTGCCAATGAAAATAAGAATAAATGTCTTTGAGTTTTTGAATGATAACGGTTCCTAGCTCTGGAAAACCCTGCAGAGCTGCCTTATTTCCCTATAGAGCTATGGAAGTTTAGTTATTTGGCACTAAACATAGTCTCTGTAAGTTCGCCGATAGAACTGAGACTCTCTCAAAGTCAATCACATGACCTGAACTTTGGATCAAATTGCATACAATAAGCACACCCTTATCATTCTTGGACCGAAATCCATCACCGATTTCTGAGGCCAAAAATTGTGCTTCTCTGCACAGGGTTCATTGTAATTGCTTGTTCCAATGGTAGTTTGACTTGGATGGTAGTTTAGAAAAAAGGTGAACAATGTTTACCTGCAGCCGTGATGTGGAGAAGAGAGGTACATGAGGCCAGCAGACAGAGATATCTCGCTAGCTAGGTCCAGATGCTAAAGTACAGTATGAACAAATCCGGTCCTCAATATCCTCCACCAGAATCACTTCCTGTCCATGAAGATTCGATTTATTCGATATTGTATCTGCGGCGATCAATGGACTGAAGATTAGGTAGCATTCGATATTGGGTCTGCAGCCATCAATGGACCGAAGATTCAATATTGGCTTTCGATATTGGGTCCGATGGTAGTAAAACCATAATTCACAACTCTGGCATGTCATTTTACCGCATTATGAAAAATTTGTTGGGATGTCATTTTCCCGCACTGTGAAAAGTTTGGGGTTGGGAGGGATATTGTAAAGTAAAATTAAAGTTTAAATTTTTAAAAAGTGTTAAATTTTCCAATGTTCAAAAAATAGATACAATAATTTATTTACATTATTTACACTTTTACATATTTTAGTTGTATTTGAGAAACTAATAAGATTTTACATGTTTTTGGTTGAGATATTAGGTGGTATTTATTATAATAATAAAAAAAAAAAAAAAAATTAAAGTTATGTTTTTAGGTAATGATTTTGTTATTAAAGTTTATGGAGGAAAAATGTGAGATGTTGGAAGGAAACAAGTGCTTTTAACCTAGTTGTATTGAAAACATTTAGGTGTTCTTGCATATTAAGTGGGTAAAAATAAAATAGAGTATATAGTAAATGGATTTAATAGTTAAAAACAAGTGTTAGTTTATTAAAATGCATATGTCAAATTTGGAAGGAGTAGAATACACATCTTTGTTTAGGTTAAATATATTCAACTTGTTGCGCCAATGGGGTTGTAAGACCCTATGTTTTCATCTTGAGAAAATGGAGTTCTCTCCTAGTCATTCACATAGTTTAGGTTGTTATAAGCAAAGTAGGTGTTTTTCCTTAAGACGTGAACATTTCATTTTAAGTAGTTGATAATGTGGTTTCAATGAAGCATTAAAATAGGGAATGAGCATGCACATTCGGGATGCTAGTGACGTTAGGTTCTGCTTCAAGTATGAGTACACGTCTAAGAAGACTCTAACAAAGGTTGAAGAGTTTGAATAGGTAGATATGTTGGAGGATTGTAGTCTCAATTAGAGGTTTAGAAAAGTAATTTAAGCATCATGAGAAGTTGTGAAGCAAACTTAAGACATTTGACAAGTTGCACGAAGGAAATTTGGTAGTGGTACTAAGTGAACATTCTTTGATCAAAGTTCATACCCTCTCCTTAGCACTACCACTTTGCAAGACGAAGAAGAAATGTGAAATATATGTGCAACCAACTAAATAAGTTGGAAAGGTTGTTGTTACCACATATATATGCGGTCATGTCATGTTGCAAAAGGAGGTGTCGGCCCACTCCCCTTTTTGATAATTTGTCAACCTTTGAATTTGATTCCCTGTGAATGTGATCAAATTATATGGCCCTAAAGATTCTAATAGGCTCCATAATTTTAACCATCCTTTTATCCAATAAAGAAGTGTACAAGGAAGTATAACCTTTCATCCAATCTAAAACAACATTTGAATCCCCTATGACTTGTAAGTTTAGATTGTTTAAGTGACGCAATTAAAATGACTAACATAAACGACTAATTCATATTATTGTAGTTTTTTTTAGGTAGTCATATTTTTGTTCCTAGAATAAATTAGTTATTTATGTTAGTCATTTTTAGTAGTATTACTTATTAGCTAGTCGTATATTCTAACTCGAGACTAAATTAGTCATTTGTGTTAGTCGTTTTTAGTTGGGTCTCTTAATATTGCTAATTTTTGGTAGTATTTCACTTGGAAAAGTTGTGGTGACTAACTTTTTAGTCACCTAGTCACTAATTTCACCATTTTCTACTAGTGTTTTATGTACATGCTATATGTGGAGACCCCATTAGAGCGAATAGTTATTTTGCTAAATGATTAATGTATATAAAATTATTTCTAATATTTGGTATATTTCGAACATCTGCTTGTGCATAAGTGCTCTTTGTATGGATATTCACACTTTACATTAAGTGCTAATATTATTGCTAATATTTTAGTTATAAATAATGCACATTAGCAATCAATTTAGTAAAAGTTATGTAGATAATAACATTTTTTATGTTCATATTATTGATAATATTTTATTGTAAATACTATTTCAAATATCGAGTTGTCTTTAGTGAGACTTTTTGGAAGCTTTTCCGGTCTAATTTCTCTAAAATCCGATAGGAATTTATTGAAATCACAAGCTTGATGGGTAACCCCTACACAATCGAAGTGCCCTAAGGGGTTTTCACGGTGCTGAATCCATATATATAGTTAAAAAACTAGTTTAAATAACACAAATCAAGATTTCACCTCAAATGTTTCCGCCAATTTCTGACACCGGAAAATTCAAAAAGTCGCACTAAAGACAACTCCTTTCGAATATTTGTTTGTTTATGCTCTTGTGCAAAAATGATTTTTGTGCGAATGTACGCACTTTGAACTAAACACTTTTATTTCTAATATCATTGCTAATTCTTTAGTTATAGACCATGCATATTAGTAATCAAGTGAGTAAAAGTAGTGCGGATTGCACACAAATTTGTGTACAAAACCACATTACATTAATCAGAAGCTTTGTTTGTAGCAAAAGAAGCTTTCAAGTTTGCATTGTGTGGATGATAACATTGTTTATGCACATATTATTGATAATATTTTAATTGTAAATAATGTATACTATTGTTATTTAAGTAAATTTCAATTGTAAATAATGTTTCAAATTAACATATGTGCGAAAGTGTAGGGAAAGTCCATTGTGTGGACGAAGCTTTCAATGTGTGAATCACCACACTTGGTACTTTAGTATTGAATAATTGCAATACCAACGAAGCAAGCGGCGGAATTATACTATTGTTAATAATACTTTAGTCATAAATGATGTATATCTTCTTGTCCCTATAACTAATTAAGTGGGGTCCGCATTTCACCCACAATTTTGTCTCAACTCATACTTTCTTTTCACAATGAAATTTGCACAACTTCTTTTGTGTATGTTATGTGTGAACATGCTTCCTCCATAGGTGTTGTGAGCTATATTCCACCAGGATTTGCATCAAGAATGAATTTATATTTTTTGTTTGCAATAACACTGAGATGATTGGTGGAGTGATATGATATTATTAGAAATATATTAATTATAAATAGAACTTTTTACTGCTAATATTTTACTATTAAATATTTCATATTTGCTTCTGCAATATTTTAATTATAAGTAATGTGTATCTCTGTATTGTCAAATATCAACAGTCTGATCTCATTGAACAATAGCTTTCTTTATGGCTATGTGGCAGTCTATTGTGTGGAGGAAGCTTTTAAGATTTGATTCTACAAACACTCGCATTTCTCATTAAAGGCTTTTGTAGATTATTTTCTGGGAACTAATACATGAGCGTTGAGTTTGGCTGCAAAAATGTTCAAAGATAACATGTAGTATAAGTTTTCAATTATCAAATTTGATATCGCATTTAATAATCATTATCTATGTAGTATAACATTAGTTTTTGTAACATATTGTATTCCATTATTACTGTAGATTTTGTCTTTATAGTTGGAAGCGACAGTGAGACATAAATAATACACATTAGTTATTTCAATGAACAAAGTACATTTAATATCTGCATAATGTGCGAAATGAAAAAAGGAATTCAAGTCAAAAATTGACATTTGGGCTCTGACATTACTTTTGTAAAGTAAAAGCTCATCAGTAGCATGGAAAGTCTACATAGTAAATTTGCTAGATACGCGTTAGTTCAGTGAATAATTACGGAATAGACTTTTATTTATTAGCAAAAGAGTTTTAGTTAATGAAAATAGAATGTGATTTACAATTTTAATAAAATATTATGTCGACATTGATTTTTAAAGCATGAAATGCAAATTAATCATGAAACGTAATCGTGTCAATTGCACTATGTTAAGTTGGAATTAAAGTAAAACATATATGATTTAAAGTAATAAATTTTACAATAGTATTTTTCTGATTAAAGTTCAGGAAAATCAGTATTATCCACATTGATAATGATTATTAGTTAATGGTTATCATTGAAATCAAATGTAGTTAAATGTCATTTCAGAACTTAAATGTCAATCTGTAATTTAGATGACTTATTGCTTCTTACGCATTATATATATGTTTGTTGCCTATAATTTTTTTTCCAATTTTCATTTTGTTATGACACTGTTAAGTGTTTTAAGATATTTCTTTATAATTTGTCTATTTTTTTTGCATTTGTTACTAACAACAAAGAAATGGCTCAAAGAAACACTAGCAGGGGAACAGAGGAGGATGTACATGTGAGAAGCTAAGATATTTTAATGTTCATCCAAGATATCTTAATGCTTAGCAAATATATTTTAATGTTAATGCATAAAATACTAGAACTTCAACAAATGCTTAAGCATCGTGAAGATGAACTAGATACTGTAAGAACGTTATCAGAATATATATTGCAAATAATGAAAAAACAAATCAGTTCTCGATTCTGATAACATAATTAGTACAACCATTAATTCCCAGAAAAAATGGTTAATTAACAGAGAAGACGGTATCAATTTTTTTGTTATTTGTTGAATAGATTTTGAAATTCAATATATTATAAAGGCTATGTATTGTAATATTGTTGACAGAGTTAACGTAAAGAAACATATCTAATTATTTTGGGTTACGGAATTATGTATAAATGCAATATGTTTTATCAGTTATATCAGTTTGGAAAGTTGTTTGAGCTTTGAGTGACGATTTATTTGGATATTTGTTTAAATCTTGTATGGAATATTTATTTAAATAGGAAAAAATATTGAATTTGCAAACAAAGAAGATCATTATTGTAAACTAATGTCACTGAGCCTGAGTAGTTATAAAATTTGCAAATTTGATAAATCAAGAAAACAATGCAAAAAATGATAATGATGGCAAAAAAAACGACATAACATAATATAAAACATAGAGCCGGAACACAAAAAAAATAGTTCATTGGATTACGTTTATGTACAATGTCATAGTAACATTTGCATGGGTAGAAAAAAATGTCTTGTTGTTATGATGAGTACATTTCTAATCTTGTTTTTACATGGGTATATTATATTGATTGATAATGTGAAATCAAATCACAAATTTCCAGTAAAATGAAAGATCTATTAGGATGCCTGGCGATGAAATGAGCGAACACTTCGCCGATGTTGAATTTCTTAACAACATAAACAAAGAAACTTGTCAGTGTATACGTACAACTACGTTTTGATGGTCTATCATAAATGTGTCATGTATTTTGAAGTAGTTCAAAATTTCAATAACATATGTTTTGTATGCACAATATTGGTCGTAGGAAATTTCTTGTAGTGTGGGTAATAACTTTTCAAGTTCCACGCCCCTTAGAATACACTATTTTTCAATCTTGTCAGTTCCATGTATGATGCAATTTAGATGATGAAAATAAAGAAATCCAAAGTGTTGATTGCAGGAAATGAAATAAATCATAGTATTTTTTATAGTTCTATCAATTGTGATTGGAGTACTTCATTTTGCGCATACAATTTCGAATGGCATCGTATATACACTAACCGCCTTCAGATATCCTTGAAAATGTTGTAAAACTAATATAGAAAATAAATACTTAGTAACACGAAATCAAATGTTTTTCTTATTTTTTGTTCTTTATTCATGTCTATTTAAAAAATATGATATAGCTTATTGTGCATATTCCACTTGGCGATGAAAGAAAATTTCTTAGACTTTCAACTTTTTTTCCTATGTTCACTTCACAAATGAACATTGATTGTGATGTACGAAAAACTTTTTCTTGCTTTTTAACTATATTTTTTAGCAATAGCAATGAAAAACATTTTTTTGTAAATCTGTTTGAATTGCAACACATGAAGAAATAGGTTTATCGTGTACTTGAACCTATTACATATGCAACATTTGTAAAACAATACATGAAAACCGTACAATAGATGATGAATAATTTGTTTCCCAAACATTGAAATATACATATATACATATACGTAACTTGTTTTTTTCTTTCAATGAACTTTGTGACAATAAAAATTTTAAATAAAACAAAGCTTAATGTAGCTTTGTCATGTTCTCCATCTTCGTCTTTGATTTCCAGAACATATTGTGTTAATGTTTGCGTTGCTGAAATTGCAATAGCTATGATTATGCCTACTGGAAAGGCATTGTCATTGCATGACATATTTGAAAAAAATCGGCACTTTGCACAAACAAGACAAATCAGTACTTTGCATAAAGACTTGTTTATAGTTATATTTGCGTAAATAGGCATATAAGTTGAACTCTGGGTTAAGTGCACTGTGTGGAGGAAGCTTTGAAGCTTTCATCATCAAAATCTCTATACTCCGCACAAAATGTTGTTTGTAAAAATCTCTGACGCTACTCCAGATAAATTTAAAAATATGGTGACAATGGACATTATTTATGTTTCATAATAAAACAAACTATTCTCATGTTTCATGTTATTAGCATATATGTATCAATCACATAATATAAATGTTCAAATCATAAGTTTGTAATATTAAGCAATATAATCACAGTAACAATAACAATATCAAGTTTCAAATTTCAATCATCATAACTATAGTTGAAATAAATAAACAGGATACAAATGCATAGAATATCAGATGCTAAGAATGAAGAACTCTAACTCTCAGTGGGAATTGCTTGTATCAGTAATGAAAATGCTCAATGGCTCAGTTTATTAGCTCATTCTCTCTGCTATTGTGGCATCTTCTCTTTAAGTACTTGCTTCTACATCTACCAAAAGTAAATATGTAAACTTCAATATGTAAAAGGAGAGTTGCAAAAGAAATCAAACAACTACATTCAACAAATAGACTATGCAACATCAGTAAAATTAACAAATCACGATGATTGAATACTGGTAAACAGAAAACAAACATGAAAATATTTAAGGACACTTACAATTTGTGAAAGCATATAGGCTAATTGTTTGACTATGATTTGCCTCCCGAATGCATGGCCTCTTGAACCAATGTTTCTTGAATGAATTCTTTTATTGGTCCCATTGTAATCTCTAGCCTCACATGTTTATCAAATAATTGTTTTTCTATTTCCATTGCCTCCTCTTGTAACTAAGCGGTTAACACATATATGTTGTCATTAATACTGACAAATTTAACTACCCATTTGTCAATTTCTTCTGCAGTAAAATCAATTATAACATCAAATTTCTCTACCATTAATAGTTTTCTCTTGTCCAATTCCAATGTTAACGTATCTTTTATACTCAATTCAAAATTTTGTATAATGCATGGACCATTTAGATATATAACAATTTGCATGGCCTTTAGAAATGCATCACTTCTTCTATTCTCTATTCTCTTACATTCAAAAATATTGTTTTCTAGTTTACTAATTCTTTTGGACCACCCAACTTTGATTTTCCTCATTCAATTAACATTTCATAATTATTTGTTTTTCTTGTCCAAATCAGACAACAATTCAAGCTTTTGACCGAAAGAAACCAAGTCATTGTTGAAGAAATGCTTGTCTATGGTAACATTATTTGTAAGAAAATCGACAAATAAGTTGATTTGTTGTGTTAATCGTAGAAGAAAAGAAACCATCTACCATACATGCTTAATGATTTTTGTCTCTGGCATATATTACTGACTATATGACATTTGACTACATTAACTAGTTTCAATGCTCCAATAGATTCATGAGATGTGCTAACAACGGGAATTGGGGATTGTTGAGTCCATATTTCGGTTGGAGTCATTAACAAAGGACCAAGATTTAAATTATTTTCCAACATCTCTATTGTTTCTTTCAATACCAAGTTCTCTATGTTTTGTTCCTCAATAGACACTACAAGTGCATTCTCAGTGGCTTCATGTAATGTCAAAACATCTGCGATTGCAATTCCATACATATGAAGTTTCGTTTATGTCGTATCAATAAATTTATTGCCATGTGTCCTTACTTTTTCAATTCTCAATATTTTACTCTCTCTATTATAGTTTGCATCTTGAAAAACGACAAACTAATCATTTGAAATAGAAAATTCTTTGGCATTTTGCTTCATTATTTTCTTCTTTTCATTCAAAGCTGATATTAACCCAATCAGGTAGTGGAGTTTCAATCTCCTCGTTGATGGCTTCTTGACAGCTTCTTGTTTGCATAGGAATTTTGAATTTTACCAATTGAAGCTTCATGTCATCTCCGACAGCTGATAGCTATCTGTGAATAAACTATGCAACTTTGGTATCTTTTTGTTTTCTTTCACTTGAATACAAAGACAAAACAATTTCGAGCATGCAAACATAAGATTGCATAGTGTTTTTGCTTATTTGTTTACACCTTGTTCCAATGATAATACTTGATTCTTCAACAATTTATCTAATAGGCATTGTTCCTTCTTAATTATTGCTTGCAATGCTATGACTCTTTTCTCTTTCACTTTCAATTTTTGTCAACAAGCTCTCGCATTTGATTGTAGCTAGATGTCCAACAAATAGACCTTCTTGATTAACGTCTCACAAGCCTTCAACTTATTTTAAATTAAAACAATGCAAAGACCTCACAAACTTTGCAAGTTGACTTCCATTCTTCACGATTACTTGGCCAATGGTAAATGGAAAAGAAATAATTTTTTTCTTCTTATGTTCAAAATTAACCTGCCAATCGTAATATTGTCTACAGACTTCGACAAAAAAATACCTATCCATAAAATTTTTTGGATGAAATAGTGGTTTACCCCGAAACTCATAAACTGAATCACTGTATTATTTTCTCTTTCTTCATGTATTCCCTTCCCCAGAGGAAAAATTGTGCTTCGCCAGATATTCGACAGGTTTACCGTCAAGTTATCATGAAAATAATTTGTTTTACAAAAATATCTTGAATTAGACAAAATTTTGAAATAGCTTGTTGCTTCCACAAAATGGGATAAAATAATTGCATTAGTTCTTTGTCAACACTCAAATTAGGATTATGTGGAAAATCATCAAAAGTGTGACTCGAAACGAGGGTTGTTATCAAATATGCCATCATGAAAAACCTATTTCTCTTCTACATATCTACTAACTGAAAACATAGTTCATTTGAAATAAGATCAGTCCAATCGAATAATTTTTTTTATATGAGTAATAAAGCATATAGAGAATGGAAATTGGCATAGTGGAAGTAGTTTTTAGGACCATTAAACGTGCATACAACCAAAAAAACTCTCTGAACGGTTCACTAATTAAAGTGATATCTAGAGAGGAAAGATCAGAAGGAACCTCAGAATCTGGCAAAGTGAACTCATGTAATATTTTCAAGTTATTTACTTCTGATACTAGAAATCTATTTGCAATTAAAAAATCTAACCGCATATTCGGAACCGGTAGCTTCAATATCCACCTAAATGTCTCTGCACTCGAAGAAATACAAGTATCTTTGATTAACAGTATAATTATTTTTGTTTCCAAATCAAACTTATCTACACATAAATAAACTATTTCATTGAAATCAAATACTTCTATAACACATGCAACATTCGCTATTCTGGAAGACTAGATCTTATCGTTGTTCTTATCCTGCATAGACATATTCCCATATCGCTCATATGTAGTCAAACACTGAAATCTTTTATCGATAAATGCAAGTGAGTTAATAATATCAATGCAAATAACTTCTTTCCTTCTCCTTGAAGTCATTTCAGCAATAATTTTTGAAATTCTTTTGTCAACCAACAACGCTTTCAATGCACTATAGGTATAGATCAACGATATGCTAAACAAGCACCACTTGTTACTACTTTGTCTGTGAAATCCCTTCTATAGGACATTTCCAATATATAGAAACTTAGTATAGCAAAATATGCATTTACAACAAATAGCATAAATAAATTACATAATCTAAACCCGCCACAATTCTCGCCATAAAACAGTGGAAATTCTTACACAATTTTTAGAAAATCAGGCACAATTTTATTTCTTTTGGGAAATCAAATTACAGTTGTCAAACTACAGGATTTTTGGCTACCAGAATAATTGTTGATAGTGCTAAATTCTCTGAATTTTTCTGTTTTTGATACATGTTACTATTTTGCATGTGAAATGTGTTTTACGAAATAAATAGCAATTAAAAAAAAACAAAATAGACATTGCCGAGAAATAACACAAATAGTCTAAAAATCAAATCTCAAAATTCAGAAATCAATTACTCCATGTACGAAGAAAATTAAATGTAAATCTTTTCTAATAATGACAACTAGCTTACAAGTTGTCAACAATCGATGTGAGTGTAGAGGTAACAACATTTACGTTTCCAATTACGTGTCGATCTGTCCATTTCACCAAATGGGCATCGAACCGTTAATGTCATTATACCATCTATGAAATTGGGAAAAACACACTTGACACAATGAAAGAATTTTGTTTTTTGTGTTTCTTGTTATTCTCCTTTCATTCGCTTCTACATGACGCAATTTTGCAATTCTGCCTCTTTTCCATTTGCAGTATATGCCTCTCGCTTTTATTACAATTACCAACAAAACTTCAACTATAACATTTTATTTTATTTTGCAATTAGTAAAATTTATTATAAAATAATGTCATTTAATTAATAAATCTCATAGTGAAACAAGTTTCTATATATATCATGAGTTATATAAATACTTAATTTTGCAGATTCATTTGTTCCTTGCGAAGCCTCCACACATGCACAACCACTTTTGCACAGCTAGTTCTGTATCCGATAATGTTTAACAAATATTCATCTACAGTTGACTACTATAACTGTTATGATTTACAACATAAGATTTAATATGAGTTTCGCACAACAAAACACTTCCCACAATAAAACAAGTTTCTATGTTCAATAAGTCTTATTTAAAAATTTATTTGCTTTAAGAAAACAAACTTTATATGTCTATAAGAAAATCACTTGCAAAAACTTATTTACAAATGACTATTTAAAAATGAAGACATGATGGTTCAATGAATAATTATTATTACCTATTATTATGATCATATATTAGTGTGCAAAAATTTCACACCAAGTCGTTTCCCCTGCATTATGGAAATTCTTATCCTCATTCTGACAGAATGAAATTTGAGTATAATGAAACACTAATGTCTGTCGTTTTCGCTTTTCTAGATGTATTCATAAATAAAGATGACTGTAACATAATAGTAATGCTTTCTAGCCCAATACCCTCAATAGTTATCAACATAGTGAATTGCATTCAAATTTTAATGATAGTGACAATAAATGAAATAGATATAATTTCACATGTAAAACACAATCTAAGAATTATTGAAATAACTAGTAAAAAGTTTGAGTATTAGAACATAGTAAACATAAACGCATTTTTATTATTATTCATTATAGAACATTGGATAATACATAAAAGTGAAAAGAAAATATTGGTAAACAATTGTTCAATTATTGTTTTCTACATAACGTTCGAGGACTTGAGTCCATACAACATCCCATGTCAAACGTTATCTCACAATTGTTTACATAATTAGCAAACATAGAAAAAATAGTAATCAGAATTCAAAAAAGTTATGATCACAATGGAATCGTCTAGGAAATAGGCTTTGGTGCATAAAGCACTTATGGAAATGTCAATAGTTCAATTGCAAAGGTTTCCAGATAACAACTATGATTACAATCCCATAAATTTCAATCTCCAAAAGTCACTTGCAACAGATAACAAGGAACTGAATTTATGATCTAATCTCTCAGCTGTTGGAATTAACCAAGAATTTTACTTTTGTGATGTTAGCATAATTGCATGTGAAAGAGTATGAAAAAACACATGTGCATACTTTTAAAGAAGAGGAAACATAATGACAACCATCAAATTAAGAGCACAAAACACATTGATAATGGAGTTCATCCAGTGTGGGTTACCTTTCTGGGCCCAGTTTTAAGAGTGGGGAGGCCGCTTCATTGAATGTTGCAAGATGATGATGAGTACAAGGTACATTATTTGTCATTACAAGGATAAATTCCCTCAACAAGAGTGGCATGTCTCTCCACGAGACGTTCTCCTATAGGAACTCTCACTCATATGGGCCCTCCTTGAGCATGACAAGATAATAAATTCTCACATGGTGTGGCATAAAAGTATCCTTCAACATAACAGTAACAAGGATCTCATTCTTCCTGTATCAAAAATCAGACTCCATTCTTCCTCTATAAAGTCGGCATCATTCTTCCTCTATAAAAAATCAGACTCCAAGGGAATCTTTTAGATTCCTCGAGATTCTACAAAGACTCCTCACTATTGACTGCCTGAAATTATGCTACTTAGATGAGAAAACGGACCACACTATCACGTTCTCTGTGAAATTCTAGTTCGTTTGAGTATAAATGTGGCATGAATCTAACACTGTGAAAATTCACCCTCTAGGTAATCTTTTAAATTCCTCATTGATTTTGCATGGAATATTATGTGGAATATTTGAGGGAATATTCCCCAAGAATATTCAAGGGAATATTCTCCTAGAATATTATATCTCTAAATTTGTGCCCGACTGGGCGCAAATCCTCCTCGACTCATAGTTTCATACACACTCTTCCGCTCAGCCTCTCCTCCCCCTGTTGGGAAAATGAGCAAGTTTAAATAAATAGTTTCGGGCGGAGTTATCAAGGTTGGTCTGTTGGCTCGTTGGTAACTTTAACTATTAATAGGAGAGAAAACTAGGGTCAATTCATGTGATCTCCCTCAATTTGTGTGCTATTATTTTATTTGGCGTTTTTTTAATATGGGAGGTGTGTTAGTTTAAGAGTTTGGCACTTCGTTTGTTGGGTGGCCGCATTGGGCGGGTCGGCCTCCCGACCGACACGGGTTGAAAGCTCGTTGACCCATATATATATTGGCAATTCTTGGGTCGTGGGTGGGGTCCCAGGTCAAAGCTGCGAGTCCCAACCCTTATTACATATATGTAATAACTTTTAGTGGGGGTGGTAGCTCGCCACCCTATTTTTAATATTTTTTTATTAAATTTTAAAAATACTATTCAAAAAATTTTGACCGAATTTTGGAGTTTACTGGACAAATTAAAAAGGCAACAAATTTCCCATTTTGACGGTCGGAATCTGTGCACTAATAAATTCCAAATCATTGCCTCATTAGTGGCTGCAACTAGGCCTAGTTTGACCAGAAATTTGACTGTGAGTATCTTGAGCATACAAACACAGATTTGAGTTTCGTTCATACTATTGGAATCAGGAGGATGAGAACTAAACTCAGGTCCTAGTTTGTGTGAAATCCAAGAAATTTTATTTTTGAGCCTTTTCTGAGCCACTTCTAAATTCTCTGCGTTTCTAGAGCCACCTAGATCAATTTAGGAATTAGAATATGCATTCAGGAATAGTTAAATGCTTTGACAAAAAAAAAAAATTCCAATGCATTAAAACACTTACAATATGCAAAAGCAGAGTCGAATATTCTCTAGCTCTTAGTTATCTCTCGCAATCAGGGTTCCTGCAACGAATTCCTTCACTTTAGCTTCAATGAATTATTTCATCAGATCAATGGTAATATCCTGTTTAACACGTTCAATAAATATCTCCTCAATTTCTTTTGCTTCTTGTTGCAATTGCAAATTCGAGGCAGAGTACTCATCGTTAACATCCACAAAAGTAATTAGCCATTTGTTAATTTCCTCTGCACTAAAATTAGTTATATCACAGAACTCTGTTTCCTGCGATTTTTTCAACTTCTCCAATTAAACCATCAAATTCTCCTTTGCAATTAATCCAGATTCATATGTCATAAACAAACTGCTTAAATTCTAAATAATTTCTATTGCCTTGACATACGCATATGCTCTTCGATTTTCTACGTTTCCACACTAAAAAATAATCTCTTCCAATGTTCTAATTTTCCCAGACCGTGCAACCTTGATCTACCTCATTTAATCATCATAAGGAAATCCTTGTTTTTCTCTTTCTAGTTTGGAGAGTGAATCAAGCTTGTAACCAAAATTTAATAGGTCATTTTCCATGAATTCCATCTCCCTTCAACCCACTCTTGACCAATTCGACAAAAGATCTTGTTCTTTTCTTTAAATGTCGAAGATCAAAAGAAACTTGCCATGCAGATTCAATGATCTGTAATCTTTCGGATATATTATTAATGATATATGATTTCACTACACTCAGAATATTGACAGTTTTCTCAAACCTATTAGATCTACTAGGTATCGCCAATGGATTCTTCAGCAAAGGACCCACGATCAGAGCATTTTCTACCTCTTTTATTTTTTCCTTCAACTTTTGATTTCTTGTTTGTCGTCAACTAACAAAATTTGCAAACGCTTTACCACCAGCCTAATGCAATTTCATCAACCCAGGCATTTCAACCAAAGACAGATAAACATTCAATTTTGTTCGATCAACAACCTTTCTGTTGGAAAGTTGTATTCTTTCAATCTTCAATCTCTTACTACCCCTGTCATAATTTGCATCCTGCAATGTGACAAAACGTTCATCGAAACTAATGTCCTCTTCAACAATTTCCTCCATTATTCTCTTATTTTCTTGCAAAGAATCACTAACTCAATCAGGTAATACAATGCTATCAACTTCCATGTCCATCATTTCTTCAATACTCTCTGCTTCAGGCGCACTCTTGGATCTAAATGATTAGACAGTATGCGCTCTTTCTGGAGTTACTCTACAAGGACGCCCTTCAGAACTGCCACCTGATAGCATATCGGAAGCCATTTTTTCACTTCTAATAGTTCTCTTTCTTTTTTAAATAGTAGATGATGTCACACTAGTACTGCGTGTTGAAGATTGAGATTCGCCTACATGGTTTGCACACCTTTGCTTAGGTGTTTCTCCCATCGCGATGATCTCTTTTTCAACAATTTGTCCAACATCTACTAGTGTTTTTTTATCAACACTGTGACTTTGCTCGCCCTACTCTCTACTTCTCAGAAACAAGTTCCCATATCTCATAGACTCAAGGTGATCCATGAAAATTCTTCCTCTATCAAAGCATTTAATAGATTTAACTTCACTTAAGTTGAAAGCATCCAAAGACTTTGCAACAATGAGAGTGTGAGTCGTATTCTTCACAGTCACTTTTCCAATAGTAAACAGAAAAGAAATAAATTGTCTCTTCTTTTTTTGTTCAAATATAGATAGCCAACGAAAATATTGCCTACAAACTTCAACAACAAAATACCTATCTAGAAAAAATATTGGCAAAAACAATGGCCTATCCTCAAAACCATAAATTTGTGTAACAATATTTATTTCTCTTTCCTCATTCCCCCTTGCGAATGATCCAGGTGGATATTGGTGGCCACCTGCCAAGTCCACTTGGACCCCCACCATTGTTTCTTTCAACTTTTCAATTTCCTTAATTGTAGCACAGTTACTATTTTTAGCAGTTTTTCGGGTCCTAAACTTCCGAACTTGCCATTTTGAGGCCCTAAACGAAGTTTTTTGGGAAAACTAGGAGCAACATGGGTCCATGGACCAATGTTTCTCTTCCCAAAGTTGTAGTTCTCAGATATATCTTTCTAACGAGATATTGTGTGTGTCAAATGGAGATCGTATGCCAAAGTTACAACCCCGGGAAGTTGATGTACCAATTTACCCAAATGGGGTCCATAGTTTGGCGTTTCATCTTCTAGGGTTAGGTTTTTGGATGTTTAGGGTTTTCCATTGTTTCTCAACAATAAATAGGCCTTCAAGCCTCATTGTAACACAGTTCAGAGGCATGTAGCTACCACATCTCTTCTGAGAGATAAGCTACCATCGCCCTAGCTGGTTTATTTCCATTGTTGTTTGTAAGCATATTTCAGTGTTTTACATTAATGAAATGAAGTACTATTTCCGTTGCATCTCTATGTTTATGGTTATCTCTATAATTTTTTGCGTTCCTATTTTAATATGGATCAGTGGTATCAGAGCGGTCTGCTTTTTCTCTGTTTTTCTTTGCATGTCCCCAACGAGGTCGAGATATAAGGAGTTAGGGCTTGTACTGGTCGAACCTTTGCAAGACTGGCGTCGCAAATCCCGACGGCCTCCCATGGTGGATGAAAAGAAAGACGAGGGGGCAGGATATCCTATCAAAATCTTGCTCGAAGAAGCCCTCGAGCGACAAAGGAACACGATGATGGACAGCTTTGCCCAGATCCTTCAGTGGCTACCCAGGGGTGACGCATCGTCTTCCAACAACTACTATGGAAATGCCACATCGTTTAAGGTACAAGTTAATTTTGAAATCCCCATATTCAAGGGTCATATAAATGTAGATGTCGTCGATAAATGGTTAAATCTGCTAGAGGGTTATTTTTCTGTTCATGATTTTTCCAATCGGGAAAAGATTATTTTTGCTCTTCTTGAAGTAGCCCCCCATGTCAAGGACTGGTGGGAAACCTACTACGAGAAGAAGGATGAAAGTACAGGCTCACTATTTTCCACTGCACCCACTTGGGATTCATTCTGGGATGCCATCAAGGAGAAGTACTACCCTGTCAGAAGCTATGAGAATCAATACATAAAGTGGACCATGCTGCGGCAGGGAAGGGACCAAGACGTGCTGAAGTTTACCAATATTTTCCATACCCTTCGCACAAAGTTGGGTATTAGGGATTCGGAGCAACATTTGGTTCTCAAATAGCATGGCTGCACAAGTACATCCAGGAAGAAATATAATTCCTGAACATCCCCTTGCTCGGCATAGCATACCGATATGCCATCAAGGTTGAGAAAAAGTTTAAATAGAAGAAGCAAGACTTTGGACCTACGAATTTAAAGCAAGGGAAAGGTGACCCCAAATTGCAGAATGAAGGAAAAAGCTAAGGCAGGGTGACCCAAGACAACCCGCCAAAGCTGCAAGTAAAGAAAAACATCATGAAGTCAAAAAAGGACACGGGAAACTAGTGTGAGTTCCATAAGAGCTCCACTCACAACACAAGTGAGTGTTGGGCCAAGCAGTTACTAGTGGCCGAGCTAAAGGTTTCAGAATCAGATGCATGTTCCAACTCTGAGTCAGAACTCGATAAGGGGAATGACAAAGGGAAGCATATTATCGATGCGGAGCCCAATGCCATCGTTGCAACCACGAAGATCCAAAAGGAGGAACCCAAAGATCCAGAGGAGGAGGAGCGTCTCTTCCACTACCAGATGTGGGTAAAGGGCTCCCCGCTACAATTCATTGTCAACAGTGGGAGCCAAAATAACCTCCTTTCGGCAGAGGTTGTGAAGCGGTTGGGCTTACCAACCACAGCACATCCACAACCGCACACCATCAGGTGGCTTCACCAAGGACGAGATCTTCGCATGAGCCAGCAGTGTCGCCTTCCATACAAAATCAAGCCCTTCACGGATGAGGTATTGTATGACATTGCTCCCCTTGAAGTTTGTGATGTATTATTAGGACAACCATACTTGTGGAAGTGATATGCTGTGTATGAATTAAGGCCCCGTGCTATTATTGTTACTTTGGGAAATAAGTTGTACCGAATATCGGAGGTAGCACCGCCTACCTCCATCCCTTTGGTTAATGCAAAACAATGCAGTAAGCTCATTTCCAAAACTGGGAAATTTGTTTTCCTGATGATACGCCCTCAAGGAAAGAAGAAGACGGAGGCCACGACCTCTACACAAGGCCCCTCCACACGATAATTACAGATGGACAAGGTCGTGGAGGAATACGAGGACATCTTCACCTCCCCTGCAGGGGTTCCTCTGCACTGTCAAGTCAAGCACTCCATCGATCTAACCCCAGGTGCGCCGCTACCCAATGGACCAATCTATCGACACTCCATTCGAGAGAATGATGAAATCAAGAGGTAGATTCAGGAGCTGCTACTGTTAGCTCTGCTACATGTTGCTGATTTTCGAGGAGGAGGAATAAGCTTGGTCCTTGGTTGCTGGCTCAGAGATGGTCTACACTGGTTATCCTTGCCTTTCCCTATTCCCCTGCTTACTTCCTTTCACCCTGCTACCTCTGTTTTGTTCCTCTAAACTTTGCATAACCCATATTTCCTTAAGCCCAGGGCGCTTAACCCATGAACCCGCACCCATATGACCCTCCGCGATCATACAACCCCGCGCTTCCTCAGCCCTTCATCGTCCTTTAACCGTAGTCGTTGATTGTCCTGATCCAACGGTTCCCGCCGCCAAAACCTTTTTCCTTGCGCGCTAAACCCCGTTTAATTCCTCGTTGTCCGATCGTTCGCTGCGCGATCCGATGATGATCACACCTCCCGCTTTTGCAAGTTGCCCGCACATTAACTCGCAGGGAAAGTGGTTTTCCTCCACCACATGTCACACGCTGATTACGATTACGCTCCTTTGTACGTTTACCGCCATCCTCCGAAAGCGGTGTGGGGAATACCGCCCACCATCGAAACCGTCGTCCCTGCATGTTATTTCCTGTGCTATTCTTCCACTCGATAGCCGTCACATTTGCCCGACTGTGATCCGATGGCCCACGGTTGTCCATTCCTGTATCCGAATGATACCCTATACAAAATGATATCCGCCATTCATCTGCTAGATCCAACGGCTGATATTGGTTCCCATCTTGCCCATGCCTCTGCCATAGTGTCCGTGCCACCCTTGACTGTTCTGTGCTGCCAAAGGACAAAGGTGATCATCTACCAGCGCTCTGCACAGTTAATCTTCAACAACGGCATTCAACAAGCAGCATGGACGAGGAAGAAAAGTACAGAGCTCGAGCAGATAAACGCATGTATCAGTTATGGATCTTATTTCATATTACACTCCACCTGTTCAGGAAGGATGGCCGAGTAGCAGAAAGATCAAATTCATTCATTAAAGCAGGCAGATCGTAGCAGAGACTCCATCAGAGAGTTAAAGCGGTTTGTGGTCCATTATGACCCCTCCACGTCCATAATAGCAAAATATCTTTGTAATCAAACTCTATATATACCCAGACCATAGATGTGATAGGGGTTGATGGTTGTAGTTTTGATGTAAGGTTCAACTTCTGGAGACTGTAACTACTGTGATACTTGCAGCGTCTGGTCTTCATTTTCAGCTAATACAAGCTTCTTTTGCTGTTAATTGCTCATTTTCCATTTCTACTTTGTTCTAGACTATGCCTCTTATGTATTTTTCATGTGCTCTTGCTGTTTATCATTAGAGGGGTTGTCATCCCACCTCTATGTTAGAATCTATTATGTATCATTGAATGTGCTATGCAAGTTTCTGTTTACCTAGTGCCAGAGAGCTGTCATCCTGTCTGTGCATTAGGAAATAGATTTGCAGACCTCTTTACTGGTTGCAGTCGGCCATCACATGGTCTTGTGCATCTGCTGGTGTGGTCAATATTCTCCATGTTCACCTAATCCTCAAACTATGAGTAATTGGTGGTCTAAAGGCTTGTAGCCTGGGGGTGTTCACCCATGTCTAAGGTTAAGCATAGTAGAAGTGGTTATCTGGCTTGAATATGCATCATACCTTCCATTCATCCATTTACAACATTTTGTTGAGTTTGTAATGTTCCTGAGCATCTCTGAGATACAACCTAGGAGAGTTTCTTAGGGTGATAACATTAATTGGCACTGTTGCCGAGGAGAGGAGGTTGAAGCTCAGCTTCCCTAGGAGATGACATAGTTCCAGATTTTTGATGATAGACAAGGTCTGGACACATTTCTGGTTGTAATCATCTATATGGCGACTCTACCGGAGAACTTACCTAGTGGCGACTCCACATTTCAGTTCTGGCTCAGTTTGTGAGGCATAGAGAAATCCTCAGAAATCACTAGCTGACCAGTGCCTGATCCTGAGAAGATCGTTAAGAAGAAGAAAACATCACAGAAAGGAGCATCAAGATCAGGTAAGCCTTAAAAGTCCCATGTATCTCTGCTAGTGAAAAATCACCTTCAGAGATTCATAAAGCTCCTTTTAGCTGACCAGTGCCTGATCCTGAGAAGATCGTTAAGAAGAAGAAAACATCACAGAAAGGAGCATCAAGATCAAGTAAGCCTTAAAAGTCCCATGTATCTCTGCTAGTGAAAAATCACCTTCAGAGATTCATAAAGCTCCTGTTCATTCATTTCCCTTTCGGATCTCAGTCCAAAGAAAGCATCCATGTTGTCCATCATATTCCTCTGTCTCTGGTATTCATTTCATTGATCCATATCACTCAGTCTACCAGTATCCTTCCACCCACCTCAGTCATGGCAGGCCAGCAAGCTCTCACAAAGATAGAAAGAATCGTAGCTGCTAGGTATGGACCCTTGGTCTTGCCTATTCCTTTAAATGCCATGCCTACAGGAGATTATATGAAATAGATGCCTAAGTTTACTAGTACAGAAGGAGTAAAAGCTGAAGTGCATCTAGAGTCCTTTTATTGTTATGCTGATAACCTGGATATCTATGAAGAGGATGTGTGGATGAGGGTTTTTGTCCAGAGCCTAGATGGGGAGGCTAGAAAATGGTTCAGAGAATTACCCCCTAGGTCTATAGCAGAAATTGAGACCTTAGATGATGTGTTCCTAAAGCATTGGGGGGATAAGAAGGATCTGCTCTATTATCATATTGAATTTGGGAACTTGCAGAGGGAAGAGGGTGAGCTTTATGTCTGATTTCAACATCAGATTCAATCGTATGTACAGCAGAATACCAGCTGAATTCAAACCTACCCCTACTTTTGCTATGCTCACTTATGCTAATGCCTTCGATTCTCAGTTCTGCCTACTGTTAAGAGAAAGAAGTTGTGCTTCTTTGGCTGATATGCAAGATGCAGCCTTTGAAGTAGAATCAAACATCATCACTGTAGAGAGGCTCAGAGGTGATGCTGATAGGAGAAGTCAGGGAGGAGAGCTCTCATCATCCTCAGATCTTAAGATCGAAAAATTAGCCAGGATGATAGAGTCATTAGCCTCTGAAGTTTCCAGATAAGAAGTTGAGCAGTATGCTGAGGAAGCAGGAGCTCCTTGTTCCTTTACTCTTCCGAAGCCAAATCTATATAGAGGAGCAAAGGAGCAGTTGCAGATTTTGCAAAGAAACAAAGATGCAAACGAAGACAAAAGGGTGAAAACCCTTTTTCAGAATATAGTCATGGAAGAAGAGCAGTATGAAGAAGAGGATGAGGTCCATGGTTTGGAAGATAAGGGCAGTGCCCCTTTCCTAACTAGAGCTGCCTATGAGAGGTCATTATCCAGAGGCACTGCTCGTGAGTTTGTTGTAGCTGCAGAACAACAAGTTAATCAGCAAGAGCAACCAGCAGCAGGTCCTACCATCCTCAAAGAATCTGAGCCCGAAGCCAGCCAAGCTTCCAATGACTATGCAGATCTGCAAATTAGCCAACGTGCTTTTGTCCCTAGCCTAGTGATCAATAAGGGAGAAGAAAGCTCCCCATCATCTTATGTTTCTCTGTCTGCTCAAAAGAGAACCCCTCATAGTTGCCCACTAAGCACTGAGGCAGGTCATAGCTCCATTCTCAAGGCTGATACTGATCACCTCAGTCTTGATATTTTGATGCCTGCCCAGGTGGCCTCCACACAGCTTGAAAGGGCAGATTGTCAGATGGCAGAAGAAGAGGATGCACAGTTTTGGGACTCCTCCTTGGATGAGGACTGTTCTAAGCCAGATGCAGGAGCAGGTGATGTCTTTGTGTCCTCCACACATGAACACATTGGTACACCTTTTATATTAATTGTGCAGGCCGCAGATGACACAAAGAAGTACACTGCATTCAATTTTATCCAGCAGGTGTACAAAGGCTCCCATGAAGAACATCCGAGGATGAGAGTATATAGAAATGGGATGAAATTTGATCCCTATCTACCAGATAAGGTCAAATGCCCTAAACTCTTTGAGGTAGAGGATCAAATCAGTCCAATTTTGCAGATCTATGATGAATGGGCCGAGAGGCAGAGAGACAGTTTTGATGGTCCTGCAGATGACCAGTTTTTGAATATTTAGGTTGTTTAAGGTTTTCAAGCCTTAATGATTGTAAGCATTTTATTTTACAGGTTTTAGCATAGATTTAATTAGACTCCATGCCCAATGGAATACTAGGCAATGTTTTCAAGCTGGTTTTGTATGAAGGCATTGGTCTGCAGTTCTTGAGACCTCACAGGGAGGATCTCATCCCCAGAAGGAGCCAATGTTAGCTCTGCTACATGTTGCTGATTTTTGAGGAGGAGGAATAAGCTCGGTCCTTGGTTATTGGCTCAGAGATGGTCTACACTGGCTATCCTCGCCTTTCCCTATTCCCCCGTTTACTTCCTTTCACCCTGCTGCCTCTGTTTTGTTCCTCTAAACTCTACATAACCCATATTTCCTTAAGCCCAGGGCGATTAACCCATGAACCTGCGCCCATACAACCCTCCACGGTCGTACGACCCCGTGCTTCCTCGACCCTTCGTCATCCTTTAATCGCAGTCGTTGACCGTCCTGATCCAACGGTCCCCACTGCCAAAACCTTTTTCCCCTGCGCGCTAAAGCCCGTTTATTTCCCCGCCATCCGATCGTTCACCGAGCAATCCGACGGCCATCGCACCTCCCGCTTTTGCAAGTTGCCCGTACATTAACCCGCAGCGAAAGCGGTTTTCCTCTGCCACGTGTCACCCGTTGATTGCGATCGCACTCCTTTGTACGTTTACCGCCATCCTCCGAAAGCGGTGCAGGGAATACCGCCCGCCACCGAAACCGCCATCCCCGCATGTTATCTCTCGTGCTATTCTTACGCCCGATAGCCATCGGATCTACCCGACCATGATCCGACGGTCCACGGTTGTCCATTTCCATATCCGCCCGATACCCTCTAAAAAATGGTATCCACCGTTGATCTGCCAGATCCAACAGCTGATATTGGTTCCCGTCTTGCCCATGCCTCTGCCATATTGTCTGTGCCACCCTTGACTGTTCTGTGCTGCCGAAGGACAAAGGCGATCATCTACCAGCGCTCTGCGCAGTTAATCTTCAACAACCGCATTCAACAAGTAGCATGGACGAGGAAGAAAAGTACAGAGCTCGAGTAGATAAATGCATTTATCAGTTATGGAGCTTATTTCATAGTACACTCCAACTATTCAGGAAGGACGGTCGAGCAGTAGAAAGATCAAATTCATTCATTAAAGCAGGCAGATTGTAGCAGAGACTCCATCAGAGAGTTAAAGCGGTTGGTGGTCCATTATGACCCCTCCACGTCCAGAATAGCAAAATATCTTTGTAATCAAACTCTATATATACCCAGACCACAGATGTGATAGGGGTTGATGGTTGTAGTTTTGATGTAAGGTTCAACTTCTGGAGACTATAACTACTGTGATACTTGCAGCGTCTGGTCTTCATTTTCAGCTAATACAAGCTTCTTTTGCTATTAATTGCTCACTTTCCATTTCTATTATGTTCTAGGTTGTGCTTGTTATGTATTTTTCATGTGCTCTTGATGTTTAGCATTAGAGGGGCTGTCATCCCACCTCTGTGTTAGGATCTAATATGTATTATTGAATGTGCTATGCATGTTTCTGTTTACTTAGTGACAGAGAGTTGTCATCTTGTCTGTGCATTAGGAAATAGATTTGCAGACCTCTTTACTGGTTGCAGCCGGCCATCACATGGTCTTGTGCATCTGCTGGTGTGGTCAGTATCCTCCATGTTCACCTAATCCTTAAACTGTGAGTAATTGGTGGTCTAAAGCCTTGTAGTCTGGGGGTGTTCACCCATGTCTGGGGTTAAGCATAGTAGAAGTGGTTATCTGGGTTGAATATGCATCATACCTTCCATTCATCCATTTCCAACATTTTGTTGAGTTTGTAATGTTCCCGAGAATATCCGATATACAACCTAGGAGAGTTTATTGGGGTGATAACAGCTACAAAAAGGTCACATCCCTCCGAGTTCATCGCCCTGTGGAAGCCCGATCGTGTTGGTACATGTTATCACAAAATCACAACTGAAGGGCTGCTGATCAGGCAGACTCTGTGTAACTACTTCAGACCAAGCTTTTGACTAAGGATTAGCCTCCCTAGCCTGAGAGGGCTCTCTCAAGAAAAGGTTATTGATTTTGAATGTTGATAAGAGGGCTAACTCTTGTACAATAGATTTAATGTAAGCATAACTGGTTGGAAACACACCAAAAGATATCTCATGGGCTATGGAGTCTATAATATCAAGTAAACAAGAAAAACACAGTGAACTCATAGAAATCAAGGCTCTTAGCATTACAAGTCAAACATATTCCACCACACATAGCTTGCTGTATACACAGGAAGTCAGAGCATATAAGTATGAATTCTGAGTGATTGCACACAACAAAACCATAAAATAACATAAGGTATAACACATCATCACTTCATTTGACCATGACAATCCTTCGAGAATCTTGAGAAGAGTATAACTCTGTTTTACTATTACTGTCCAAAAAGATCTTACAGTGGCCCAAAACAACACACTTTTTCTATTAAGTATCCAACCTTTTTTACATCTAAGTTATTCCTATATATAGCCTATCAAAACACTGTTGTACGAGACTCCTCATCAAGCATGAAGGGAGCTCGGGCTTTTGACATAAATGACCTTAACAATAACATAAACGAACTAATTTATTACAAGAGATATGATGCTACGAAAACAGAGGATTCCATCATATTGGCACTTTAAGTCTTCTTCCTTGTATACCCTGATGTGTCCTTAGAGCTTGCCACCTGTAGTACTGCAATAATAACCATATCCAAGCTTAAAACAGATTCAATGTACATACAGCTCCGGATACTTGATGCATAGATGACTCAACAACCGAAAAGAAAATGAAGCCTATATTCTTGGTTGCTGCCTCCCCTCGGTGTTCATATATTAATGATCCATCTTTAAGCCATTTAAACCTTGGATAGTCCCGTGTGACTGAAGAAAACTCATAACCAAGCCATCCCACAACTGGACAAGTGTATCATTTAACACCTCAGCAGCTCTATCCAAACCCTAAAATTTCGGAGATAAAGTGACTTTTAGGCAAAAGACAAAACTTCGGCTTTTTCTTTGAATATTTACACCTGGCCTCCTTTTCAAAATATCTGACTGATCTTCTATAGTCTACATGCTGATATTAAACCATCTCTTTGAATATATGCTGATCTCAGCATTCCAACTCAAGCTTTAAACCTAACCAGTCATCTACAGCAGTTTCGTAGCGCGCTACGAAACTGCTGTAGGTCATCAAAATTAAATATATGAACCTTAAAACAGCAATATTTCAAATCTATGATTCCTTTAGTCTTTCCATACAGGTGTGAAGACACAAAAAAGTCTCAAAAACTTTTAAAAAGACAATGGCCCAAAATATATCAAAATCTGAGAAAACACATTCCTCCTTGAATCATTTAGCTAGCTTGTCTAGCTTTTCTTTCAGGCTGATGACTTCCTCCTTCAACTTCTTGTTCTGTGCTCTTAGACTTGCATTCATTTGTTTCATAGTTTTTGCCTGTTTTAGAGCTGGTATTGTCCATACATAGGCGTCAGATACCGAACTAGCTTGACTGATCAAACTTGTTTTACCTTTCATCACAGCTTTCTTATAACTAGTATATCTCACTGCCTTCTCTTTAAAAATATTATGAACCTGAGGTATCTCCTTACTTGCTCCAGCTTGTTTTGTAATGGCAACCACATTTCCACTTTGACTAATAACCACCTTATTGTCCTTATTCTTGTTTTTAACTGCTTGAACTATTCCAGAGAAGATTTCAAGTGCCTCTGTCCTAGGCATGTCTGAAGAGACTTTCTCTTTTTGAGCCTTTTCTGCTTCCTTTATTTGCCTCCTAGTCATTGGTCTGCGAGGTTTAAAGGCATACTCTTCACCTGGTTCTTCAAAATTTAACCTTTTGGAAGCCTTTGACTTCTTAGAACTCTCAGGTGAAGATTGTGTTAGATCAATGTGCATAGGTGCCACCAATTGATCTGGTTCTATTTCAAATGGTTCAACTTGGATTGGATGTTCTTGTTCTAATTCAATGGCTTCCAGCAGATCATTTAGACTACCCTTAGAAACAGGACTCTCTTCCACATGAGCAGATTTTCCTTTTTCTTTGTTCAGCTGGCCTCTAGTTCTTGCTCTTGAAACTCTTTCAACTTCACTAGACTTAATTTCATCTTTTCTTTTGTGAGTCTTCTGTTTAGATGATTCTGGTGTTTCTTTAAGCGGCAACTTAGAAGCTTCTTTTTCAGACACTTTGGATGATTTTGAAGTTTTGACTACTGATGCCTCAGGAGTTTCTTTGACTGTTACAGACCTCTCTGGCTTCTTTGTTTTAGCTTTGGGCTTCTTATGGTCTGTTATTTCTTTCCTAATCTCAGCCAAAGTAGTATCCTCACTCCTATCTTCTCTTTCTCTTACAGGTAATGGAGTGAGGCCCGTTTTACTAGGGAAACCGGCCATGAATACAAACGAATCCCAGTCTTTACCAATTTTATGTAGACTATCCAACACCAATAATTTAACCAGACCATGATGGAAAAGAGATGTTTCATAAGCTTCCTTTTTCAACTGAATCTTGTCACACATCTTAGAAATACTCCTGAATAAGTAAAAAGGGATGTCTATTGAGCTCTTACCAGTGAAGTGTAGTAGCAGCTTGAAATGATATGAGTAGACTTTGTTGTACCGACCTTCACATGTCAAGTACTTTGGATGCATGTCAATAATGTAGCATAATTCTCCTTAAGATAGCTCCTTGGGACAGCTTTAGTAAGATCTTCGTCTACATATGGTGCCTTTAAGAACTCCTTACACGGACCCATATCAAACTTGAAATTCTTGAACCATTCTGGGCCACCTCTTGGGATTTCTGTGACTGTAGAAATGACTTCAGGGGAAACCGGAAACTCCAGCATGGCCACCTTTGAATTTAATCCGTGAAGTTCACTGCAAATGCCTTGGTCACTTCTGCATGTCCACCTTTGAGTTTTTCACAGAACCGCCAACAACCAGCAGCTCTGAACGCCTTTGCTACTTCCTCATCCCTGAGGGTTACATCTAATCCCTCCGGCTCTGTTCTCACACATCTACCCGAACGGTGCTCCTTTCTTTCCATGTTTCTTTGCACAATTCTACACAAGGAAATGACGGTGGTTTGCAGCACGATAACACTCTTTGGCTGTAGAACTCAGGCTCGCTTGCAATAGTCTGATTAGAATAAAGCTCACGCTTTTCATAGATTAGAAGACATTCATATGCTATGAAAAACACATTATGGAATGACCACTTCCTATAACGTCCTCCAAACTGACACCTAACTCAATGAAATCAGACCTGATGGCAAAGTAATGGCTAATCATGACACGTAAATGGTGTGAGGAAACAATCATAACCGACTCGTGACTCACCACTTCTCGGATTAGACATTCCAGGAAAAAAAACTAGACAACAGCCCGAAACCCCGATTTCGTAGCGCGGGCAGTTCAAATTTAAAGGAATGCGCTACGAAATCGCTGGCAAACGGGCCGCTACGAAAACACGCAAACATTATTTAGCAGCAGAACTGACCAATCACACTCGCGCTACGAAACTGCGCAAGTACCTAAGAAATCATACCCGCGCTGCGAAACTGCGCAAGTACCAATGACATGACATGACATAACTAACCATGATGGAAGATGACTAATGCCCTTGCCTTTACACGAATTTCATTCATAACTCTTGAATTTCAAAATTTGAAATTGACATAAGTTAACAAACTTATTTACAAGACCTCAAGACTTTATAAAAACTTATGGATAATTAACATATACATGAACTATAGATTCTAGTGATAACAGTACAGAAGAAGGATGGGACTTGGAGACTCTGTATTGACTATCGGGTGCTGAACAAGATCACTGTACGTAATAGGTACTCGATCCCACAAATCGATGACCTCCTCGACCAACTTAAGGGGGGGAATATTTCAGCAAGATCGATTTGAAGTCAGGATATAACTAGGTACCAATCGAACCCTCTGATGTATGGAAGACTACCTTCAAAGCCAAGGAGGGCCTTTTCGAATGGTTGGTTATGCCTTCCGGATTGATGAATTCTCCTGCAACCTTCATGAGGCTAATGGATGACATCTTATGGCCATTCACCAACTCATTTTTAGTGGTATACTTGGATGACATCCTCATCTTCATCTAGAATTGGGAAGAACACCTCCACCACATCCGACAAGTTCTCCAAACACTGCGGCAACATAAGTTATGTGCTAATTTGGAGAAATGCACTTTTGGCATGACCCAAGTTCAATATCTGGGATACATTATTGATGAACAAGGGGTGCATGTGGATCCAGCCAAGATCCAAGTCATTCAGGATTGGCCATCTCCAACCACTCTAATAGAGCTCCGCAGCTTTCTAGATCTTTCTAACTTCTACCGCAGTTTCGTGTTGGGATTTTCTCATATCACTTTGGCCTTGAGTCAAGTCACTAAGGGAGGAGAGAAAGCAAAATTATTTTGGTCTGAATCTCAATAGAAGGCATTCGCAGAGTTAAAAGATCGCCTCTGCATGGCACTAGTGCTCGCCTTACCAGACTTGCAACAACCATCTGAGGTCGAGACAAATGCCTCTGACTATGCTATTGGGGCAGTCCTTACTCAACGCGAGCATCCAATGGCATATCACAGTGAGACACTTTTAGACATAGTCCGAAAATATCCCACTTATGACAAAGAGATATATTCCATTGTGCAGGCCTACCGACAATGGAAGCATTACATTTTGGGGAAGGAAATGGTCATCCACACAGACCACCAACCCCTGCAATTCATACAGACCCAAGGGAAATTGCAGAATGGTCGCCATCAGAAGTGGTCCACATACCTGCAACAGTTCCATTTGAGTATCACGTATAAGAAGGGAAACACCAATAATGTTGCATATTGCCTCAGTCGACCATCGATCATGGTGTTAACCACCGTGCTCAACTCTTGTGGTCACGAGACTTCTCATTGGCCACTTCTCTACAAAAGTGACCCAGAATTCGGCCACACATACCAAACACTCTTGGAGGGTCAGCGTGTTCCAGATTTTTCACCTCCAGGATGCCCTGTTATGCCACCTGGGTCACCTTTGTGTTCCTTCAAGTGAGTGTGCCAAGATGATTTTGGAAGCACACTATAGTCCGGCTCTGGGCATTTCGGGGTCGAGAAAATGGTGGCAGTACTCCAGAAGTATTTTTATTGGTCGAATCTTCGACAGGATGTCGTGAAGTACATCAGATCATGCACTACCTAGCCATTGCCAAACTGACCATCAAGAAGCAAGGCCTCTATATCCCGTTTCCTATCCCTAGTCGACCTTGGGAATCCATCTCCATGGATCACATGTTAGGCCTTCCTTCCACTAAGCATGGAAATGACTGTGTTTTTGTGGTCATTGACAGGTTCTCGAAGATGGTCATGATGGCAGCTTGCAAGAAGAATATCATAGCAGAAGCCACTGTTAAACTCTTCTTTGAATGAGTGTGAGTACACTTTGGGATCCCATAGTCTATCATCTTAGATCAGGACAGCAAGTTCCTCAGTACATTTTGGTCCAGTGTCTCGTCGATGCTGGACACCAAACTCACTAAGTCCACAGCCTTCCATCCTCACACTGATGGCCAAACAGAGGTTGTCAACAGGATGATCGTACACATTCTGCGCATGTATAACTCAAAGCATCCATGCACATGGGACGAGAGCCTCCCCTATGTTCATCACAGCTACAATCGGGCTCTCCACAGCTCGAATGGACACAACCCTTTTCATGTGGGCTTTGGATTCCAGCCACTATGTCCCATTGATGTGGCCATGCCATTTGCAGCTACTCACGCAGATTTGGCTCATGTCTAGTCTGAAACAGATAAGGCAAAAAATGTCATTGATCACATCCAACATATTTTCCAGTAGGTCCATGACATTCTAGAGAAATCAAATGCCAAGTACAAGCGGCGACATGATCAACATCGAGTGCCACACAAGTTTCAGGTGGGCGACAAAGTCTAGTTGCATTTGCAAAAGAAACACCTTACCGGAGCCTATTGGAAACTCAGACCACTCCGATATGGTCCTTACACCATTACCAAGGATGTGGGAGACAATGCATTTAAGCTTAGCATTCCCCCATTCCTTGGCCTGCACCCAATGTTCAATGTCGACAGCCTTCGGCCATACTTTCCACCATTACTAGAGAAATCCGACATTGTAGAATAGCTCACACCCACAGATTTAAATCCAAATTGCATGGAACAAGTTGCAACTGATCGGATCATGGACACACAGATCAAGCACACTAGCAAGCAGAATATCCAACTGTATCGAGTTGTCAAAATAGGCCAACTCCTTCACCAGGGCAAGTGGCTCACCAGGGACCAAGTTCAGGAGAAGTTTCCTCATCTCATGGAGGAACTCAACGCAATGGGGACCATTGCTTTATTAAGGGGGGAGGAATGATTCAGGTGGATATTGGTGGCCACCTGCCAAGTCCACTTGGACCCCCACCATTATTTCTTTTTGCTTTTCAGTTTCCTTAATTGTAGCACAATTACTATTTTTAGTAGTTTTTCGGGTCCTGAACTTCCGAAGCCGTTTTGAGGCCCTAAACGACGTTTTTTGGGAAAACTAGGAGCAACATGGGTCAATAAATAAATGTTGTTCTTCCCAAAGTTGTAGTTCTCAAATATATCTTTTTAACGAGATATTGTGCAGGTCAAACGGAGATCGTATGCCAAAGTTACGACCCCGAGAAGTTGATGTACCAATTTACCCAAACGAGGCCCACAGTTTGGCATTTCATCTTCTAGGGTTAGTTTTTTGGATGTTTGGGGCTTTCCATTGTTTCTAAACAATAAATAGGCCTTCGAGCCTCATTGTAACACAGTTCAGAGGCATGTAGCCGCCACATCTCTTCTGAGAGATAAGCTACCATCGCTCTAGCTGGTTTATTTCCATTGTTGTTTGTAAGCATATTTCAGTATTTTACATTAATGAAATGAAGTATTATTTCCGCTGCATCTATATGTTTATGGTTATCTCTATAATTTTTTGGGTTGCCATTTAAATCCTGATCAGTGGTATCAAAGTGGTCTCGTTTTTCTCTGTTTTTCTTTGCATGTCCCCAACGAGTTCGGGATATAAGGAGTTAGGGCTTGAACTGGTCGAGCCTTCGCAAGACCAGCCTCGCAAATCCCAACGGTCTCCCATGGCGGATGAAAATAAAGACAAGGGGGCAGGAGATCCTATCAAAATCTTGCTTGAAGAAGCCCTCGAGTGACAAAAGAACGCGATGATGGACAACTTTGTCCAGATCCTTCAGCGGCTACCCAGGGGCGACGCATCATCTTCCAACAGCTATTCTGGAAATGCCACATCGTTTAAGGTACAACTTAATTTTGAAATCCCCATATTCGAGGGTCAAATAGATGCAGATTCCATCGATAAATGGTTAAATCTGATAGAGGGTTATTTTTATTTTCGTGATTTTTCTAGTCGGGAAAAGATTATTTTCGCTCTTCTCAAAGGAGGCCCCCATGTCAAGGACTGGTGGGAAACCTACTGCGAGGAGAAGGATGAAAGTACAAGCTCACTATTTTCAGCTGCACCCACTTTGGATTCATGCTGGGATGCCATCAAGGAGCAGTATTACCTTATCGAAAGCTCTGAGGATCAATACATAAAGTGGACCACGCTGCGGCACGGAAGGGACCAAGACGTGCCGGAGTTTACCAATATTTTCCATACCCTTCACACAAAGTTGGGTATCAAGGATTCGGAGCAGCATTTGGTACTCAAATACCACGGCTGTGTGCATAAGTACATCTACGAAGAAATAGAATTCTTGAACATCTCCTCACTCGGCACGGCATACCGATATGTTGTCAAGTCGAGCAAAATTTTAAACAGAAGAAGCGAGACTTTGGATCTGCCAATCCAAAGCAAGGAAAGGTGCTCCCAAATTGCAGAAGAAAGGACAAAGCCAAGGCGGGGTGGCCCAAGACAACCTGCCAAAGCTGCAAGCAAAGAACAGTGTCTTGAAGACAAAAAAGGACATGGGAAAGTGGTGTGAGTTCCATAAGAGCTCCACTCACAACACAAGTGAGCGTCGGGCCAAGCAGTCGCTGGTGGCTGAGCTAAAGGTTTCATAATCAGATGCATGTTCCGACTCTGAGTCAGAACCCAATAAGGGGAATGACAAAGGGAAGCAGATTATCGATGTGGAGCCCAACGCCACCATTTCCACCACGAAGATCCAGAAGGAGGAACCCAAAGATCTAGAGGAGGAGGAGCGTCCCTTCCACTCCCAGGTGTGGGTAAAGGGCTCCCCTCTACATTTCATTTTCGATAGCGAGAGCCAAAAGAAACTCATTTCGGCAAAGGTCGTGAAGCGGCTGGGATTACTGACCATAACACATCCACAACCGTACACCATTGGGTGGCTTCAATAAGGACAGGATCTTCACGTGAGCCAGCATTGTCGCCTTCCATACAACATCAAGCCCTTCATGGATGAGGTATTGCGTGAGATTTATCCCCTTGAAGTTTGTGATGTATTATTAGGACAACCATACTTTTGGAAGCAACATGCTTTGTATGAATCAAGGCCCCCTGTTGTTATTGTTACTTTGGGAAATAAGTTGTACAGCATACTGAAGGTAGCACTTCCTACCACCATCTCTTTGGTTACTGCAAAACAATGCAGTAAGCTCATTTCCAAAACCAGGAAATTTCTTTTCCTGATGATACGCCCTCAAGGAAAGAAGAAGACGGTGGCCACGACCTCCAGACAGGGCCCCTTTGCATGACAACTACAGATGGACAAGGTCGTGGAGGAATACGAGGACATCTTCACCACCCCTGCACAGGTTCCTCTACACTGTCAGGTCAAGCACTCCATTGATCTAACCCCAAGTACGTCGCTACCCAATGGACCAATATATCGGCTCTCTGTTCTGGAGAACTATGAAATCAAGAGGCAGATTTAGGAGCTGCTGTAGAAAGGTCACATCCATCCGAGATCATCGCCCTATGGGAGCCCGATCGTGTTGGTACAGAAGAAGGATGGGACTTGGAGACTCTGTATTGACTATCGGGCGCTGAACAAGATCACTATCCGTAATAGGCACTTGATCCCACGGATTGATGACCTCCTAGACCAACTGAAGGGGGAAAAATGTTTCAGAAAGATCGATTTGAAGTCAGGATATCACCAGGTACCAATCGAACCTTCTGATGTGTGGAAGACTGCCTTCAAAGCCAAGTAGGGCCTTTTCGAATGGTTGGTTATGCCTTTCAGATTTTCGTATGCTCCTGCAACCTTCATGAGGCTAATGGATGACATCTTGTGGCCATTCACCAACTCATTTGTAGTGGTATACTTGTATGACATCTTGATCTTTAGCCAGAGTTGGGAAGAGCACCTCCACCACATCCGACAGGTTCTCCAAACACTACAGGAACATAAGTTATGTGCTAATTTGGAGAAATGCACTTTTGGCATGACACAGGTTCAATATCTGGGATAAATTATTGATGAACAAGGGGTGCATGTGGATCCAGCCAAGATCCAATTCATTCGGGATTGGCCATCTCCAACCACTATGACAGAGCTTCGCAGCTTTCTAGGTTTTGCCAACTTCCACCGCAGGTTCGTGTTGGGATTTTCTCATATCACTTGGCCCTTGAGTCAAGTCACCAAGCGAGGAGCGAAAGCAAAATTCTTTTGGTCTGAATCTCAACAGAAGGCATTCATATAGTTGAAATATCACCTCTGCATGGCACCAGTGCTCGCCTTACCAGACTTGCAACAACCATTTGAGGTCGAGACAGATGCCTCTGACTATACTATTGGGGCAGTCCTTACTCAACACGGGCATCCAATGGCATATCAGAGTGAGACACTTTCAGACACAGTCCAGAAGTATCCCACTTATGATAAAGAGATGTATTCCATTGTGAAGACCTGCCGACAATGGAAGCATTACATTTTGTGGAATGAAATGGTCATCCACATAGACCACTAATGCCTGCAGTTCATACAGACCCAAGGGAAATTGCAGAATGATCGCCATCAGAAGTGGTCCACATACCTGCAACAGTTCCATTTGAATATCAAGTATAAGAAGGGCAGCACCAATAATTTTGCAGATTGTCTCAGTCGACCACCGATCATGGCGTTAACCACCGTGCTCAACTCTTGTGGGCACGAGACTTCTGATTGGCCACTTCTCTACAAAAGAGACCCAAAATTCGGCCACACATACCATACACTCTTGGAGGGTCAGCATGTTCCATATTTTGACCTCCAAGATGCCCTTGTTATGCCACCTCGATCACCTTTGTGTTCCTTCAAGCGAGTGTGCCAAGATGATTTGGGAAGCACACTACAGTCGGGCTGCTGGGCATTTCGAGGTCGAGAAAACAGTGGCAGTACAGCAGAAGTATTTCTAATGGCTGAATCTTCGGTAGGATGTCGGGAAGTACATCAAATCATTCACTTCTTGTGCCATTGCCAAACCGACCATCAAGAAGCAAGGCCTCTATACCCTGTTGCCTACCCCTTGTCGACCTTGGGAATCCATCTCCATGGATTACATGTTAGGCCTTCCTTCCACTAAGCATGGAAACGACTGTGTTTTTGTGGTCGTCGATAGGTTCTCGAAGATGGCCATTATGGCAGCCTGCAAGAAGAATATCGCAGTAGAAGCTACTGCTAAACTCTTATTTGAACAAGTGTGGGTACATTTTGGGATCCCACAGTCTATCATCTCAGATTGGGACAGTAGGTTCCTCAGTACATTTTGGTCCAGTCTTTGGTCGATGCTGGACACCAAACTCACTAAGTCCATAGCCTTCCATCCGCAAACTGATGGCCAAACAAAGGTTGTTAACAGGATGATCATACACATTTTGCCTATGTACAACTCAAAGCATCCACACACATGGGACGAGAGCCTCCCCTATGTTCAGCACAGTTATAACCGGGCTCTCCACGACTCGACTAGCCATAGCCCTTTTCAGGTGGACTTGGGATTCTAGCCACTATGTTCCATTGATGTGGCCATGCCATTTGCAGCTACTCATGCAGATTCGGCCCATGTCCAGTCTGAAATAGATAAGGAAAATAGCATCATTGAACACATCCAACATATTCGCCAGTAGGTCCATGACATTGTAGAGAAATAAATGCCAAGTACAAGCAGTGTTTGGTCAATTTAGTGTCCTAAATTTCTCTACATAAATTATCAATCTGGGTATTGTAAATTGATGAAGTGTAGTGCACTGTTTGTGCTAGATAACCCTTCTTACTTCGTTGTTTTTGTGTTTTATGTTGTTTTGGGGGGTTTTTGGTCTTCTAATACCTAATGATTTACAATGTAATTATCAAAAACTTAAATCTAATTCTTGTAAGGACCACTCAAAATCTAGAAATGAAAACAGAGCTTTCAAGAAAAAAAACAAAAACAAAGCTAAGAAAGACTTGGAAGCAAAGCTTAAGCAAGAAATGAAAACAAAGTTTCTATTCTTGTTTTACCATTATTTCCAAATCATGAATTAAGAACTGAAAGTGAAATTTGCAACCAATGCTTAACTAATTAAAAAAATAAAACTAAATGAAATACTTAATTACTCTATACCTCAATTTTGGGAGAAGGTCTCCTTGGGATGACATTTGAGGAATTCTGTACTTCATTAATCTAAAAGAAAGAAAATATAGAGATGCAACAAAAACTCATTGCGGGAATTAAATGCTCAACCACTTAGTTTAGGATGAATTATCAACTTGAAGGGTTCTTCAAAACATTAATTAACACCATGAGTTAGTAAACTTAAAAATGGCAGAGACAGTAAATGGAACTGATCAGTCTAATTGAGAATTTAAACTAGAAAAATAGTGAATGAAGTAAACTAAATTACATTATTGAATTTCATCTTCTAACTACTAATAAAAACTAGAAAGAGATCAAGAAATTGGAAGCTACTCTAAATTATGAACATTGTTAATAACGAAATGATGGAAATTGCGTTATAGACATTGTCAGTAAGGAAATGACTATAAACATTGTGAAAGGAAATGATGAATTTACAGTTAACAAGAAGAAGAAAAAAAATTAAAATGAAATGAAACCTTCTTCAGTGCAGGGGCCCTCTGCAACTGATTAGGCTACACTTGCTCAATAAACTCCAAGGAAACTCCTTCAGATTCTCATAAAACATGTGGTCTTCATATTAAAAATAGGGACACAAAATGCCCAGAAATTACAGAGTTTAGAACTTGATTTCACAATAAAACTATCACTATCACCACTAACTTCTACGATCCTTTACACAAGTATTTATAAGAAATACCATGTAACTGTTTGTGGAGAAAAACATGCTACAGTCAAACACGTAGAAGACAGGTATACAGAATTTCTTCCTCGGCTGCTGGAGACATAAATCCAAGACATGGTGGCTATTGGATTCGGTTGTACAAGTGGCTACTGGAGTCCGTAGGTACAGGTAGTGGTTTTGAATAACGCTTCCCATCACTGTGAAATGTGTTAATTACCATGAAACAGAGTCATGTTACCTTCGATCTCTGCATTTGACTTATCCATTGATCGTAGTCTTATGCCATCTCCTTTGTCGACCTGGGCTAAGTGAATAGGACAGGGTCCATGTCACGATGATTTTCAAGCTGCCCATGTAGCTAGTTTCTCCTCCCGACACCTAGAACCTGTTAAAGTATGAAGGTAGCTGCAGAATAGTCGATTAGCTATAGAATAGGCTGCATTTCATAGCTAATATACAAAAACTTATTCAAACAGCAAAACATAAATGCATAATATGTAAATCACTAAATTTCCTCCTTAAGATAGTATATATCGGTTATTGGTGATGAGAATACATATTTCTCATGGAGAAACAGGGTAAAAGAATGAAAGGGTTGCTATGGAAAGAGTAATTTTGAATCTCAACATACCCCAACTGCAAAATCATTGCATTTCCCCATGCAATATTTCCAAAACTGTGAACTTTTTCCTTTATTGCATCTACTCAAATACCTCTGCCAATACATCTAACTTTCTTCTCTTGCTTTTCTTTGAAATGACACCCATCTTTGGTTTCTTCATGAGAAGTCTGTACTTAAGGTTAATCATTGTTTTGTTCAAGTTCCTATTCTTCCTCTTCAACTTCCTATTTTTCTTGTACCATAGGCCCAAGTGCAGTATGGTGTTGTCATGTATGGCGTTATCTAATTTGCTTTGTTCCTTTAGGGCTTCATTTTCTTTCTTAATATGCCTGTTCAATATCTCCAACTCATAGATTTCTTGTTTGAGTGAGTCAGTCAGAGGTTCTTGTGGATTGACAGGTTGTTCTAGATTGACTGAGGAACTTGGATCCATTGAAGTATTTACTTTCTCTAGTGACTCTATGTAGTCACAGATTTGTTGATGTACTGGATCTATGCCAGGAGAAGCTTTGCTTGGGCTGCCTTCAAAATTATGTGGAGGGGAGTCTTGTGGACTATGTTCAGACAGAATACTTCCAGGAGACTGAACTGGGGTTTCTTCCTCTAAGTTTATAAACTGGGCTTCTTTTGATGTTACCTTTCTAACTTTACCTCAGAGTCTAGAGCTCCTTCTTAGGTTTTGGAAGCTTATGGTTTCTTCCCTTGTGTCCTTCTTCCTTTTTCCTATCCCCTTATTTTTCTTGATTTTCTCCTTAATCTTGGTCAATCTTTCAGACATTAACTGTTCATCCTCTTGTGGGGATGAAGTTCAGGAATGTCTTCATCAATTTCTTTAGCTCTTTATTTCATTTTTCCTTTCTGCTTCTTATCCTTTGGTTTAGAAGTTGTCACTGCATCATTCTTTTGTGAGGAGGTTTGAATATTAATGTTGATCTTTCTCCTCCTACTTTTCTTATCATGACTCTGGAGCATCTTGGAAAAAATTTCTTACCAAGAAATCTTCCCATGTATCTCCTATACATCTCAAATGAAATTCAACTAGTATTTTCACTAACCCATGATGATACATAGTTGTTTCTATGGATTCAATTTTCTTTTGAACATTTGTAGCCATCAAATTTTTCAATAAAATTTAACCATCCGGCTTTCTGTAGCATTCCTTTAAGCTGTGGATACCCCTCCATATACTTTACCCCTATGGGCTTTATTCTAACAATAAGCCCCATATCCCCTGTTTTCGGTTATCCTTCAAAATTACTCTCACTGTCTATAAAACAAGTGTTGTGTGTATGGAAACGGAATGACTGTGTATATATGAAATGGCTGCGTAGATATGAGAGAAAAACTTAAGAGTTGGCATGTAATAAATAGACAGTAAGGGTTTAGAGAGTCGTAGATAGGTAGGTCACATCATCATCTTGACCATTAACAGGTGTAGTTGTGGAGGACATTTGAGTACAGGTTATGGAGTTTGAAGTGGAGATTGGTTATGAAAGAATCATTGAGATTGTTTGTCATTAAAGTTGGAAGATATGGCGAAGACATCGTGGCGGTCAAATCAAATGATGGTTGGTTAAGGAGACATGTGATTATACATACTATACAAACTTATGTTTTCAAATTGCTTTTTGAAATAATTTTTTTCATTTACATTTGGAACCTTTACCTTTCGCTTGCTAATTTTTTATGTCAATCCACAGGTACCTTGGGCATGATTGGTCTTCAAAGTTGATTTTTCTTCAATTCCCTACATACATGATTTTATTATGAACTGTACACTTGTGCCTGAACTGATAAACAAATTGTATCTATAGAATCAGATTAGTTGTAGAACAGAATCAACTGCAGAACATAATCAGCTTCAGAACATGAAACAAAAAGTAAAATATGACTTATGGATCATGAATGAAATGGAAATGTCTATGTGAGTGAAATGAAATGAGATGTAAGAAAAGATGATAAATGAAATGGAGATGGAATGAATATTGAAAAAGGAAAAATTTGTTGATGAAATATGATAATGGGATGAAGTGAGACTATAAAATAAAATGGAGTGAGGTGAGGTACGATGATGAATTTTACAGAATCTAAACTACAGAGTGACTGTGGCTTTTTTTCACTACTTATTCGAAAAGAAAATGGAAAATATAGTGTCAGAAACCTCTGATTTTCAATTTGTGTTTTCTGTATAAGTATGCCGATCAATGATTGGTTTTCAACCTTATACCGTTTATTATTATTATTACTATTTTTTTTATATAAGAAAAATAAAGGCTAAGTTAGTAGAGAAGAAGAATTCTTCTTCACTAGCTTCATTTTAGAGTTGGCTTGGAAAATCTTAATAAACTCCTCTTTTGAAATGGGTTTCTGATATATTTTTAATCTGTGACCATTCACAAGAAGATGAGTTTTGCTTTCATCTATTGTTTTGATCCTCACTGCTCCATTACTAAAACCTTTTTCAATCTCATATGGTCTAAGACAATGAGTTTCGAACTTCTCTTGAAAATATTTAAACTTTGAATCAAATAACAGCGCCCAATCTCCCTCTTGAAACTTCTTGTCCTTGATATATTTGTCATGCCATTTAGCCCTCTTTTGTTGGACTATACCAGTCCTTTGAATCGCTTCTTGCCTAATTTCATCAATTTCATTTAATTGCTCCAGCATATGCTTTTGTGCCTCTGATAAATCTAGTCCCAATTGGACTGCCATCTTGAAAGTTCTAATTTGGAACTCTATAGGGAACATAACTTGTTTCCGATAAATAAGTTCATAGGGTGTATGTCTCATTGTGTTCCTCCATGTAGTTCTATAGGCCCATAAGGCTTCAGCAAGCCTTTCTGCCTAATCTCATCTATGTAGATGCATAGTCTTAGTGAGGATTCCTTCAATCACTTTATTTGTAGATTCCACTTGACCATTTGCTTGTGGATGATAGGGAGTAGATTTCCTATGCTTGATCTTGTATTCTTCCACAAGTCCTTCCACCAGGTTAGATGTGAATTGAGATCCCTGATCTGTGACAATTTCTCTTGGAACACCAAAACGAGTGAAGATTTACTCAAAAATAAAATTAACTACAGATTTTTCATTAGCAAAAGGTAATGCTTTGGCTTCTACCCATTTAGTGACATAATCAATGCATACAAATATATACTTTTTCTGCTTAGATGGAGGATTAATTGGTCCAACAAAATCTAAGGCCACTTTTCAAAAGGTTCGATGAGTACCTGAGTTTGTAATTGCATTTCATTTGAGTGAGTAGGTTTCGCTACCCTTTGGCAATTGTCACATCTTCTGACATATTATTTAGCATCTTTGAAGATGGATGGCCAATAATATCCTAAATAAAGGATTTTATAGGTTGTCCTCTTGTTAGCAAAGTGTCCACCACATGGCTCATCATGACATGCCTTAAGAATCTTGGGCATTTCATCTTCCCTTACACATCTTATGGTCATAAGATCTGGCCCTATTTTATACAATTCGTTAGTGATCCATGGATATCTTTCACTTTCCTGAATAACTTTTCTTCTCTCTAGGAAACAAATGTGAACGTAATTTTATTGTGGCCAAGTAGTTAGTAATATCTGCAAACCAAAGAGTTTGAGTAGTTACTGCAAAAAGATATTCATCGGGAAACTTATCTTCAGCCGGAGAATCTTCTTTGATATTCTGAATCCTAAACAAGAAATCAGCAACTGTGTTTTGTTTTCCTGGTCTATCTAGCACAGTAATGTTGAATTCTTGCAAAATTAAAAGCTATATTGTAACTCTGCCATAAGTAATAGGTTTATTCATCAAATATCTAATTGCAAAGTGATCTGTATGAACAAAGGTTTCACAGCCTGTTATATAGTGTCTGAACTTGTTAATTGCATGAACAACAGCTAAAAATTCCTTTTTAGTCACAATATAATTCAACTCAGTGGGAGTCAAATTTTTACTTCTATAGTAAATAGCATAAGGAATTAAATCTTTTTGTCTCAATACAGCTCCCAAAGCTATGTCTGAAGCATCTGTTGAAATATGGAAAGGGATTTTCCAATTTGGATCTCTTAAAATAGGTTCTTCAGAAATTTTGTTTTCAAGGTTTCAAATGCCAACTGGAAATCAAAACTCCAATTGAATTCACAATCTTTGGTAAGAAATTTGAAGAGTGGGGATGCTATTTTAGTGAAGTTTTCTATAAATCTTCTATAGTACCCTGTAAATCCTAGAAAACATCTAACATCCTTTTGGCAATTTGGAATTGATAATTTAGAGATGACTTCAACTTTAGACTTGTCAACTTTAATCCCGTCTCCTGAAATGTGATGTCCTAAAACAATACCTTCTGTAAACATCATAAAACATTTTTCATGGCTTAGTGAAAGGCTTGTTTCCTTACATCTTTTAAGAACTTTTTCCAAATTTTCCAAAGCTTCTTCAATTTTATTCCCATAGATTGTTGTTGTGGTCACCAACAACCCCCCTCTTTGTTTGATATTAGCAATAACATCAAGCAAAGGGGGACCCTTAACAAAAAATCCCAAAAATATTTTTATCAAAATTTTGTATTTAACTCCCTAAAAGCTATATCGCATCGCAAAGAGAGAGTGAAGCGTTTTCCTATGCGCATAAATAAGCTGCAAAGAAGCGATGCGAAATTCATCGCATCGCATATTTTGAAAGCGCCCTTAAAAGAAAACAAAAAGGAATCGTCGATGGCCGATATGCGACGTCGCATATCGCAACGTCGCATAAGCAGCGCACAGTGATCAAATGAAAAATGCGATATTGCGATCTGCGATATTACGACCTGCGATCTTGCGATTTGCGATCTGCGATGAATGAGACTATTAATTGCTGCGATGCGAATCACAGAAACCACTCATCGCAAAGTTTCTTCGGCATGATCTGTAAACCCAAAATTGAGCGCGCACCTTAAGGGAAATTAATGATTGCACGCCTGAGTATCCAAGGATGATCGTGTTGCGTTTTTCGAAGAGTCAAGTCATTATGAGTGTCATGATTATGCTTTCATTAGAACTTAAAGCTTTCATGTCAATCTTTTCGTCATTTCTCTTTTCCTTTGCGTAAACTGCAAGGCAGCAACTAATATAAATCTATATGCAGGAAACATCTAAGGAAAAGGGGAAAGCGCCAATACTAGAAGAACAGAGAGGAGATGCCTTCGCAGATGGATGCCGCATGCAGCAGGGCCGCGGATTCCAGAGTATCACTCAACAGACACTGATGAAAATAGACTATCCAAGACTCAGAGTCAAAGGCGCACAAAAGCAGCATGTTTGCAAAAGATCCTGAAGCTCAGACTAGGTAAAGCAAAAAGAAAAACGCTAAAGAGGGAGGACGCTCCAGAAAAGCCTGGAACAAAGAACGAAAGATTGTTTAGGCAACGAAATCCCTAACTCATTGAGTCATTCACACGGCCGGAAACCGAAATAGCAACAGCACAATCAGTTTGAAAGAAATCTGGGTTATACTAAGTATACACACAGCAAATACACCCAGCCAGAGGAAGATTTTCAAAAATATCTTCTAGTTTGTCAGAAAGAGGTGCCAACTTTTGTTATTTCTACTTTTATCGCTCGAGCAAAAGAAAAAGACAACCAGCCGACTCTTTCGAGGCGAACCTTGCATTGCTTACAGCACTAAGGAGCAGATACAGAAACGGTTAGAAATTAGATTCAATTTTTAGAAATAAATTTGTTTTAGTAAAAGGGCGGTTATTTGAAGTCGTTTCCTAAATTTGTGTAATTAAGATTAGTTAGTTAGTAGTATTTAACCCTTCTCATGGCATTTGGAGAAGGGTCCGGAAATTTGTCAAAGAACTTGTCCTCAGAACATGCACTTTTGTACCCTCGGAGGGGGTTTTTGATGAATGGATGGATCGAGATTTATTTATGTTTACATTTTAATGTCTGCTACTGATGTTGCACTTCTGTACTCTTAGTAGATGTTAGAATTAAGTAGAGATAAATCGTTATTGCTTGAAGTTTGTGAGTGAAATCAGTCATAAATGGTACTTTTATCTCTTGATTAATTTCTGCTCATATTCTTAGAGTGATATACAGCTGAGTTGTTTATATGTTAATGTATGAATATGTGGGTTACCATTTGGCACTTTTGTACGGTGGAGTCATTTGTTTGTGCTTGACATATGAATAAACTGTTATGCGATATGCTGTTCACAACTGTTTTGCTTAACTTCTTATGCAGAATGGTTTATCTTAATTGATTTATATTATTATGATAGTTGAATGATCTTTATTACCAGTTATTGTATGAAATCTTTTTAGATCGCATAATGAAAGAATTCTACCCTGGGTTAGTATAGATTAGATGTGTTGTTTTTGTTAGATTACAGTAGTATAGAGTCGGTTTAGAGTTTAGAATTAAATTAGCTTAAACATTACCTCTAAATTAGCATCATCAAAATCTACACACACACACACATCCTTTAGATTGGGAAGCTGGTCCCATTATCCCCAGTCGGACCCGCTACACCAAACGGGCAAGGAGCCGCCAACCAGGTTCCGGACCGGGTGGGTATCCCCCTTATTGTTGACCCGATTTCGGGGCCCTCAACAACTGTAAAATCATCTATATATACCTCTACACAATCATGTATTAGATCAGAAAAAATTCCTAGTATTGCTCTTTGGAATGTTGCAGGTGCATTACATAACCCAAAAGGAAGTACTTGGTAGGCATAAGTTCCCCATGGATAAGTAAATGTGGTCTTATCATGATCTTTAGGTGCTACCTGAATTTGATTATAACCACTAAAACCATCCAATAATGATAAATACTTTTTACCAGTTAATGTATCTAACACTTGATCTATAAAAGGCAAGGGAAAATGATCTTTAAGGGTTGCTTTATTCAGTTCTCGATAGTCAATGCACACCCTCCATTTACCATTCTTTTTAGGCACAATTACCAAAGAAGAAACCCATTGGCTATCAGAAATTGGGTAAATGAAGTTTACATTCAGTAATTTTTGGAGCTCTTATTTCAGAATCTCCCTAAGATTTGGATTCATCCTTCTCTGAGGTTGTCTGATAAGTCTACTAATTTCCTCAATATAGATGTGATGGATACAAGTCTTAGGATCAATGCCTTTCATGTCAGTGTATTCCCATGAAAATGCAACAAAATGTTTTTGTAATGTTTTGATTAGCTCTTCTTGTTGTAGTTTCTCCAAGTTTTTGTTTATGTTCAATGTCCTACCTGGAAATATTTCAATTGTAGAGCTACCAAACTCTTCCATAGAATAGAGAGACATCTACCTAGATGAAAAATATTCAACATTACATTTTTCTTGAAATTGCTCATGGTCATATTCTCAAGATGATTCAAAATTTTCCAATGTATTTAAAATTTGACTATCTTCACTAATTTCCGAAATAGTAAAGAGAGGCTGAATATCATCTTCATTATCAATCCATTCTTTGTCATCTATTTCTTTGATTACTTTTGCTATAGGATATAGAGTAAATTTCTTTGTTGAATTACCATCAGAAATATACATGTCACCAGATCTACAGCTAATAAAAGCATCAGTTGTGGCTAGCCAAGGTCTTCCTAATATGAGTGGATGTCCTCCTAGATTGTTCTTGGGAGTTAAGATCATGAAATCAACATGATATTCCCAAGAATCTAAGGATACTGAAATATCTTCTAGCACATCATCTGGTTTGATTACTGATCTATCTGCTAGTTGCAGTAAGGTAGGTGTGTAAAGAAGATTAGGAAGCTTGAGCTGCTCCATAGTTTATTTACTCATGATATTTATTGTTGACCCTAAGTCAATCAATGTATTTGGAATTTCAACTCCATTGATATGTGTTTTTACAATTGGACTTCTTGGATCCACATATTTTTGTATGGAAATTTTTCCCATCATTATGTCTGTTATTTTTCCTACCAAGTGAATTATTTTTGTTTCTTTTGCTTTTCTTCCTGGTTTTTTTATGCTCAACTCCTTTATTGTTTTGGCTAGAATTGGAATTTCTCTAAGGGCTTGTAGAAAAGGAATTTTGATACAGACATTCTTCAATTCATCTAGAAAATTATAATTGGGCAACAAGATCTGTTTTTCTACCACTCTATCAATTTGTTGTCTTTCAGGAAAAGGAGGTGTAGAAGTGGATGCTGGTTGCTCAATGATAGGAGTTGTGTTTACTAATTCTTTTTGTTTTTCTGTTTCAATATTTTGGTTTTGGAGAGATGTTCCCTCAAAACTTTTATTGACCTTTAGAGAATCTTCCTCAGAATCGTCATGTTCCTAAATAACTACAGAAAGTCTTTCCTTTTCTAATATCCTTCTAGATCTTAGCTGAACATCATTATGATCTAGAGGAGTAATCATGTAAGTTGGAAATTGTTTTCCTTCTACCATGTAAGCATTCTGAGGGTTTTTATTGTTGGGGTTTGGTAATGGTTGGGCAAGTAGCTGATTTGGTTTCTGCTGAAATGGTAGCAAGAGTTGAGGATTTTGGTTTTGTTGTGGAGTTTGTTGTGGAAAGGCAATGAAAGTTGAGGATTCTGATTTTGAAATTGTGGTTGCTGATTTTGTTGTTGAATATGTGGGGGAGGATAATTCTAATATGATGGAGGATATTGATATTATTGAGAAAATCTCCCATAAGGATTTTGTACTCCTTGTGTCCACGGTTGAGATTGAGGTTTAGGTTGAGATTGAGGTTGAGGTTGAGGCCAAGGTTGTTGCCAAAGATTCCAGTTTGGTGGGGGCTGAAGATACATTTTATTGTTAAATCCCTAATTTTGTGCCCCTGCCAAGGTCTTCTACACAAAACAAGATTCACAGAATTTGGTTTCCTGGAAAGACAGTAATGGATTGACATTGTTCATGGTTGAAATCAGATAAAATGGGAATTAAGAGGTTCTTGGTTTGAAAACCTGAATAGATTACAAGTTTCTACAATTTTCACATCTAAAGGGCATTCCCTTAGACGTGTTTTTTTTTCTGCATTTTGGGCAAAAAATGGCTAAAGCATCAGCCTCGATTTTCGGCTTGTTTTGAATTTTAAGCGTGTCTAATTGCTCACTAAAGCTCCCTAAAATGTCAATTTTAAATTCATCAAGCATATTACCAATTTCTGCCCTATTTACAGATCATGTTGCATATTTGTTTACTCTAACAAGAGAATGATCTCTTGGCCCTTTCCCAGTTTTAGATTTCCCTCTTGAGAGATGAACACACAATTCTCCTATATCATTTAATGGGAGTTGAGAGATATCTCCCTCCCCCATCATGTTAAGGATATCTATCCACTCATCTCTAATGGCTTTTAATAAAAGGGCTTTCAAGGTTTCTTAATCTAAATCATTCATCTTTGCACTTTTCAAATTTTAGTTGAACCTTTCAATCAAATCTTCTAAGTTTTCATCCTCTCTTTGAATAATTTTGAACACTTCATATTTGTGATTGGTAGGCATGCAATAATCCAAGTACCTATCCAAAAATGTTTTTTTTCATGTCATTCCATGTTCTAATGGATTGAGTAACTAACCCCATAAACCATTTCAAAGCAGCTCCTTTTAGTGTTGAAAGAAACAATTTGAGTTTTTGAGAGTCTTCTAGATAGTCATAAGTTCTGCATAAGACTTCAAATTCAAATAGGAATGTTTCAGGATCCTCACTTTTCAACCCATGTAAGTTTGGGAGGACAGAGGGTGAGATATTTTTCATTGTGGCGTTTGTTTCCTCATCCACTATAGAGAATCCAAAAGAATTATCTATTTCCCTATTTCCTCTACCTCCTCCATTATTTCCTCTACATCTCTCTCTACCCCCTCCTCCAAACAGTGAGAATTCTCCATCTTGTTTTTCTTATGCCATTATAGTTTCTTTAGAGTAAGTATAGGGTTCAACCTGCAAGGTTACTTCCTCCTCCTCTGGTTCTTCTATTAATGGAATATGGGAGAGAGGTTCTACTTCTTCTTCCTCACCAGGTGTTCCTAATTCTTCAACTACAATGTGCTCTCCTATGGAGGTGAAAAAGGTTATTCCTGTTGTTGGAGATTCGAAATTTTTCTCTCCTAAGACTGCCTTGGTAGATGAAGTAGGAGATTCTGTTGATTGGATTTCTACCCTTGGAATTTCAGGAGTCCTATGGCTGGGAGTATGAGTTTGGGATGGAGGTGTATCTTTTCTTGTTCTTGGTGGAGTAGGTGGTGTTGTAGGAATTGAACTTCTGCCCCTAGCTATAAATCTACCCCTAGAGTCTCTTTCTCTATGCATGTCATTTTTTTTTTAATATAAGAGATAAGGCTACCTAGTTACACTTCCCCGACAACGGCGCCAAAATGTTTGGTCAATTTAGTGTCCTAAATTGCTCTACATAAATTATCAATCCGGGTATCGTAAACTGATGAAGTGTAGTGCACTGTTTGTGCTAGATAACCCTTCTTACTTCGTTGTTTTTGTGTTTTATGTTGTTTTGGGGGGTTTTTGTCTTTTAATACCTAATGATTTACAATGTAATTATCAAAAACTTAAATCTAATTCTTGTAAGGACCACTCAAAATCTAAAAATGGAAACATAACTTTTAAGAAAAGAAAAAACAAAAACAAAGTTGAGAAAGACTTGGAAGCAAAACTTAAGCAAGAAATGAAAACAAAGTTTCTATTCATGTTTTACCATTATTTCCAAATCATGAATTAAGAACTAAAAGTGAAATTTGCAACTGATGCCTAACTAATTACAGAAATAAAACTAAATGAAATACTTAGTTACTCTGCCTCTCAATTTTGGGAGAATGTCTCCTTGGGATGACATTTGAGGAATTATGTACTTCATTAATCTAAAGGAAAGCAAATACAGAGATGCAACAAAAACTCATTGCGGGAATGAAATGCTCAACCACTTAGTTTAGGATGAATTATAAACTTGAAGGGTTCTTTAGAACATTCATTAACACCATGAGTTAGTAAACTTAAAAATGGCAGAGACAGTGAATGGCAGAGACAGAGACTGTGAAATGAAATGATGAATTTACAGTTAACAAGAAGAAGAAGAAAAACGAAATGAAATGAAACCTTCTTCAGTGCAGGGGCCCTTTGCAACTGATTAGGCTACGCTTGCTCAATCAACTCCATGGAAACTCTTTCAGATTCTCATAAAACATGTGGTCTTCATATAAAAATCTGGGACACAAAATACCCAAAATTACAAAGTTCAGAACTTGATTTCACAATAAAACTATTACTATCACCACTAACTTCTACGGTCCTTCACGCATGTATTTATAAGAAATACCATGTAACTGTTTGTGGAGAAAAACATGTTATAGTCAAACACGTAGAAGACAGGTATACAGAATTTCTTCATCAGCTGCTGGAGACATAAATCCAAGACATGGTGGCTGTTGGATTCGGTTGTACAGGTAGCTTCTGGAGTCCGTAGGTACAACTAGTGGTTTTGGATAACGCTTCCCATCACTATGAAACGTGTTAATTACCACGAAACATGGTCCTTTTACCTTCGGTCTCTGTGTTTGACTTATCCATTGACCGTAGTCTTATGCCATCTCCTTTGTCAACCTGGGTTAAGTGAATAGGATAGGGTCCATGTCACGATGATTTCCAAGCTGCCCATGTATCTAGTTTCTCCTTCCCACACCTGGAACCTGTTAAAGGATGAAGGTAGTTGCGGAATAGCTGATTAGCTGCAGAATAGGCTGCGTTCCATAGCTAATATACAAAAACTTATTCAAACAGCAAAACATAAAAGCATAATATGTAAATCACTAAATGTCCTCCTTAAGATAGTATATACCAGTCATTGGTGATGAGAATGCATCTTTCTCATGGAGAAATAGGGAAAAAGAATGAAAAGGGTTGCCATGGAAAGAGTAATTTTGAAGCTCAACAAGCAGCGACATGATCAACATCGAGTGCCACACAAGTTTCAGGTGGGCAACAAAGTCTGGTTGCATTTGCAAAAGGAACGCCTTACCGAAGCCTATCGGAAACTCAAACCACTCCGATATGGTCCTTACACCATTACCAAGGTTGTGGGAGACAATTCTTTTGAGCTTAGCACTCCCCCATTCCTTGGCTTGCACCCAGTGTTCAATGTGGACCGCCTTGGGCCATACTTTTCACCATTACTAGACACATCCGACATTGCAAAACAACTCACACCCACAGAATTAAATCCAAATTGCATGGAACAAGTTGCAACTGATTGGATTATGGACACACAGATCAAGCACACTTGCCAGCAGAATATCCAATTGTATCAAGTTGTTAAGGTAGGTCAACTCCTTCACCAGGGCAAGTGGCTCACCAGGGACCAAGTTCAACAGAAGTTTCCTCATCTCATGGAGGAACTCAACGCAATGGGGACCATTACTTCCGAACGGGGGAGGAATGATCCAGGTGGATATTGGTGGCCACCTGTCAAGTCCACTTGGACCCCCACCATTGTTTCTTTTAGCTTTTTAGTTTCCTTAATTGTAGCACAGTTACTATTTTTAGTAGTTTTTCAGGTCCTGAACTTCTGAAGCCATTTTGAGGCCCTAAACGACGTTTTTTGGGAAAACTGGGAGTAACATGGGTCTGTGGACCGATGTTGCTCTTCCCAAAGTTGTATTTCTTGGATAGATATTTCTAACGAGATATTGTGTGCATCAAACGGAGATCTTATGTCAAAGTTACAACCCTGGGAAGTTGATGTACCAATTTACCCAAACGGGGCCCATAGTTTAGCATTTCATCTTCTAGGTTTAGGTTTTTGGATGTTTAGGGTTTTCCATTGTTTCTCAACAATAAATAGGCCTTCGAGCCTCATTATAACACAGTTCAGAGGCATGTAGCCACAACATCTCTTCTCAGAGATAAGCTACCATCGCCCTAGCTAGTTTATTTCAATTGTTGTTTGTAAGCATATTTCAGTGTTTTACATTAATGAAATGAAGTATTATTTCCACTGCATCTTTATGTTTATGGTTATCTATGTAATTTTTTGCGTTCCAGTTTCAATCCAGATCAGTGGTATCAGAGCGATCTGCTTTTTCTCTGTTTTTCTTTACATGTCCCCGACGAGGTCGGGATATAAGGAGTTAGGGCTTGAACTGGTCGAACCTTTGCAAGACCAGCGTCGAAAATCCCGACGGCCTCCCATGGTGGATGAAAAGAAAGACGAGGGGGTAGGAGATCCTATCAAAATCTTGCTCGAAGAAGCCCTCGAGCGACAAAGGAACACGATGATGAACAACTTTTCCCAGATCCTTCAGTGGCTACCCAGGGGCGATGCATCGTCTTCCAACAACTACTATGGAAATGCCACACCGTTTAAGGTACAAGTTAATTTTGAAATCCCCATATTCGAGGGTCATATCGACGCAGATGCCGTCGATAAATGGTTAAATCTACTAGAGGGTTATTTTTTTGTTCATGATTTTTCCAGTCGAGAAAAGATTATTTTTGCTCTTCTCAAAGTAGCCCCCCACGTAAAAGACTGGTGGGAAACCTACTGCAAGCAAAAGGATGAAAGTAAAGGCTCACTATTTTCAGTAGCACCCACTTGGGATTCATTCCGAAATGCCATCAAGGAGCAGTACTACCCTGTCGGAAGCTATGAGGATCAATACATAAAATGGACCACGCTGCGGCAAGGAAGGGACTAAGACGTGCCGGTGTTTACCAATATTTTCCATACCCTTTGTACAAAGTTGGGTATCAAGGATTCAGAGCAACATTTGGTACTCAAATACCATAGTTGCCTGCATAAGTACATCCAGGAAGAAATAGAATTCCTTAACATCCCCTCGCTCGGCATGGCTTACCGATATGTCGTCAAGGTCGAGCAAAAGTTTAAATAGAAGAAGCGAGACTTTGGATCTGCAAATCTGAAGGAAGGGAAAGGTGCCCCCAAACCGCAGAACAAAGGACAAATCCAAGGCGGGGCGGCCCAAGACAACCTTCCAAAGCTACAAGCAAAGAAAAACATCGTGAAGCTGAAAAAGGACACGGGAAAGTGGTGTGAGTTCCATAAGAGCTCCACTCAATACACAAGTGAGTCGGGCCAAGCAGTCACTGGTGGCCGAGCTAAAGGTTTCAGAATCAGATGCATGTTTCGACTCTGAGTTAGAACCCGATAAGGGGAATGACAAAGGGAAGCAGATTATCGATGCGGAGCCCAATGCCACCGTTACTACCACGAAAATCCAGAAGGAGGAACCCGACAATCTAGAAGAGGAGGAGCGTCTCTTCCACTCCCAGATGTGGGTAAAGGGCTCCCCATTACAGTTCATTGTCGACAGCGAGAGCCAAGCCCTTCACGGATGAGGTATTGTGTGACATTGCTCCCCTTGAAGTTTGTGATGTATTATTAGGACAACCATACTTGTGGAAGTGACATGTTGTGTATGAATCAAGGCCCCGTGTTGTTATTGTTAGTTTGGGAAATAAGTTGTACTGAATACCGAAGGTATCACAGCTTACCGCCATCTCTTTGGTTACTGCAAAACAATGCAGTAATCCCATTTCCAAAATCAGGAAATTTGTTTTCCTGATGATACGCCCTCAAGGAAAGAAGAAGACGGTGGCCACGACCTCCAGACAGGGCCCCTCCGCATGACAACTACAGATGGACAAGGTCTTGGAGGAATATAAGGACATCTTCACCTTCCCCGCAGGGGTTCCTCTGCATTGTCAGGTCAAGCACTCCATCGATTTGACCCCAGGTGCGCTGCTGCCTAATGGACCAATCTATCGGCACTCCGTTATGGAGAATGATGAAATCAAGAGGTAGATTCAAGAGCTGCTGCAGAAAGGTCACATCCATCCGAATTCATCGCCCTGTGGGAGCCCGATCGTGTTGGTACAGAAGAAGGATGGGACTTGGAGACTCTATATTAACTATCGGGCGCTGAACAAGATCACTGTCCGTAATAGGTACCCAATCCCACGGATTGATGACCTCCTGAACCAACTGGAGGGGGGAAAATATTTCAGCAAGATCGATTTGAAGTCAGGATATCACCAGGTACCAATCGAACCTTCTGATGTGTGGAAGACTGCCTTCAAAGCCAATGAGGGCCTTTTTGAATGGTTGGTTATGCTTTTCGGATTGACGAATGCTCCTACACCCTTCATGAGGCTAATGGATGACATCTTGCGGCCATTCACCAACTCATTTATAGTGGTATACTTGGATGACATCCCGATCTTCAGCCAGAGTTGGGAAGAGCACCTCCACCACATCCGACAGGCTCTCCAAACATTGTGGCAACATAATTTATGTGGCAATTTGGAGAGATGCACTTTTGGCATGACCCAAGTTCAATATCTGGGATACATTATTGATGAACAAGGGGTGCATGTGGATCCAACCAAGATCCAAGTCATTCAGGATTGGCCATCTCCAACCACTCTAAAAGAGCTCCGCAGCTTTCTAGGTCTTGCCAACTTCTACTGCAGGTTCATGTTGGGATTTTCTCATATCACTTAGCCCTTGAGTCAAGTCACTAAGGGAGGAGCGAAAGAAAAATTCTTTTGGTCTGAATCTCAACAGAAGGCATTCACAGAATTGAAAGATCACCTCTGCAAGACACCAGTGCACGCCTTACCAGAATTGCAACAACCATTTGACGTCGAGACAGATGCCTCTGATTATGCGATTGGGGTAGTCCTTACTCAACACGGGCATCCAGTGTCATATCATAGTGAGACAATTTTAGACACATTCCAGAAGTATCCCACTTATGACAAAGAGATGTATTCCATTGTGCAAGCTCGCTGACAATGGAAGCATTACATTTTGGTGAAGGAAGCAGTCATCCACACAAACTACCGACGCCTGCAATTCATACAGACCCAAGGGAAATTGCAGAATGATCGCCATCATAAGTGGTCCACATACCTGCAACAGTTCCATTTGAATATCAAGTATAAGAAGGGCAACACCAATAATGTTGCAAATTGCCTCAGTGGACCACCGATCATAACGTTAACCACCATGCTCAACTCTTGTGGGCACGGGACTTCTGATTGGCCACTCCTCTACAAAAGTGACCCAGAATTCGGCCACACATACCAGACGCTCTTGGAGGGTCAGCATGTTCCAGATTTTCACCTCCAGGATGCCCTGTTATGCCACCTCGGTCACCTTTGTGTTCCTTCAAGCGAGCGCGCCAAGATGATTTGGGAAGCACACTAGAGTCAAGTTCTTAGGCATTTTGGGGTCGAGAAAACGGTGGCAGTACTGCAAAAGTATTTCTATTGGCCGAATCTTTGATAGGATGTCGGGAAGTACATGAGATCATGCACTGCCTACGCCATTTCCAAACCAACCATCAAGAAGCAAGGCCTCTATACCCCACTGCCTACCCCTAGTTGATCTTGGGAATCCATCTCCATGGATTACATGTCAAGCCTTCCTTCCACTAAGCATGGAAACGACTATGTTTTTGTGGTCGTCGACATGTTCTCGAAGATGGCCATTATGGTGGCCTGCAAGAAGAATATCATAGCAGAAGCCACTACTAAACTCTTCTTTGAACAAGTGTGGGTACACTTTGGGATCCCATAGTTTATCATCTCAGATCGGGACAGCAGGTTCCTCAGTACATTTTCGTCCAGTCTCTCGTCGATGTTGGACACCATACTCACTAAGTCCACAACCTTCCATCCTCAAACTGATGGCCAGACAGAGGTTGTCAACAGGATGATCATACACATTCTGCGCATGTACAACTCAAAGCGTCCACGCACATGGGACGAGATACTCCCTATGTTCAGCAGAGCTACAACCGGGCTCTCCACAGCTCGATTGGCCACAACCCTTTTCAAGTGGGCTTGGGATTCCAGCCACTATGTCCCATTGATGTGACCATGCCATTTGCAGCTACTCACGCAGATTCGGCTCATGTCCAGTCCGAAACAGATAAGGCAAACAGCGTCAGAGCACATCCAACGTATTCACCAGCAGGTCCATGACATTCTGGAGAAATAAAATGCCAAGTACAAGCAGCGACATGATCAACATCGCGTGCCACACAAGTTTCAGGTGGGCGAAAATGTCTGGTTGCATTTGCAAAAGGAACGCCTTACTGAAGCCTATCGAAAACTCAAACCACTCCGATATGGTCCTTACACCATTACCAAAGTTGTGTGAGACAATGAATTTGAGCTCAGCATTCCCCCATTCCTTGGCCTACACCCAGTGTTCAATGTGGACCGCCTTTGGCCATACTTTCCACCATTACTAGACACATCCGACATTGCAAAACAGCTCACACCCACAGATTTTAATCCAGATTGCATGGAGCAAGCTGCAACTAATCGGATAATGGACACACAGATCAAGCACACTCTCCAGTAGAATATCCAACTGTATCTAGTTGTTAAAGCAGACCAACTCCTTCACCAGGGCATGTGGCTCACCAGGGACCAAGTTCAACAGAAGTTTCCTCATCTCATGGAGGAACTCAATGCAATGGGGACCATTACTTCCTAAGGGGGAGGAATGATCCAGGTGGATATTGGTGGCCACCTGCCAAGTCCACTTGGACCCCCACCATTGTTTCTTTCAGCTTTTTAGTTTCCTTAATTGTAGCACAGTTACTATTTTTAGCAGATTTTCGGGTCCTGAACTTCTGAAGCCGTTTTGAGGCCCTAAACGACGTTTTTTGGGAAAACTGGGAGCAACATGGGTCCTTGGACAAATGTTGTTCTTCCCAAAGTTGTAGTTCTCGGATAGATCTTTCTAATGAGATACTGTGCGTGTCAAACAGAGATCGTATGCCAAAGTTACAACCCCAGGAAGTTGATGTACCAATTTAGCCAAACGGGGCCCACAGTTTGGTGTTTCATCTCCTAGGGTTAGGTTTTTGGATGTTTAGAGTTTTTCATTGTTTATCAACAATAAATAGGCCTTCGAGCCTCATTGTAACACAATTCAGAGGCATGTAGCTGCTACATCTCTTCTTAGAGATAAGCTACCATCGCCCTAGCTGGTTTATTTCCATTGTTGTTTGTAAGCATATTTCAGTATTTTACATTAATGAAATGAAGTATTATTTCCACTGCATCTCTATGTTTATCGTTATCTCTGTAATTTGTTGCATTCTTGTTTAAATCCGGATCAGCGAAGTAAGAAAGCCTCAACCTCTACAGATATTCGAGGATGCTATTGTCTAGTTACCATGCTATACACTTCTCTTACAAACACACCCGAAATAAAGAAAAAAATTAAAGAAGCTTCATGCTGCCAGAATATAGGATACCAAAACTACATTGGTTCCTTGGGAAACTTGAATACAGGAATACAAAGAAACCTGTTAAACAGATGCATTGACACGAGAAGGGTTATGAGATATGAAATCATAAAGAACCCATTGTTCTTTGGTAACCTATGTAACTGAAAAATCTAATTCATTCAAAATGACACAAGCCTTATCGAACATACAATTATTTGTGTATGTCTCATAAAGCACGTAGAAAATGCACTTCAAAACATGTGAGGTACTATTTAGCCCTACTACACAGGAAAAAACCAATAAAAATTCCTAAACGATTTGCTAAACAAAGAAATATCTACAAGGAAAAGATCGGAAGGAACCTCAGAAATTGTAGAAATGAATTCCCGCACAATGTCAATTATGTGACCTTCTGCCTCTAGGAAACTATCCGCAATGAACAATTCTAAATGCTTGTTCAGTTCTGGTTACTTGAATAAAAATATAAATACACTGGGATTCATAGAAACCTTTACCACTCCTAGCTTAATTTCCCTCTTTCTGAAATCAAAATTATCTGAATAAAGATAAACAATTTTTTTTAAATTAAAGACCTTTGGAACACACCCAACATTCACTAATTTAGTGCTCCAAATCTTGTCATCTGTTTTTTCTTCCATTGACAGATTCACATATCACTCATAAATTCTCGACCAGTCAAAGTTATCATCGATCTCAGCGAGTGAGTTAACCGTATCACTACGAACAACCTCTTTCCCTCACCTGCTGCCCATTATTCCTTTGAAGCAGAGGAAAAAGAAAAAAAAAACTTTGTCAATGAATAACGTATTCAAATCTTGTTCTAGTATACAATTCCTTGTTTTCTCCACAAACATTGATTGTTACTATTATTTGTGTGCAAAACCATTACAGACGACGCTTTAAGTATATAGCAATTGAAGATAGAAATACCAAGTTCTACGGACAGTAATAGGATTTTTTTTCGAAATTCCAAAAGCATCTTGTGCATTTACTACGCACTTTTCTCTCGCTTCAAGATCATTGATATACATGCCCTAAGAAACAGAAATTTGCGATAACCGATAAGTTCATCTACATAGCCAAAAATTAATGCTTCACCCGATCATTTTTTGTAATAGTGGAAATGGATTCAGCACCATAAAAAACCCCATCGACAAATTTGCCAAGAACAACAAAAATCACTGCAAACCATTTTTTTCTTTTCCTTTTTTAATGCTTTTTTTCGCTTTGTTTTTTTGTTAACATATCCGATTGACACCCAAGATGATGAAAATTGACAACTGTAACCTCAAATTACAAAAATTCACTGCCATATTTTTTCAGCAACGTGCCTGAACTTCCTTTGTTTTTCCGGTCAATTTTGAAGATCCGAAAAGCTATTGATAACGTCGCACTGTAACCGGAAATTATTTTAAAGATTCTGGTAACAACTATCAAGATTCAGATTAAAAAAATAAAAAAATAAATGATTCAAACACTTTCAACATTCGATTTCAACAACTATTAGGCCTCAATATTTTGCAAAAATAACTCGCCAGGGGAATTTGTAACCTATATTCGGCTACATTCTACGACAAATCGACTTGACAACTGGTCCCACTACTTTGTAAAACCGAACTAAATATGATTTACGAATAACCTGACACATCTAGTTTTCGCAAAGTTTGACATGCATTTACAATGCAATGCAAACTTTATTATGCACATACGCATTTAATTTTAAACTCTTTATTTTTTAAAATTGTGAAAATAATATAATTACTTAAAGTTAAAACTCGTAAAACCATCAATAATACCACAAAAATAAAAAAGTTACCTTACACGACGAATCAAATTCACATCTACTCCCCACTACTTTGTAAAATCGTACCAAATTTGATTTACGAATAACTTGACACACTCATTTCTCGCACTATCGTAAAGAAAACCAAAGTCTATAGAATATTGCAGAGTATTATAGAGGAAATCTTGACGAACCAAAAACTGCATCATTGCCAAAAGCGGATAAGGAAATCGATATAGAAGTTTGAAATATTGTACAACTTTTGTATCCCACAGATAATAGTTTATATAAGGCAATAGAGGCTCGGACAATACTCCAAGCTCCTAAACGCAATTTTCAAAGAGAAAACACTACACACCCCATTGTTTTGTCTATAACTACAAATAGTGTTTTCCCCTTACTATTCTAGCTATTTCAAATATTTTTAGTCTCGTTTCCCTAGAAATCACCACCTACAGCTATTTTGCGTCTGAAACACACTACAAAGATAAAATCGTCATCTAGATTTTTCATTCTCTCGAATTTTGTCCTCTAATTAATAGAAAAGAAAGCTACATATAATTACAAGCCACCTCAACATTCAATTCATTGAGTACACAACCTCTCATGCATTCAGAAAACCACATAAACACGAAAACATCAAATCTAAAAACACGATTTTGATACACTTTGAACATAACAAAAATGCATATATGTGAAAATGGAGCATTGCGCGTGCGAATAGACAATGTGTAGAACATGTGACAGAGATGGATGTATGGAAGTAGAAACATAGAAATATGTACCTGCCTAGTAAGTGATTGATAAAGAAATTGTGTACTTAGGACAGGTTGTGAAATACGTCTCCAAATAAGAATTAAAAAAGAGATTTGTATATTTATTATCTTAGTAAAATCTGCACAAAACTTTCGCATAACATCTGCACATGCACAACAACCTCTGCACAACTTAAACTTTGAAAACAACTTTAGCATAACACCGCACACACACAACAACCTTCGGACAACTTCATCCGCACAACTACTTTTGCACTCTATAACGCCCTTAATTGACATTCGAAACTCCGCACATGATACCTCCGAACAGCGAGCTTCGTACAATCACGTTCTTACAACTCTGAAAAATGTTGCTAAATAATAATTAAAAATGACAAAGCCTTTTGCGCATTTGTTTTACCGCACAACACCTTTTCTTCACAAAAATTGAAATTACAGTTTTTTAGCACCCTGTTTTACGCAAAATACCTCAAATCTCCCACACATACTCCATCCTACGCACAACAAACGTTCTGCACAACGGCCTTAGTACAAACTACGCAAAGGACCTCAACTCTCTCGCACATGCTTTGTTCTTCACAGAAGCGAACATAATAATGTTAGTTCGACATTTGTTTAGCTACCCTTTGAGTTCCAATTATGCTACCCTCTGAGGGCAATTTCACAATCTATAATTAATAAACATAAAATTAGAAATTATATGTGTGTGTGTGCGTGTGTGAAATATATATTAAATATAAATAGTAATTATAAATTAAGATCATTTTAATTATAAATCTCTTGATGCGGTGTCTATCATGCAAAATGGTGGTGGGTTGTCGTCATCCCACCAAGACACACACTCGAGGGACGTGGCAGCACACCCCCCTATGAGTTCGTATAGCCATGCAAGCAATAAAGATCAATCACTGCATGTAGGAAATATGGCACATTTAACACTTTGTTCAATGATGCGACTTCCATTACAATCGATTGTTCAATGCAACATTATGCAGCTCTTCACGCCTAAACCACTGGTCATGTGGCCCACACGCATTGGTGGAGTTCTCTATCGAGGGATTGTCTCTGCGTATAGCTTGGGGACCAACATTTATGCTCTCATTTTGTTATGGCTCTTTGAGGGTCTCTGGGCTTTATTTCTCCCTTGGCTCTGCCTCAGTGACTCGGCTTCTCATCACTTCTAGGATTACCACTCTAGGTCACAAAGGTTCAGGGTTATGATAGTCTGGTTAATCGATGAGAGGAAAGTTCATACTTGCCTCCACACTAATGGTGAATTAAAGCTCATAGGATTGCTTTGTTGGTCTTTCTTTGTGTGTCCTTAGTGATTTATCCACCTGAGGTCAACTCTTCCACTAGGGACACTTCAGTGCAGGTGAAAACAACCATATAGGCCAAGGAATCTCTCATCTTCTTTCTTTGAGGAGTTTGCAAATACATAGCACCAATCTTTGGACTTCCTTTTTAGGGTTACACTCATAGGGTTATTGTCACCACACCAAGGACTTGCACTTACTTTTCTGCTATGGGAACTTATTGTCATAAAGAGGCTTTCTCCCTTTTGGTTCCCTATGGGACCCTTGCTCCAGAAGTTGGTCATCCCATGCTAACAAGCACAAGTTTTTCAGGGTGTGACCTATTATCAAGGGAGGGTGCCAACCCAGACTCAATTACAAGTTGAAAGCTCTACAACGAGGTACCGAGAATTATCTCTGCAGCCAATACATGATGAACTTACCCAGGTGGAAAGACACTTGGCTAAGGAATGACATACTCTCATTGATTCTGAGGTGTTAGCAAACATTGCAAAATGGGTACCTAATACAGGTCGCACTGGGGTAGATATAGCTAGTACATGTACACGGTGGACATTCAATGGCATCTCAAACTTCTTCTTGCAAAGGCATTCATGGACTGCAACACTACCAAAGATGGCATGTTATTCTTCTTAGACTGCATGCAGTGACACCTGGCTTATATGGATAAAAGGTTGGCATGAATTAAAAGACAATTGGGCATTCCTCCAGACCTTGGTTGCTCTCCTGCCAGTAGCAAAGAACCTATCCAAGTAGAGGCCATTGATTATGATCCTACCTCTTGAAGATTTTCTGTTAATTCTCTTTAGTTTTATGTCTTACATTTGCATGCCACTATTTTCTAAAGACCCACGAAGTCTGGATGCAATTTTAACTTTCCTAGATTTAACTAAAAAGGTTGGATTCAATTCTAAATAGTTTATATTTCTGCATTTGTTAGGATTGTCTAATGACAGACCGCTCTGATTTTCCTTATTTGTAGACAATACAAAATTTAACTTTATAAAAATATATATATATAAATTAAAATGATGATTTATATTTGTAATCATTATATTTCAAAATTTGACATTTAAATTTAATTAATAAACTTATAAAAACTTAATACACATAATTAAACTCATATCACATTAAAAAATATTTTAATAAAAATAAAATTAAGAATATTTCCACCTATTCTATAAATATAAAAATATTATGAGACATTTTAACTTTAAATATATCAAATCTCTTAAAATAATCTTTCTTCAAATTTAATAGTCAATTTTCTTTACCTAACATTTAATAAACTTAATTAAAATAAATCTATATCAATACATATTATTTATTAATAATATTGATAATTAACTTTAATTTTTAAAAATATATTTTAAATAAAACAGTCTAACACTGCACATGATATCAATACAACTTTGAACCCCAAAAGATGGTTATTCATGAGAACTTCCAATATGAACTCAATAATTAATAATACGGTAAATATGATTCCGTTAAAAAAAATGTTATATATGGAAGATAAATGGATACATTAATATTAATTAATCAACCAAATATTCCATTCTATTAAACATAACACATAAATTATGAAATTATTTATGTGATACATTTACAAATATAATATTAAATATTTGCCATTATAATTTTGAATATATATTAAAATACAAAAAAACATAACACTTATCACATTTCAAGATACAAAAAAGGGATAGTACTCATCACATTTAAACATAAAATACAGAAAACTTAATAACAAGATGCTTATTGCTTTCCAACATACATAATTTTTAATACCAATGAGTAAGAACTTTTAATACTAAATAGTAAGGGTTTCTCGCTAATGATTAGTCAGCGATGGCTAAATACAACATAAATGGGACTACTGCAAATCCATTCTAGATACCAAAACTCCAAAATACTAGAGTGAATGATAAATTGGAGTTGGTGATAAAACTTGCATTTATTGTATCTTATTACACTACTGTACTGAATACTCTACTGCACTGGGTATACACTACTCGACTGAATACTACTGGACTGGGTATGGGTGACGCCTCCAGAGATTTATCAGCCAGTTTATTTATTCTATTCTATTAGGGTATGCTAATTACCTGCTGATGCCTTACCATGGATGGACAAAGACACCCTGATCACTGAGAGTCTGAAGGAACTGCAGGCATTCCCCATTAACTTCTTCAGATAATTCCGAAGAACACTGCAGGAAGAGCTCGTCAATGAGACGCATGAATCCTGTTCCTCTCATATTCTTCATCTCTATGGCCACATTTTCGGATCCCATTTTCACAACCACAAAATCCCCATCGCTAACACTCATTTCACTCAGCCATCCTGCAATGTCGAAACGCTCTCTGCTTCTGCTGCTGCTGCCAGTATCTCGCACTATCTGCTTTATTGAGTTCAGAGACCTCCGTGGCAGAGACTTGAATCCACTCATATTCAGGGCATAAGTATCAAATGTTTGGTTCTGCTTTGGATAAGAAGCCAAGGACCACCCTGCATCTGCATTGACAGTCCTGTTACTGTTACCCCCAATTTCCATATAAATATGGCGTTTGCGGTCGCTGATGTCTTTGACAGTGGGCAAGAAAATAGCATTGCTGTGATTCAATGTCAGGGGCTCCGCCAGTTTAGTTAAGCTTCTGTTCTGTTTAGAGCGCGGATGGTCATGCTCTGCCAGTTTATTTAAGCTTATGTTCTGTTTAGAGAGCGGACGGCCCTGCTCCGCCAGTTTTGTTAAGCTTCTGTTCTGCTTAGAGCGCGGATGGTCCTGCTCCGCCAGTTTAGTTAAGCTTCTGTTCTGCTTAGAGCGCGGATGGTCTTGGTCCGCCAGTTTAGTTAAGCTTCTGTTCTGCTTAGAGCGCGCATAGTCCTTAATCAATCCCAGCGGCTTAGAAGGCCTCTTACGGAGTGCAATCACTGTGGTTTTCTGGGAATTAGGCGACCCGGACGTGTTCACATGAATGACATCAGAGCATTTGAACAGGGCCACCACGGGGTTCAGGGAATGCATGAGGTTGGAGGGCTTTCCCATGTTCGGCCGGCGGGGAGAGGCCAGCATCACTGCGACGCCGTTTGGCTTCAGCGTGCGCTCGATCTCGGAGGCAAGCAACGCTGGCACTGTGGCTCGATCAAACGACCCTGAGAAAACAAAGTCGAAGGAATTGTCTGAGAAGGGAAGGCGCCGATTGCCCGCCTTCATCAGCCCTAACGAGTGCCTTTCGTCCACTGCAGTGGTGTCCCGCAGGCCGTTTTCCCGCATTGCCTCTACGGAGACACCCGAGGAGGCACCGAGGCAGAGGGCTTTGGAGCCGGAGCGCAGGAGCCCCTGCGCGATTAGATCGCGAAAGATCGCTGAATAAAATTCTACCTTCTCTTTCCACGTCTTGTTGGCCCAGATCTTGATTTGGGGATAAGATTCGATCCCTAGACCTCCGGATGGCCTGACCCTAGGTCCGGACATCTCCCGCTGCACCTGATCTTGTACGCTTTGCAATGAGATCAACGGCCAACTGGGACGGGCGAAATCGACCATGAAATCATCTGAGCAGTCAGACAGATAGGCACATGTCCCAGCGTCGTGTAGGGCGTAGAGAACAGACACTGCAGTCAGGGCAATTGTCAAGAAGAGCATGCGGACCATGAACTTCTTGCCCACGCAGCCGTAGATGAGCTCCAGCTTCAACAGTCTCCCAGCCATGGAGGCTTCTAAACTTCCACCACAACGGGCAGTCAAATGCAAAGAAATACTCGCCAAAGAAATATTATGGATCTAAATGAGCAATCCCTGACCTTATGTTGTTGCTCAGTTCACCATTTGCAGTTCACCATTTGCAAGATTTGATCTTTTCGAATTCTTTCTGATTGGAGAAAATGCTGTGGCCATTGCCCAATCTTTGAAATCGAGCGAGGGAAAGAAAAAGAGGAGATTTACCAGCAAGAGTAGCGGGAGACGAGATTTATCGTGTGCAAAATCTAGCAGCGGTGTGGTTTCCACCCACCATGAGACCTTGTGTGCTCTTCCTTCCAAACAAAAGCTTCTTCTGCAATTCCACCGGAGGCCTTTCTGGCCCTTTGCCCTTCATTGGAGAGGTCGATGTAGAAAATTTCATCAGATCCAGGAAAACCAGTTTTCTTGATTCTTGATAAATAACTTTTTTTCACACAGGTCTTCTTGTTATCTGCAACTGAACAAGCAGAATGAAGAGGAAGCAGTGCTTTATTTCCTTCCACATGATCATGGCCTCAATCTGCCAGTCTAATAGAGAACGGATGGACAAACGCGAGGCCTCCATATTTGTAGAGAAAGGAGGCGGAAGCGAGAAATAGCGTGCATCCATAAATTTTGACGTCATTTTTTGGGAGAAAAATTCGATCTTATCGAGGATTGCTGGACAAGAGTGATCGGGATTCTGTGGAATAATTTTGTGAAAAGGAACCTGCAAAGGGCATCCGCGTGGGCACTTGAGAACGTTGGTGCGCATCGAATGCTCCCGTTGCCAGCTTTAGTTGACAATCACTTTGAACGAAACGACAGTGCAACGAAGGGACCTGTCGCTTTTTTGGTGGGCTAACTATTATGTACGATGTACTAGGGTAATAATTGATGTACTGTGTTTGTATCTTGTTCGTTGGATAAGAACAAAGTGATATTCAATGAACAAGATGGAAAAAAAGAGAATCAATCATTAAATTAGTGTATGGTGTTTAATATTTGGAGTGTTTGCATTATATAATGTAATTATCTTGAATGAAAAGACCGAAAGACGAAAGCACTTGAGACGTTTTTAGTGAGGTAAATATTAAGTACTATTTATTAAGTTAATAATTAGTTTAACTCGTTTACATTTTGTTTCTGAATAAAAATAAAAATAAAATAATATTTAATAGACAATCTGAAAAAACAAAAAATCAACTATTAACTTACTACACCATGCTTAATATTGAATATTTATTATTGAATACAAAACATAAATATGTAACCTATTATCCATCCATTCGGCGTAGATAGTTAGTTTATATGAGTGTAATTTCTATCAGATTGATAATTTAAGGAGATTCAAATTCTATTGCAATTACGGGTATGGAAAATAAGCAGGATCATCCCTGAAAGCAGGGTATTAGTGCACGCTAAAGATGACTTTTCCTGGAAATATCTTTGGAATCTGCTTTTACGCTATTCCGATAGTTACCCGACTGTCGGTTGGGTTGTGGATGGGATGCAAGATTGAAATTTGGAAAACTGTGCTATGAAATCTTTTGACTACTTGAAACTAATTTCTTGTCTCTATTTATTGTCGGTGAAGCTCTAAAGCCAGTGACATTGAACCCTCTTTAAGAAAATATCTTTTTCCTTGAAGAAATGTATAAAGTTCAGTATAGTATAATATATGTCAGTTTAATTAAAGTTACGTCAATAATAAATTAGAAAACAATAATGTAATTGTAAAAAAAATGAATAAAGAAAAATGAAAGTGAGAATTACACTCAGTTAATTTAAAAAATAGGAAATTAAGGATTATAATAGGTCATTATTTTTACTCTCTTGGTTATTTTTATTTTTAATTCTTTTTCATTTTTTGGTGGGTCTTTTGCCAAAGAGAAGAAGCATTGTAGAGAGCATTCAAAGCATTGTAACTAAATGTTGCAAATGTAGTGATGGAAGGTCTTTTGGTTTGTGCTTTAGTTAGCGAAGACCAAGGATTTGTCTTTCTCTAGCATGAGTGTGAGTTCATGAGTGTACTGGAATGGTCATCAAGGTTGCATGCGTAGTGTTGGAGCTTCATTTACATGGAGTCTTCTTCAACTTGACTATAGGACGAGGTGGCAATTACAAGTTTAGTTAGAATGAATTAAGTCTTCAATGTTGATTGGAGAGAGAACAAGTTAAGACTCCAGTGTTGATTGGAGAGAGAACGAGTTAAGACTCTTAGTTAACTTGCAATCACAACTCAAACTTATAAATCGAAAAAGGCCTCCTTGCATGTTTGAATTCCATATATAAAGAGAAGGACGAAAGAACAAGATCGATTATTCTTGAGAGATCAATTCTTTGTGTGGAATGCATATCACTTGAGGAGCAAGTGCACATAGATTTAGGAGCTCTTGTGCGCTAGGAAATAGGGCCTCTTGTGCGCAAGAAAATGGGAGTAGGGATCAAGAATTCTCAGGGAAATTTAAGGCTATTTGGTAGGAGAACAATTGTGTTCTTAGTGACAGATTATTGGCTGCAGTTGCGGCATGAATTGTAATAGATCCAATTGCTCAATAAAAATCAATGAAATACCACAACAAAGAAAGCAGGTTTTCCCTTTTGGGTTTCCTATGTAAACAAGCATGCCAATTTGTGTGCATGTTTTTTTTTGTCTCTAGTGTTTTTCCATTGCTTATCAATTGTTAAGGAACTCTGTATCTTGGTGAAAGTACATTTGGTTTCAATCTCCAGTTGCCTTGTTTTCAATAATTCATATAAGCACTTGCAAAGTTTCAAGAGAAAATTAACATGGTATCAGAGTTGAGTTCAACATAAAGACCAGCACCAAATTGATCAATCAATGAAGAGTGCAATTTAGGTTGAAGGCTTGTGCTATAGTTTTGAAGAGCATTTTTTGGATCAACAGTATGTCGTTCCAAGGACTCTGGGTAGTAAATTGTGTGGAGGGAGTCTCTAACTTTTGCTCATGGAAGGAGCAAATATCAGTGGTGTTGCAAGATAATCGGGTGCTAGAATTTGTGGCAAATTAAATAAATCCACCTCAAGATGCCTAATAGTTGATCCAACATAACAAGAATGACACCAATGCCAGGAGGATCATTCTCGAAGGGGTCAAAGACCATATTATCTCTCATCTTCATGGGAAGAATACAACATACAAGATGTGGAAAGTCATCTTGGATTTGTATTAGGGTTCCAATGATGCCAGGAAGCTTGCTCTAAAGGACATGTTAAGAAAAATTTGGATGAGAAAAGGAGAGACCATCATTATGTATCTTTCCAAGTTTACCCAAGTTCAGGATGAGCTAGTTGGAGTGGGAAAGACTGTAGCAGACAATGACCTTGTGAGTCTAACGCTACTAGGACTTCATAAGTCATAGGAGAATTTCCAGGATGTAGCCATTGGCAAGATAACCTTCCCAACTGGGAAAGTTTGTGGTTAGATTGCATCCAAGAAGAAATCCAGAGGGGGACTATAGCTGGTAGATTAGTGAAGATAAAGGACGGAGAGAACTTTGCCCTGGAAGGCAAAGGAAACAAAGGCAAGAGCAAGAAGGGCCAAGGAAATGCCAAGTCCAGTCAGAAGGGAGAAAGAAGAAGAAAAATCTGAGCAAGATCAAGTGCTTCCATTGTCATCAATTCAGGCACTATGCCACTAAGTGTCCTAATCAGAAGAAGGGGTCCAATAAGGATCATGTGGCTACATCAGTTGAGGTAGATGAGTTTTCTTCTCATTTCGAGAAAGACTTCTCATTGATGGCTTGCATGGAAAGATCTGTAGGTAGTAACATATGGTATATTGATTTTGGAGCATCCTTCCACATGACCAGGAACAAGGAGTATTTCAGTCAACTAAAGGAGAAGGACATGCGATTTTATATTAAGCTACGAGAGGATGGAAAGTACTTGACTAGGGGAGTTGGTACACTCATCACTAAGAGGGATTCTGGTAGCTCTCTCCATCTCAGGGATGTCCTCTATGTTCTAGGCTTTAAGAAGAACCTTGCTTATGTTGCTACCCTAGAGAACATGGGTTATGCTGTCATCTTTAGCAGAGGTAAGGCTTACCTCAAACAATTACCTTTTGGATCAATGAAGCAAATCAGTGTGAGGATAAAGAATCTCTATAGGTTGCAAGTTAAGACATGCACAACCTTGAGCAGCAAGGAAAGAAGTGTGCAGATAAGGGATGTGGGACAAATTTGGCACAAATGCATGGGGAATTTGCATTATGGGGCATTGAAGATCCTTCAGCGAATAGCCATGGGACTACCACTATGCATTCGACTAGCATGATGTGTGTAAGGGGTGCACACTTGGAAAGTATGTCAAGTCATATTTTCAAGATTGAGACAATAGAACCAAAGGGATTTTGGAGCTAGTACATTAAGACGTATGTGGACCCTTCTCTTCTCCATCTCTCATGAGACAAAGGTACTATGTCACTTTCAAAGATGATTATTCCTGGAAGACATGGATCTTCTCTATGAAGAAGAAGGAGGAAGTCTTCTCCAAGTTCATGGAGTTCAAGGCGCTGGTAGAAAACCATAATAGGAAGAAGATCAAAGAATTGAGGAGTGGCAATGGTAGGGAATATGTCTCCAATTCATTCAAGGATGTGCGCGCCAAGGAGAACATTAGGAGAGAGATTACAACACCCCATAACCCTCAGCAGAATTGGGTGGCTGAGAGGAAGAACCATAACATAGTTGGAGAGGCCAAGACTATGTTGCATGCCCAAGGACTACCAATGCCTTTTACGGGTAGAGGCTTGCAACATTGTAGTATTTATGCAAAACAGAATTCCACACAGAGTGCTTGAATGAGTTAAATCAGAGGAGGATTGCATAGGCAAGAAGCCTAATGTTTCACACTTTCGTATATTTGGGAAAAAAAATTACTACCATGTGTCTAAAGAGAGCAAGAAGAAGATGGAGCACGCAACTAAAAATTGAATTTTTGTGGGTTACAGTGAGACATATTAGGCATATAGGGTGTATATACCATCACTCAAGAAAACAATTATCATGTGGGACATGAGGTTTTAGGAGGATAGAGCTCTAAGGGATTCCTTGGAGTGAGAGTAGGTTGGAGTACCTGAGGAGGAGTTACTTACTCCTAAGAAGGAGCCTTAGCCAATATCATAGATTGAGTCTTAGCCAGGTGTTAAGTGGGACACACAATATGATGACCAGGAGTCAGTGCAGGATGAGGAGGAGATACCAAGACAACTGGAGGTAGCGACTCAATCAGTGACTCCCAACACAGGAAGCTGGAAGACAACCAAGTGGGCCAAGTTTTTTATTCAAGAGGCTTAGGAGCGAGTTGGGACTCCTAGCTCTATGTTTAGGTAGAGCAAGCAACCACAAAGGTACACCAGATATATGACACTGATGACTGGTTTGTTGGACATAAAGCCTTCTTATTATGAGGAGGTAACCTCTCAACAGGTTTGGCAGGATGCCATGGTGGAGGAATATTCCTCCATCATGAAGAACGATGCCTAGGAGATTGTGCCATGGCCAGAGGGAAAATCAATAGTAGGCTCACACTAGATGTACAAGGTGAGGCATGGAGCAAACGGATGTGTGGAGAAGTACAAGGCCAAGTTTGTGGCTAAGGGCTTCTTGCAGGTTGAGGACATCGACTATGATGAGACATTCACTCCAGTAGCATGTTATTCACCCATTAGGAAGATTTTGGCACTTGCAGTTCAGATGGGGTGGAATATCCACGAGATGGAAGTGAAGACAATATCCTTCAACAGGGTGGTTTATGAGTATATTTATATGGAGCAATCAGAGGGGTTTGATACTTTCAATAAAGACACCCATGTTTGTTTGCTGAAGAGATCTCTTTATGGGCTCAAGCAGGCACTGAGAGCATGGTACACTCGCATTGATAACTACCTTCGAGGATTGGGATTCACTAAGAGTGAGACAAAAGCCAACTTTTACTACATCATGGTTGGAGGGATTTCGCTCATTCTAGTGCTCTATATTGGCAATCTTATATTGACTAGAGCAAATAACTTGATCCAAGATTGCAAGGTAGATCTTGCAAGAGAGTTTGAGATGAAGGATATAGGGCTTATGCACTATTTCCTCTGGCTAGAGGTATGGCATGGTGATGGGTAAATATTCTTGCAACAGGGGAAGTACACTACATAGATCCTTAAGAGGTTTCATATGCAGGATTGCAGGCCCATGACCATGCCTCTAGTCGTAAATTGGAGGAAGGTGGATGTTAGTAGAGTAGAGAAAGTAGATGCTACATTGTATAGACAATTCATTAGGCCGTTGATGTACTTAGTCAACACACGACCTAATATTTTTTTATAGTGAACCAGTTGAGCCCATTCATGATGGATCCTACCAGAGTTCATTGGGTTGCTGCAAAGCATGTTTTGAGATATCTTAGACCCACGTTAGATTATGGATTATGGTATAGACAGGTTGGTTGAGCGATGCTTGAGGGCTTCACAAATGCAGATTGGACATGGAGCTCCACAAATCATAGGTGTACTTTAGGTTTTGATCTTCAACCTTGGTTCAGCAGTTGTTTCCTGGTTCAACAAGAAGCAGAGATCAGTTGCACTCAATTCAGCAGAGGTCGAATACATGGCTTCCGGCTTGGTAGTGTGTGAAGTTATCTAGATGAGGAAGTTTCTTATGGGATTTTTCAGTTAGGAGATGAAGCCCACTGTGGTAGAATGTAATAATCAGAGTCACATTAAGCTCTTTGAGAATCCAGAGTTTCGTGATCGGTCCAAGCATATCGAGATGAAGTATCATCATCTCAGGGACTGTGTACAAAAAGGGATAGTGAAGCTACCATACATTCCAATAGAGGAGAATATAAAATATATCTTGACCATGGCATTGGCAAGAGGAAATTTCATCTATTTCATAGATAATTTTGTAGTTGTACAAAATCCCTTCCTTGCTAAGAGGGAGTGTCGAAAATGTAGTAATGGAAGGTCTTATGGCTTGTGCCTTAGCCAATAAAGACCACAAATTTGTCTTTCTCTACCATGAGTGTCAGTTCATGAGATAGACTTCAGTTATGATGAGTTGATTTCCAGTGCACTAGAATGGTCATCAAAGTTTCATGCTCATCGTTGGAGCTTGAGTTACATGGAGTCTTCTTCAGTTTGACTACAGGATGAGGTTGTAGTTACAATTTCAGTTAAAACGAGTTAAGTCTTCAGTGTTTATTGGAGAGAGAATGAATTAAGACTCTAGCATTGATTGGAGAGAGAATGAGTTAAGAGTCTAGTGTTGATTGGAGAAAGAATGAGTATAACTCTCAGTCAATTCACAATCACAACTCGAACTTCTAAATCAAACTTGGCCTCCTAGCATGTTCAAATTATATCTATAAAGAGGAGGATGAAGGCAAAAGATTGATCATTCTTGAGAGATCAATTCTTTGTGTGGAGAGCTAGGGAGAGCTTGGTCTCGAGAGTGGAGGTTGTAAGGATGAGAGCTTGAGGCAGAAGGGGATGTAGGATAGTCTTGGAGCCCCTGTGCAAGTACAGTCGGGGGGTGGTGGAAAAAATAGACAATGGGGGATCAAGTGCACAAGTGATGGGGGAGGTGACCATACAAGGTGTAGATGCAGATGCTGCCAAAGAGAAATTAAAATGACTAACATTCAATGCAGAGGAAAAGGGAGAAGAAATAGTACTCGTTGTAGGAGAAGCCACCGTAGCAGACCGGGATCTAGTCATAGGAGGGGAGATCAGCGGCATATGGGAAGCACAAGATGGTTGAACAATGTCCCCAACTCCATCCTTTGGACTATCTGGACCTGTGGGCTACTCATCCACAATCGGGTCTTCTGTCTGGCGATGCTTTGTTCCCTTTGATGTAGGAGGAGTAGATGGCGAGAGAAGAGGGCAATATTTGTAAATATGTCCAACCTTATGGCATCTTTGACACCTGAATGGGACACCTTCATTATCCAGATTTTGTCTGCGCGAGAAATGCCTCCAATGTAGGGTTATCTTCTCCTTCAGGCCTTCTCAGGTATCTAGATGTACTAGAATGTGCACCATGGTCATAATCCCCGATGTTTCATAGGACTGGTCATGTTCCAAATAGGTGCCCAACAAATTGCCTGTGTGCTTGAAGACAACCAGAGACCAATATTGCATAAGTAGCCATGGTAAACGATCCCAGATTGGCCCAACTCCTAACTGTTCCCTCTCAGGATCAAATAAAGGATCCCAACTTTTCAGCAATACTGGGGCTAATTCAATATGCCAAAACCTTGAGAGTATCCACTCTGTATATTCTTCCCGGTCAAATATAAGGGCAAACCACCCTTGTTCGAGCACCCGAATTGTGGGCAGTTCTTTGAGTAAAGTGCTCCAAACCTCCATGGTCCAGTGACGTAATCTCTCCACAGTGTAATTCCGCCCCGAACTCAGTGCACTAAGACCTTCTTGACCGTATCAGCTACTTCCTCATCAAGAGGTCTTCCCCAAAGAGAAGTTAATATCCCCGTCAACGACCTTTAGACAACCCCCTTTCTTAACTTTGAAATTGGGAATGAAATTCTATTGTAAATTGGGATCATTGGAATTTTTTAAAATAAAAAATACCTTTTTTTAGAATAGATTTACAAAACTTTATAGAACAATTTGATTAAGTTGATGATAATGGTATGGAATTTAATTAACACTTTATTAAAGTTTAAAGTGATGATGAGAAGGGGAAAAATAATTTTGAACTTGAATTACAACTTTATATATATATAAACCACACATAAACTTGTAATTCAAGTTCAAAATTATTTTTTTCCCTCTCCTCTATCACTTTAAACTTTAATTAAAGTGTTAATTAAATTCCATACCATTATCATCAACTCAATCAAATTGTTCTATATAAAGTTTTGTAAATCAATTCTAAAAGGGAGAGGTATTTTTTATATAAAAAATTCCAATGACCCCAATTTACAATAGACTTTCATCGCCAATTTGAAAACCAGTTGTCCGATGCCATCCTTATCAACTCAATTAAATCATTCTTATTAATTTCGTGCCGTCGTCATCAGTTCAATTGATTGACTGTTCTTTAAAGTTTAATCATTTCGTTATTAGAAAGTAAAGCTCTTTATTTGAAGCCATTAAGTAAACATGTATTTCCAATTTCAAAACCAATTTATCCAAGGCCATATTCATTGATTCAATTATTTATTTTATAATAAGAAAATATTCGAATCAATATTTTAATTATATATAATGTTATTTATTAATCTATATTTATCAAACACCTAAAATTATTAAGTTCGGAATTAGAATTAAAATGAATATAAGTGGGAGTAAATCACTATAATTTTATAATTTAATTTAACTTTATAATTTTATAGTTAAAATGGTAATTATTAATTTTATTTTTATTTTTTATTTTTCATAATTTTAATTATCAATAAATGTTTACCTCCAAATTTTTTTATTTTATTTTATTTTTTACTAAATCAAAATGTTTATATTGACATTACAATATCGCCGCTATATTGGGTTGAAAAGCGTCTCTCTATACAACGATTACATTGTAAACTAAATGAGTGTAATAAAATAATTTATTAGTATAATTGTTACATACTTTATCAACACACGTATTTGAATAATAATCATTGTTATGGATATATAACAAGGTTTTGGATTTGAAGTTCAGCTTAATTATATATTGATAGCATTATAGTTGGAGAATTTCATCCCACTTAGGATGTGGAATTGATGGAAAAAAATGGAAATTCAATTTTAAAATATTGATATATATTATAAATTTTTTGAGATGATTTAGGAAAGGGTAAGAATTCCTTTTTTGTTCAACATTTTTTTTGTGTGAATTATGGAATTTAGTTTCCTAGGTTTACAAATAAATTCCAATGGCCTCAATTTACATGCTCAAATTTTGGATTTATAGAATTGCATCATAATTGGGATTAGTGATCCACTTTTCAACTACATATATGCTAATTTACATAGCTCTCAACTATTATGGTTGACTAAGTGTGTTAGTACTGGAGTATTGATATCTAGGGTAAAACTAGTAATGAGATTAAATAAAACATATCTACTAGTACAAATATCCTCCATATCATGCAAGTTGGAAGAGGTATTTGTATATTAGAAACCCACTCCAAAAAGAAACTCCAAAAAAAGTAAGTTTGTAACTGTGATTATGATCATGAGGCATAATAGTACTAATTATTTAATAATCATAAATTTGGATATCTTAATATATCTTATGAGTTAACTATGATATTATTGAAATAAGACATCATGTATTTGACATGGAAATGTGTAAAAATTAACTTACATATGTTCCAAGAATACTTATCAACACATGTATTTGAATAATAGTCATTGTTATGGATAGATAACAAGGTTTTGGAGTTGAAGTTAAGCTTAATTATATATAGATAATATTATAGTGGGAAAATTTCATCACACTTAGGTAATGGAATTGGTGAAAAAAATGGAAATGCAATTTTGAAATATTGATATATATTATAATTTTTTTGAGATGATTTAGGAAAGGGTAAGAGCTCCCTTTTTTGTTAAACCTTTTTTTTTTTAGAATTATGTAATTTAGTTTCCTAGGTTTACAAATAAAATTCCAATGGCCTCAATTTACATGCTCAAATTTTGGATTTATACAATTGCAACATAACTGGGATTAGTGATCCACTTTCCAATTGTATATATACTAATTTGCATAACTCTCAACTATTATGGTTGACTAAGTGTGTTAGTACTGTAGTATTGATATGTAAGGTAGTGCTAGTAATGAGATCAAATAAAACATATCTACTACTGCAAATATCCTCCATATCATGCAAGTTGGAGGAGGTAGTTGTATATTATAAACCCACTCCAATAGGAAATTCCAAAAAAAGTAAGTTTGTAACTGTGATTATGATCATGAGGCATAATAATACTAATCATTTAATAATCATAAATTTGGTTATCTTAATCTATACTATGAGTTAACTATGATATGATTGAAATAAGACATCATGTATTTAACATGGAAATGTGTAAAAATTAACTTACATATGTTCCAAGAATACTTATTTAGATATAGTGAAGAATCATTCTTGTGTATATGGAAAGGTTTGATTTCTTCTGATGCTCCATATACTATTGAAAAGCATCATGGACCTACAATCCCTTGTGTTAAACAATAATAAACTTAGATGAACAAGTTAATTTTTCTTGGACCGAATCAACCTCCTTGAATGGGTGATTACTTATAAATTATGAAAAAAAAAACATTTTTTTTTCTAAAATTAGCAAGACATGTACAAACAAAGGAGTGTTTTTAAGAGTTCCCATCCAACACCCACCTTACCTTCTCTCCAATCTATGAAACAATGTTGCATCTTTCTCTAATATGATCTTATGCTCAACAACTCTCCTTACGAAGCTTCTAACCACATTCTATTTTCTCTTCCCAAAAATATAGGGCATTGAACACCCATTCCTTGGAATCTTCTTCACACATGCAACACACTTCATTGTGGTCCTCTAGTCTAGTGATCTCATTTATCGATGACACTTCCATGGCTTCTCTCACATCTTCTTCATTGGAAAAGTACCAAGAAATATTGAAACTATCTCTACTCTTGTGACCCATAATTCCCTTCATCAAATCATATTGTCAATTAGTGACTGTATTCTTTAATTTGGATAATTTAGGGGATATTTTGGAAATAAGGTCCTATTGGGTTATTTTGAAATTGGCACCATAGTATTCACCCTTTGCACTCATTTGATGCTCCATGGATGCTAATTTGGGGAAACCCATTGCACATAAGAACATGGCACTACCACTTACCATTTTATGAGCTTGAGAAGTAAGGAATTAACATATGTCACTATCTCATTATTTTGCATATGCTTTCAATATTATTGCATTGTTCATTCCATTGTTATATGAAGATGAACCTTCTTTCTCCACCACACCAAGAACCTATAATTATAGTGAACGAATTCATAATAGATGTTCATTATTATCATATAGCCAACATAGTAGAAAACTAGGTTGTTAATTCACCTAAGAAAGCCAATAAAGTTGCATAATATAAAAACACATGAATGTTCTCAAGAGGAAAAGTATGTTGTAGAATGCTTGAGACACTCACATCGCAAAGGAGTCTAAATTTTGTTTATTAATAGCATTAATGTTCCATTAAAATTATTTGAAGGTAAATTTGTGAAGAACACCTAGACCTCAAAAATGCTAAATATCACTTTGTGCACATGCCTTCAAGTGTTTTCACCATGAAATCTAGTTAGGAAGACTATGTTCATCACTATGGTGTAACCAAAATATTTGATATGTATTAGGTCATGTTTTTCCATAGGGAATGAATCAATTAATTGGGAAAGAGTAGGTTGAATGGCCTTGAAAACAAAACCTGCTATGATAAGAAACAACTAAGAATTTGAAATGGGCATGTATATAAATAATTGAGAAATTGAAATGACCAAGATTAGAAACATTTGGGATAGTCCCGACCACTATATGGAAATAACCTAAAGGAGAAAGGAAAAAATGCTTTCAATTTAGGGTTTTGAATTTAACCACATTCCTCCATATCTTTTTGTGATGAAGAATTTTAGGCTTCATTAAATCTTGGCCATCCATATTAGATTTCTCATTAAAAGAATTTATAATTTGGCATAATCTTTCCAATAAGGGGATGTATATTGACATAAACATTTAAATCCATATTTACGAGATTATATAAATTATCTAAATAAGAAAATTAATAAAAAGATAAATATCTATGAATTTATTAGTATTATTATTATTTTATAAGAATTCAGATTTTCAATATTTTTTTATAATTTATCTTATTAAAAAAAATCTAAATTAAAATAATTTGTTTTTCAATTGGAGAAAGGATCAGTTCTTCACATAAATCATTAAATTTATTTTTCAAAAAAGTAAAGGGTTCCCCATAGAAATCATTAAAAACAAAAATATAGAGTTTTATCTATTAAATTCTGATATGATCCTAATCTTCCACTTTAGCACATGACTTGTAGAACCCCTACCGAACACCCACAACCAAGGGATGTGGATGTGGAGCCATTGAATATAACATCAATATTCTTGGATGTGAAGCCATTGAATATAACATCAATATTCTTACGCTTAGAGAATGTATCTCCATACGCCCAATAGAGAAAGTTTCCCATAGAGGCTTAGAATTATGTAAAATGCATGTAGGGGTGGAATTATCAAAATATAATGGAATATACATATAGCCATTAAGATATTTCATGGAAACCAAGCTCCCATCTTCATAATTAGTCATAAAGATTCACAACATGCAAATACATATGTTGTCATAAAAAAATAACATTAAATTATAGTCATAAGCATATCGAGCATAATACTTATTTTTTCAACAAAAGAAAGTCTAATGAATTGTCTACATAAAAGATAATTTCCACCCAAATGTAGGAATTTAGTGTAGATACCATTTTGAAGCTAGGCTACAAGGTCATCAAAACATAGGAATATACTATAAATTTAAGCTCACTCAACCTAACCAATTTACTCTCATGGCTCAAATAATTTCTTCATTACCAATCACTCTAGACATCTCATCCAATAGTAAAAAAAACATGACATTCTCTTCCACTACCCCACGCAACACAAGGAATACATTTTCTTCTTTACTCTATAATTCCTTGGGCATATTCTTCCCTATAGTATTATTCAATGTAGGTAGAGAGATTCAATATGCTCGAATATTTCTAGGAATAACCTAGAATATATGACATGGCTCCCAAGATACCATGTTAAACAAACACATAATGGGTGAAGGTTCCTAACATTCCCAACTTTCATGCTCTCCTATAACCATCTATCGCACATTGTCAATTTACCTATTGGTTCTTCATTAGTAATGGAGAACAAAACATGGGCAATGTAAAGCATGAATATGACAAAGATAGAATGAATGAATGAAAATGAGAGAGATGATGGATGGTGGTTGAATTTACCTATAATAGGATAGTGAAGTATTCTTATGCTTCACCATAATGATTGTACTTCCCATGTGATGAGCCTTGGTATTGCAACAAGAATGTTGCAACTCCCAAAGGCTTCTCAACTCAAATTATCAAACCGGGGTTCATATGAACTTAGAGGTGACAACGCTATATGAATAGTAGGTTAGGTTCTACTCATGTCACCCTTATTCATGAAATAATATTAGGGTATTCATAATCCAATCCTCCAACTAATTGTAGTGAAAACCTCTTATGAAATCATAAATGAACGTGATTCTGCTACTAAGGTGAAAATGCCAATCATCAAATGGAAATGATAATTGAAGTTGCATAAGGAAAAGAACTAATATATTTTCATAAATAACTCATGCTATTCTACTTTCATAATTGATTCAAAACAAAAACCTATCTTGCATGCATCATTTACCCACTGACACTTGTTGAAATTGAGAAATCACATCTTTAACATGCCTATGAAGAAAAAATTATAAATCTAACTCTGTTTTGTTATATGATGGTTGTAGTGATGGAAGGATGAGATTGGAGTGGTCGTAAGGTCTTCCCTAATCAACAAAGCATAGTATAGGGGCTATTATTCAACTTAACTAGGTCAAAATCCAAGTTCGGAGGAAAACTGGTTGAAGAAATCAAAGCTACATGGTTGCTACAAGAGGTTGTTACAAGAGGTCATGTACTGCTACAGGAGGCCCTGTTTTGCTACAAGAGGGGATACGAGAGTGTTTTGAGGGTGAAAATGGTATATTAAGAAATAAGGAAGGTGGATGTAGGTAGGAGGTAATAAATGAAGGTTGTGGGAGCCCCTTGGCCAAGCCTAGCTCATCCAGGTGGATGTTGGTGACCACCCACCTTTCCCACTTGGATCCCCACAACTATCTCTTTTAGTTTTTCAGTGCCTTAATTGTAGCACAATTTACTATTTTTGGCATTTTTTTAGGTCCTGAACTTCTGAAGCCATTTTGAGGCCCTAAACAACGTTTTTTGGGAAATCTGAGAGCAACATGGATCCATGGCCCGATGTTGCTCTTCCCAAACTTGTATTCCTTGGATAGATCTTTCTAGAAAGTTATGGTGCGTGTCAAATGGAGATCGTATGCCAAAGTTACGACCCCGGGAAGTTTATGTATCAATATACCCAAACGGAGCCCATAGTTTGGTGATTCATCTTCTAGGGTTAGGTTTTTGGATGTTTAGGGTTTTCCATTATTTCTGAATAATAAATAGGCCTTTGAGCTTCATTGTAACACAATTCAGAGGCATGTAGCCGCCACATCCCTTCTCAGAGATAAGCTACCATTGCCCTAGTTGGTTTATTCCCATTTCTATTTGTAAGCATATCCAGGTGGATGTTGGTTTCCACCCACCTGTCCCGCTTGGATCCCCACAACTGTCTCTTTTATTTTTTCAGTTTCCTTAATTGTAGCACAATTTTCTATTTTTAGCAGTTTTCTGGGTCTTGAACTTTCAGAGCCATTTGGAGGCCCTAAACAACGTTTTTCGAGAAATTTGGGAGAAACATGTGTCCCTAGCCTGATGTTGCTCTTCCCAAAGTTGTATTCCTCGGATAGATATTTCTAACGAGCTATGGTGCGCGTCAAACAGAGATCGTATGCCAAAGTTACGACCACGGGAAGTTGATGTACCAATATACCCAAACGGGGCCCACAGTTTGGCGGTTCATCTTCTAGGGTTAGGTTTTTGGATGTTTAGAGTTTTCCATTGTTTCTCAACAATAAATAGGCCTTCGAGCCTCATTGTAATACAATTCAAAGGCATTTAGCTTCCACATCTCTTCTCAGAGATAATCTAACATTGCCGTAGCTAGTTTATTTCCAGTTCTGTTTGTAAGCATATTTTAGTATTTTACAGTAATGAAATGAAGTATTATTTCTGCTGCATCTCTATTTTTATGGTTATTTTTGTATTTTATTGCATTCCTGTATAAATCCGGATTAGTGGTATTAGAGTGGTCTACTCTTTCTCTATTTTTCTTTGCATTTCTCCAACGGGGTCGAGATATAAGGAGTTAAGGCTTGAACTCGTTGAACCTTTGCCAGAGTAGCCTCACAAATCCCGATGGCCTCCCATGGTGGATGAAAATAAAGACGAGGGGGCAGGAGATCCTATCAAAATTTTGGTTGAAGAAGCCCTCAAATGACAAAGGAACGCAATGATGGACAGCTTTGCCTAGATCCTTCAATGGCTACCTAGAGGTGACGCATCAGCTTCCAATAGCTACTCTGGAAATGCCACACCCTTTAAGGTACAAGTTAATTTTGAAATCCCCATATTCGCGAGTCAAAAAGATGCAAATATCGTAGATAAATGGTTAAATATACTACAAGGGTATTTTTCTGTTCATGATTTTTTCAGTCGGGAAAAGATTATTTTCGCTCTTCTCAAAGCAGCCCCCCATGTTAAGGACTGGTGGGAAACCTACTGTGAGAAGAATGTTGAAAGTACGAACTCGTTGTTTTCAGCGATTCCCACTTAGTCATTCCGGGATGCCATCAAGGAGCAGTATTACCCTGTCAAAAGCTATGAGTACAAATACATAAAGTGGACCATGTTGGGGAAGGGAAGGGACCAAGATGTGCAGGACTTCACAAAATTTTTTCATACCCTTTGCACATAGTTGCGTATCAAGGATTCTGAGCTGCATTTGGTACTTAAATAGCGTAGCTGCTTACATAGATACATCTAGGATGAGATGGAGTTCCTGAACATCTTCTCACTTGGCACGACATATTGATACATTGTCAAAATAGAGAAGAAGTTTAAACAAAAGAAGCGAGACTTTGGATCTGCTAATCCGAAGAACAAAGAACAAAGCCAAGGCGGGGTGACCCAAGACAACCCGTCGAAGCCGCAAGAAAATAACAACAACACAAAGCCAAAGAAGGACAGAGGAAAGTGGTGTGAGTTCCATAAGAGCCCCACTCACAACACAAGTGAGTGTCGGGCCAAGTCGCTAGTGGTCGAGTTGAAGGCTTAAGAATCATATGCATGTTCTAACCGTGAGTCAGAACTGATGAGCCCCAAAAATGGATGATTATATGGGCTCATTCAACCTCCTAATTCGACTTAATCCACCATTCTCATTAGTTTATTGCATGTTTTTTATTATATTTATGCTAATAGAGTGAATTGGGTTAGTCATTATGCCAACAAGTCTAATGGGTGCTTTTTTCATATTTTTAGTCAATTTTGAGACAAAATCAAAGGTTTTAATGAGCACTTGGCAGCCAAATTCGTGGAAGAACAAGGGAGAGGATTTGTAGGAAGGTGTCCCCTTCATTTATGGGCCCTTACCTCGAATTACCCACCATCAGCTCGGAGTTCAAGGGCCACCAAATCAATTATCACAAGGGCAGCCGAGCAAGTGCTAGTAAAAGTGCTGTTAACTACAAGTTTTGGCAGCCGAGTTCCTAAAGTCTAGGAGGGCTGTTGGGGTCCTCAATTTGTATAAATAAGAGGGCTTAGGGCCTCATTTCAGTTAGTTACTTTGTAGGCAGAAGTTAGCTAGTTTGTAGTTCGATTTTAGTCATTTTTTAGGCAGTAGGTTAGCTGTGCATTTCAACACATTTTCAAGTTTTCCTTGTGGACAGTTTTTGGAATGTAACTATTCTTTTGATCAATAAAGATGAATCCAGCTTTGCACCAACTCTAAATCTCTCTTAGGAGGCTGTAGCTCTTGGGGTTGGGCCCATCTCAAGTGCCCAGTACCTCCTTTGTTTACCTTTATGTGTTTTTGCTGCATTCTCAAAATAAAATCTGCTATTTAGATTTAAATCTTGTTTTGTTGTTTAGGTTACTTTTGATGATTAAAAAGGATTTTGATGTTCAGATTGAGTTGATAGGTTGTTAATAGGGAAAAGCTTCAAAAAAGGGCCATCAAACACCTCTGATTTCACCTCTCCCTCAGTGGGATCAGGAGCTGGGATCAAGGTGACCTTGTTGCCCACAAAAACACTGACTTTGCTTTGCCATGCAATCACTAGTGTTTGATTTTCATTTGTAGAAGTTGGTTACATGTTTAGATTTTTGCTTGCTTAGTTGCATAAGTTAGTATACATGGTTTCATTGCAGTTCAAACTCCTGTTCATTCTCTTTACTGTTAGCTAGATCAGATTAGGTCAACGTAACTAGGTCTTTGATTTTACAAGTCTTTGTTGGTTCAGTTGGAAAAACAACTTGCAGAGCACCTGTACCACTTCTCTACCTGCCCATACTCCATCAAACCCATCTGCTCCATCCCTCAACTCAGCTTCTTGCCTTACATTTTCCATTTGCTCACATAACCCTAGTTTTTGTGCATCATTGCTTCAGTCCTCCTTGAACAAATCCAGCCATCTACATCTTTCCTCAACTCCATCCACCAAGTCCTGGACCACCTCCAACCCTTATCCTACCTCCATACCCACTCCTTCATCTTTCTTCCTCCATCCATCCTCCAAAATCCCATTTCTGAACATCTTGTAGAAAAATTACAGACATCTTGTAGAAATTCCAGAACATCCGGTAGAACCCCTGCAGAGTTCCTATAGAATCTCATGAATGAGGTTTCTTGATAGCCAAACTCTGTGAAAATCTCTGGAAGGGTGTTAGGGACCCCTTAGGCCCTCTCTAAACCTTCCCGACCTCCTCCAAGCATTTCCTCTTGCCAATCCACCTCTGCACAGTCAAAACCAGTTAAAAGCACATGCATGATAATTCTAACAACTTATTCAAAAATATAAAAAGATATTTTTTTTCAGATGTTAATGTAGAAGTAGCTTAGACACATGCATTTTACCTTCCTAGAAGTCAATGGCATCTCTTTCAGTAGCTTGCATCCTCTTTCTTGCATCAGTAGGGCTAGCTGGTAAAACTAGGGTTTGCTAGGGTTTACATTTCCTTTCAGCTTTCCAGTTTCTTTCTGCAAGTAGATTAGCCTTCTTTGAGTTAGCTTTCATCCACCAGTTCAAAAGATTCTTCTCAGAGCTCATAGAAGTTGGCTTAAGCTCCTAGCGGACTTGTGCCAGCTGACCAAGTGATAGCTGTGGCAAGAGCTAGTACTTGTGCATACAACACCATCGCTTCCAAGTTTGTTACGAACTACCGGGTTCATAAATTAAAGAAGGGAGTTCCAGGAGTTGCAACATTATTGCTGCAATACTGGGGCTCACCATTCTTTTTGGCGCTGTTGCCGGGGAAGCGTCAGAGTATTGGTGATTGCTACTTTTCTTCTATTTTCCACTACAACCTTCTGCTAAGTAGTTTATTTCATTTCCATTATGCAATTTTGTTTATGCAAAAGTAGTTTAGCATTTCCCACTTTCATAGATTAGCATTTCAATTCTGCAAGCGTAGACTAGCATTTTATTCCTGCAATTTCATTTGAGCAAAATAGATTAGTCCTTTCCCGCTTTCATTTCAATTCCGCATTTTCATTTCAGCAAGATAGTTAGTTGCAGTTCAATCTATTTTAGTTTTGCAGGTACAAGCAGAAAAAAGCAAATAAACAACCAAAAAGATTTCCTTCTATGCCTTGTAGGAGTAGAGATAATTCAAAAAAATGATTGCACAACACCCCCACTGCTTCACACAGCCAACCTTCTCTCTTCTTCGATGGCTGTGATTAAAGAACCCTTAGGCGGACCGCAAGACATATTTGAAGAACCTCAAGGGAAGAAGAAGAAGAAAACATTCCTCTGGAGAAAATGGCTACGAATAGAAGTGTTGGGAGCAGTACCTTATCCAACAATGAGTTTGCAAATCAGATGGAAGATTTCAAGAGTGATATGAGGCAGTTTCTTGCCATGCAACTGGATACCTTGCAGATCCAAAGGAAGCAAGAGGAAGCCAAGAGGGTTTTGGCCATCTTTTGTCCCAGGTTCACTAGAAAGCATCCTAGGAACGAATGTCCAATGCACTCCCTAGAAGTGTGTTTCATCTGTGAAGAATACCATCCTATGAATCAGTGCCCTTCCTTGCCTGGACTTAAAGCTGCATATCAGAGAGCCAAAGGAGCCACTGAATCACTCTATTATATGAACCAAAAGAGGCCACATGGACCCATACCTTACCAGCAGGGAATGCAAGAGACATCCTAGACCTATTACAACCCCTATCAAGCCACTTCCATGCCTTCTTGGGATCCCCCTACTCATCCTTCCTGGTGCATACCCCATCCTTGGTCGTATCCTCCTCAATACCATGCTTCTCCAGTTGCTCATTCGTTTCACTCTTATGCTCAGCCATAGCCTCAGTGGAATGCACCTCATCAGGGGTGGAGGCCCCAGTACAACTCTCATCCCCCTCCTTTTCCTCCACCACCTGCTCAACCGCAACCATCGCCTCCTCCTCCACTAAGGCAACTCGAAATGCTTTCTCAACCACAACCCCATCCACATCCATCTCAACTATACACCCCCACTCAACTAACCATACCACCATTTCCAAACCCGCACATTCGAATAGCTCAACCCAATTGCAAAGCTGAGGCACAACATGTCCAAATGACTCCTCTTGAGCTCAATGATCTTCACCATAGCTCAGGAAGAGTTTTGCAAAAAACAGAGATTATATTGACAACATTGAAGGACCAAAGGCAAAAGAAGATTCCAAAGAGGAGATCAAAGCACCATGGGCTACACTTGATGAAGAGAAAACATCAGAAGCAGAAATCAAGAAAGCTCTCTCATGGTTACCATCAAACCCTCCATGTAGTCAAGAGAAAAATCAGCACAAAGAGGAAGATGTGAAGGTCATGATAGAAGAAGATATGGAGAATGATCCAGATCAGCAAAAGGACCAAGGATATCAAAGCTATATTGAGACATGGTTCGAGACGGTCACTAAGTTGCAGCAGTACTCTCTTCTTCAGCTATGTTTGATCCCTTCAAAGTCAAATCATTTGGTCTCTGAAATCCGGATAGTTGTCAAAGCATGCATTTCAAGCCTCCACATCATCTTGTCTCTAATCTCGATGTGCACATGGCTCCATTGGAAGTATTCTTATACTTGAAAATAATTTTGTTTCTCAAGTAGGGTAGGGTAGAAAAAAAAAAGAAAAAAAAGAGAAAAAAATGAAAAAAATAAAAAAATAAAAATCTAAGGTGAAAACCTCCTCGGAGGCACCTTAGATTGGATCATTGACTGAAAACCTCCATGAGGTGGTCAATGGGTTGGAAATAAGAGAAAATAAAAAGAGAATAAGATCCCTGGGTGAAAACCTCCCTTGGAGGCGCCCAGGGCAGGCAATTAGGGTGAAAACCTCCATGAGGTGCCCTAGTTGTTTTTCAAAAAAAGAGAAAAAGAAAAAGAAAAATAAACCTAATTTCCATTGGATAATTGCAGGTTGCAAGAAGGAAATTGCAGGTCAGGAGGATCACTCAAAACAAAGACAGAGGAAGTTCTATGCCTTCTACAGGAAGTTCTGTGTTTTCTATAGGAAGTTCTGTGTCTTCTATAGGAAGCCTACAAACAAGCAAAAATTGATCTCTGAAGAGGACCTGAAGGCCGGGAATCTGTCCATGAGGCCTGCAAGCATCCATGTTTCCATCCCTCACCCTTCTCCATCATTTTTTCCATCTCATTGTGCTTCTTTCCTCAAGATTGTGTGTTCTACAGGAAGTTCCTGTAGAAATTACAAGATTTCTACAGGAAGCTAGAAATGGATTTCCAAAAAGGTAGTTTGGAAACATGATAGCTTCCTCAAGGGTCCAGAAGTCCTCCTACAATCTTCAAACTCCTCCTCCATCATCTCCATGCCTGCACCATAGCCCAAGCTCAGTTTTTCTTTCTATGCAAAAACCTGCAGAATGCTTTGAAGAAAAAAATACATAGAACAGAAATTTTTTTTTTCCCTAGCTTGAAAATCGTGCATCCAATTGCAAAAATATTACAGGGGGAGTTGTCTAGGGACGATGGCAACATGCCCGAGCAATTTCAGCCAATTCTGGCGCACGATTTCCAAGAAATCAGCCTCCATCACCTTTAGCCATTTTTGCATTTTCTCCATATCCGTGCATCCATTTCAAAACCTATTTCATGGGGAGATGCATATGGGTGATAGTCACCTACCCAAGAAGTTTCAGCCGATTCCGATGCACGGTTTCTGAGAAATTGATCTCTGTAATGTTCAGCCATTTTCCATTTTTCTCGAAATCTGTGCATCCATTGATCGCAATTTTGCTATGGGAGGTGCATAATGATGATAGGAACATGTTCAGCAAGTTTCATATCGATCCGATCTATCGTTCGGGAGTAATGGCGAAAACAAGTTTCGGTCCTGTGAAAATTCGACATCAGCAGCTTGAGGGTGCAGATCTGAACGTGAAGCCAGCTCCTGCAGCATGGATCCGGCCAGAGGATACCTACACAAGAAAAAATAGCCATGAATCATCCACCAAGCCATCATGCAACCATAGAAACCAATGCATGCAGCAAATGAAAGGCCACAGCACCTCACAACAACCATTGGACTTCCAGGTACGTGACTAAAACTCATTCCTCTGATTGCATGAATGTAATTTGGAAACTGCATGAGCAATGAGATGGTTCGGATTAAAAAAATTGGTGGCCATCTAACTGGCCACCCTCATCCAGTTCAACAGCTCTCAGTGGGTGAATGAGACACGTGCGCTCAGCCATCTCAGGAGGAAATCGGGAAACAGGTAATGGTGACTGTTTGACCTTCAACGTAATTGATGGAGTGATCACAGGTAGGAAACATGATGTTTTGTGATAGCACCGATGTCTGCATGAGCCAACGCACACGTTGGCCACTTCACTCCCTCACCGTAAATCACACAGCAATTAAAGGATGCTCGGCTGATTCTCACCACCCGTTGATTAATTTTCACTTGCAGTGTTCTTAGCCGAAGTACGTGTCCTCTGCTCCCACAATATGTTTACCCATCGTCCTCCACGAGCTTTTGAGCTTAGTTCGAGATTTTGCTACATATCGGGCTCGCTCAGAGGTGCAGGGGCGTTCTACAGGAAGTATGGCATATCCTTCCGAAGCAGAGAAGCCCGGACTTTTCTTCATCGAGTTTGGAGTTCTGAGAGAGGTAGGCTTGAAAAAACACTCTTCCATGCATGATACATTCAAGAGGCAGTGAATTAAACTGTTTTGAATAAGAAAGTATGAAACAAGTCTGCCTGTGAGTCAAAAAATAGCAGCTGCCTGTGTGTGGCATGGAATTTCTCAGTTGATTTTGTGTCAAAATTCTCCTCCACAGTTCTTGTTAACAAATTCCTTCTGTAGAAATGATAAACCACTGTAAGGGCTAACCTGTGCATAAAGAATGTGACTTTTATGTGGTTAGGGATGAAAATTAAGCTCTGCACTCTGTCTGTGAGAGCCTAATTCCCTTTTGACAATCAAGTTTTGTGCAGCAACAACATTATAACCAGGGAATTGTTGTTCATTGATATCAAACAGTCGAAGAATTCTTCCTTGAGTCTAGGGGGAAACTATAAATAACATTCCCCTTCTGATTAGAGCACAAGCCAAAACAGAGCATTTTCATCATGCCAGGAGGGTTTATCTGAAAGGAACCCTCAGATTCCAGTAAATTGCGAGAAACCCAGGACAGACCACCACAGAGAGAACAAGAAAAGAAACGAGGAAAAGCCCAAGTTGCAAAGCCTAAAATTGTGGGAGGAATAATGGAACAAACACCCAGGGAGAAGAGATTGCAGAGTAGGGTAGAGAGGATTGAAAAAGTCCAAACAAGTAAGGACACACCCAAGGAAACCATAGCAAAATTAAAAGAGAAGGCACCCCCAACCAAGCAGGCCAAAACAGTGAAAACCGTTTCTACAGGAAGCCAGAAAACCGTTTCTACAGGAAGACAGAAAATAGTCAGCACAGGACTTTCTACAGGAAGTCTTGAAATAGAGCAACAGAAGGAAAAATCGCCTGAGATTTTAGCCAGGGAGGCAGCAGCTGTGTTGGCCACCCTAAGCACATCTCCCAAGTAGAAGGGGAAGCGAAAGAGGGAGCCTTCCCTGTAGATTAAGGCAAGAAGGAGCGTGTGGATAAAGACTGGCAGATCCCATCCACCGTCAAAAGAGCCAATTACAATGGTAGACACCCCAGCTACACAAAAGGAGAGGTCTCCCTCCAAGTCATCCATCACCTATGAACGAAGAAGCCCGAAGACATCCACCTGGAGAGAAAGAATGAAAATTTTGGACATAAAGGCCTCTCTATAGGATGCTGAGACAGTTCTACAGGAAGCTGAGAATTCTCTAGGAAAAGGAGCATAGGCAGTGGGAAGAAGCAGAGAGAAAAGCATGGTTTCATGACCGAGAAGAGGAAATCACATCAGAATCTTGGCATGACAGGGAGGCCACTAGGGCCATCAAAGATGAGGAGATAGATTGGCTGCTCAGAGGATGAGCAACACTTTCAGTAGGGGGTGATGATGAGCCCCAAAAATGGATAATTATATGGGCTCATTCAACCTCCTAATTCGACTTAATCCACCATTCTCATTAGTTTATTGCATGTTTTTGATTATATTTATGCTAATAGAGTGAATTGGGTTAGTCATTATGCCAACAATTCTAATGGGTGCTTTGTGCAAATTTTTAGTCAATTTTGAGACAAAATCAAAGGTTTTAATGAGCACTTGGCAGCCAAATTCATGGAAGAACAAGGGAGAGGATTTGTAGGGAGGTGTCCCCTTCATTTATGGGCCCTCACCTCGAATTCTCCACCATCAGCTCGGAGTTCAAGGGCCACCAAATCAATTATCACAAGGGCAGCCGAGCAAGTGCTAGCAAAAGTGCTATTAACTACAAGTTTTGGCAGCTGAGTTCCTAAAGTTTAGGAGGGCTGTTGGGGTCCTCAATTTGTATAAATAAGAGGGCTTAAGGCCTCATTTCAGTTAGTCACTTTGTAGGCAGAATTTAGCTAGTTTGTAGTTCTATTTTAGTCATTTTTTAGGCAGTAGGTTAGCTCTGCATTTCAGCACATTTCCAAGTTTTCCTTGTGGACAGTTTTTGGAATGTAACTATTCTTTTGATCAATAAAGATGAATCCGGCTTTGCACCAATGCTAAATCTCTCTTAGGAGGTTGTAGCTCTTGGGGTTGGGCCCATCTCAAGTGCCCAGTACCTCCTTTGTTTACCTTTATGTGTTTTTGTTGCATTCTCAAAATAAAATCTGCTATTTAGATTTAAATCTTGTTTTGTTGTTTAGGTTACTTTTGATGATTAAAAAGGATTTTGATGTTCAGATTGAGTTGATAGGTTGTTAACAGGGAAAATCTTCAAAAGAATGCCATCAAACACCTCTGATTTCACCTCTCCCTCAGTGGGATCGGGAGCTGGGATCAAGGTGACCTTGCTGCCCACAAAAACACTGACTTTGCTTTGCCATGCAATCACTAGTGTTTGATTTTCATTTGTAGAAGTTGGTTATATGTTTAGATTTTTGCTTGCTTAGTTGCATAAGTTAGTATACATCGTTTCATTGCAGTTCAAACTCCTGTTCATTCTCTTTACTGTCAGCTAGATCAGATTAGGTCAACGTAACTAGGTCTTTGATTTTACAAGTCTTCATTGGTTCAGTTGGAAAAACAACTTGCAGAGCACCTGTACCACTTCTCTACCTGCCCATACTCCATCAAACCCATCTGCTCCATCCCTCAACTCAGCTTCTTGCCTTACATTTTCCATTTTCTCACATAACCCTAGTTTTTGTGCATCATTGCTTCAGTCCTCCTTGAACAAATCCAGCCATCTACATCTTTCCTCAACTCCATCCACCAAGTCCTGGACCACCTCCAACCCTTATCCTACCTCCATACCCACTCCTTCATCTTTCTTCCTCCATCCATCCTCCAAAATCCCATTTCTGAACAACCTGTAGAAAAATCACAGACATCCTGTAGAAATTCCAGAACATCTGGTAGAACCCTTGCAGACTTCCTATAGAAGCTCACGAAAGAGGTTTCTTGATAGCCAAACTCTGTGAAACTCTCTGGAAGGGTGTTAGGGACCCCTTAGGCCCTCTTTGAACCTTCCCAACCTCCTCCAAGCATTTCCTATCGCCAATCCACCTCTGCACAGTCAAAACCAGTTAAAAGCACATGCATGATAATTCTAACAACTTATTCAAAAATACAAAAAGATTTGTTTATTTATTTTATTTATTTATTTTTTTCAGATGTTAATGTAGAAGTAGCTTAGACACATGCATTTTACCTTTCTAGAAGTCAATGGCATCTCTTTCAGTAGCTTGCATCCTCTTTCTTGCATCAGTAGGGCTAGCTGGTAAAACTAGGGTTTGCTAGGGTTTACATTTCCTTTCAGCTTTCCAGTTTTTTTCTGCAAGTAGATTAGCCTTCTTTGAGTTAGCTTTTGTCCATCAGTTAAAAAGCTTCTTCTCAGAGCTCATAGAAGTTGGCTTAAGCTCCTAGCGGACTTGTGCCAGCTGACCAAGTGACAGCTACGGCAAGAGCTAGTACTTGTGCATACAGCACCGTCGCTTCCAAGTTTGTTATGAACTACCAGGTTGATAAAATTAAAGAAGGGAGTTCCAGGAGTTGCGGCATTATTGCTGCAATACTGGGGCTCACCAAGAACCCAACAAGGGGAATGGAAAAGGGAAGTAGATCATTGACGTGTAGCGCAACGCTACTGTTGCCACTGCTAAGATCCAGAAGAATGAGCCTGAACACCTGGAGGAGGGGGAGTGTCTTTTCCACTCACATATGTGGGTGAAAGGTTCACCGCTGCAATTCATTGTCGATAGTGGTAGCCAAAAGAACCTCATTTCATCAGAGGTCGTGAAGCAGTTGGGCCTACTGACTACACCACACTCGCAGCCGTACAGTATCAGGTGGCTTCATGAAGGACGAGATCTTTGAGTCCGCTAATAGTCCTGCCTTCCCTACAACATCAAGCCCTTCACAGATGAGGTATTGTGTGATGTTGCACCACTTAATGTTTGTGATGTATTATTAGGCCAGCCATACTTGTGGAGGTGACACGTTGTGTATGAGTCGAGGCCTCGAGCTGTTATTATTTCTTTGGGTAATTCATTATATAAGATACCGGAGGTAGCCCCACCTATCGCCACTTCTTTTATCTCTGCTAAGAAAGGCAGTAAGATCTTCTCCCATACTAGGAAATTTATTATCTATCTGGTTCACTCCCAAAGTAAGGGGAAGATCGTCATCACATCCATGACCCCCGCGAAGGCTTCCTCCACGCAGCAGTAGCAGCAGATGGATACGGTCATGAAAGTAGATAGGAACATCTTCTCCTCACCCACAGGGATACCGTTGCACTATCAGGTCAAGAATTCATTCGATCTAACTCCTAGAACACCTCTACCCAACGGGCCGATATATCACTACTCCATTCTGAAAAATTACAAGTACAAGAAGAGAAATGGTCCTTACACTAGTACCAAGGCTGTGGGAAACAATGCTTTGGAGCAAAACATTCCCCCATTCCTTCGCTTGCACCGAGTGTTCAATGTGGACCACCCTCGACCATGCTTCCCACCATTACTGGACACATCAGAGGTTGCAAAACAGCTCACCAGGGACCCAACTCAATAGAAGCTTCCTCATCTCAGGGAGGAACTCAACGCAATGGGGACCATTGCTTCCTAAGGGGGGAGGAAAGATCCAGGTGGATATTGGTGGCCACCCACCTATTCCACTTGGATCCCCACAATTGTCTCTTTTAATTTTTCAGTTTCCTTAATTGTAGCACAATTTACTAATTTTAGTAGTTTTTCGGGTCTTTAACTTCCGAAGCCTTTTTGAGGCCCTAAACAACATTTTTTGGGAAATCTGGGAGCAACATGGGTCCATGGACCAGTGTTTCTCTTCCCAAAGTTGCAGTCCTCATATATATCTTTCTAACGAGCTATGGTGCGTGTCAAACGAAGATCGTATGCCAAAGTTACAACCCGTGGAAGCTGATGTATCAATTTACCTAAACAGGCGATTCATCTTCTAGGGTTAGGTTTTTGGATTTTTAGGGTTTTCCATTGTTTCTCAACAATAAATTGGCCTTCGAGCCTCATTGTAACATAGTTCAGAGGCATGTAGCCACCACATCTCTTCTTAGAGATAAGCCACCATCGCCCTAGCTGGTTTATTCCCATTTCTATTTGTAAGCATATCCAGGTGGATGTTGGTGGCCACCCACCTATCCCACTTGGACCCCCACAACTGTCTCTTTTAGTTTTTCAGTTTCCTTAATTGTAGCATGATTTACTATTTTTAGTAGTTTTTTGGGTCCTAAACTTCCAGAGCCGTTTTGAGGCCCTAAACAATGTTTTTTGGGAAATCTGGGAGCAACATGGGTATTTTGATTGATGTTGCTCTTCCCAGAGTTGTAGTCCTCGGATAGATCTTTCTAACGAGCTATGGTTCACGTCAAACAAAGATCGTATGCCAAAGTTACGACCCTGGGAAGTTGATGTACTAATTTACCCAAACGGGGCCCACAGTTTTGCAGTTCATCTTCTAGGGTTAGGTTTTTGGATGTTTAGGGTTTTCCATTTTTTCTCAACAATAAATAGACCTTCAAGCCTCATTGTAATAAAATTTAGAGGCATGTAGCTGCCACATCTCTTCTTAGATATAAGCTACCATCGCCCTAGCTCGTTTATTCCCATTTCTATTTGTAAGCATATTTCAGTGTTTTACAGTAATGAAATGAAGTATTATTTCCGCTGCATCTCTGTGTTTATGGTTATTTCTGTACTTTATTGCGTTCCTGTATAAATCCGGATTAGTGGTATCAGAGCAGTCTGCTCTTTATCTATTTTTCTTTATATGTCCCCAACAAGGTCGGGATATAAGGAGTTAGGGCTTGAACTAATCGAACCTTTGCAAGACCAGCCTCGCAAATCCCGATGGCCTCCCATGGCAGATGAAAAGAGAGACGGGAGGCAAGAGATCCTATGAAAATCTTGCTTGAAGAAGTTATCGAGCGATAAAGGAACGCAATGATGGATAACTTTGCCCAGATCCTTTAACGGCTACCCAGAGGCGACGCATCGACTTCCAACAACTACTCTGGAAACGCCATAGCCTTTAAGGTATAAGTTAATTTTTAAATCCCCGTCTTCGAGGGTCAAATAGATGTAGATGTCATTGATAAATGGTTAAATCTTCTAGAAGGGTATTTTTCTGTTCATGATTTTTCCAGTCGGGAAAAGATTATTTTCTCTCTTCTCAAAGCAGCCCCCCACGTCAAGGACTGGTGGGAAACTTGCTACGAGCATAAGGATGAAAGTACGAACTCACTGTTTTCATCCGCTCCTACTTGGAATTCATTCCGATACGCCATTAAGGAGAAATATTACCCTGTCAAAAGCTATGAGGACAAATACATAAAGTGGACCATGCTGCGGCAGGGAAGAGACCAAGATGTGCTAGAGTTCATGTTGAGCCCCAAACTTGCATCTTCCCTATACACCTTTCTAGCATTTTTCCATTTACCTGGACCTCCTAAGCTGTCAAATCATTGCATATTAGTTTAAAAAGAGCATATAAAGTGGTTTCCTAACTATGTTTTGTGTCTGCTGTTTGAATTAGATTTTTGCTCATTCAGATGCGAAATCTTGTCACTTTCCGCAGCCAGTTCAACTTTCCGCAACCTTTTTGTTAAAGTCTATGTTACAGGTGTCTTCAGGCAAATCCAGCCACATGGGCAAATTGCAAATGACGTGGACATGGACCAAGTCCTATTGGCTCAATTGAATTCACCAAAGAAGGCCATGGTCAAAGGTAGTCAAGCGGTGCTCAACGTAAGAGTCCTATGGTGACAGAACTCAGTTTTTTACCACGTGAAGACTTACGTGGCCGTTCCTAGATTTCTGGGGACATATCAACACCTGTGGACTGCTCCATGAACTGAATCCAACAGCCACCCTCCATAGATTTAATCACCACGACAGCCATGACGCTAGATCCCTGGACGTGGTCGTTCTCGTGTCTTTTATTAGCACAGATTTTAGGAAAGTAGTTATGTCATCCTCTGTTATAAATAAAGTGTTCTCATACGCATAGTAGCTAGCTTTTGAAATGTAATTTTGACTGTTAATGAGCCCACTGTGCCGTGACTTTATTTCTGTGTTATGACTACATTTTAATACATGAGAAGGCTCTGTTTATAAGATCAATTCATGGTTGATTGCTGATTGCCCGAGGTTGTGCAGAGGGCCCCTGTACACACCGAGGTTTTGTTAATTACTGTATAGTTTCATGCTTTATTTCTTTATGTTCCTTATGCCATAATCATTCACTTGTATATATTGCACTTCTTATGGTATTAACGTTGATTGTTGTCCATAATTTTTATGCTTTACAATGTTGTTAACTGATCAGTGTCTTTGTTTCAGATTATATTACGCAGACATAGTTTTATAATGACTAATGACATGGAATTATTCTTGTCCTTTTGCTGATTTATTTTTCTTAGTTCTTAGTTCCAGCACTATTTTATTTATTTCAGTTTTGCTCATTTACTTTTCTGCAAGATAGATATTAAATTACTCATGTCATTTTCAGTTACCTCCAAAAGCCATAGCGAGACTAATGGTGAGGGATTGAAGTATGAGTGTGTGGTTTGATATTAGTTTCTTTTTCTGCAAGTTAGTTATTGAATTGCTCATGTCATTTTCAGTTACCTCCGAAAGCCATAGTGAGATTAATGGTGAGGGATTGAAGTATGAGTGTGTAGTTTAATATTAGTTTTATTTTCTGCAAATTAGATATCAGGTTGCTCAAGTTGTTTATGATTACCTCCGAAAGCCAGAGCGAGACGAATGGTGAGGGGTCAGAATATGAGTTGATGTAATTTGATCTTCGCTTTACTTTGCTTGCAATTTTGGATTTCTTTGAGTTCATTTTCTTTCATATTTAGACAACAGCAAGGATACTGGGTTTCATGGTCAATAGCTCACTGTTTGTTTAATTAGAATAGTGGCACATTTTCATTCTCTTTTAGGAATTAATTTCATCATTGCATGTTTTAAAACCCTTTTGAAAATTTTGAAGTTTGGAAATCATTTTAAAGGACACCATTGCCTTGAACACTTATATCCATACTTGTCTTGTAGGATTGCCCTCTTACATTAGGGAATCAACGAAGATAAACCCAAAAACAAACTAAAAATCAAAAACGAAAAAAAGAAGTAAGAAATCGGTTATATTGCATATATAGTGCGCCTCACTTCAACAGTTTACGACTCCCGGATTGACAATTAATATAGCAATTTAGGACACTCTAAATTGACCAAACATTTTGGCGTTGTTGCCGGGGAAGTGAAACTAGATAGCCAATTTCTTAAAAAAAAAACAGAAAAATTTCAAGGAAGGTAAAAATTGATAACTTCTCAAAGTATGCTCTCCTCTTGCACCTAGTGTGATCTGGAGGATCAGAAAAGAGAGTTATTGGTTCAATAATTTCTTGAGTATGCTCTCTTCTTTCACCTAGAGTGATCTGGAAGATCAGAAAGAGAATTATTAGCCCGACTTGAAGAAAAATAAAAAATGACATGCATAGAGCAAGAGATTCTAGGGGAAGGTTTATATCTAGGGCCAAGAGTTCGATTTTTACAACTCCATCTACTTCAAGGCATAGACAAGATACACCTCCATCATATCCAACTCACACTCCTATCCTTAGGATTCCTAGAATTCAAGGGGCAGTAGCTAAATTAGGAGACTCTCCCACACTATCCACTGAATCTAAGTTAGGAAAAGAACCTTTCTTTACTTCTACAGGAGAACAAATTGTAATCAAGGAAGTAGAATCACCTGAAGAAGAGGAGGGAGAAATTCCTCCTCATTCGCCATTAGTAGAAGAATCAGAGGACTCTGAAATCTCTGAGGAAACTATCATGATAGAGGAAGTAGTAAACGCGTTTGGAGGAGGAGGTAGAGGTAGAGGAGGAGGAAACAATGGAGGAGGTAGAGGTAACAATGGGGGAAATAGGGATGGAGATAACTCATTTGGATTTCCTATAGTTGATGAGGAATCTCGTGCAACAATGAAAAACATCTCACCATCTGTCCTCCCAAACTTTTATGGGTTGCGAAGTGAGGATCCTGAAACATTTCTATTTGAGTTTGAAGTCGTGTGCCGAACTTATGATTAATGGAAGACTCTCAAAAACTCAAATTGTTTCCTTCAACATTGAAGGGAGCTGCTTTAAAATGGTTCATGGGATTAGTCACTCAATCTATTAGGACTTGGAATGATATGAAACAAACATTTTTGGATAGATACCTAGACTATTGCATGCCCACCAACCATAAGAATGAGGTATTCAAAATGGTGCAAAAAGAAGATGAAAACTTGGAGGATTTACTTGAAAGATTTCAATACAACCTGAAAAGAGCAAAAATGAGTAACTTAGATGAGGAGACCTTGAAAGCCCTTCTATTAAAAGCCATTAGAGATGAATGGATAGATATTTTAAACATGATGGGAAATGGAGATATTTCTCAACTTCCACTTCATGATATAGCAGAACTATGTGTCCATCTCTCAAGGGGAAAATCTAAAACCGAAAAATGGCCTAGAGATCATTCTCTCATTAGAGCAAACAAATATGCAACTGGATGAGTAAGTAGGGCTAAGATTGGCAACATGCTTGATGAGTTCAAAACTGATATTTTAGGGAGCCTTAGTGAACAACTAGACACCCTTAAAATACAAAACAAGCAGAAAGCAGAAGCTGAAGCTTTGGCCATCTTTTGTCCAAAATGTAGGAAGAAACATGCTCTAAGGGAATGCCCCTTGGATGAAAAAGTTGTAGAAACATGTATGATTTGTTCAGAAAGCCATGAGACCAAGGATTGTCCTTCAATTCTTGGGCTCAAAGCTGTCTTTCAAGAAGATCCAAATTCAATTGAGTCTCTCTGCTTTGTTTCAAGGATACCTTGGCAGGGGCAACAAAATCAAGGGTTTAACAACCCCATGAACTTTCAAACCCCACCAAATTGGAATCCTTGGCAACAACCTTGGTCCCAACCTCAAAATCCATTTCAATCATGGGTACAAGGGATGCAAAATCCTCATGGGAGATTTGCTCAATTTTATCAATATCCTCCATCTTTTCAAAATCAACAAGTTCCACAACTTCCAAATCAAAATCCACAACTTTCATTGCCATTTCCACAACAACAACAACAACCTTCTCAACAAAATCCAAATTCTCAACTCTTGCTTCCATTCCAACGAAAGACAAATCAACTACCTTCTCAGCCATTGCTAAATCCCAATAATAAAAATCCTCAAAATGCTTACATGGTAGGAGGACAACAATTTCCTACCTATATGATTGTTCCTCTCAATGATGTACAACTCAGATTTGGTAGAGTTTTAGAAAAACCTTCTATAGATGCTCAAAAGCAAAGTATTTCTAAGGAAGATTCTCTTGAATCCAATAAAGGTTATGAAGCATCTCTTCAAAACCCAAACACTCAAAAAGAAAAAGAGTCAACCCCCACAACTCCTATAGTTGAGCAACCTGCATCGTCATTCACACCTCCTTTTCCTGAAAGATTACAAATTGACAAAGGAGTGGAAAAACAAATCTTGTTGCCTGACTATGATTTCCTAGATGAATTAAAGAATGTCTGTATCAAGATTCCTTTGCTACAAGCCATTAGAGAGATTCCTATTCTAGAAAAAACAATAAAGGAGTTGAGTCTCAAAATACCAGGAAAGAAACCAAGAGATATAAGAAGAATCCACCTGGTAGGAAAAATTGCAAATATCATGATGGGAAAAATTACCATGCAGAAGTATGTAGATCCCGGTAGTCCAATTGTTAAGACACATATCAATGGGGTAGAAATTCCAAATACTTTGATTGACTTAGGGGATGCTATCAACATTATGAGTAGACAAACAATGGAACAGCTAAAACTTCCTAGTCTTCTTTTTACACCTACTCTACTACAACTTGCAGATCGATCAATTAGCAAACCAGATGGTGTATTAGAAGATATTTCAGAGTCCTTAGATTCTTGGGAATATCCAGTAGATTTCATGATTTTGACTCCCAAGAGTAATCTAGGAGGGCACCCACTCATCTTAGGAAGACCTTGGCTAGCCACAGCTGATGCTTTCATTAGTTATAGATCTGGAGATATGTACATTTCTGATGGTAATTCGACAAAGAAATTCAATTTGTATCCTCTAGCAAAAGCAATTACAGAACTAGGAGATAATGAATGGGTCGATGATGAGGACACTATACAACCTGTCTTTACCATTTATGAAATCAGTGAAGATAGTCAAATTTTGAACACATTAAAATTTTTTGAAACATCTTCAGAATATGACCACACACAATTTCAGTTAGATTCTAACATTGAGTATCTATCATCTAGACAAATGTCTCTTTACTCTATGGAAGAGTTTGGTAGTTCTGCCATTGATATTTTTCCAATTAAAACATCGAATATCAACAAAAACTTGGAAAAATCACAATAGGGAGAGTTAACCAAAATTCTGCAAAAACATTCTACTGCATTTGCATGGGAGTATACTGATATGAAGGGTATTGACCCTGTTATCACTCATGTTGTCCCTTGGCTCCTTAAGGGATACGACCGAGGTAACCACAAACCAATCTTTGGACTGCAGGTCCTAGCCTACCTGCAATCAGAGAGGGCTCTCTCTTTCTGTTTTAACTTTGTTTTGGGTTGATTTTAGGCTAGTTATATGCTTCTTTAGGTTTTTGTTTTAAGTTTTGGTGGGATGATTGATGTTTTCAAGTAGGGGGGCATGCATAGTGTGAGAGGTTCAAACCATTGGGCATGGAGTCATGGAATTGGGCTGCTGGTGCATTTTCTTGGTCACAAGAGGAATATAGAGCAGGATAGCTGCACATGAAACAATCTTTCAAGTTAAAAGGATGAAATGAAGGCTAAGGAATGAAAGGCAACTAAGAATCTCTCATTCAGCTTAACAGAGGGAAGGCAAGTGAACTATATCTAGGAGCAGTCAAGAATTCCTAAATAATAGTCATACATGAATGAAACAGAGCAAATACGAGCCATGAGGAATTCATATTTATGCCTGAATCAGAAGAAAACATATAGAAGTCACATAAACTGCGCATAGAGTGCAGCCACGCAAATTCTAAGCTAATCTTTCTTTCTGTAACTTAGATGGTGATATATGTATGATATAAACATATATGAATTGAAAAAAAAAGTAAGGAACACTTATTGGGCCATGTAGCTGCGCAATAATTCTATAATTCACTCTTCAGCCATTAATAACACAATAGACAGTCCATCCTCCAAGCTTTTCAACAGTCTTTGATTATGGAAATTCTCAAACATACAGTGCGAGTCCAGAATGAAGATTATCAACCAACCAACCCTTTAAACAATGAATTAGGGTGGTTTATATAGGGAAAATATCTAGAAATATCTATTACAGCAGACCTTAAACAGGTCTGAGGGAAATGCGTTCTTTAACCTAATCTTGCCCTGAAATTAATGCAAGAAAATATCTTTGAGCTGCGCTGGAGGTAGCTGTATCAAAATGAGTTAATATGGTGTCCTTATGGCTCTGTGCTATTCATTTAGCCATAACTGTGCTTTGGGCTTTGATCCCCTGCTCTTGAGTGGTTTTGATGTGCATTAACTGTGATCTGAGAGCCTTTAAATGGCTTCACCGCTTTCTTTGACTTTGCTTGGGGGCCTTTAATGTTCACCCGCTTTGGTATTTCCGACCTGATACACTTTGCCCCTTCACTGATACTCTTTGATTGAATTTGGGCTTTATCTTTCCTCTGATACTCTTTAACACTTGAATCAGGCCACTTTCTCTCAACCTGATATGCTTGAAACTGTCAAATCGCCCCTTTTCTGCCCTTTCAAGGCAAAAATGGCTGCTGCAAATGATTTTCGTGGCCTCTGGAATGCTATTGGCACTGGCTGATTTGAATAGGAATCATAAATGAAGAATTTATGTCAAACTGCGAGCTTTCGGGCCCGCTGATAGCCGAGTAACAGGCGGCCTTCCATTTTGATAATTTTTTCTTAGCGATGCACGATTAGCGCTAAGTGCTAATTGCGCATTGAAAACTGCCTCAGTTTTTCATTCTGGGCATCCTTTTGCTACGATTTGCACCCTTTGCGCCTTATTTCAGTGATGATGTCAGCATGACGTCAATATGAGGTCAGCATTGGGTCTCGGTATGGCAGTGACGTGGCAGGGTGATGTGGCAGTGTGGCAGGGATTAAATCGGCGATCAGAAATCGGCGGGGACAGGGGGCGATGGCTTTTATATGTGCGAGGTGATGAGAGCGATCGCTGATATCGGACAAAGCGATAAGGCATGCGGTTGTGCGAAAATGGGAAATATTGCGGAAATGAGTGGATCGCGATGCGATATGCTTTCGAGTGCGATAGCAATATCGCATCACCGGATGAGAGGGGGGATATATATATAGGTACAGAACCTTGCGACTGCCGATCGCGAAATCGCATCGGTGAATTGATATCGGGGAGTTATAAAAGGGGGGCCGATGAATGAATGTTGCGACCTCCGACAGCGATATCGCGTCGGAGGGGAGGAAAACTCATCGGAGGAGGAAACACTCAATCGGAAGAGGGTTAATGCGATCATAAAATGATTTATGTGATCGGAAAAGGCTTTTTAAAGCTTTGGAAGGGTTCTTGAGGCCTCGGAAGGGGGCCGATAACCAAAGAAGAGGGATTTCATGCCTTGGAAGGAGTCCAAAGACACTTTGAGGGAGTTTTTAAGAAGCAAAACTGAGGGTTCTTACTAAGTTTCAGGCAATCTTAGTAATTCCCAATCATATTTATGGTTATATTTCAACCAGAGGAGGGGATATATTAAGTAAGGGAGCTATTTAGTGCTTGTAAATAAGGGGAAGGGGAAATAGATAGGAATTTACATAATATTGTTAGAAGTTAATATGAATTTTGCGAAGAAAGCGCTAAGGATAAAAATCCTAGGCTTTAAAAAAGGGGAAACAGGACCTGTATAAAAATATAAGCATCCTTTAAGCAAAGCAGATCTTTACTTAGGCAAATGCTGTGGAATATGATGAATTTTTAAAGATATTAAGGAAATCTTAACATCTTTCAGGGAAGTTAATGAATGATTTGGGAGAAAGGAAGAAAGGGAAGTTAATCATGCCTTGCTTGAGATGCTCCAAGGGAAAACTGTCTTGTACTTGTGATCTAAAGTAAAATAACACTTTGAAATACAAAATTGATCACACTTATTGATTCTGCAACCTCAAACTACTTACCCAGCCTACTTTCCTAACATTTTTTCTTCTATTTGGTTTGGGTGCACTTAGACTTGCAGACCCTGATTATCTTCTTTTCTTTTGACTGCCCTCCTATCTAAATGTACCCTTATCTCTTTCGGGGCTCAGATTAAACAGTTGAGCGCCCTTGTTTCTCTGTCTATCTACTCATCTGCCAAGATTAAGCCGTTTGGGCAGATATTCATTCTCTATCTTCTAAAACAAGCAACTGAAACCTAGGGAAGCCAAGATTAAGCTATTTGGCTTTCCTTTAACTAAAAAATTATTCAAAAATGGAATAAATTCATCAAAATTGGAATACAGCAGTGGCATTTAGACTGGCACACTTTCATAGCCTCTTCTTTGGCCTCTTTATGGAAATATGGAACCTTCCAGCATGAAAAGATGACATATTTGGCATGTAAAAATGTCGATCATGAAAGATGAATACCTGTTGCAACAGGAGGCTAATAGTGGCTCCACTTGGGGATGGCTTTTCCTTGTGAAAAGCCAAGAACAACAGGTCATACTGCCTTGATTTTCTATTGTTGCTGTAGACTGAAACTTCCCTTGTGCTAGTTGTCAAATGATTGAAAAATTTTTGAAGCCTGAACACATCATTCTTATAAACTAAATTTTTATACAATAGCAGCACCGCCTGCTTTCTTCTGCGTGCCCTATCATTACATGCACCTCTGCCTGAGAACTTGCCTCTAAAGAACTTTGCTGCGCTGTTCTAATATTCTGCCTACTGTACAAAAATAAAAGTGCTGATAATACACAAATATCAGTATAAAAGGGATATATACAAAGGGATATATACAAAGTTGCGTTATATTAAACAAATGGGATCATGATAATGCTTTAACATTCGGCCATTAACAGGGCCTTCTTCAGTTGTCCTGCCATCTGTAGATTTGAGGAAATATGTGTTATTGCCCTGAACAGCAGAGATCACAAATGGCCCTTTCCAGAGGAAATCGAATTTTGCATGCTTTCCCTTGTCTTCCCTTCGTGAGTCCCAGCTTAGAACTTTGTTGCCAACACAGAAATCTTCAGCCTTTGTTCTTTTGTCAAACATTTTCTTGAACTTCTCTTGTAAGATCTGAGCTCTGTCGTACACTTGCTCTCTTGTTTGCTGCAAATGGATGGTTTGGTTTATTCTTCTTTGGATATCATTTGGCTCAGCTTGAATTTCCTGTAACAGCTTGATAACAGGGATGCCCAAGGATGAGGGAAATCTGGCCTCCATACCATATACTAGCTCATAAGGGCTCATCCCAATGGATCTCTTGGCTGAGAGTCTGTTTGCCCATAGGGCATTTACCAGCTTTTTGTGCCAGTTCTTCTTGTTCTCCTCCAGGACTTTCTTAATGATGTTAATCAGACTTTTGTTGGATGATTCGGCCAAGCCATTACCTTGAGGGTAATAGGCTATGGAGTGACCCAAGGTAATGTGGAATTTGTGGCAAAAACTGATCATTTTCTTGGATTTTAAGGCAGCAGCATTATCTGTAATGATCTTCTCAAGACAGCCAAATCTGGACAAAATGTTGGTTTCAAGGAATTGGATAATGGTGGAGTCATTGGCTTGCCTACATGGGATGGCTTCACTCCACTTGGTAAAGTAATCTGTGGCTGTTAGAATCCACTTATGCTGACCAGAAGAGGATGGATGGATTTCTCCAATGAAGTCAAGACCCCATTGTTGAAAAGGTTTCTCGGTTGAAATGGGCTTAAGGGGCAAGGGCAGAAGTTTTCTTTTGCCTTCAAAGATTTGGCATTTGTGGCATGAAACAACAAACTTTCTCACATCAGCAAACAAATAGGGCCAATAGAAACCAGCCCTGAGTATCTTGTCAGCAGTGGACTTCCAGTATAAGTGCCCTCCACAGTCCCCTGCATGGAATTCTTTCATGACATTGTCAATTTGATTCATAGTTAGACAATTCAGCAATATTTCATCATGATTTTTCCAAAACAGGGCACTATCTAAGACACAAAACTTTGATGCTTTCATCTTTAAAAATCTCTTTTTAGTTCTGGACAACCCTGGAGGAGCACACAGGTTTAACAATATAAAACATATATCAGCATACCATGGGGATTGCAAAAAGGCTTGACTGATCTGTGGAGTCGCCAGCTCCTGTTCATTGTCTAGTCGATTAATGTCTAAGGCTTGAAAATTGGTTTTGGACATCAGTTTGGCTAATCCTTGTCCCTTTATCAGCTTGGTGGGTTTTATCTCAATGTCATACTCAAGGATATTGGCAATCCATTTGCCTCTTTTTCCTTCTATGCCTTCTTGGGTTAATATGTCTTTTACAACAGCGTTTGGCACATAAGCAATAACATGTGAATACAAAATGTAAATTCTGAAATCTTTGATTGCTTTAACAAGGGCATATGCTTGCTTCTCCATGATTTGGTACTTCAAGGGTGCATCTCTAAGGGCTTAGCTGAAAAATGCAGTTGGCTTTTCATATCCATGATCATCTTTCTGCAAAAGGACAGCAGCAATGGTGTGTTCAGATGAAAATGAAAAAACGATGAAATCTTTATCAAATTGAGGACTCGTGAGGACTGGGGCTTGGGTTAAGGCAGACTTTATGCCCTGAAAGGCTTGCTTGGCCTCTAAAGTCTGTTTTACCTTGGAATCCTTCTTTAACATTTTATTTAGCATTCGTATTAGCTTGGCCAAGTTTGGGATAAATCTCCGTAGGAAATTGATCTTTCCTAGGAATGCTTGCAATTCTTTGATGTTTCTTGGATAAGAGATTTGAAGGATGGCTTGAATTCTTTCGGGATCAATTCTAATCCCATTTTTTGAAATGATATAGCCTAATAATTTGCCTTCTTCAAGGCCAAAGAGAGATTTCTTGTGGTTCAAGGAAATACCATATTTCCTACAGGTTAGGAACACTTGTCTCAAATGTTTTAGGTGTTGTTGATCAGATTTTGAGAAAGGAGTAAGGTCATCAAGGTAAACCACTAGGAAATCATGGATTTCTTTGGAAAATGCAATGTCCATGGCCCTTTGAAAGGTAGCACCTGAATTCTTTAGTCCGAAAGGCATCTTCACATACTTAAATGTTCCCCACGGTGTTGTAAAGGTTGTCTTGTCTTGGTCATCTAGGTGAACAAGTATTTGATTAAAACATGAAAAGCCATCTAGCAAAGAAATTCTTGAAGACCCCACTACTCTTTGTAGAATGTGGTCGATTTTTGGCAGAGGGTAGTGATCTTTAAGGGAGACTTGGTTCATATTTCTCAAGTCCACGCATAGTCTAATCTCCCTGTTTTCTTCCTTGTGGGAACAAGATTAGATACCCATTCTGAAAATCTAATGGGTGCTATGATACCAACCTCAAACATTCTTTTCACTTCTTTCTCAATCAAAGGGAGAAGCACATGATTGATTCTCCTTAGTTTCTATTTGAAGGGCTTTTGATTTGGCTTTAAGGGAATGGTATGTTGAATAACGAAGGTGTCATAGGACTTAAGGTCCTCATAACTCCAGGCAAATACATCTTGAAACTCTTCAAATAAATCAAAATATTTTGGTTTTTGATCGGGAGGCAAAGACTTGGACAGTTTAATCATTTTGGGCTTCTCTGCTGTCCCAATATTACAGTCTTCCACAGCAGCGTTTAAGGGCTGTATCTTTGGCTTTTTGGGGACATCATTTGAATCAAACATGTATTCTAATGGAGTGAGGCCAGCAGGTAGAAAATTATCCTTTAAATCAATGACTTCGGCCTCTGCTTCAGCTATTTTTTCTGAATGCATTTGCTTAAGCTCTTGCATGTTTTTCTCATAAAAAATGGTTGGATGCAACATTTGATTCATTGTTTCAGCTATTATAGTTTGCTCATTTTGGCTCATTTGCTGTTGTAGGTCATTCATGGCATCTTCATCAATGTTTAAGCTTGAGAATTCTTGTTGTAAAGTAAGAAAATTGTTGATTTGAGCATCATCCTCAAACACTTGCCAATCTTGGATATTGTTAGGCACAGTAGGCCTGTGCTTTATCTCAGCAGTAAAGTGGTAATTGGGTTCAAAGGGCAGCTTGCAAGTGCTAGCAAAAGTAGCTAGACTATGAGCATGCATGTTATGGCTTCTAGAAATTTTAGCAAGCTTGGATTCAATGAAGGAATTGAGTATTACTGTGGCAACAAACCTATAAGCTCTCAGCCTATTGTCATTAGTAACAAAGTTACCTTTCATCTGTTGAATGATCAAATCGGAGTCACCTAGAATGGACACTTTTGCAGATCCTAGAGCTTTGAGCAGTTTAAGGCCTAATAAGAGAGCCTCATACTCTGCCATGTTATTGGTACATTTGAAGTTTAGTCTGTAAGCATGACCCTCTGCATGGCTGTTATGTGTATTGTGAATCCATATTCCTGCCCCTGCTCCTAGCTTGTTAACAGAACCATCAAACTCTAAATACCATGTGATTTCTTGCTTGTGGTTAGTATTAAGAGTTTCAGTCATTTTAGGATTGGGTGGACCTTGGTTTTGTGCTTCATGTGGTTCTTCTTGTATGTTGGTTGTACTAATAGTTTCATGGGTCTAGGCAACCGATTCTTGATTTATGCATGTTTCTTGTTCTAAAGGCAAATGCATCTCATCAGTGAGAGGGCAGCTATTATCATTGAACAATATAAAGGAATCCATATTAAAATGGACTGAGTAAATGGGAAAGTTTTGGGGTTTTTCCTCACTACTTACCACATAATTCATCAGTGTTTCTCTGTACAGTCTCTTTGGTTGTCCAAAGACTGAAATAGTGGCATAGGAGAGGTCTAGCTGGAGAGATCCTTGGAGTTTTGCTCCCCAAGATCTTGATAAGAGCATGCCATACTTTGGTGGAATGTCAGCAACCACCACGTCCATCAGGATCATTTTGTTGGGAAATTGGACTAAAGACACACAAAGGTCTTTGATTAAGCCTAAACACTTGACCTGACTAGAATCAAATGAGAACAAGTCTTTGTAGGGTCTAGTGACATCAAGGTTTAGCTTCTCCATTACAGCTCTGGGCATCAGATTGTGTGAAGCACCTGAATCAAACATAGCATTGTGTAAAACTTTATCATGAATGTGCAAACTGACATAAAAGGGTAGAACAGCTCCATGTCTTGATTTACCATTGACTTCAGGACCAAAAAGAAATTCAGGTTGATTATCTAAGACATTAACATCATCCCTGTTCTCTGGCATTTGCAGTGATCTTTTGATTTGCTGTCTGTACACTTCGTGTTTGGCAAGCTCAGAGAGAGGAATAGATATTTTTAATTTACCAATTTCTGCTTCTAAATCAAACGGTTTTTCTGACTGTGCTTTAGTATTGTGACTAACAGATTTTCCTTTTTCAATTGTATCTTCAGTGGTCTTCTCTTGATTATCAGTGATTTCTTGAGATTGTTTTGTTTTGGGAAGGCTTTGAGAAGTGCTATTTACATTGTCTTTTGAGGGAAAGGATACAAAAGGTTGGTTATTAGAGGGTTGTATGTTAGATACATCCTCTATGGTTACTTCTTCTAATTTCCGGTCTGTTTTGTCAGCAGGTTCTTTGATAGCGGTCTTGTCCTTTACTTTCTTAGGGTGCTTGGCATCCTTTGGCTTGATGGGGTCAGACACGTCAATGGTTCTTCTTCTCAATTTGTATTGGTTATGGACTTTGTGGACAGCTGAATCATAGCCTTATTTGAAGTCAAATGACTCTCCAGAGTTGGTCTGAAATTGACCTATATCATGGTCATCTTGGTCATCTTGGGTTAGGAATACTTGTTGTTCACTTTTCAAACCCATCAAGTTTATGTGAGTGTCCTCTACCTGCTCACTAGATGTGGATGCTTCAACATAGTTTTCATGAAAAGGAGGTCTTATATCATGGTCAGGACTTGCCCTTCCAAAGTTGGGGTTTTGATTTTTTCTAAAGTTTGGGTTTCTGATAGGGTTGTTTTGTTGTCCTTCCCATGAGGCTTTTCTTTCAATAGTTCCAATTCTATTTTCAAAGCTGTCCATACCTTTGATGATTGTGTCCAATTTTTGCTCAAAGGCTGAAGGTTCATCTTTGAAAGTGGTTCTTCTCTCAGCTCTTGCTCTATTTCGCTTGGCAATCAGATTTTCCTCCATGCTAACAGCTACATTCTGCATGTCTGCTAAGGTTTGAGGGGCTCTTTCCCTTAACTGATAAGCCATGTCTGAATCAAATCCATCAGGGAATTTGTATAAAGCAAGATCAGGTGGAGGTCTAAGGTTTTGTGGAATAGCGTTGTAAACATTGTTAAACCTGGCACAATAGTCTAAGACAGCTTCTTGAGGGCCTCTTTTGATAGTGTCATACTCGGATAATATGTGCAGAGGGTCCTTCTTCTTCTCCCATCTATTAAGAAATGCTTGGTAAAGGGCCTCTGGGTCAGCTATGGAATTTGCAGCAAGTGCTCTAAACCAAGGCCTTACATCTCCTGTTAAACTTTGGACAAATATCTTCATTCTTACACTATCATCATCTATTTCATAACTCTCAAAAAAGTCCTGCATTTTCTTGGTATGTTGCAGGGCTGTGCCAGAACCAGTAGCATCAAAATATGTGATTTTAGTTTGATAATCATGAGGCATAGCCCCCGGATTTGCACGTAACTGTAAAGGTGCATATATGTTAGCCATATTTGCAGGGATAAGTGGAACGACTGAAATAGCTGGGAAAACTGTAATAACGGTGGTGGTTGTGGTAGTCTGCATAGTGAATGGAGGTGTGGAAGAGGTGCTTGGAGAAGTGGATGACGAACAAGGGGAAGTGGGGTTTGAACAAAACAAAACTTTAACCAGGGTTGGAAAACAGCTTGGCTGAACTGTTTTAGGACTGGAATCAGCAAGCTCTCCTTGTTTTTGCTTGCTGAGGTTTCTAGAGATTAAATTGGGATTTTCAAAAACAGCTGGTGGATTTGGGTCTGGGTTTGACCTGGTATTATGTGTTTTCTTCTTAGGAGCCAGCTTCTAACTTGTTTTTTGGAATTTTCTGAATAAGTTCCCCAACGGAGTCGCCAATGATGTTATCATCAGGTAGTCCCTTGGCTCCTTAAGGGATACGACCGAGGTAACCACAAACCAATCTTTGGATTGCAGGTCCTAGCCTACCTGCAATCAGAGAGGGCTCTCTCTTTCTGTTTTAACTTTGTTTTGGGTTGATTTTAGGCTAGTTATATGCTTCTTTGGGTTTTTGTTTAAGTTTTGGTGGGATGATTGATGTTTTCAAGTAGGGAGGCATGCATAGTGTGAGAGGTTCAAACCATTGGGCATGGAGTCATGGAATTGGGCTGCTGGTGCGTTTTCTTGGTCACAAGAGGAATATAGAGCAGGATAGCTACACATGAAACAATCTTTCAAGTTAAAAGGATGAAATGAAGGCTAAGGAATGAAAGGCAACTAAGAATCTCTCATTCAGCTTAACAGAGGAAAGGCAAGTGAACTATATCTAGGAGCAGTCAAGAATTCCTAAATAATAGTCATACATGAATGAAACAAAGCAAATACGAGCCATGAGGAATTCATATTTATGCCTGAATCAGAAGAAAACATATAGAAGTCACAGAAACTGAGCATAGAGTGCAGCCACGCAAATTCTAAGCTAATCTTTCTTTCTGTAACTTAGATGGTGATATATGTATGATATAAACATATATGAATTAAAAACAGAAGTAAGAAAAACTTATTGGGCCATGTAGCAGCGCAAGAATTCTATAATTCACTCTTCAGCCATTAATAACACAACATACAGTCCATCCTCCAAGCTTTTCAGCAGTCTTTGATTATGGAAATTCTCAAACATACAGTGGGAGTCCAGAATGAAGATTATCAACCAACCAACCCTTTAAACAATGAATTAGGGCGGTTTATATAGGGAAAATATCTAGAAATATCTATTACAGCAGACCTTAAACAGGTCTGAGGGAAATGCGTTCTTTAACCTAATCTTGCCCTAAAATTAATGCAAGAAAATATATTTGAGTTGCGCTGGAGGCAGCTATATCAAAATGAGTTAATTGGTGTCCTTATGGCTCTGCGCTATTCATTTAGCCATAACTGTGCTTTGGGCTTTGATCCCCTGCTCTTGAGTGGTTTTGATGTGCATTAATTGTGATATGAGAGCCTTTAAATGGCTTCACTGCTTTCTTTGACTTTTCTTGGGGGCCTTTAATGTTCACCTGCTTTGGTATTGCCGACCTGATACACTTTGGCGCTTCACTGATACTCTTTGATTGATTTTGGGCTTTATCTTTCCTCTGATACTCTTTAACACTTGAATCGGGCCACTTTCTCTTGACCTGATATGCTTGAAACTATCAAATCGCCCCTTTTCTGCCCTTTCAAGGCAAAAATGGCTGCTGCAAATGATTTCCGTGGCCTCTGGAATGCTATCGGCGCTGGCTGATTTGAATAGGAATCATAAATGAAGAATTTCTGTCAAACTACAAGTTTTCGGGCCCGCTGATAACCGAGTAACAGGTGGCCTTCCATTTTGATCATTTTTTCTTAGCGATGCGCGCTAATCACGCATCGAAAACTGCCTTATTTTTCATTCCGGGCATCCTTTTGCTACGATTTGCGCCCTTCGCGCCTTCTTTCAGTGATGACATTAGCATGACGTCAGCATTGGGTCCCAGTACTACAGTGACATGGCAGGGTGATGTGGCAGTGCGGCGGGGATTATCGGCGATCGGCAATCGACGGGGACAGGGGGCGATGGCTTTTATATGTGCGAGGCGATGGGAGCGATCGCCGATATCGGACAAAGCGATAAGGCATGCGGCTGTGCGAAAATGGGAAATATTGCGGAAATGAGTGGATCGCGATGCGATATGCTTTCGGGTGCGATAGCAATATCGCGTCGGCAGATGAGAGGGGGGATATATATACAGGTACAGAACCTTGCGACTGCCGATCGCGAAATCGCATCGGCGAATTGATATCGGGGAGTTATAAAAGGGGGGCCGATGAATGAATGTTGCGACCTCCGACAACGATATCGCGTCGGAGGGGAGGAAAACTCATCGGAGGAGGAAACACTCAATCGGAAGAGGGTTAATGCGATCAGAAAATGATTTATGTGATCGGAAAAGGCTTTTTAAAGCTTTGGAAGGGTTCTTGAGGCCTCGGAAGGGGGCCGATAACCAAAGAAGAGGGATTTCATGCCTTGGAAGGAGTCCAAAGACACTTTGAGGGAGTTTTTAAGAAGCAAAACTGAGGGTTCTTACTAAGTTTCAGGCAATCTTAGTAATTCCCAAGCATATTTATGGTTATATTTCAACCAGAGGAGGGGATATATTAAATAAGGGAGCTATTTAGTGCTTGTTAATAAGGGGAAGGGGAAATAGATAGGAATTTACATAATATTGTTTAGAAGTTAATACGAATTTTGCGAAGAAAGCGCTAAGGATAAAAAATCCTAGGCTTTAAAAAAGGGGAAACAAGACGTGTATAAAAATATAAGCATCCTTTAAGCAAAGCAGATCTTTACTTAGGCAAATGTTGTGGAATATGATGAATTTTTAAAGATACTAAGGAAATCTTAACATCTTTCGAGGAAGTTAATGAATGATTTGGGAGAAAGGAAGAAAGGGAAGTTAATCATGCCTCGCTTGAGCTGCTCCAAGGGAAAACTGTCTTGTACTTGTGATTTGAAGTAAAATAACACTTTGAAATACAAAATTGATCACACTTATTGATTCTGCAACCTCAAACTACTTACCCAGCCTACTTTCTTAACATTTTTTCTTCTATTTGGTTTGGGTGCACTTAGACTTGCAGACCGTGATTATCTTCTTTTCTTTTGACTGCCCTCCTATCTAAATGTACCCTTAGCTCTTCCGGGGCTCAGATTAAACAGTTGAGTGCCCTTGTTTCTCTGTCTATCTACTCATTTGTCAAGATTAAGATGTTTGGACAGATATTCATTCTCTATCTTCTAAAACAAGCAATTGAAACCTAGGGAAGCCAAGATTAAGCTATTTGGCTTTCCTTTAACTAAAAAATTATTCAAAAATGGAATAAATTCATCAAAATTGGAATACAACAGTGGCATTTAGACTGGCACACTTTCATAGCCTCTTCTTTGGCCTCTTTATGGAAATATGGAACCTTGCAGCATGAAAAGATGACATATTTGGCATGTAAAAATGTCGATCATGAAAGATGAATACCTGTTGCAACAGGAGGCTAACAGACCCTAAGACTTGCATACATCACATCTACATCGAGGAAAATAGTATACCAATTAGAAAACCTCAGAGAAGGATGAATCCAAACCTTAGGGAGATAGTGAAAGAAGAGCTCCAAAAACTACTCAATATAAACTTCATTTATCCAATTTCAGATAGCCGATGGGTTTCTCCTTTGGTTATAGTACGTAAAAAGAATGGTAAATGGAGAGTATGCATTGATTACATGGAATTGAATAAAGCAACTTTGAAGGATCACTTTCCTTTGCCCTTTATCGATCAAGTATTAGATACACTAGCAGGCAAAAAGTACTTTTCATTTTTGGATGGTTTTAGTGGCTATAATCAAATTCAGGTAGCACCTGAAAATCAAGATAAGACCACATTTACTTGTCCATGGGGAACTTTTTCTTACCGAGTGCTTCCTTTTGGATTATGTAATGCACCCGCAACATTCCAAAGAGCAATACTAGGAATCTTTTCTGATCTAATCCACGATTGTGTAGAGGTTTATATGGATGATGTTGTGGGGAAAAATGCCTATGCAGGATGATCCTATCCACCTAAGGTGTGACAGTGCCTTAGCAACAAACGAGTACAGCTACACTGGTTTCTTCTTTTATGAAATGTGAAAGAAGAGAGACCAATAGACTTACCGGTGTCTTCCGTTTGTCCCTCGATCTAATCTCCCTTCTCTTTGGGTGTTCACAGCTACTTGCCTTCTTGCTTATCCAGCTACAACTTCTTGCAAGATCACAAGAGAACAGCTACTTGCGACAAGAGAAGAACACTACACAAAGACAGATGCTCACATTCATAACTAGTTTAGGATTAGAAATAAACCAAATACACTAATACATTTATACATCAAAATACATCAGCATATAGGAGAAACCAAGATAGCTTTATTGATGAATAACAAGGTTCAGGAAGAGATACAACCCAGAGGGCTCCAATCCAGCATCTCCTTCCCAGCAAATGGAATTCCTATCTTCAGCCCCTTCAAAGCATTAAGCACCCAATGATTCCAGTCTCAAACCAACAACAATTCTTTGCAATAACAAAATTCCAGCCTCTAGATCTCATGGAGGAGAGATCCATATATAGATGTTTGGAGAGAGGATGAGTCAGCTTGAGATCTGACTAGTGTCCTCTCCCTCTATCAGTTCTTGAGTCCACTTGGAGGTTCTTGCTTCCACTTGGAGATTTGGAACCTCTTACTCATCACCAGTCGAATTCCCTGAGGCAAGTGTCATTTTGGAAGCTTCCTGGGTTCTGACACCTTGAGGAATGAGTCTGCCACTTGTCCAATCTCACTCAGTGCAGGTAGCCAGTGTTGGAGTTGACATTCAGCGCAGGTAGCCAGTGGAGCCATTGACATTCAGCGCAGATGGTCAATGGAGCAGTTGACATGATCCTGAATTGACTTGTTTTTGAGCAGTTTCAGGTGGAGAACTTTTGTGAATTGCTGTGGTTTGTTAGCCTTGTTCCTCTAGGGGTAGGAACAACATGTTTAGGGACTTTGGATCCCTTAGATTATGGACATTTCATGCTCAATGCTGTAAGGCACAAAAATGTCTATAACAGTTGCCCCCTAAAGTATGAGGCTGTTTATCAGGCGAAATGCTTTATCAGGTGGATCTGAAGTTCATCCAATGCTGGGAGGGAGACCTGTAATACAATACAATACAATACATTATTTTTCATACTGCTTTCATGATCTAGCTGAGGCGGGCATTCCCATGCTCAGCTTTATAAATAAATTTTTCTGTACATAGAACAGACAATCGTCTGATGATAGACTGATAATTTTGATGAAATTATCATCCTTTGAGTAGGATGATTATCTGCTGCAATGATGTACATGTCAATGTCTTTATCTTTCCTGAATATATATCGCAGCCCGGATGGATGAAACTAGATCTGGAGTCTTCAAAACTCGTTCGATCTTCACTCTAAGTACAAGTCGATCCATGTGAGAATTGTTCTGAAGTCGAACATGGAAAGACATCGCTTGATTACCGGTCAATGATGTAAACCGTTAACAAGCGCGAGAGGAATCACCGATAATGATAATGACCCTCAAGGTACTGTAGTACAATTTACGTGGTGTGAATAAAGGACTTGGCGTCGAACACCACGCAAAATCTTCTGGTCGAAGGTCATTGATGTATACCTGTCGCCGGAAGTGAGAAACTTGCCATTGTGGCATGCAAGCTTCAAAGTACTGAAGGGGTTGTTCCTAGATCAACTTCTTGGATAATGAGCTGACGTCGACAAGAAGCGATCCGTCACAGGAGGGCCTTAATGAATCCCACATCAGTGACACGGAACGGAGCTAATGATTTTAATGGAGGTGAAAACGATCTGTGACATATGATTCAGGGTGGCGGTCATGAATGGATGAAGGATAATGTATGGCAGTGGATGGGACACGGTTGACTCTTTCTGAACGACTTCTCTTGAACATATGGCGACACTGATGCGATGGATCGGTAGCATTACCCCAAATATGGATGGTATGGTGAGACCATGGATGTGACTGATGAATGAAACAACCCAACCCGATTGTGGTACGGAGGAAAAGTGTCATGTTCAAGAGCGACTTGCTACCATCAAAGTTTTCTTTAGTTTCTCCCAATTTTTCCCCAGTCATTGTTGACCAGTACCTCTTTATTTTTGTCAAGCTTGAGGAGGATAACATATGCTTGTTCTATAACCTGCCCTTCGGGCAAGCCCATCGCTATGTTTTAACGAGCCTAGCGATAGTGAAACTCGTTCTCGTCTAAAGACAAGTTTGTCGCTATTTAATGATTTTAACGAGTCTAACGACAAGGATAACTCGGTCCTTTTCATTTTTAGGGAGTCTGAAAAGGTACATAAAGTTAACTCCAAAATTCCTTTTTCGTCATCTAATCCCTTAAGTCCGAAAAAGTATAAAACAATACAGAAGGGATGAGTTTTCGATAGTTTTAACGAGCCGAACAAAACAAGCGCTCGATCTTTTTGTGCAATAATCCCTCAGGTCCAAAAAGATTAAAATCTAGAGGAGGGATAGCTCTTCTGGTCGCTTTAACGAGCTGGAAGGCCAAAACTCGACAACCTTTTCATATTTTACGAGTCAGTTGAAAAGAGCTTAAAGAAGACTCGTCTTTTGAGGAACGAGTGATAAACAGGGTTAGCAGCTGATTCCAGGTACAGGTTGGAATTTTCCAATCACGGCAGTGTCACAAGGACGGCTAGGTGAAATCACTCTTCGCAGCTGTTCCTCAAAATGGGGAAACAATCATATGGAGGTGAACGGTCGACCAAATGAAAAGTGGAGGTGACAGGTGCAAACACGACCAAGGCTTTAATGGCTGATGATATTACATTCACGGTGGTTATTTACCGGGTAGGTTCATTTTTTATTTTAAAATGAGCTTAAACACTGGAGGAAACTCTTGCTCATTGCTTATGTTTATTTTTTAACGAGCATGAAGTCCGCGTTAAAACTGCTCGGATCTTGCGTTTATTTTTTAACGAGCATGAACTTTATGCTAAAACTGCTCGATTACCTAGTCATATGATAAGAGTGTCTCATTGAGATTCTATTTTTTATGGAGCTTCATCTCACAAAGCTTTGCTCCGGATCCTTTCTTTATGCAAGTTTGGAAATGACTAATCCTACAAGTTTAAAGGGTTAGAGGTCCTAAAATTTTTAAAAATAAATAGTTGCCCCTTGCTTGCACTCCAAAAGGTTTGCATGCCCCCAGGTATAAAGCACGATTTCAAGGTTACCTCTACTTCACTTCCGCCAAAACATTTGTTTTAACTAGAGAGGCTTACCTCTTTCAGGTTACCCAAAGATTGTCTCGTTCACGGAGCAAACAAAACATTTCTTCGGCGATGTCTACCGAAATAGGCAAAGGTGAGCAACGTAGCCCGCCAACTCACATAACTTTAACAAAAGAATCTTATTCTAGAACAACCCTCTTCCTAGACGGACGGGGTACGGACTAGTCATATTCTCCCGCGGAAACCTACCCTATACCCAAAGTTTTCCTGCCGAAGCAGACCAGGACGCATGCCCCCTGGGTTCCAGTCATATCCTCCCGGATTACTCGCGCTCATCAGGAGGACGGACCGTGGGTTGAGACACTTCTTGCGTGAATAGACCATTTAGGGATGGTACATGACTATTTGCGATGCGTGATCCGGGAAATGAAATTTGGTCCACGAGCTTGACCACTCTTCCTTCGTGCGGAAAACACATTACTCTAAAGAGTGAGGAGACGATGGCCCCCATGCAATATATATAGTCTCGTCCAAGGAGTAGGTTATAATCCAAGGGTCCTTGAATGACCATCACGTTCATTTGAACGGTCTTCCCTTTCAATGTTATGGGCACATTGGGGAGGATCCCTAAAGGTCGACTGGTTCCTTTATCAAAGCCTGATAGATTTCTCATTTCAGGCAAAAGCGCAGGCGAACCAAGCGCTTTCCAAGAAATAGAGGAAAGGATACTCACAGATGCCCCTTCATCAATGATAGTGCCAGCCATTACCATTCTGTATATTTGGACAATAATTCTGAATGGTATACTGGCTGGCAACCGGGGTCTGCCTAGTTGGTTCCAGTCGAACGAGACAACTAGGTTGCTTGGTGGTGGGACCGAGTAGACGGCCGGATATCGCTCTGATGAACTTCCTTCCTGCGATAAAGGAATGGTGGCATTGCCCCCTTGTTCATCAGAGTCAGTGCTGATGAAGAGAATTTGGACGGTGTCGTCTTTATTCTCTTCTGTGATGGTATCATCCGAAGATAGAGTCTCTGAAGGCAAAACCAGGTCAACTGCCGTATCAACCTGTTGACTTTCGTCATGCATGGATCCAGATGGTTCATCTTCGATGACAGGTGCTTCGGCTGACCACCTGGGCGGGTCAGCGGGGTTCTCAACTAGCGAAGGACTTGGCAGGAGTCTTTGATATCCAGGAGGAAGTTGCGCTCGTAAAATCAGGCGATATTCCAGAACTCTTTTTGCCTCATCTAAGAAGGGACAACGGTGGATGGCATGATCGCCTTCACACAGTCTGCAAGGAAATTTAGCTTTCCCTCTCTGTCCTGGGGCTTCACTCCCACTAGTTGACGGTGAGCAATCAACATGGCTGTCAGAGGTTGATGCTACCGAATTGTGCAAACGGGGAGACCAGTCCCTTAGTATTTGAGGGATACAGGGACAATCTCTATGGAAGTGGTCTCCCTTGCATATGACACATGGCGATTTAGGCCTGGTCAGTGCTGTGTGTGGATTTTTGTCAGACGACTCTCGTTTGCCCCCAGTCACCTTTGGCTCCTTCTCCTTCTTCTTCTCCTTCTTTTCCTTAGGAGCCTGGTTTTTGGTTTTACCAGTTCCGTCAAGCGAAGAGGAAGGAGGAGAGGAAGATGAAGTAGAAGGCTGGTGGGCGACTCTGGTCTGGTCTGACTGTTGACTCGAATGTTCAGGAATGGTGACGTTTTGAACGACATTGGTTGAAAAGAGCCAGACTGGCAGGCCAATTGTCAGTCCTGGAAGCGACAATGTGGCCATGTGGGGCGCACCAACATCTCCCCAAGAGGAGAAGGGACTAGGATTTCCACCAAGGGGAATTCCTTGGTTGGTGTGCTCCATCTTTCAACCTAAAGATCAACGCAGGAATTAAAGGGTGATTGTTCCGTTTAAAATAAATTTTAACGACGCTTTAGACACAACTTGCTTTTTCAGTTTTAAAGAGTCGAGAAAAAGCTAAAGATGACTCTAGTCTCCTTCGATGTTTTAACGAGCCCGAAGTGACAAATGCTCGGATGGACTTTTTCTGTTATAGAGTTTGAAAAAGGCCAAAAGAAATTGCTCTGTTGTTCTAGGCAGAGGGTGTGCCAAACTTTTCGCAAAACCGCAGAATACTTTTTAAGGTACGGGCGGTCGATCTTCGTGTTCACTGCATTGCGATTAGTAGGGCGGCCGACACGGCTTCCTAAGGATAAAGGATATATGCCTATAGGGGTCTCCCAATATATACGCGACGGTACGTGGGAGCACAATCCGTACTAGCGCTATCGTCCCTCAGGAGGAATCACCCACCTTCCACGAGATCGACAGTCACTAGGCTTAACGATGCCGGAACACGTCTCTAGCCTAGACCTCTATGTTGTGCGTTATGTTACAAAGTGTTGTTAGGTTCATTCAGTTTATTTTAGGTTGATCTTTTTAAAGTTTGCCTTTCAAGGTTCACCACGAGATGTATGATACAAATTCCTAAATGCAGTCTAAAGATGATAAGCAAGCTTTATATCTTTTCAACTTTGAAAATCCTAGCTACTAAGGGAAAAGAAAGACACCATCTTTTCTCAAAGAGCAATTAGCACACTCTTATGCACTTTTCCTAAATCCAACATGCAAACTATCAAATGCAAAATGCACAATGCAGGTGTTTGTTTTCCGCTTTCTTAGTATTGATGCCTACAAAGAAAGCTTTTTGTACAACTTTGAATTTGCTTTTAAATGATCAATACAAACAAGTTCACTTTTTCGAAATCAGAGAAGATAGAAGAGATTACAACACTTAACGATTTTCGAAATAAAGACTTGTTTTGACACTTAAAAGAGGCAAATTCAAACCAATAAGCAAAAGTAAATGTATAATCAATCTGCAAACAACCAATGAACTCTCTTCTAAGATCACAATCAATCAGATCTGAATCAAGGGCTACAGGATGATTATTTCACTCATGCAAAGGAAAACTGTAAATGACGCCACAAACACACAAAAACACTCACAGTATTTTTGTACAAAAGGAGGCGAATCTAAGCAAAGAACAGGAGTTATTTGACTGGTACCTATGCTGGTTAAAGGCTGCAAAAACAAAGATCAAAACAGGGCAACAGAGAGCAGAGAACCCCAGCTGCACAAGACCAAACTGGTTCAGCGCAACCTCAACACTGAGGATTTGACATTCAACGCAGGTAGCCTTCACAGGACCTACGTTGAAATGCAGACTGCCTTCACAGCAGTTGCGCTGAAGGAGAAACTCTCGTTTCTCCTGGGTTCTGGGTCACAAATTGCTCAAAAATCAACAGTTTCAAGCCAAATCAGAAACACAAGCAAGGTATAATCAAAGGGATGCTTCGAAAGCTACTAAGATCTATCACAAGGATCATCAAATCATTTGTGAATCCATTGTTCAGATCATAGACAAGTCCAGCAATTGGATCAAAGCAGCAACTTTCTACTTTGCATCCGGGAAAGATGCAGTTCGACCGTTGCTGTCAAGTCTATGATGCAAACAAATGATAGAAACACAAATAAAATGACTAAACAAATCTCCCCAGTGGAGTCACCAATTTGTTGTGGGAAAAATGCCTATGCAGGACGATCCTATCCACCTAAGGTGTGACAGTGCCTTAGCAACAAACGAGTACAGCTACACTGGTTTCTTCTTTTATGAAATGTGAAAGAAGAGAGATCAATAGACTTACCGGTGTCTTCCGTTTGTCCCTCGATCTAATCTCCCTTCTCTTTGGGTGTTCACAGCTACTTGCCTTCTTGCTTATCCAGCTACAACTTCCTGCAAGATCACAAGAGAACAGCTACTTGCGACAAGAGAAGAACACTACACAAAGACAGATGCTCACATTCATAACTAGTTTAGGATTAGAAATAAACCAAATACACTAATACATTTATACATCAAAATACATCAGCATATAGGAGAAACCAAGATAGCTTTATTGATGAATAACAAGGTTCAGGAAGAGATACAACCCAGAGGGCTCCAATCCAGCATCTCCTTCCCAGCAAATGGAATTCCTATCTTCAGCCCCTTCAAAGCATTAAGCACCCAATGATTCCAGTCTCAAACCAACAGCAATTCTTTGCAATAACAAAATTCCAGCCTCTAGATCTCATGGAGGAGAGATCCATATATAGATGTTTGGAGAGAGGATGAGTCAGCTTGAGATCTGACTAGTGTCCTCTCCCTCTATCAGTTCTTGAGTCCACTTGGAGATTTGGAACCTCTTACTCATCACCAGTCGAATTCCCTGAGGCAAGTGTCATTTTGGAAGCTTCCTGGGTTCTGACACCTTGAGGAATGAGTCTGCCACTTGTCCAATCTCGCTCAGCGCAGGTAGCCAGTGTTGTAGTTGACATTCAGCGCAGGTAGCCAGTGGAGCCATTGACATTCAGTGCAGATGGTCAGTGGAGCAGTTGACATGATCCTGAATTGACTTGTTTTTGAGCAGTTTCAGGTGGAGAACTTTTGTGAATTGTTGTGGTTTGTTAGCCTTGTTCCTCTAGGGGTAGGAACAACATGTTTAGGGAATTTGGATCCCTTAGATTATGGACATTTCATGCTCAATGCTGTAAGGCACAAAAATGTCTATAACAGATGATTTTACAGTTTATGGTAATTCATTTGAAGAGGCATTAGAGAATTTGGAAAAATTCCTTATAAGATGTAAAGAAACAAACCTTTTATTGAGTCATGAAAAATTCTTTATGATGTTTACTGAAGGTATTGTTTTGGGACATCACATTTCAGGGGATGGGATTAAAGTTGATAGATCAAAAGGTTAAGTCATCTTCAAGTTGCCTATTCCAAATTGTCAAAAATATGTTAGAAGTTTTCTGGGATTTACTGGGTACTATAGAAGATTTATAGAGAACTTCACCAAAATAGCATCTCCACTCTTCAAATTGCTTACAAAAGACTATGAATTCAAATGGGATCCTGATTGTCAATCAACATTTGAAACTTTGAAAACAAGAATATTTGAAGCACCCATCTTGAGAGGGCCAAATTGGAAACTTCCTTTCCATATTTCTACAGATGCTTCAGATACAAATATAGGAGTTGTGTTGGGTCAAAAGGATTTAGTTCCTTATGCCATTTACTATACCAGTAAAAATTTGACTCCCACTGAGTTGAACTATACTGTGACTGAAAAAGAGTTCTTAGTTGTTGTTCATGGAATCAATAAGTTTAGACATTATATAACAGGCTATGAAACTTTTGTCCATACTGATCATTCTGCGATTAGATATCTAATGAAAAAACCTGTTACTAATGGCAGAGTTACAAGATGGATTTTACTTTTACAGGAATTCAATATTACTGTGTTGGATAGACCAGGGAAACAAAATACAGTAGCTGATTTCTTGTCTAGGATCCAAAATACTAAAGAAGATTCTCCTGTAGAGGATAAGTTTCCAGATGAATATTTATTTGCAGTAACTACTAAGACTCCTTGGTATGCAAATATTGCTAACTATTTGGTTACAAGGAAACTACCTCCACATTTATTTCCTAGTGAAAGAAGAAAGATTATTCAGGAGAGTTCAAAATATTCATGGACTTCTAATGAATTGTTTAAAACAGGGCTAGATCTTGTGATAAGAAGATGTGTTAGGGAAGATGAAATGCCTGACATCTGATGAGCCCCAAAAACGGATAATTATTTGGGCTCATTCAACCTCCTAACTTGACTTAATCCACCATTCTCATTAGTTTATTGCATGTTTTTGATTATATTTATGCTAATAGAGTGAATTTGGTTAGTCATTATGCCAACAAGTCTAATGGGTGCTTTGTGTAGCCTTTTTGGTCAATTTGGAGACAAAATTGAAGGTTTTAATGAGCACTTGGCAGCCAAATTCGTGGGAGAACAAGGGAGAGGATTTGTAGGAAGGTGTCCCCTTCATTTATGGGCCCTTACCTCGAATTCTCCACCATCAGCTCGGAGTTGAAGGGCCACCAAATCAATCAGCACAAGGACAGCCAAGCAAGTCAACTAGGACTGTTGTTAACTACAAGTCTTGGGCAGCCGAGTCCCTAAAGTTTAGGAGGACTGTTGGGTCCTCAATTTGTATAAATAAGAAGGCTTAGGGCCTCATTTTGGTTAGCCAATGGATGTTAGCTAGTTAGCCAGTAGATAGTTAGCTAGTGGTTAGTCATTTTGTAGCCAATAGTTAGCTAGTTTATAGTTCGATTTGGATGCAATAGATTAGCTTTGCTTTCAACTCATTTGCAAGTTCTTCTTGTGGACAGTTTTGATGTAACTTTTCATTTCTGGATCAATAAAGATGAATCCAGCTTTGCACCAGCTCTAAATCTCTCTTGGGAGGCTGCAGCTCTTGGGGTTGGGCCCATCTCAAGCGCCCAGTACCTCCTTCGTTTATCTTTATGTGTTTGCTGCGTTCTTAAAATAAAATCTGCTATTTAGATTTAGATCTTGCTTCGTTATTTAGATTTCTTTTGATGGTTAAAGTAGCTGCTTATGTTTAGAATATATTGGTAGGATAATAACAGGAAAAAGCTCCAAAAAAGGGTCAGCAAACGCTTTTGGTTTCACCTCTTCCTTATTGGATCAGGGGCTGGAGTTGAAGTAACCATGCTGTCCCAAACAAAAACACTTTCTTTGCTTCACCATGCAATCATTAGTGTTTGAATCTCGTTCGTAGAACTTGATATCAGTTTGGATGCATGCTTAGGTTTATGATAACTTAGTTTCATAGTTGTTTCACATGGTTTCACTGCAAATAAACTTCTGTTCATTTCCTTTTGTTGTTACTTAGGTCAGAATAGAGTAAAGTAACTAGGTCATAGGTTTTATAAGTGTTTGTGTGTTCAGTTTGAAATACCACTTGCAGAGTACCTATTACCCTTCCTTACCTGCCCATACCCCATCCAACCTACCTGTTTCATCCTTCACTCAGAACCCTTACCTTACATTTACCTCATTCGCTTACTTTGCCATGATTCTCATCGTCTTGGGCAACATCATCTCATCCCTCCTTGAACGAATCTCACCATCTACACCTTCTCCTCAACTCCATTCCCCAAGTCCTAGACCTCTTCACACCCCTATTTCACCTCCATACTCATTCCTCCATATTTTTCCCTCCATCCATGCTCCAAAATCCCATTTCGAAACATCCTGTAGAAGAATTACAGAACATCCTGTAGAAATCCTGAACATCCTGTAGAACCCCTGCAGACTTCCTGTAGAAGCTCATAAACACGGTTTCTTGGCAGCCAAACTTTGTGAGACTCTCTGGAAGGGTGTTAGGGACCCCTTAGACCTTCTCTGAACCTTCCCAACCTTTCTCAAGCATTTCTCCTCCTTGATCCACCTCTGCACAGTGAAAAGCTAGTTAAAAGCACATGCATGATAATTCCAACAAATTAATAAAAAATACAAAAAGATGTTTTCTTCAGATAGTGATAACTTAGACACACGCATTTTACCTTCCTAGAAGTAATGGCATCTCTTTCAGTAGTTTGCATGCTCTCCTTTGCGTCAGTAGGACTAGCTGGTAGAATTAGGGTTTGCTAGGGTTTTCGTTTCTTTTTTGTCTTTCAGTTTCTTTCCGCAAGTAGATTAGCTTCCTTTGAGTTAGCTTTCATCCATCAATTAAAAAGCTTCTTCTAAGAGCTCATAGAAGTTGGCTTAAGCTCCTAGCGGACTTGTGCCAGCTGACCAAGTGACAGCTGCGGCAAGAGCTAGTACTTGTGCATACAGCACCGTCGCTTCCAAGTTTGTTACGAACTACCAGGTTGATAAAATTAAAGAAGGGAGTTCCAGGAGTTGTAGCATTATTGCTACAATACTGGGGCCCACCAACATCCTCAAGTCATGTCGTGATGAACCATGCGGCGGACACTTTGCTGACAAAAGGACAGCCTATAAAATCCTTTCTTTAGGATATCATTGGCCTTCCCTCTTCAAAGATACAAAAGAATATGTCAAAAGGTGTGACAGCTGCCAAAGAGTAGGGAAACCGATTCTTTCAAATGAAATGCCATTACAGCCACAGGTACTCATCGAACTCTTTGAAAAATGGGCTTTAGATTTCATTGGACCTATTAATCCACCATCTAGACAAAAGAAGTATATATTGGTATGTACTGATTATGTCACTAAATGGGTAGAAGCCAAAGAATTACTTTCTGCTACTGAAAATTCAGTTGTTAGTTTTCTTTATGAGGATATTTTTACTCGCTTTGGTGTCCCAAAAGGAATTGTGACAGATCAAGGAAGTCAATTTACATCCAACATGGTGGAGAAGTTGATGGAAGAATACAAAATCAAGCACAGAAAATCTACTCTTTACCATCCGCAAGCAAATGGCTAAGTGGACTCTACAAACAAAGTTATTGAAAGCGTCATCACCAAAACTGTTCATCTACATAGAAGAGATTGGGCAGAAAGGCTTCCTGAAGCCCTATGGGCCTACAAAACTACATGGAGGAATACAATAGGACATTCTCCCTATGAACTTGTTTATGGGAAAGAAGTCCTGCTCCCCATTGAGTTTCAAGTCAAAACTTTCAAGATGCCAGTTTATTTGGGGATGGATCTATCAGAAGCCCAAAAGCACAGAATGGAGCAGTTGAATGAGTTGGATGAGATCAGACAAGAAGCAATCCTAAGAAATGATCTAGTTCAGTATCAAAGAGCTAAGTGGCATGACAAATACATCAAAGAGAAAAAGTTTCAAGAGGGAGATTGGGCATTACTATTTGATTCCAAGTTTAAAGACTTCAAAGGTAAATTTCATACTCATTGGCTCGGGCCATATGAGATTGACAAAGTCTTTAGTAATGGAGCAGTAAGAATCAAAACCATTGATGAATTTCAAACTCCTCTTATTGTGAATGACCACAAATTAAAGATCTATCATAAGCCTCTCTCAAAAATGGAATTTTTCAAAATGTTTCAGGAGAATTCTGCAATAAGGCTGGTGAAGAAGAATCCTTCTTCTCCACCAGCCTAGCCTTTATTCCTTTCTGTTAAAAAAATAAAAATAAAAATAAATAATAATAATAATAATAATAATAATAATTTGTATAAGCTTGAAAACCAATCACTGATTGGCAGTCTTATACAAAAAATATAGAGTGAAAATTAGGAACACCTGACACCCCATATTTTCCAAAAAAAAATTTCTCTTTCTTTCCCATTTTCACTTCACTTCACTTCATTTTCATTCCACTCCATTTCATTTTCATTCCACTCCACTCCATTTCATCCCAATCCATTTCATTTCATTTCATCAATAAAAGTCTCGTTCATGACCATTTCCATTCAGTTAGTTATTATCTATCCATCTTCATTCAGCCAGTGGTTGCTATGTCAGTTTCCACAGCTGGAATCAGTTTCCGCAGCCAGAAGCAGTTTCCGCAACCACCACTCTGTTTTTCAAATTGACAGTCAAGATCTTTGTTCAATAATCATGAAAGCAAATGCAGGTATGACCAAGGACATATTATGAAGACATGGAGCATCTAAAGGCATCAATAAGGAGCAGTTGATCAAGGGCTAATGGACAACAAATGGCAAATATTCCAAGGTATGAGTAAAAATTTCTTTCAAATAGCAATCAAAGCATATTTTTGTATAGTTATTAAACCATAAGCTCCACTATATGCAATGATTGCCATGATAACTCCATAACCATTCCACGACATTCCTCCACGAACCATGCATTTATTTTCTAAATGGTCTCATGATTAATTCTCGGGTTTAACTCGTATTTGACTGCACTTTCACACTCCACCTGTAATCATGGGACGTGACCGATTTAATTACGGCTCCTCTCCACCGCATAATTTCCGTAGCCATTTCATAAACATGTTAACATCTCCTCCACAGCCGTTTAGTTTAAAAATTCTGTCAGGTTCACTTCACTCCCCTGCGATTTTATTGAAGCCATGGCTACATTACCACCTCGTTCACATACATCTCCACTCCATTTCGTGAACTCACCTCAGCTGCCTGTCCTCTGTTTTCCGCTTACAATCCCTGAACACTCCCGCTACTTGTTCTCCAGTTTCCATTTTCAGCCACTGTTTTATTCTCCATAAACCCCGTAACCTAGTCGTACCTCTGCTAAACCCCTCACACGCAGATGAATTTCAAACAGAAGAAAGGATGGGTCGGTTATTGAGGGCAGAACTGGAAGGGCCAAAGTTTTTAGAAGGATACCCTCAAGTGAAAGACTTACTGAAGAAGGAAAAATGGCTACGTTTCATTCAAAAATTTAAGGGCCACAATAAGGAGATTACAAAAGCTTTTGCAAGGTCTTTTAACGGCTAGGTGGTGGAAATTGGGGACCTAAGTTTACAGTCACCGAGGCATCCATAGCAGCTGCTACAGAACTTCCCCAGGAAGGTGAATGCTGGTTCAAGAACAAGATCTTGGACGAGCAGGCTTGGAGAGTCAAATTACGCAACCCAGGTATGGGCGTAACTATATTCACAAGAGGAATTCCTGTTAAAGCTTTAAAAGAGGAGTGGGCCAACTTACTGATAATCATTCAAAAGTTCATTCCTTGTGAATGCCATTTTGGGGCCATGTATATGTATCATACTCGGTTATTGATGAACTTTTTAGAAAACGAAACCCTCAATCTTCCTTACTTTTTATTGCTGAGCTTGAAAAAGATGTGCACAACAGTCCAAAAGAACATAGAAGACATAGAACCCCATTTGTATCATCATGGGCTTGTGAAAATTCTAATTGAAGACCAATTGAAGAAAAATAGGGACACCTGGGAACGGTTTTTAGTGAGAAACTACTTTCAAAAGCCACCCGAGGTGCCTGAGAGCAGTAAAGCAAGAAGGAGTAGGAGGAAGGAGACAAGTGCAAGAATTCAAGACCCTCCTATTAGTAAAACCAAAGAAGTTGATCAAAAAGAGAGGGAGGAAAGAACCAAGGATAGAAAATAGAGAAAATTGAAAGGGAAAAGAAGCATAGAGGATGTCTACCAATCACTAGAACCTTCTTTAGAAGAAGACCATCAAGTATTGTCTGAAAGACTAGTGCATCTTCGAAAACAAGTGGCTACAGCCAAGAAGAAAGAAAAAGGAAAATAGAGTATGGAAGAAGAGAATACTAGCCCACAACATTTAAGAAGAAGCAACATGCTTAGAGGAAAGTGGAAGAAAGCACAAATAAAAGGACCCACTTTATTGACATGGGTGGGGAAACACCAGAGAAACCTCCAACTGGCAGTAGCCCACCTCATCTTCAGCCAAATATTGAAACCAGTCCTCCAGATGTTGAAATGAGTCATTCTCAGCCAGAGCTAGAGATCAGTCCTCCTCAATAGGACTTTGGGGTCAGACTAAGGAAAACACCTGAAATAGACCCAAATCAGCAAGAGGTGTATGATTATCTAGAATCCTTAGAGAAGACCACTGCAGGCCCGAGCACGTCATCCACTCTGCCTCACACAACACAAGAAGCACAAGTCCAATCATTGAAACCAGAAGTGTTTGAATTGGAGGTCTTAAACAGAGACATTAAACAAGAAAATGAAGCATTAAAGGAGCAAAGCAGATTGGACAAGATCATTCATGACAACACTATGTTACATTTGGGACTGTGGCAGAAAAAGAACAGGAAATTAAAGAAAAAGTGCAGGAAGTTGAGTAGAGAATTGATCAGTCTCAAATTCAAATGTTTGATGAGGAAGCCCAGGATGGTAGTAGTACCAAGGAAGAGGAGAAGAGGACTGGATGTACTGGTAGAAGCTTCAAAGCACATCGACTAAAGGGAGGATGATCAAAATTTTGGTTGCATGAGGACATGCAACACCTTCACAGTGGGGGTATGTTGAGCCCCAAACTTGCATCTTCTCTATACACCTTTCTAGCCTTTTTCCATTTACCTGGACCTCCTAAGCTGTCAAATCATTGCATATTAGTTTAAAAAGAGCATATAAAGTGGTTTGCTAACTATGTTTTGTGTCTGTTGTTTGAATTAGATTTTTGCTCATTCAGCTGTGGAATCTTGTCACTTTCCGCGGCCAGTTCAATTTTCCGCGACCTTTTTGTTAAATTCTATGTTATAGGTGTCTTCAGGCAAATCCAGCCACATGGGCAAGTTGCAAATGACGTGGACATGGACGAGTCCTATTAGCTCAGTCGAATTCAACAAAGAAGGCTGTGGTCAAAGGTAGTCAAGCGATGGTCAACGTAAGAGTCCTACGGTGACAGAACTCTATTTTTCACCACGTGAAGACTTGCGTGGCCGTTCCTAGATTTCTGGGGACATATCAACACCTGTGGACTGCTCCATGAACTGAATCCAACAGCCACCCTCCATAGATTTAATCACCATGGCAGCCATGACGCTAGATCCCTGGACGTGGTTGTTCACGTGTCTTTTACCAATGCAGATTTTAGGAAAGTAGTTATGTCATCCCCTGTTATAAATTAAGCGTTCTCATACACATAGTAGCTAGCTTTTGGAATGTAATTTTGACTGTTAACGAGCCCACTGTGCAGTGACTTTATTTCTATGTTATGACTGCATTTTAATACATGAGAAGACTTTGTTTATAAGCTCAATTCATGGTTGTTTGCTGATTGCCCGAGGTTGTGCAGAGGGCCCCTGTACACACCGAGGTTTTGTTAATTGTTGTATAGTTTCATGCTTTATTTCTTCACGTTCCTTATGCCATAATCATTCACTTGTATATATTGCACTTCTTATGGTATTAACGTTGATTGTTGTCCATAGTTTCTATGCTTTACAATGCTGTTAACTGATCAGTGTCTTTGTTTCAGATTACAGTAGGTAGCCCAGGGATTTGAACATAGTTTTATAATGACTAATGACATGGAATTATTCTTGTCCTTCTGCTGATTTATTTTTCTTAGTTCTTAGTTCCAGCACTGTTTTATTTATTTCAGTTTTGCTCATTTACTTTTTTGCAAGATAGATATTAAATTACTCATGTCATTTTCAGTTACCTCCGAAAGTCATAGCGAGACTAATGGTGAGGGATTGAAGTATGAGTGTGTGGTTTGATATTAGTTTATTTTTCTGCAAGTTAGTTATTAAATTGCTCATGTCATTTTCAGTTACCTCCGAAAGCCATAGCGAGACTAATGGTGAGGGATTAAAGTATGAGTGTGTAGTTTAATGTTAGTTTTATTTTCTGCAAATTAGATATCAGGTTGCTCAAGTTGTTTATGATTACCTCCAAAAGCCAGAGCGAGACGAATGGTGAGGGGTCAGAATATGAGTTGATGTAATTTGATCTTAGCTTTACTTTGCTTGCAATTTTTGGATTTCTTTGAGTTCAGTTTCTTTCATATTTAGACAGCAGCAAGGATACTGGGTTTCATGGTCAATAGCTCACTGTTTGTTTAATTAGAATAGTGGCACATTTTCATTCTCTTTTAGGAATTAATTTCATCATTGCATGTTTTAAAACCTTTTTGAAAATTTTGAAGTTTGGAAATCATTTTAAAGGACACCATTGCCTTGAACACTTATATCCATACTTGTCTTTTAGGATTGCCATCTTACATTAGGGAATCAACGAAGATAAACCCAAAAACAAACTAAAAATCAAAAACAAAAAAAGAGAGTAAGAAATCGGTTATCTTGCATATATAGTGCGCCTCACTTCAGCAGTTTACGACTCCCCGATTGACAATTAATATAGCAATTTAGGACACTCTAAATTGACCAAACAGTTCACAAACATTTTTCATACCCTTCGCACACAATTTGGTATCAAGGATTTTAAGCTCCATTTGGTACTCAAATACTGCGACTGCCTACATAGATACATCCAGGACGAGATGGAGTTCCTGAACATCTCCTCGCTTGGCACAGTGTACCGATACGCTGTCAAAATCGAGGAGAAGTTTAAACAAAAAAAGCAAGACTTTGGATTTGCGAATCCAAAGAACAAAGGAGAAAGCCAAGGTGGGGTGACCCAAGACAACTCGTCGAAGCCGCAAGAAAAGAAAAACACCACAAAGCCAAAGAAGGACACATGAAAGTGGTGTGAGTTCCATAAGAGCCCCACTCACAACACGAGCGTCGAACCAAGCAGTCATTGGTGGCCGAGTTGAAGGCTTCACAATCAGATGCATTTTCCAACCCTGAGTCAGAACCCGACAAGGGGAATGGAAAAGGGAATAAGATCATTGATGCAGAGCCCAACATCACTGTTGCCACCGCCAAATCCAAAAGAATGAGCCCGAAGACCCAGAGGAGGGGGAGTGTCTTTTCCACTCACAGATGTGGGTGAAAGGTTTGTCGTTGCAATTCATTGTCGACAGTGGAAACCAAAAGAACATCATTTTAGTGAAGGTCGTGAAGCGGTTGGGCCAACCGACTATACTACACCTGCAGCTGTACAGTATCAGGTGGCTTCACTAAGGATGAGAACTCCAAGTTCGCCAGCAGTGCCGCCTTCCCTAAAGCATCAAGCCCTTCACAAATGAGATATTGTGTGATGTTGCACCACTTGATGTTTGTGATGTATTATTAGGCCAGCCATACTTGTGGAGGCGACATGTTGTGTATGAGTCGAGGCCTTGAGATGTTTTATTTCTTTGGGTAATTCATTATATAGGATACCAAAGGTAGCCCCACTTATCACCACTTCTTTGATCTCTGGTAAGAAAGGCAGTAAGATCATCTCCTAGACTAGGAAATTTATTTTTTATCTGGTTCACTCCCAAATTAAGGGGAAGATCGTCGCCACATCCATGACCCCTGCGAAGGGTTCCTCCACACAACAATAGTAGAAGATAGATACGGTCATGAAAGCAGACATGAACATCTTCTCCTCACCCACAATAATACTATTGCACTATTAGGTCAAGCATTCATTCGATCTATCTCTGAGAACACCTCTATGTAATGAGCCGATATATCACCGCTCCATTCTGAAAAGTGACAAGTACAAGAAGCGACATGGTCCTTACACCAGTACCAAGGCTGTGGGAAATAATGCTTTGGAGCACAAAATTCCCCCATTCCTTCGCTTGCATCGAGTGTTCAATTTGGACCACCCTTGACCATGCTTCCCACCATTATTGGATACATCAGAGGTTGCAGAACAGCTCACCAGGGACCCAACTCAGCAGAAGCTTCCTCATCTCAGGGAGGAACTCAACGCAATGAGGTCCATTGCTTTCCTAAGGGGGGAGGAATGATCCAGGTGGATGTTGGTGGCCACCCACCTATCGCACTTGGACCCCCACAATTGTCTCTTTCAGTTTTTCAGTTTCCTTAATTGTAGCGCAATTTACTATTTTTAGAAGTTTTTTGGGGCTTGAACTTCTGGAGCCGTTTTGAGGCCCTAGACAACGTTTTTTGAGAAATATGGGAGCAACATGGGTCCATAGACCCATGTATCTCTTCCCAAAGTCGTATTCCTTGGATATATCTTTCTAACAAACTATGGTGCATGTCAAACAGAGATCATATGCCAAATTTACGACCCCGGGAAGTTGATGTACCCATTTACCCAAACAGGGCCCACAGTTTGGCGGTTCATCTTCTAGGGTTAGGTTTTTGGATGTTTAATGTTTTCCATTGTTTCTCAACAATAAATAGGCCTTCAAGCCTCATTGTAACATAGTTTAGAGACATGTAGCTGCCACATGTCTTCTCCAAGACAAGCTACCATCGCCCTAGCTAGTTTATTCCCATTTCTGTTTGTAAGCATATCTAGGTGGATGTTGGTGGCCACCCACCTATCCCACTTGGACCCCCACAGTTGTCTCTTTCAGTTTTTCAGCTTCCTTAATTGTAGCATAATTTACTATTTTTAGCAGTTTTTCAGGTCCTAAATTTTTGGAGCCGTTTTGAGGCCCTAAACAACGATTTTTGGGAAATATGAGAGCAACATGGGTCCATGGACCGATGTTGCTCTTCCAAAAGTTGTAGTCCTCGGATAGATATTTCTAACGAGCTCGTGAAGAGGATGATAAGAAAGATGAAGGAGCAAGAAATCCTATCAAAATCTTGCTCGAAGAAGCCCTCGAGTGACAAAGAAACACGATGATGGTTAGCTTTGCCCAGATCCTTCAGCAGCTACCCAGAGGTGACGCATCGGCTTCCAACAGCTACTATGGAAATGCCACACCCTTTAAAGTACAAGTTAATTTTGAAATCCCCATCTTCGAGGGTCAATTAGACATAGATGTCGTATATAAATGGTTCAATCTAATAGAAGGGTATTTTTCTCTTCATGATTTTTCTAATCGGTAAAAGATTATTTTCGCTCTTCTCGAAGTAGCCCCCTATGTCAAGGACTAGTGGGAAACCTACTGCGAGTAAAAGGATGAAAGTATGAATACACTGTTTTCAGCCGCTCCCACTTGGAATTCATTTCAGGACGCCATTAAGGAGCAGTATTACCCTTTCAAAAGCTATGAGGACAAATACATAAAGTGGACCATGCTGCAGCAAGGAAGGGACCAAGATGTGCTGGAGTTCACAAACATTTTTCATACCCTTCACACACACTTGGGTATCAAGGATTTTGAGCTGCATTTGGTACTTAAATACCGCGACTGCCTACATATATACATGCAAGACGGGATGGAGTTCCTAAATGTATCCTCGCTCGGCACGGCGTACCAATACACTGTCAAAATTGAGCAAAAGTTTAAACAATAGAAGTGAGACTTTGGATCTGCGAATTTGAAGAACAAAGGAAAAAGCCAAGGCGGGGTGACCCAAGACAACACGTTGATGACGCAAGAAAATAACAACACCAAAATGCCAAAGAAGGACACAGGAAAGTGGTGTGAGTTCCATAAGAGCCCTACTCACAACAGAAGTGAGTGATGGACCAAGCAGTGGCTAGTGGCCGAGTTGAAGGCTTCAAAATCAGATGCATGTTCCAACCCTGAGTCAGAACCCAACAAGGGGAATGGCAAAGGGAAGTAGATCATTGACACAGAGCCCAGCACCATTGTTGACACCGCCAAGATCCAGAAGAATGAACCCGAAGGCCCAGAGGAGGGGGAGCATCTTTTCCACTCATGGATGTGGGTGAAGGGTTCACCGCTACAATTTATTGTCGATAGTGGCAGCCAAAAGGAGCGACATGGTTCTTACACCAGTACCAAGGCCATGGGAAACAATTCTTTGGAGCACAACATTCCCCCATTCCTTTGCTTGCACTGAGTTTTCAATGAAGACTGCCCTCGACCATGCTTCCCCCATTACTGGACACATCAAAGGTTGCAAAAATGCTCACGGGGGACTGAGCTAAGCAGAAGCTTCCTCATCTTAGGGAGGAACTCAATGCAATGGGGACCATTGCTTCCTAAGGGGGGAGGAATGATCCAGGTGTATGTTGGTGGCCATGGACCTATCCCACTTGGACCCCACAACTGTCCCTTTCAGTTTTTCAGTTTCCTTAATTGTAGCACAATTTATTATTTTTAGCAGGTCTCCAGGTCTTGAACTTTCGGAGCCATTTTGAGGCCCTAAACAACGTTTTTTTTGTGAAATATGGGAGCAACATGGGTCCATGGACTGATGTTTCTCTTCCTAAAGTTGTAATCCTCAAATAGATCTTTCTAACGAGCTATGGTGCGTGTCAAACGAAGATCGTATGCCAAAGTTACAACCTCGGGAAGTTGATGTATCAATTTACCCAAACGGGGCCCACATTTTGGCGATTCATCTTCTAGGGTTAGGTTTTTGGATGTTTAGGGTTTTCCATTGTTTCTCAACAATAAATAAGCCTTCGAGCCTCATTGTAACACAGTTTAGAGGCATGTAGCTGCCACATCTCTTCCTAGAGATAAGCTACCATTGCCCTGGCTAGTTTATTCCCATTTCTGTTTGTAAGCATATTCAGGTGGATGTTGGTGGCCACCCACCTATCCCACTTGAAACCCCACAATTGTCTCTTTTAGTTTTTCAGTTTCCTTACTTGTAGCACAATTTACTATTTTTAGAAGTTTTTCAGGTCCTGAACTTTTGGAGCCATTTTGAGGCCCTAAACAACGTTTTTTGGAAAATATAGGAGCAACATGGGTCCATGGTCTGATGTTGCTCTTCCCAAAGTTGTAGTCCTCGGATAGATCTTTCTAACTAGCTATGGTGTGCATTAAACGAAGATCCTATGCCAAAGTTATGACCCTCAGAAGTTGATGTACCAATCTACCCAAACAGGGTCCACAGTTTAGCGGTTCATCTTCTAGGGTTAGGTTTTTGTATGTTTAGGGTTTTCCATTGTTTCTCAATAATAAATAAGCCTTCGAGCTCCATTGTAACACAGTTCAGAGGCATGTAGCTGCCACATCTCTTCCTAGAGATAAGCTACCATCGCCCTAGCTGGTTTATTCCCATTTCTATTTGTAAGCATATCCAGGTGGATGTTGGTGGCCACCCACCTACCCACTTGGAACCCCACAACTATCTCTTTCAGTTTTTCAATTTCGTTAATTGTAGCACAATTTACTATTTTTAGCAGTTTTTTCAGGTCCTGAACTTCCGGAGCCGTTTTGAGGCCCTAAACAACATTTTCTGGGAAATCTGAGAGCAACATGGGTTCGTGAACCGATGTTTCTCTTCCCAAAGTTGTAGTCCTCAAATATATCTCTTTAACGAGCTATGGTGCACGTCAAACGGAGATCATATGCCAAAGTTACGACCCCAGGATGTTGATGTACCAATTTACCCAAATGGGGCCCACAGTTTGGCGGTTCATCTTCTAGGGTTAGGTTTTTGGATTTTTAGGGTTTTCCATTGTTTCTCAACAATAAATAGGCCTTCGAACCTCATTTTAATACAGTTCAAAGGCATGTAGCCACCACATGTCTTCTAAAAGATAAGCTACCATCGTCCTAGCTAGTTTATTCCCATTTTGGTTTGTAAGCATATTTCAATATTTTACAGTAATGAAATGAAGTATTATTTCCACTGCATCTTTGTGTTTATGGTTATTTCCATACTCTATTGCATTCATGTATAAATCCGGACCAGTGGTATCGGAGTGGTTGCTTTTTCTCTGTTTTTCTTTGCATGTCCCCAACGAGGTCGGGATATAAGGAGTTAGGGTTTGAACTGGTCGAACCTTTGCAAGAGCAGCCTCGCAAATCCTAACGGCCTCCCATGGTGGATGAAAAGAAAGACGATGGGGTAGGAGATCCTATCAAAATCTTGCTCAAAGAAGCCCTCGAGCGACAAAGGAACGCGATGATGGACAACTTTGCCCAGATCCTTCAATGGCTACCCAGATGCGACGCATCAGCTTCCAACAACTACTTTGGAAATTCCACACCCTTTAAGGTACAAGTTAATTTTGAAATCCCCATCTTCAAGGGTCAAATAGACGTAGATGCCATATATAAATGGTTAAATCTACTAGAAGGGTATTTTTCTTGTTGGGTGTGGAGCCTGATTATCTTCTGTATTCAAAGGTATCGTCACATTAGACCCAGTTGCCAATAGAAAAATATTCACTGCAGGGGGGGTCCAGGGGGGGCAGCTACGACCTTTGGGGAGCCCCCCCTTGGTGGGGGGTTTCGAGGGAGCGCCCTCGAAGCTAAGAATAGATGTAAAATTGCCTTGTAAAAGTATAGTAATTTCTAGTCAATCTGGGTTGTTCATTAGGTGGATATTTGACGATAAAAGTTATGTTTAATTTAGGGTTTTTTCCCTAGAAGGAAACCCCTCACTATATATGAGGGAATTGTATTGCATCTTTGTAGATCTGTATTCTGAGTGAGAAAGAGAGAGGAGATTGAGAGCGAAGAGGGTGTTACAGCAGATCTATTGTAGGTTGCATCTCTTCAGTTCGCTGGATAATATAAAAAGAAGGACTGGTTGTTTCTCTGTGGACGTAGCCCAAACTGGGTGAACCACGAATATCTGTGTTTCTCTTGTTTTATGCATTTTTTGTGTTTATATTTCTGCAATATTTTATGTGTTCCATTGCTTCATAATATATAATTTTCTAACAACTGGTATCAGAGCCGAAGGTCTTTTTTTTGGTTGACAAACTCACAGGAGAGAAGGATTCTTGGTTCGAGTGGGAGCAATTGTGGAAGATGGTAAGTTTAGGGTCTAGAAATTTAATGGCCAAAACTTCTCGCTGTGGAAGATGCAGATGGAAGATTATCTGTATCAGAAATATTTGTACCTACCATTGGGCGGAAAAACAAAGATGCCAACGAGTATGATAGATGATGAATAGAACCTTCTTGATAGAAAGGCACTTGGAATAGTACGGTTGTGCCTCGCAGCGTCGGTTGCCTTCAACATTTCGAAGGAAACAATGACGAAGGGTTTGATTAAGGTGTTGGCGAAACTATATGAAAAACCCTCAACCTCAAATAAGGTATTTCTTATGAAGCGTTTATTTAATATGAAGATGTCGGAAGGTGGATATTGCAGACCATTTAAATGATTTTAATACTGTTACAAGTTAGTTAAGTTTTGTAGGGGTAAACTTTGATGATGAAGTTAGAGCTCTATTATTCTTGTGCTCATTGCCAGAAAGTTGGAATGGTTTAGTAATGGCCATTAGTAACTCTGTTTCTGGATCTAGTACTTTAAAGTTTGATGATGTTGTCGGTGCTATCCTTAGCGAGGAAATGCGACGGAAAAGCTCTGGTGAGACATTAGGTAATGCTTTGAGTGCAGAGTCTAGGGGAAGAAAAATGGAAAGAGGAAGGAGCTCAGGATATCACAGTAAATCAAGGAAAAGCAGATCCAAGTCCAGATCGGGGATAGTCTGTTGGAAATGCGGAAAGAAAGAACACCTAAAGAAAGACTGTATATCTTGGGAGGGAAAAGAAGGAGATGCACAACAAGAAAACAATCATGAAGCAAATGTGACAGGTGAGGTGTTACAAGATGCTTTGATTCTTTCTTTCGAAAATATTACTGATTCCTGGATTCAGGGGCCTCATTCCATGCCACACCTGATAAGAAATACTTTCATGACTATGTTCAAGAAGATTTTGGACAAGTCCATTTGGGTGATGATAAACCCTGTAAAATTGTTGGAATGGGTAAGGTTCTTGTAAAACAGAAGAATGGAAACCAATGGCTACTAAAGGAGGTAAGGCATGTTCCAGATCTAAAGAAAAATCTGATTTCAACAAGGCAATTAGGCGGTGAAGGTTGTGTGACAACTTTCACAGATAAAGCTTGGAAGGTCACCAAAGGAGCCCTGGTAATAGCAAAAGGCGAAAAGGTTGGTACATTGTATTTATGCAATGGTATTATTAACTCTGTTAATGCTTTAACTTCCAAAGGAGTAGATGCAACATTATAGCATCATAGGCTCGAACACATGAGTGAGAAGGGGATGAAAATCCTTCACTCAAGAAATTTTTTGTCGAGTTTGAAGAATGTTGATTTGGAGTTCTGTGAGAATTGCATTTATGGAAAACAGAAGAGAGTCAGATTTCTGAGAGTTGGGAAAGAAAAGAAGAGCGAAAAATTAGAGCTTGTGCATACAGATGTATGGGGACCTGCTCATGTATCATCTCTCGGTGGCTCTCGTTATTATGTTTTTTTTTTATGATGCAACTAGAAAAACTTGGATTTATTGTATTAAGAAGAAATTTGATGTATTTGATACTTTCAAGAAATGGAAAGCTTTGGTTGAGATTGAGACATGAAAGAAATTGAAGTGTCTCAGATCAGACAATGGAGGTGAATATTGCGGCAACGAGTTTGATAGGTACTGTTCAGAGCATGGAATTCACATAAAGAAGACAGTTCCAAGAACACCACAAGAAAATGGTGTGTTAGAAAGGATGAATAGAACAATCATGAAGCGTGCAAGGTGCATGACATTGCATGCAAGATTGCCTTTACAATTTTGGGCATATGCTGTAGATACTGTTGTTTATCTAATAAATATAGGGCCTTCAAGTTCCCTAGATGGTGGTGTTCCAGAGGAAGCATGGACAGGTAAAAAGGTAAACTACTCCCTTTTAAAGCCTTTTGGTTGTGAGGCCTTTTATCCATATTAATAAAGAAAATAGAACAAAGCTTGAGGCAAAATCAAAGAAATGTACCTTTATTGGATATGGTGTTAATGATTTTGGTTATCGCTTATATGATTATGAAAATCACAAAATCATTAGGAGCATAGATGTAATATTCAATGAAAAAGTCTTGTATAAGAATCAGTTGCAGGAAAAGAAACAGAAAAAAGAAAACAAGGAATACACGGTTCTTGATGAGATCACTGAAAAAGTAAAGGTGCCTGAAAATAATAATAATCAACAACAACAACAACAACCACAACAAAAACAGGCACCCCAAACACCTGAAAGTGGTGTTAGAAGATCTACCAAGATAAGTAGACCCCCTGAACGATACTCTCCTTCATTATATTATTTATTGTTGATTGATTCTGGTGAACCCGAATTTTATGAAGAAGCAATGCAAGTTGAAAGCAGGAAGAAGTGGGAGCTAGCCATGGAAGAAGAGATGGAATCCTTAATGCATAACCAGACTTGGGACTTAGTCAGGTTTCCTGCAGGTAAAACTACATTGCAGAATAAATGGGTTTACAAGCTAAAGGAAGAAGATGGAGGAAAACAGAGGTACAAAGCTAGACTTGTGGTGAAGGGGTTTGCACAGAAGAAAGGTATTGATTTTGATGAAATATTTTCTCCTGTTGTTAAAATGACTTCAATCAGAACTATTCTAAGTCTAGTAGCAGCTGAAGATTTGCATCTTGAGCAGTTAGATGTAAAGACAACCTTTCTCAATGGGGATTTGGAGGAAGAGATATATATGCATCAACCACAAGGATATGAGGTAAAAGGGAAGGAGAAACTAGTGTGCAGGTTGAAGAAGAGTTTGTATGGCTTAAAACAGGCTCCAAGGCAGTGGTATCTAAAATTTGACAAATTTATGCCTGAACAAGGTTATACTAGATGTCACTCTGATCATTGTGTCTATCTGAAAAGGCAAAATGATGGCAGCTATATTATATTGTTATTGTATGTAGATGACATGCTTGTTACAGGGTCTAACATGCAGGAAATAAATGTGCTCAAAAGAAAATTGGCAAATTCATTTTCAATGAAGGATTTGGGAGCTGCAAAACAAATCTTTGGTATGAGAATAACTAGAAACAGGAAAAATCGCAAACTAACATTGTCTCAAAATGAGTACATACAAAAGGTGTTGAAAAGATTTAATATGCACAATTCAAAACCAGTTAGTACACCTTTTGCTAGCCATTTGAAACATAGTAAGGAAATGTGCCCAAAGACCCAAGAAGACATGGATTATATGTATAAAGTTCCATATGCATCAGTAGTTGGAAGCTTAATATATGCAATGGTATGCACAAGGCCTGATATTGCACATGCAGTGGGAGTTGTAAGCAGGTACATGAACAATCCAGGAGAGAAACATTGGATGGCATGAAATGGATTCTCAGATATTTGAAAGGTACCACAAATCAAGCATTATGCTTCGGTGGTTCAAACATTTCTCTACAGGGATATGTTGATGCAGATATGGCAGGTGACAGAGATAATAGGAGGAGCACTACAGGATATGTATTTACTGTAGGTGGAACAGCTGTCAGTTGGGTTTCAAAAATCCAAAGTGTTGTTGCACTTTCAACAATAGAAGCAGAGAATGTTGCTGCTACAGATGCTAGTAAAGAAATGATTTGGATACAAAGGTTTATGGGTGAATTGGGTAAGGAGCATGATATGGGCATGTTATACAGTGATAGCCAAAGTGCCATTCATCTTGCAAAGGACTCAACATTTCATTCTAGGACTAAACACATACAGCCCAAGTACCATTTCATACAATCAGTGTTGGAAGATGGAGAGTTGAAGCTAGAAAAGATACACACTAGCCAGAATCCTGCAGATATGCTAACAAAAGTTGTAACAAGGGAGAAACTGAGGATATGCTCAATGTCAATTGGTCTTCAAGTATGATGAAGAAGATGAGAAACAACCAAGTCCAAAGAGGAATCATTGTCCAGCAAATGAAGCAGCGATGGAGTTGCTATAATCAGTCTCCAAGTGGGAGATTGTTGGGTGTGGAGCCTGATTATCTTCTGCATTCAAAGGTATCACCACATTGGGCCCTAGTTCGAACCACCCAAAAAATATTAATTGCAGGGGGGGTCCAGGGGGGGCGGCTGCAACCTTTAGGGAGCCCCCCCCTGGCGGGGGGTTTCGGGGGAAGCACCCTTGAAGCTAAGAATAGATGTAAAATTGCCTTGTAAAAGTATAGTAATTTCTAGTCAATCTGGGTCGTTCATTAGGCGGAGATCCGACGATAGAAGTTATGTTTAATTTAGGGTTTTTTGCCTTAGAAGACAACACCTCACTATATATGAGGGAATTGTATTACGTCTATGTAGATCTGTATTCTGAGTGAGAAAGAGAGAGGAGATTGAGAGCGAAGAGGGTGTTACAACGGATTTGTGTAGGTTGTATCTCTTTAGTTTGCTGGATAATATAGAAGGAAGGACTGGTTGTTTCTCCGTGGACGTAGCCCAAACTGGGTGAACCACGTATATCTGTGTCTCTCTTGTTTTATGCATTTTCTGTGTTTATATTTCTGCAATATTTTATGTGTTCCATTGCTTCGTAATATATAATTTGCTAACATTTCCGTTCATGATTTTTCTAGTCGAGAAAAGATTATTTTCGCTCTTCTCAAAGAAGCCCCCCACGTCAAGGACTGGTGGGAAACTTACTACGAGCAAAAGGATGAAAGTACGAACTCACTGTTTTCAGCCACTCCCACTTGGAATTCATTCCGGGACGCCATCAAGGAGCAGTATTACCCTGTCAAAAGCTATGAGGTCAAATACATAAAGTGGACCATGCTGCGGCAGGGAAGGGACCAAGATGTGCCAGAGTTCACAAACATTTTTCATACCCTTCACACACAGTTGGGTATCAAGGATTCTGAGCTGCATTTGGTACTCAAATACCGCGGCTGCTTACATAGATACATCCGGGACAAGATGGAGTTCTTGAACATCTCCTCGCTCGGCATGGTGTACCGATACACTGTCAAAATCGAGCAGAAGTTTAAACAAAAGAAGCGAGTCTTTTGATTTGTGAATCCGAAGAACAAAGGACAAGCCGAGGTGGGATGACCCAAGACAACCCATCGGAGCTGCAATAAAAGAACAACAACACAAAGCTAAAGAAGGACACCGGAAAGTGGTGTGAGTTCCATAAGAGCCCCACTCACAACACAAGTGAGTGTTGGACCAAGCAGTTGCTGGTGGTCGAGTTGAAGGCTTCATAATCATATGCATGTTCTGACCCTGAGCTGAACCCAACAAAGGGAATGGCAAAGGGAAGCAGATAATTGATGCGGAGCCCAACGCCATTATTTCCACTGCCAAGATCCAGATGAATGAGCCCGAAGACCCAGAGGAGGGGGAGCGTCTCTTCCACTCATAGATGTGGGTGAAGGGTTCGTCGCTACAATTCATTGTCGACAGTGGCAGCCAAAAGAACCTCATTTCAGTAGAGGTCGTGAAGTAGTTGGGCCTACCGACTACACCACACCCGCAAGCGTACAGTATCTGGTGGCTTCACCAAGGACGAGATGTCCGAGTCCGCTAGCAGTGCCGCCTTCCCTACAACATCAAGCCCTTCATAGATGAGGTATTGTGTGATGTTGCACCACTTGATATTTGTGATGTATTATTAGGCCAGCCATACTTGTGGAGGCGACATGTTGTGTATGAGTTGAGGCCTCGAGCTGTTATTATTTCTTCGGGTAATTCATTATACAAAATACTTGAGGTAACCCCACCTACTGCCACTTCTTTGATCTCTGGTAAGAAAGGTAGTAAGATCATCTCCCAGACTAGGAAATTTATTTTTTGTCTGGTTCGCTCCCAAAGTAAGGGGAAGATCGTCGCCACATCCATGACCCCTGTGAAGGGTTCCTCCACGCAGCAACAACAGCAGATGGATACGATCATTAAAGCAAACGGGAACATCTTCTCCTCACCCACAGGGATACCGTTGCACTGTCAAGTCAAGCATTCATTCGATCTGATTCCCAGAACACCTCTACCCAACGGGCCGCTATATCACCTCTCTATTCTGAAAAATGACAAGTACAAGAAGCGACATGGTCCTTACACTAGTACCAAGTGATCCAAGTTATCTTTTGTTTATAGATGCATTAAAAGAATTACATATACAGTTTGTAGCTTAACCAAAGAGAAACTTTAAATGTGCACATGTGAGAGAAAGAAGAAGAAGAGCATAAGAAGACAAGAAGACAAGAACTTGATAATGGAGTTCGTCCCTCTTGGACTACATCTCCGGGCCCTGCTCGATCAATGGGGAGGCCTTCATTCATTAAAAATGGCATCAAAAGAAGTTGCATTCATCAGTTACAAAAATGGAGCATTATACCTCCATGCTGAAAATTGCCCGAAAATTGGAGAGCTTTGTTGCAAAAACTAACACCACCGTTGGATTCCCGTCACCGAGAGGTGCAAAATCGATATAAAACTTGCCCAATTCTGAAATGGACCAAAATCACCCTCCTATAAAAATTCAGCAAAACATAATTCCCCCAATTTTCTCTGAATGCTCAAAGTTCCACCACCTCTGTCTTGGTTTACGTCCCTGGGTAGCTGTACCTCTGCTCTCCCCCTTTCATGCTAACAAAAATCTTATGTTTAAATGTACAGTGATGTGTGCTTTGACGGTAAGTCACTTGGGCTATGCCCAGGCAGACCGAAGTTCAAATCTCATTGAGTACATTGACTTGCTGTGGTGGCGGCTAGAGGGGCGGATTCCCCTTTCCTGTGAGTCTGCTCTTGCTAAAATCATAGAGACTTAGTATACCTGACTTGCAGGTGGTTGGTTATGCTCTTGGTGTTATAGTGGCAGCGTTGAGGTTTGATCCTGGGTCTCCCTTAGATTAGGCCAGGCAGTTACCTATTCACCATGTTGTATAAAAAAAAAAAAATCTTATGTTTAAATAATAACATGGGCGGACTTACCAAGGTTTGGTTGTTATGGGTTATTTTTAATGAATACATAAATGACCTATATTATATAACAAACCCAACCCATATATATATATAGGAGTTGTCTATAACGCGACTTTTTGAAAGCCTTTCCGGCGGATTTTTCCGGTCGAAATCCGGCAAGAATTATTGTGATCGCAAGTTTGATAGCTAGTTTCTGCATAATGAAAGCCTCCCAGGGGTTTTTCAGGGTGCTGAATCCAAATATGCAGTTAAAAAACCATTTTAACTGCAAAAAATCAAGATTTGACCTTAATTTCTTCGCCGGATTCCGTCACCGGAATCTTCAAAAAATCGCATTATAGACAACTCCTATATATATATATATTTAAATCATTGTTGGGGGTGGGCCCATACTCTACGGGACCGCACGCATCGCCATCCCAACGAACGCATTGAATCCTTTGTGTTTGGCGCTGTACGTTTGGGTGGCTGTGGGTGGCCGGACCACCACGTGGCCGCCTACCCAAGCCATGCCGATTTCAAGGGCTGTTGTGGTCAACGGTTATGCCGTATGCGTTATGGTTTATGTAACCATATAACTACTCCCACCATCAACGTTTGGATATGCCATATGCGTTGGTTTTTGTGTTATCAAACGGTTGGAGATAAATATATGTTAAGGTTTTGTTATATATGTCACGTTGGTTTGTTATGATTTGTTTCAACGTGATACTCCACCATGTTATGTGTTGGTTTATTAATGGAGTTTTGTTATAATTCCATACCATATGACGGTTGTTTTGTTTGGGATATATATATATCTATATATATAGTTTTGTTTGGGATATATATAAGGGTTGTTTTGTTTTCGGATATATATATATATATAATTTTGTTTGGGATATATATAGATTATGTTTTAGATTTGGTCATATATATTTTTATTTAATATAGTTAATTTGAACTACTATATAAAATTTTAGTTATAATTAAAATATGGAAATATATATATATATATATTTTGATTATGTTTTAGATTTGGCTATATATATTTTTATTTATATGGTTAATTTGGACAATTATATAAAATTTTAGTTATAACTAAAATATTCCATGTTTTTTTATGCAGGTTTAGGAGGCCATTGGAGGGATGCCAAATGTCGAGCTGCCATGTGGGTCCCACGCGCTGAGTCGGATGCCATGTGGCGCACTGTGGGTCCCATTTTTCCTTTGCCATACCAAACTTTTAAGAGTTCTATCTTTCGCATATGAGCTCGGATCGACGAACCGTTCGCACCACTGCGATCAGGACGACGAGCCCTCTCAACTGATGCCACCAAATTATCTTTTCTGCCATTTTAAATTTTTTGCCTTATCCATCCCCTTAGTGTCTCGAGATCCTCCTGGATCACCAAGGCTATGGGAAACAATGCTTTGGAGCACAACATTCCCCCATTCCTTCGCTTGCATCGAGTGTTCAATGTGGACGACCTCGACCATGCTTCCCACCATTACTGGACACATCAGAGGTTGCAGAACAACTCATCAGAGACTCAGCTCAGCAGAAGCTTCCTCATCTCAAGGAGGAACTCAACGCAATGGGGACCATTTCTTCCTAAGGGGGGGAGGAATGATCCAAGTGGATGTTGGTGGCCACCCACCTATCCCACTTGGACCCCCAAAACCGTCTCTTTCAGTTTTTCAGTTTCCTTAATTGTAGCACAATTTACTATTTTTAGCAGTTTTTCAGGTCTTGAACTTCCGGAGTCGTTTCGAGGCCCTGAACAACGTTTTTTGGGAAATATGGGAGCAACATGGGTCTATGGATCGATGTTGCTCTTCCCAAAGTTGTAGTCCTCCGATACATATTTCTAACGAGCTATGGTGCGTGTCAAACGGAGATCGTATGCCAAAGTTACGACCCCGGGAAGTTGATGTACCAATTTACCCAAACGGGGCCCACATTTTGGTGGTTCATCTTCTAGGGTTAGGTTTTTGGATGTTTAGTGTTTTCCTTTGTTTCTCAACAATAAATAGGCCTTCGAGCCTCATTGTAACACAGTTTAGAGGCATGTAGCTGCCACATCTCTTCTTAGAGATAAGCCACCATCGCCCTAGCTGGTTTATTCCCATTTCTGTTTGTAAGCATATTTCAGTATTTTATAGTAATGAAATGAAGTACTATTTCTGCTGCATCTCTATGTTTATGGTTATTTCTGTACTTTATTGCATTCCTGTATAAATCCAAATCACTGGCACCCCTCGGAGGTCTATCTCATACCAAAGTTGATGCCCAAAGTGCCTCTTATTTGCCTTGACAGAGTGATTGTGGAGACAAAGGTTGGGAGTAGTGTGAAGTTCCTATGATGAGGATGGGAAGTCCAGGTGAATGTGGGAAGCTATGCCCACCTCTGTAGACTAGCACAGTCCCTTCAGCTAGCCAAATACATGCATAAATCAATAATACAATGAAATAAATTAACATGGAAAAGATGAGTTGAATTTGAATAAGATCTATTTCATCCCACAACACTACTCTGATCACTAAAAAAATGACGCTAACCCCTAAGCATGCAAAAGTATCACTACTAACATCTATCCATTTCCAAGAAATCATAAACAAAATTTTTGGATTGTTACTGAAGATCTTTCCGATCACTCTTCCCACAAGAGAAGTGATAAGCAAGCCTACAAACAAGTTTTCATGACATAATATATACTGAAACAAGAGAAGGATTGCAAAGCTTTGAAACAAGAACAATAAGAAAAATAAAAGAGAGGGACTAAATCTTATGGGTTGGGCCCAAACCCAAGGATTTCAGCCCTCCAAAACTAACATATGTAGATCAATTGTAAACTTCTCATTAATAGAAAAGAATAGTCTCATACATTATATGAAAGTTAAGAATAACAATGTTAAGCACTAGGCCAAGTAGCTACTCTTAGCTACAAAAAAAAAATTGAATCGTAATGAGCCTTTCTACATGTTTACTTATAAAAAAATGATTGAGGGGTAGCTTCCTTGAAAGGAGGAATGCTACCCTAAAAAATATCAATATTTGTGGATCTTGTTCACTTTGTCCTTGTCATTCACTTAGAGTTCCTTGGCTGCTAGTGAATTCGAGCTAGTGGAGAGGATTATGTGATCTCAAGTCGAGTTAGAGTGTTAATGAGGTAGACATCCTGCCTATATTCTCTCTAGGTGTCTCCATTAAGCCCCTGCATGGTACTAGATATCTATAAAAATGCTTCTTTGACCTGCATATTAATCACATTAGACCATACAATATGACAAACACCTTTTAGCATTTCTACTAAGCATGTTACAACTAGGGGAAATTTTAGGGGCTAATATTCGTAGGTGGGCTAATATTCCATGGCTTTCCCAAAAATGTATTTGTCAATTTCCATTTTTCTAAAAGTCAATTCGCCCAAATTTTATAGTATAAAATTATTTTACCTTAAAAATTGCCAGGATTATATATTGTCTAATATAAAATAATTAGAAATCTAAACATTTTTACAAAATTATCATCAAACATTTTAAAATTTGGATATTAGGGGCTAGTCTAATTCGCCAAGGTTTCTAAACTTTAAGATAAACTTTCACCCTTAAATTTTTCCTTGATTACAGCTAAAAATGTGAATTAATGTGAGAAAAGGTGATTTTTAAGGGCTCGAAGATAGCACAATGAACGCCAAAAGATACCTATTGATGGGACCCATCATCACACCCCCGCTAAGAGTTTTTCTCACCCTCTGAGCAACTCAGTCACTGATATGAAGTTGATTCATGGCCTTAGTGGCCTCTTTGGCATCCTAAGGCACTTGAGATGGTGTGCCTTCTTATGGATAGCAACCTGCATTTGCCTCTATGTCTGCCCATTATTTTTGTTCCTCTGCTTGGTTTCTGCCTTCTGATAGGCCTAATAGTAACGAGGGATTGAGTTTGATGCCTATCCCCCTGATCTTCAACCTTTGCATGATCCTCTTGTATAGGTGGGTTTTCTCCAAGGCATTCCTTAGTCTCTTAGGGGAGTAAATTGGGAGGCAGGGCCTGCCATCTTATTTGACAGGGTTATAGACCCTGTATTCCCAACATCCTAAGAGTGTCCTCAAAATGCAGGATGGATTTCTCTTGGGATGTTATCTACCTAGGTACCAATTTAGGATTAGAGGAGAGGAGATTATGGTTGTTGATGACAACCTTGGGGCTCACTAATTATGACTTGATATATAAGGTCTCATTTTCTTCTTTTGTCATCACCTTTTTTACTTCTTCAGCCCTTGTCTCCTCATGGGTCAACCAAGAGGCTAATGCCATCAATTTCATGTCTCCCAACATTGAGTTGGGGTCTGAAAAATTCATGTTTGTGAGGGTTAAGTTATGCATGTAAAACTCAGCTAGCTTGGCTCTACCCCCAATACTTTCCCTTTTGCAAAAGTCGATGAATATATTGTAGTCTTAGAAAGGCAATGAGCCATACTATGCCAATTTCTTAATTTGAAACTGCAATGACTACTATTTGAGGAAAATAGGATAGGATTTGGATGGTTGGCTACATTTTATAGCTTCCATGGATAAGCTTTCCATGGTGGAAAGTTGTGTCTCTTTTTCTTTCAACTACTCTCTTAACTTGGTGTTTTCTTCCTGTAGTTGTTCCCTTGTGTTTGACTCTCTTAATTTTAGGTCATTCAATTCCTTTCCCATCTCATTGAATTTCTCCCCCATGAGGCCCACATCCTCTACACTTTTGGATTTTGAAATCTGCATCCATTTATGTGTTTTACCTGTTTCCTTCTCTAACTGAAAAAAAAGTGGGATGGAGAATTTCTCAGGTATAATCCTACCTCCCTCAACAAATTTGTAGTAAGATTCTAGGAGGCGTTGTTGTTATCGGGAAAACTAGTTTCCATTCAGAGCTACTAGTCCCACTAAGACAGGTAGCTATCTTAGAAACAAACAAACTAAAGTCACTTGTGTTTTCCTTTATGAGAGATAGATGAGAGAGAAGCAGAGAGTACCAACCTCAGTCTTTCGCTAGTCTCCTTGCTCGTTTCCTCTCTCCCATGATAGAGCTTTCGCCACTCCTTTCTCACTTGTCCTGCTTCAAAGAACACTTGTAGAGTCAAAGCAGAAAAATACCATCAAAGCATAGAGATCTATAAACGTAAACAATGCAGGATCAGATGTACATTAACCATATAAATGCATATACAAATACAAGATTTAGAGATATACAAGCATATGGAGGAAAACTCAAATAGCTTTATTGATAGAAGTAGTAGAAGAGAGGATTACAACCAAACTATCTGATCCATCATCATCCTCCCAACATGAAAGCCCTCTTCACCTCATACAAAGCAATATCACCCAGTAATGTCTTCAAAGAGAAACCAATAGCACTTCCTTGCAAGTTACAAAATTCCAGCCTCTGGATCTCTAGGATGAGGGATCCATATATAGATGTTTATATGAGAGTGAGTCAGCTTCTGGGATTTTGATTAGTGTGATTTCACTGATAGTTGTTGGTTCCACTTGGAGATTTCAGATCTCTTATCATCCCTGGACAAATTCAGAAAGGCAAGTGTCATATGAGCATTTTCTAGAAGATTCTCTGGGTTTCCACCTAGCAAACTGCTTCTGCCATTTGTCTGCTTTCGCTCATCACACCCTACAGAAGGGCTTTCCAGTATGCATCACACCCTATGCATGGAGCAGTCTGTATGGTCTAGTTCTGACTAGTTATGAGTAGTTTTTCGTGGAGAACTTCTGGGAGGTGATGTAATCAGCTAACCTTGTTCCTTTAGGGTGTGAAACAACACTTTTAGGGTTTAGAAGCCCTTGGTTTATGGACATATGTGATTGGGTTGCAGTGCACAAATATGTCTATAACAGTTGCCCCCTAAAGCATGAGGATGTAAATCTTTTGATGTTGGGTGAAATGCTTTATAATGAGGATCCAAGTTTTTTCAAATTGGAAGGTGACCTGTAATAAGATACAATATAATACATTATCTTCACAATATTTTCATGATCTAGTTGAGGCGGGCATTCCCATGCTCAGGTTTGTAAATTCATATTTATGTACATAAGATAGACAATTGTTTGTGTGGCAGACTGATGATTCTGGTAGAGCCATCATCCTTTAGTTTGGATGATTATGTGTGTAGCTATGATGTACATTTGATGTTTTTATTTTCCCAAATATATCGTAGCCGGATGGATGAAAATAGATCCGGGGTCTTCAAACTCGTTCAATCTTTGCCCGAAGTACAAGTCGATCCACGTGAAAAGATGTTCTGATGTCGAACATGGAAAGACATTTCCTGATTACCAGCCAATGATGTAAGCTGTTAATAGGCGCGAGAGGAATCACTGATAATGATAATGACCCTCAAGGTACTGCAGTACAATTCACGTGGCGTGAATACATGAGTTGATGTCGAACACCACGTAAAATATTTCGGTCGAAGGCCATTGATGTAAACCTGTCGCTGGAAGTGAGAAACTTGTCATTGAGGCATGCAAGTTTCAAAGTACTGAAAGGGTTGTTCCTAAGTCAACTTCTTGGATAATGAGCTGATGTCGACAAGAAGTGACCCATCGTAGGAGGGCCTTAATGAATCCCACATCTACGACACAGAATGGAGCAAATGATTTTGTGGAGGTGAAAACGATCTGATGATATAGGGTTCAGGGTGGCGGTCATGAAAAATGGAGAGTAAAGGTATTGCAGTGGATGAGGCGTTAGCTAGGTTGGTGAATTCTCTGAGCGACTTCTCTTGAACATACCGACAACATTGAAATGGATTGGTAGCGTTAGCCCCAAGGTGGATGGTACGGTGGACCAATGGTGATATGACCGGTGAATGGAATAACCCAACCCGACTCAATCATGGTGACAGAGTGAAAGTGTCATGTTTAAGAGTGATCTGCTACCAATGAAGCTATTCAAGTTTTCTTCTCTTTTTCCCCAGTCATTGTTGACCAGTACCTCTTTATTTTTGTCAAGCTTGAGGAGGATAACATATGCTTGTTCTATAATTTTCCCTTCGGGCAAACCTGTAGCTATGCTTTAACAAGCTTAGCGACAATGAAACTCACTCTTGTCTGCATGGACAAGTTTGTCGCTATTGTTTTAACGAGTTTAACGACAAACATAACTCGGTCCTTTTCAATTTTAGAGAGTCTAAAAGGGACGGAAAGGCAACTCCAGTGGTTCTTTTTCGTAATGTAATCCATTAAGTCCGAAAAAGTATAAAATAATACGAAAGGGATGACTTTTCCGATAGTTTTAACGAGCCGAACAAGTCAAGCGCTTGATATTTTCGTGTAATAATCCCTCAGGTCCAAAAAGATTAAAATCTAGAGGAGGGATGACACTTCCTATCACTTTAACGAGCTGGAGAGGGCAATTGCTCGGCAATCTTTTCATATTTCACGAGTCAGATGAAAAGAGCTTAAAGGAGACTTGTTTTTTGAGGAACGAGTGATGTTTTTGGATAGCAGTTGGTTCCAGGTAAGGTTGGAACTTTTCAATCACGACAGTGTAGAGAAGGTGGCTAATAGAATCACTCGTCGCAGTTGTTCCTCAAAAGGGTAAACAATCAAATGGAGGCGTATGATTGGCTAAAAAAGAGTGGAAGTGATGGTGAGAACACGACCAAGGTTCAAAAGCTGATAATTATGCGATCACAATGGTTATTTACTGAAGGTAGGGTTCATTTTTTAATGAGCTTGAACTCTATAGAAACACTTGCTCATTGATAGGTTTATTTTTAACAAGATTGAACTTCGCATAAAACTCCTCGTTCCAGTCATATAATAAGGATGTCTCATCAGTAGGTTCATTTTTTAGGGAGCTTGCCCCATGCGCAACTTTTCTCCTGGAGCCTTTCGTTATGCAAGCTAGGAACGACCAACCTACGAGTTTAAAGGGTTAAGAGTCTACAAACTAAGAAAATAAATGGTCGCTTTTCACTTGCATGCAAAAAGGTTTGCATGCCCCCAGGTATAAAGTAGAGTTTCCGGGTCACCATATGGAAGTTCTCGCATTAGCAAGATTGTTCCATCCGCGTCGCAGACAAAACACTTCCTTGACGATGTCCATTGAAATGGACAAAGGTGACTGTTGTCAGTCCCAATCACATAACCTTTAACGAGGGAATCTTTTTCTAGTCCAAATCCATTTTCCTAAACGGACATGGGTATCAGACTAGTCATATTCCTATGCGAAAACCTACCTTATATCTGGGGTCTTCCTGCCAAAGCAAACCAGGGTGCATGCCTCCTGGGTTCCAGTCACAATCACTGAATCACTCGCGATCATCAGGTGGACAGACTGGAGATTGATGAGACATTCCTTGTGCAAAAAGACCAGTTAGGGATGGAATTTGACTAGTCATATTCCTATGCGAAAACCTACCTTATATCTGGGGTTTTCCTACCGAAGCAAACCCGCGCGCATGCCTCCTGGGTTTCAGTCACAATCACTGAATCACTCGCGATCATCAGGTGGATGGACTAGAGATTGATGAGACATTCCTTGTGCAGAAAGACCAGTTAGGGATGGAATTTGACTAATAGTTGTGTTTGAACCAGGGAATGAAAGCTAGTCAACTAGGTGGACCACTCTACCTTCATGTGGAAAACACATCACTCGGAAGAGTGAGGAAACAATAGCTCCCATGTTATAAATGTAGTCACGCCCAAGGAGTAGATTGTAATCTAGAGGTCCTTGGACTACCATCACATTTAGATGAATGGTTTTCCTTCTAAAAGTTATAGGAAAATTTGGAAGGATCCCTAACGGTCGACTGGTTCCTTTGTTGAAGCTAGTTAGATTTCGAATCTCAGGCAGAAGCGATGGTGAACCAAGAAATTTCCAAGTAGTTGAGGAAAGGATACTCACAGAAGCCCCTTCATCTATAATAGTACCAACCATGATCATTTTGTAAGCTTGTACTATGAGTTTGAATGGTATATTAGATGGTAGGCGGGGTCTGCCTATTAGATTCCAATCGAAGGAAACAACTATATTGCTTGGAGGTGGGACTGAACAAACGGCCAGATAAATCTCTGATAAACTTCCTTCCTGCGGTAAAGGAATGGGTAGATTGCCCCCATGTTCATCGCAGTCTGTGTTTACGAAGAGAATTTGAACGGTGTCGTTCTCATTCTCTTTGGTGACAGTACCATTTGAAGGTGGACCCTCTGAAGACAAGATTGGGTCAACTGCCATCTCGGCCTGTTGACTTTGGTCCGGTGTAGACTCAAAGGGTCTATCTTCAGCGATAGGTGCTTCGACCGACAACAACGGTGTGTCAGTCAGATTTCAACTAGCGATGGACTCGGCAAGAGTTTCTTGTATCCAGGAGGAAGCCGCTGCAGTGATGTAGGATGGTTATCCAAGACTCTTTTAGCTTCGTCTAGGAAGGGACAACGATGGAGTTCATGATCGCCTTCACACAGTCTACAAGGAAATTTGGATATTCCTTTTTGTCCATTAACTTTGTTTTCACTAGTTGACGGTGTGCTCTCAACATGATTGTCAGCGGTTGAAGACATCAGATTGTGAAAATGGGGAGACCAGTCCCTTAAGATCCATGGGATGCAGGGACAATCTCGATGATAGTGGTCTCCCTTGCAAATGACACATGGGGATTTAGGTTTGGAAGGTACAGTGTGTGGATTTTCACCAGACAACGCACGATTGCCCCCTTTCGTCATTAGATTCTTCTTCTTCTCAGTTACTTGGTTTTTAGCGTTACTAACTTCACCAAGCAAAGAGGAATAAGGAGAGGGAGAAACAAACGAAGAAGAAGGTGTGGGAGTGACTTCAGGGTCATCTGGTAGCTGATTTTATTGCTGAGGAATTGCGGTGTTTTGAATGACAGAGGTCGAGAAGAGCCATACTGGCGGGGCAATTGTGAGTCCTGTAAGGGACAATGTGGCCATGTGTGGAGCACCAACATCCCCCCAAGAGGAGAAGGGGCTAGGATTTCCCCCAAGGGGAAATCCTTGATTGGTAGACTCCATTTTCTCAACCTAAGACCAACGAGGGAACATTGGCGTTATTCCGATTAAAATAAATTTTATGACGCTTTGACACAACTTGCTTTTTCAATTTTTAATAGTCAAGAAAAAGCTAAAGATGAATCTAGTCACCTTCGATTTTTAATGAGCCTGAAGTGACAAGTGCTCAGATGGACCTTTTCTTTTAGGGAGTCTAAAAAGGAACGAAAGTGACTACTCTGAAAATCTAGACAAAGGGGATTACCAAACCAATCACAAAATTGCAGAATACTTTTTACGATATGGTAGTCAATCTTCCCGAATGCTGTGTTCAGTGCATTGCAATTGATAGGGAGGCAAACATGACTTCCTAAGGATAAAGGATGTAGCCTATTATGGTCTCCCAATATATACTCGATGGTACATGGGAGCACAAGTCCGTACTAGCACTTGTCATCTCAAAGAGGAGGAATCACCCAACCTACGATGAAAGCAATAGTTACCAGGTTTAACGATCCCGGAATATGTCTCTAGCCTAGACTTCTAAATGTTGTGCATTAGGTTCCAAAGCATTTTTATGTTCATTGAAGTTTATTTTACAGTTGATCTTTCTTAAGAAGTTTTCCTTTAAGGTTCATCGTGTGATGTAGATATACAATTCCTAAATATGCAATCTAAGATGATAAACAATCGTTTACTTTCTTTTTGCAATGAAAATCCTAGCTACTAAGGAAAGAGAGATGAAATTCTTTCAACATAGAGTAGAGAGCACACACTAGATGCACTTTTCCTAAATCGACTTCAGCATGCAGTATTAATGCAAATGCACATGCATGTATTGCTTTTCAGTTTCCTTAATGTGAGGATGACAAAAAGAAAACTAAGTATAGATCTGAACTATCTTCTTTCAAAGCGACAGTACTAACAATTTTCTTTAAAAAAAAAAGCGAAAGTAAGGTCAAGACGACACTTTGCGATTTTGAATTTAAAACTGCTTTCGACACTTGAAATACTAATGATTCAAATCAAATACAATGGAAAAAGTGTAATCGACTATCTAAAAGAGGAATGCTTTGTGACACTCTTTTTCTTGACTGAAAACGACACTTGCGACACTTTCAAATCAAAGGACGACAGTTCAATTAAGCTACTATTTGCAAAGGAGAATTGTAAATGATGAAAAATACATAAAAAAATTAATAATTCCTTCTGATGGAGGCTGAAATAATGCAAAGGAAGATGGTTTCAATAGAGATATATTGATCATAGACAACGAAACTTCTGAATAAAGCTGAAGACAATGAAGAAAAAACCAAAATCTGGAGGCAGAAACAGTCTCACTCAATCATCGCACCTGAAACATAGGGAAACAGGGATGCATCTCAGATGCAACATACGGGAGGTGCGATGCATCTAGGTTGCCAAGAAGAGACAGTGCAATGGACCAGGGATGAGACTGAGCTTGGTTTTCACTCACAGTTTGCAGCTGAGTTCATGGATTAAGGCTGAGCTAATGATTGTCAGTAAACACAAAGTATAGGGGCTGATCTAATGAGGTTATTTGAGCTACCACCAAGGCACTTAGGATGTTTGCAAGCTAGATGTTCAGTTCATAAACCAGCCCGGAGATTGACTGAAGCAACGTTGATATACTTTGCAGTTGCATGGAAAAAGCAGTTCGAAGGCTAGCTGATTTAACTTCAGGCTCTGTCTGTGGTTTATAAAGCAAACAACAGTAACAAAACAAACAAACTATTCGTTCCCCAGTGGAGTTGCCATTTTTTTATTGGGAAAACTAGTGTCCATTCAGAGCTGCTAGTCCCACTAAGATGGGTAGCTATCTTAGAAACAAACAAACTAAAGTCATTTGTGTTTTCCTTTATCAGAGGTAGATGAGAGAGAAGCAAAGAGTACCAACCTTAGTCTTTTTCTAGTCTCCTTGCTCGTTTCCTCTTTCCCTTGATAGAGATTTCACCACTCCTTTCTCACTTGTCCCGCTTCAAAGAACACCTGTAGAGTCAAAGCAGCAAAATACCATCAAAGCATAGATATCTATAACCATAAACAATGTAGGATCAGATGTACATTAACCATATAAATTCATATACAAATACAAGATTCAGAGATATACAAGCATATGGAGGAAAACTCAAATAGCTTTATTGATAGAAGTAGTAGAAGAGAGGATTACAACCAAGCTGTCTAATCCAACATCATCCTCCCAGCATGAAAGCCCTCATCACCTCATACAAAGAAAGATCACCCAACAATGTCTTCAAAGAGAAACCAACAACACTTCCTTGCAAGTTACAAAATTCCAGCCTCTGGATCTCTAGGATGAGGGATCCATATATAGATGTTCACAGGAGAGTGAGTCAGATTTTGGGATTTTGATTAGTGTGATTTCATTGATAGTTCTTGGTTCCACTTGGAGATTTGAGATCTCTTACTCATCATTGGGCGAATTCAGGGAGGCAAGTGTCATATGAGCAGTTTCTAGAAGATTTTCTGGGTTTCCACCTAGCAAACTGCTTCTGCCATTTGTCTGCTCTCGCTCATTGCACCCTACAGAAGGGCTTTCCAGTATGAATCGCACCCCCTGTGTGTAATAAGTGAGATGCATCACACCCTATGCATGGAGCAGTCTGTATGGTCCAATTTTGACCAGTTCTGAGTGTTTTTTCATGGAGAAATTCTGGGAGATGATGTAATCAGCTGACCTTGTTCCTTTGGGTGTGAAACAACACTTTTAGGGGTTTAGAAGCCCTTGGTTTATGGACACATGTGATTGGGGTTGTAGTGCCCAAATATGTCTATAACAGTTGTGGATCAGGATCTTTAAGCTCTTTGAGGCCTTTTTCTTCTTCTTTTGAGGTGGTCACTCCTTCCTATAGCACTTCTTGTTTCTCTTGTAGAAACCCCTATTTCTCCTGTAGCAACCCTTGTTTCTCTTGTAGTTGCTTTATTTCCTCCTATAGCTTTTCTTTTTCTTCTTGTAACATGCCAACTTATATCTTGAGCCTCTTAAAGCTAAATTCCATGGTGGTGGTCCTTCCCACATGAAGCATAAGTTTTTTGGTTTTGATCTTAGGAGAATTATTTTCTTCAATCTTCCCCTCACTAGGTCCCACTTCTTCCTTCCTTTTTGCTGACTCCTTTATGGTGATAGGGACCTTTGTAGGAGGCTCAGGCTTCCCTTGCCTTATCCTGGTGCTATTCCTTGTTTGGAAATATAGGGGACCTTGCCTTGGGCTTGGCAGGTGTTCTCAATGTGGCCAATGTTCTAGCCACTTCTTTCTCAGTATGTCCCGAAGAGAGACTTGTTTAATGTCCTCGTTTCTCTTTCCCTTGAGGCTTTGAGCTCTCTTCATGGTTCTATTTTTCCTGCTACTTGTTTCTCTCCTTCTTCCTTAGTTTCTTCTTCTTCTTCTTCTTTTTATGTTTCCTCCTCTTCTTCCTTGGTTTCCATTTCTTCTTTTCCTTCTCTACCCCCAATACTAGAGGTTGGTGTTCCCTCTTGCTGTGTGGAGGTTATGTTTTGTGTTTCAATGAAAGTTTCCCTGTCCATATCTATAAAATCAGGCCAAAGTACATGGTACCTTAAGTTGTTGAGGGAATCCATAACAATCATCTTGATGAGGCCATGGTGAGCAATGTGTTGGTGATTTCCTTCCCTCTCTTTCTGGCTCATCTCAATGATAGACTGAAGTAAAAAATGGGGAACACTGAATCTTTATGGGATAGACAATTCTTCTTTGAATATTAACTCATGGAGTATCCTAAAATGGTAGGCATATAAAATTCTCGACCTCACCTCACAGGATATGTATTTGAGAATTTGGTAGGCCACTTCATCCCAGGGGTAAGGTAGGCTCTCCCTTCTCACTCCATTTTTGTCTTCTACATGTTTTTCTTTTAGAATGAAGAAGTTATTCTTGGTATGACACTCAATCCTTTGTCCTCCTTGCTCCATCAAATTCATAAGGGTAATGTAGTCACTCTACTCATGAGTTCAACATTTAGAGAGATGGGAAGGCCTCTAACAACAATGGTGGCATTATCTTCTCCTTGAATATTTAGTGCCATGGAAAATTCCTGGGTTGTGTCATCATCATACCCCTTCAACAGTTCAAAGAAACTCAACCATTGATGTCTCCGAAAAATATTTACCACGGGAAGATGATGAATTCTCTTTGTGTATCTGGGTTCTCTTCTATTAAACCCTCCCAGTTTTTCCTATTGCTCCTTCTCGAGGATACTTGGGTGTATTTCAAATTTTGGCCTTAGCGTAGTCTCAGTTGTAGAGACAATGTCAAATTTTCCATTTTATTAGAGGGGAAGAAGGATGCCAATAATTTCTTAACAAAACAAACCTTTCTTTGATCCTATCTTTCTATTACATATGATAATTTCCACAAGGGAACTACTGTATAATTCTTTTCTATAGGGCATTTATTTCAAGAAGGCATTTCCAAGAAGAGGTATGGAAATTAGAGAGGGAAAGGATCACTTACTCCTTTTAATGTTACTCTATCATGTGCATGAGGGTTTGAGGGCAATCTTGGGTTCCTTCCTTCCTTCAACTATCTCATGTAGCTTCCTTTTGGGCCTCTTGTAGCATCCTAGAGCCTCCTATAGCAGTTCAGAGCCTCATGTATTTCCTCCTATAACACCTCCAAACACTATTTGAATAAGCTCGATGGCACCCTAGGCAATATCTGATAGCACTAGCTCATACTTTTCTAACCATTTCTTGAAATGAAATATTATACACATGGATTCGAGTGTTTTACTTAATATTCCTTTTGTGGTAAAGGCTCAAAGCGTTGTGATGACATGGCTCTTGCTCAAACTTCTATTTTCTTACCTTTATCCCCACTCCTTGGAATCATCACCCCACTTCTCATGATTATCACCTCACTCCTTGTAATCACCACCTCACTTGAGTTGAATTTTCTACATGTTGAAAAGTGTGCAACAAGAAATGCTTGTTGAGAATGCAACAAGATGATGGAGCTTAGTGGAAAGGAGTCGCCTTCACTAAGTGGGCCCGCCGGCAAATTATGGCACAAAGTCTTTTTTTGGATCACAGCAGGAGTGATCACAGCAAGAGTGATCAGAGTTTATTTTTAGACTGCTAGTCAAAAATAGAAAAGTCAAATATTATTGTCTCATAATAATATTTAGACTATAAACTTTATCTTATCCTCTTGGAGCACTTCAGTTTGAGCTACAGATGTGGCACATGCAGCTTACGAAAGGAAATACATTTTTTTATGTGTTAGTTGAGCTATTGCATGCAGGACATCAATTAGAACTCATGTGGTTGAGTTCTGTGGAATTGGATGAGCAGTTAATGGAGTTGTGCTCAGTTTGACTTAGTTGAACTAGTTGTATTTAGTCTAACTGATCAATAGACTAAGTGATGAGTTGTGTGAATTAGTTATTAATTAATTCACTAATTATTAACTCATAATGCAACTGAAGAATACATCAGTTAACTCAGTGCATGTACAGTTCAGTGGAGATAGGTGTTAGAGGTTGAGATTGCTATCAGTTGTGCATGAGATTGTGCACATGCATGGGATTGAGTTATGCCAATGATCTCTGCGTAGTGTGGGCCAATACCAAGTGAAATATAGCTTGTGCTCATGTGATTTATAGTGTGGGTGACTTTCACAAGGTAAAAACGAGTTTGGATCAGCCATTCTCATTCATTCTCTTGCAGGTATTGTGCAGTGGAGGCAGGCAAGCAGCGAGGGAGATTTGGAGATTAGATCTGAGCTGTATTGTGTGTAGCATGAGGAGATAGTACTGAGTACTTGGGATGAGTATTGTACTATGTATTATTACATGTTCTCAATCAATATAATATACAGATAGTTGGGGTTTTTAGCGAGATGCTTTCCCCAGGAAAATACTGTGTTGATATGTGTGATTGATGCTTCTGTGTGCACATGTTTTTGTTTCTGCTTCTGTAAATTGATGATCAATGTAGAGGAGGTTATGTATTATGCATGTTCCGCTTATAAGTGTATAATCAAGATAATATATGTGTATATGTGTCATATTATTCAAAATTTCTACACTGCATGCATATGTCACTGAAATAAACTTTTGTTTACTAATTGAAGGTGGCCAAGTTTACTAGCCACCTCTAGCCCATAAAAAATTCCTTTGTCGACCATTACACATTTTATCATCATATTCATAGGGAAGAGGTGAGGGTTTTCATACCTGAACCTACCGTGACGTTGATGTGCTGGAGAAGCTTGCATGTTGGAGTTGGTCTTCATAATAGGATGATCCTGAAGGTGTTGATTTCCTTTGTTTCTGCACAAGTCCTCACAACTTTATAGTTCATTGACTGATAACATTGTTGTGTGTGCAGGTTTCTTCTCGATGTCCAATATGATGTTGGTGGAGTGGATGGGTTATCATTTGATGTGACCCTCCTTACTTCAGGAATGGCTCTATGATGCTCAAGGTGGTTGGATCTCTTGCTCTGTGGGTGGAAAAGTTGATTTTTGGATTTTTGGTGTGATTGCATAGGTTTCTATAGGAGGAATCATCTTCCTATAACAATCATTCAATTCTGTTTGAGACCCTATATTGCATGTGGAATTTTAAGGAAAGTCATAAAGGAAACGAGGATAGGTTTAGGATCATGAGGGAGTGGTGTTGGTGGGCTAAAAATGAAAGCAAAGATTTTCTGTGTTTTTGTATGAATGGCAGAGTGAAAGTTGAAACTGAATTTTGGATAGATGGAATGGATGGATGATGAATTTGATGTTGGTGGAACTCTCTCCACACTTCCTAAAGAAGACATGACCTCTTAGTCTCTTTCTGCAATCAAATCTTCCTCCTGTAGCATTTCGAGCTCCTCTTGTAGCATTGCATAAGTAGTGTAATAACTCCTTCCTTGTGTCTTTTGTTTCTCTTTTTCTCTTTCTTATTGTTTTTTTGAGACATGCAAGCTACCTCTGAAGATATTTTCAACCTGTATGCTTGCCCTAGGAATCTCTGAGGAGGTTTTCACCTGGGATCTTTTCATCTTTTATTATTTTTATTTTTCGTTTTTTTGTTCTTCCTTTTTCTTTTTCTCGTAGGTTGTTTCAGAAAGGTTTTCAACCCTAGAGTTGGCCTTAGATTCCTCATGGAGGTTTTCATCTAGGCCCTCTTATTTTCATTTTATTTTATTTTTTATAAATTTTGTGGACTAAGAGTTGTGAGCCTCCCAATCACATTCAATTCTCTAATGACTGAAATGACAAACTCTTCCTTTGACAAAGGTCTTAGATACAAATTCAACCTATATCCATTTACAAGTATGGGAATACCTTCCTCATCAATGGTTCTAATATGGACAAACCCATTCTCATGACATCTCTCTATTAGATATGGACCCAACCATCTTGTCATTAACTTCCCCTTGAAATCCTTGAATATAGAATCATACAAAAAGGCCCAATGTCCTTCTTGAAAAGGCTTCTCCCTTATGTGTTTTTCATGCCAAATATTCCTCTACAGCTGGATTACCTCATTGTGTAGGAGAGCTTGCAACCTGAACTCATCTAAGCCATTAAGTTGGAGCAACCTCTCCTGTTGTTTTGTGTTGAAGTCTAAGTACAAATGTACTACCATCCAAAAGGTGTTGTATTCAAACTCAATTGAAATTAGAGCCTTATTCCCATAAACTAGTTCATGTGGAGTGAATCTAGTGGTGGTCTTCCAAGTTGTTTTGTAGGCTCAAGTGGCTTCTACCAATCATTTTGCCTAATATTTTATGTTGCTAGTAACAACCTTAGTTAGAATTTTCTCCAATGATCTATTTGTGACCTCTACTTGCCCATTTTCTTGAGGGTGATAGACATTGGATGTCTAGTGCTTGATGTGGTGTTCCTTCATGAGATCTTCAATAAAATTTGATGTAAATTGTGCTCCTTGATTAGTGACTAAATCCCTTGGAAAACAAAAATTGTAGAAGATGTTATCTCTCAGAAGTTCAACCACCTTTTTCTCAGTTGTTTCTTTAGCTACCTTTGTTTCAACCCATTTTGTTAGGTAATCATAACAAAAAATGATATACTTCTTTTGTCCTGATGGGGGATCAATCGGTCCAATGAAATCGATGACCAACTTATCAAATGGCTCTAGGGTCACTTAAGGATGTAAGCATATTTCGTCCTTTGATTTGAATGGAAAATGGCATCCGCCCATGGTATTCATCTACCCATACTATTTATCCACTCATGGAATTTATCCATGGTATTGTAAGTGACATCCACCCATGGTATTTACACACCCATGGAATTTACCCCTGGTATTGTGACAAAAAAAGTTATAATTAACAAGTCACATTTTGTAAAAGGAAATATTGTCCGCCATAATGTAACCTTTATGGTCATTATATGTTTTAATAAAAAAAGTTTATTTGTGGTTTTGTTTATTGGGTGTTCTATTTTTCTTTCGGCATTTCAATTTTTCAGAGCTTGGGGGCCTCCCTCCCAAGATCCATTTCAATATTTTAGATCTTGGGGGCCTCCACCGAAGATCCAGATCAATGGTATCAGAGCCAGGTTACGATTCCATGGGAATAAGGGTTTGATGCATATTTCAGTTTCAAATTTTTGCAACAATATTCAACAAACTTCAGTCATGTGCTATGTCCTTCATAGAGCACTTTCTTGGGCCAAGTGGGAATAATTTTTCTTTTTTCATTTTTTTGCAAGATTTTTTTTGGGCAGCAAGTTTGTAGATAAGATATGAAACTTTTGGTGCAAAATATACAAAAAAGAATAACATCTATAGATTTCTTGCGAAAAAGTACCCAAATTTTAAAAAACAATCGACTAAATCAGAGTTTAGATGAAGGAGATATCACTGATTTAAAATCAACAATTTTTTCAGTTTTTTTTTTGTTTTGCTTTTTGTTTTGTTTTTTTGTTTTTTTTTTACGACGGGACAACTGCAACGAGAATCTAAGTTTCCTGATTGTCTAGATATGGATTTGAATACCACGAGAAGATGTAGAATGATCATTCTATTTCCAAAAATAAGTTATAATAAATATTCTCAGTTATATTGACCGAGTTATGCCCATTTTAAATCTGGAGAAACATTTAGAGCGAGTTCCCTTTGGAGATGTGCCCTCCCACCTTGGTTTAGTAGGCATGTGATTCACATTCATTAGTTTCAGCATAGCAGCATCTGACTCAGGTTATTTTGGAGATGTGCCCTCCCACCCCAGGCTATGTAGGCACCTGCTACTTCATCAACAATCAACATCATGGTTATGGGTCAACCGCACAAAATCCTTGTCATCGAAGTCCATTTTCTAGGCCGCACACTGTTAGTATCACAATTGGTTACAAACATTATAGGGTATCTCTATCCTAGGATCTTCGTTTTTCACAGTTATGTGTCATCTAAAAACCCACACTTCATCGAAGTCCATTTGCTAGGCCGCACATTGTTAGTATCACAATTGGTCACAAGCATTACAATGTATCTATATCCACCAATCTTCATTTGTCATGGTTATGGGTCATCCACAAACACACACTTCATCGAAGTCCGTTTGCTAGGACACACACTGCCAGTATCACAGTTGGTCGCAAGCATTATAGGGTGTCTCTATCCTCGGATCTTCGTTCATCACAGTTACGGGTTAACCACACAAAACCCTTCTCTTCAGTGGCTCTTCATATTCAATAAAGGTTTCTTAGGAGGGATCTTCACACAATGGGGACCATTGCTTCTTAAGGAGGGAGGAATGATCCAAATGGAAAATTGCATCCGCTCATGTTATTCAACCACGCATAGTATTCATTCACCCATGGAATTTACCCATGGTATTGTAAGTGGCATTGACCCTTGGTATTCATCCTCCCATGATATTTATTGACTCATGGAATTTACCCACTAGTATTGTATGTGACATCCACCCATGGTATTTACCCACCCATGAAATTTACATGTGGTATTGTGACAAAAAAAGTTATAAGTAGCAAGTCACATTTTGTCAAAGGACAGATTATTCGCCACAATGTAGCCTTTATGGTTATTATTTATTTTAATAAAAAAAGTTTCTTCGTGGTTTTGTTTATTGGGTGTTCTATTTTTCTTCCGACATTTCAATTTTTCCGATCTTGGGGACCTCCCCTCAAGATCTAGATCATCCTTTGGCACTGATCACACCTGGTGGTGTACCTTCTTGTGTCCTGATGTAAAGTGGGCCAATAACACCCTGATTGTAGAACTTTAAAGGTTGTCTTATTATCAACAAAGTGGCCTCCACAAGGTCCATGAAGGCATGTTGAGAGGATGTCAAAGACCTCCTATTCCCTCACATCTCCTCAAGATCCGATATGTTCCCAATCTGAAAAGATTTTCCCTAATCCAAGTGAATGGGGCACTTTTATCTTTCTCTTCTCCCTAGAGGATAGATTAGGAGGGAACCTCACAACAACCAACTAGTTGGCTATATCAAAAAACCAAGGAGAAAGCATCGAGATGGAAAAGTGTTGCTCATTTGGAAGTTGATCATCCACCATTTCTTCATTATCAGTAGGCAGGGTTAGTCTTGACAGGAAATATTCAACCACGTTTTGTTTAGCTGGTTTGTTAATAATGGTTAAATCAAATTGTTGGAATAATAACGACCATCCAATTATCCTAGCATTGACATCATGTTTATTCATTAAATACTTAATGGTTGCATCATTAGTGTGAAAAAAAGTTTGATAACCAATGATGTAGTGCTTAAAATTGTTTAAAGAATGTACCACAACCAAGAGTTCCTTTTTAGTGACTGTATAATTCAACTCATCTTTAGAAAGGTTCTTACTAATGAAATATATAGCATAAGGCAATTTGTCTTCCACTTGTACTAAGGCTTCCCCTAGAACTTTATCTGATGCATTTGTGTGTATATGGAAAGGTAATTCCCAGTTGGGACCCCTAAGGATAGGTACAATGGTCAACTTTTCTTTCAACACGTCAAGGGCCTCTTGATAATTTCTTGTCCAACAAAAGTCTGAATCTTTGGCCAAGAATCCAAACAAAGGTGAAACCAACTTACTAAAGTCTTTAATGAACTTCATACAATACACAACTCATCCAAATAATATCCTAACATGTCTTTTTTTTAGGGATGGGACTCTTGTAATGATGGAAATTTTGATTTGGTCAACGTGTATCCCCTCCTTGGATATAGAATGGCCAAGGACGATCATTGCATTCATAAAAAAATCACATTTCTTGGGACTCAATAAAAAATTCATTTCAATGCATTTCTGTAATACTTTGAAAAAATTAGACAAAGATTCCTCGAATTCACATCCATAAGGAGTGAAGGCATCCATGTAAATCTCAACAGTGTCATGAACAAGTTCAACAAAGATACTTAAAACTTCCCTCTGGAAAGTAGCAGGGGCATTGCATAGACGAATGGAAGGACCCTATAAGAAAAGGTACCCCAAGGACATGTAAATGTGGTCTTATCTTGGTCTTCAGTAATGACCTGGATTTTTTTGTATCCACTAAATCCATCTAGGAAGGAGAATAATTTATTTCTTGCAAGTCCATCTAGGATTTGGTCAATGAAGGGAAAAGGAAAATGGTCCTTCTTTGTAGCCTTGTTAATTTCTCGGTAATCAACACAAATCCTCCACTTCCCATTTTTCTTGGGGACTAAAATAAGAGGTGACACCCACTCACTATCTGAAATGGGGTATAAGAACCTTGCATCTAGTAACTTATATTATTATTTCCCAATGTCCTTAAGAGTTGGGTTCATCCTTCTCTGGGGTTGGAACACAGGCTTGCATCCATACTTGATGTAAATATAATTAGTATAGAATGAGGGATGCACATCTTTCATTTCCTTATAATATCAAGAAAAAGCATCCAGATGTTTCCTCAACAAACTACATAATTGTTCTTCCTACTCAACAAAAAGAGAGGGGTTGATCTTTAGAGTTATGGATGGGCCAATCTCCATAATCTTGGCAGGTTCTAGGTTAGAGTCAACATAGCACAATTCAGTCCAAGGACTACTCTCAGATTCTTTCATCATTTCCTCAACTGGTATGGCAGTGGGAGGCTAGTTTTGTAATATATGGTTGACAAGGTCATCTTCATCAAGTTGTCCCCCTCCTATAACAATGTCTAGAGTGCAAACTAGGTAGAGGGATGTCTGATAAAATTATTCCTCTTCCTCCTCCTCTAACCATAAGGGTAAGTCATGTTCAATAGAAGGTTGAGCAGGAGGATACAACACAAGTTGTTTGGATAAATGACCATTCTTAATAGTCATGTTCCCAACCCTGCAACTAATGTAGGCATCAACAGTGGCCAACCAAGGTCTTCCTAGAATGAGAGGATAGCCATTAAACTTGGTTTTGGGCTGGAGTACCAGGAAATTTGTGGGGTACTCCAAGGAGTCAATGGAGACCATAAAATCCTCAATCACTCCCTCAAGAGATACTATGGACCTATATACAAGATAAAACACTGTCGTGGTATTCCTTAAAGCCCCTTGGAGGTTGAGATTTAGCATGTTTTCCTTGGTCATTACATTGATTTTAGCCCCAATATCAATCAAGGTATTAGGGACCACAATTCCATCGATGTGCACATCCATTACTGGACTACCAGGGTCCAATTAATTTAAGGGGATTACTCTTCCTAGGATTAGATCAGATAGTTTTCAAACAACATTGATTGTGGGAGCATCTCTTCTCTTTCTCCCAGATCTTTTGAAATATTCCTCCTTGATAAGTTTGTTGTAAATGGGAATGTCTTTGATGGCTCAAAGGAGGGGTACCTTGAAGCACAAATTCTTCAACTCTCCCAAAAGTTCAACCTCTTCTAGGGTGTGTTTTTTAGGGTGGACCAACCTTTCCGGGTAAGGAGGTGCATTTATTCGAGGTTAAATCTCCTCCTTATCTTCTTCAAGATCTTCTAGTGGAGAAGGTGGTTGATTATCTGTATTTCCACACCATAAGTAGGATAGGATGTTTCCCCACTATAGATTTGTTGTTCCTTCTTATTATTCAGGTTCTAATTTGGTTGAGAAGGAATGTGAGGTTATTTAGGTAGAGTATGGTGAGGGAGTTGTGGTTGAGGTTGAGTTGGAGGCAGTAAAGCGGGAGGTTGGGTGGTTTGAGACCTCCACCCTAGTGAGGAGTTGCCCCATTCAGAAGGTTGGGGTGGGTATGGCTAAAAAGGAGGGTTAATAGGCCGAGGAGGATATTGAGGAGTATAAGACCAAGGAGGAGGTGTGGACCATGATGGATGAGTGGAAGGGTACCAAGGCTGGAAAGGTGCATTTTGATTTGGATTATAGTGATAATATGCACCTTGTATTCCTTGTTGGTATGGTCGAGGACCTGGGGGTATCCTTCAGTTAATGAATCACAACTACTTGGACCCAACTTCTACCCCTTTGTTATCACTCATAAATGCCTTCCTGGCTATGAAAGAGAAATTCCTAAGTTAACATTTTCACTTGAACTTGTAGATTGAAGTCTAGCCCCTTCAATCTAGAGAGGGATCTCTCTCACCTTTACATTGTGGCTATATATTTAGATAGGTTGTGTCGATGTAGGGTTTAGTTGGGCCTGAAATCAATAGCTCATTGGGTGATGTATTCAAATATCTAGGGTTTACATAGGTTTACCAAGATAACTAATTTTCTGATCAGGATTGTGTTATAGACATTTTTGTGCCTTGCAGCTCCAAGCATGAAATGTCCATAAACCAAGGGCTCCTAAGTCCCTAAAAGTGTTTTTCTAACCCCTAAAGGAACAAGGTCAACAAATTACAGCTTCTCCCAGAAGTTCTCCGCCAGAAACTGCTCAGAATAAGTCAAACCAGGATCATTTCAGCTGCTCCACTGGCTAGCTGCGTTGCATAGCACCTAAACACACTAGCTAGGTGCGTTGCAACGCACCTAAATGCACTATGAGTGTGCGTTGAACGGGAAATGACAAATGGCAGTGCCATTCCGCGAGGTGGAAAGACAATGGAAGCTTCCAGAATCTTCTCCTATGACACTTGCCTCACTGAATTCGACCAAGGATGAGTAAGAGGCTTTCAGTCTCCAAGTGGAAGCAAGAACTGACAGAGAGAAGACACTAATCAAATCACAAGCTGACTCATCCTCCTTGCATACATCTATATATGGATCCCTCATCCTAGATATCCAGAGGCAGGAATTTTGCACATTGTAAGGAATTGCTGTTGGTTTTGAGACAAATATCAGAGTATTGGGTGAGTTATGCTTTGTTGGAGGTGAAGAGGGGTTTCTTTGCTGGGAGGTTGATGCTGGATCAGGAATCATCGGTTGTAACTCCTCCTGGATCTTCTTGTATATCAATAAAAACTATTTGAGTTTTTCCTCCATGCTTGTGTATCATTGATGCTTGTTACATTTGTATGGTTAGCTTAAATCTGATCCTAAGCTGGTTATGAATATAGATCCATGTCTTTGTATAGTTTTCTTCTTCTGTGATCTTACAGGTACTTGGTGAAGCTGGGCAAGTAAGGGATCAAGTAGCTGGAAGCTGTCAAAGTAGAGAAGGATTGGATCAAAGGACTAGCACAAGACATAGGTCGGTTCTTACTATCCCCCTCTATCTATAGTTCATAAAGGAAATACAAAAGTAGTTTTATCTATTTGTTTCTAAGGCAGCTGTCACACATTAGTGGGATAGAGCAGTTCTAAATAGACACTTTTCCCGGTAACAAAATGGCGACTCCACTGGGGAAGATTGTCTAATTAGTTTGTTTGTGTATCTTTTTGTTGTTTGTTTCATAAACTTATAAGTAGCATTCGAACTGCATTTGCCATAACAAATGCAAAGTAGACATTTGCTGCTTCAATCCATTCACTGGATTTGTTTATGATTTGAACAGCTGATTCACAAATGATCTGATTGCCCTTTGTGATAGCTCTTAGACCCTCCTTAGATCTACCCCCTGATTGTGCATTACTGATTGCTTTTACTCGGCCAAAAACCAAAGACTAAACTGCAAACCGTGACCCAGAACCCGGACAGATTCTTGTTTCTGGCCCAGCGCAGGTACTGTTAAGAGTTCCTGCATTTCAGCGCACTTCCCGAAAGGGCAATCTGCGCTGCAATCCAGTTTCTCTATGTTACAGGTGCGCTGATCAGACTAGCCCTGTGCAGCTGAGGTTCTTGTGCTTCATTCTTTCCAATTTTGTCTCTGAATTTTGCAGCCTGTGATCAGTATATGTCTGTTTAAAAACCCCTTTTCCTTGCTATTATTCTGCCTCCTTTGTACAAAATAACTGTAGATGTTTTTGTGTGTTTGTTGAGTCATTTACAGTTTTCCATTACAAAAGTAGAATAGTCGTACTGTCATCCTTTGATTTAGATCTATCGCAAGTGTCGAGTTCAATCATAGGAGAAAGTTTGATTACTGTTGATAGTCGATTATACTTTTACTATTGCCTTTGGTCTGAATTTGTGACTTTCTAGTGTCAAAAACGAGTATTTATTTCAAAATCTTAAAGTGTCGTAATCGTCTCTATCTTTTGATTTCGAAAAGAAGCTTGTTTGTGTTTGTCGCTTGAAAGCAAATTCAGATTTGTACATCGAATTTCTTTTTAGCATCAATACTAAGAAAGTCGAAAACAAATACATGCATATGTGCATTTGCATATTGACAGTCTGTTTGGCTTGATTTAGGAAAGTGCATTTACAGTGTGCTCTTTGTTCTTTGTGAAAAGATTGTGTCTTTCTTTTCCCCTAGTAGCTAGGATTTTCATTGCACAAAAGAGATAAAAGTTTGTTTATCATCTTTTAGATTGCATTTTAGGAATTACATCTACATATTGTGGTGAACCCAAAAGGCAAACTTCATAAGAAAGATCAACTTAAAATAAATTCAATGAATCTAACAACGCTTTGGAACTTAACGCACAACATTTAGAGGTCTAGGCTAGAGACGTATTCCGGCGTCGTAAAACTGGTAACTGTTGTCCTCACTGATGGTTGGGTGATTCCTCCACTTTGAGATGATAAGTGCCAGTACGGACTTGTGCTCCCACGTACCGTCGAGTATATTTTGGGAGACCCCTATAGGCTTAAATCCTTTATCCATAGGAAGCCGTGTCTGCCGCCCTATCGATTGCAATGCACTGAACACAACATTCAGGAAGATTGAATGCCGTACCGTAAAAAGTATTCTGCAGTTTTGCGATTGGTTTGGTACTCCCTCTACCTAGATCTCCAGAGCAGTCCCTTTCGTTCCTTTTCAGACTCCTTAACGGAAAAGGTCCATCTGAGCACTTGTCACTTCAGGCTCATTAAAAATCGAAGGAGACTAGAGTCATCTTTTGTTTTTTCTCGACTCTTAAAAACTGAAAAAGCAAGTTGTGTCAAAAGCGTCTAAAATTCATTTAATTCAAAAACATACTTCCCCTTTTTATTTTTAGTTGATCGAGTAATCCACAATCGTGGAAGAAAGTCAATTGAAACCCTATCGTTCGCGGAGGCTTACGAGTCAACCGTCTTTGTCTCCGGAATCGAAACCAGTACGGACAAAGCGAACTCGTTTAATCGGTTCCAAATCTCCTATTAAAGTTAGAACAAGTGTTCCAATGACATCAGAGACTCCGGTTACTCCAAACATTTCTGGAATCCCTGCCTCGACAGAAGAAGTTCAATAGCCACGGAAAGACAGTGATACTGATCCTAGTTTGAGAGTAAACACTTGTGTTACCGAACCAGTTCCATCTACAACCGGTTCGGAGAGTCTTACTCTTGAAACATCCGCCGCTGCTGATTTCAAAACTTCTTCGGAACCAGAAATATTTTATGGACCTGACGGTCTACCCCTTCCACCTGGTCTGATTGCTATCGAAGAAATTGTAGAAGATCCTCAAACAAGTACTCCAACGCACTTTGGAGTCAGGATCACTCTATATCCTTCTTCATCAGAAGTTAGTCTACCACCAGCGGAAGCTCCTATAGAATCACTAGGTAATCTTTTGGATAGACTACAAATGTCTGAGAACCTGTCAACATCTAGGACTGTGTCATCTGACACAACGATGACAGAAATTCCTGCTATCACTCCGACAATGTTCGCCGACATACCATCTGTCCCGACTAGCTCTCAGCCGTTAGAAGGAGCCCACTTAGGGGCTATTACGACAGTATGGTCTGTTCCTGTTTGTTCATCCGGAATAATATCTGGAAACTCTTATGTTGAGTCTCAACAAATTGACCCATTTGGAGGTCAATTTGGGCAGTCCGGTCCCCAAGGGAAAACAATTCCCTTGAGTTCCGGATTACCACTGTATGGGGGGCAATATGCCCTTTCATTATCCCCTCCGGGAGGATATCCATACGGGAGTTCACAACAACATTCAGGTTACACTGGAATTACCTCAAGTAGTTGGGTACCTATACTACCTCAACAACCAAGAGTTGTGTATTCGATGCAACAATGCATACCTGTGTCAAATATCCCGACTATGCCAGCTATTGTGACGGTGTCGCAAGTTCAAACGATGCCTGTTGTATGCCAACCTCAGTTTTCTCAGGTTGTAATGCAACAACCCCTTGACCCTGCGACTCAACCACAATCATCGACTAGTGGAGCGACGCAGGTCCAGACGGGTACAATTACCCCTCACCTTGGTCAGATGGTTAGTATAGCGAAACAGCACATGGCTTCACAACCATGGCTGGTGCAATACCAAAAACCGCAATTCCAACAAGTATACCAAGGTTCTGAGCAGCAAATCTTTGCGAACAGTGGACAACCGTACATTCAAAACGGTCAAAATCAACCATTTTACAATGGTCATGTCCACCAACCTTACCAAACATACCCGCATCAAATGCATTATGCTGGTATGCAAATACCAACTGCTCAGGCAATCCCATCTTATCCTGGGTATGCTTCACCTAACCTGAATCAACAATTACCCTTTGTGGCAACCTTAGAGTTACCTGATTTAAATTGGTTAACAAATGATCCAATTGCTTATGCCCCTTGGTGGCCAACGATTCCGCATAAACTTCCATCAGATATTCCTAAATTTAATGGAAATCCAGGTGAAGATCCATCGAATCACGTGATGACCTTTAATCTATGGTGTTAATCAAACACCCTAAATGATGATTTCATAAGACTTCGCCTCTTTCAGAGGACGTTAACGGGTCCAACTGCAAAATGGTACATTGAATTGCCAAGAGCTTCGTTCGACAACTTCAGTACCTTAGCCACAAATTTTTTAACCCATTTTCAATTACCAATAAGGTACGAAACGGGAACATAACTTCTTACCAACTTCAAACAGACAACGACCACTCACATATCTGATCATATACATGAGTGGCGACGTCGTCGTAGGATGGTAAAAACGTACGTCCCTGATCAGCTCCTAGCTGAATGGTTTATCAAGTCATTACTGCCTTCCATCACGGAAGATGTGGCAAAGGGGGGAGTCGTAACAGAAGAGCAAGTTATCACTTGTGCACAATATCTGGACTTGATTTACACTCAGTCCGGCACGCTCTACGATAAAATACCTGACGCCCCTAGACTAGAATTCTCAATTCCTCTTCCTCCTAAATCAAACAATGACTCTCATGCCGGCGATGGTGTGATTGGCACGACAGACATGAAATCGACAAAGGCTACATCCAAAAAGGCCCGTAAGATTTCAGGTCAAAATGCAAAAGACGAACTTCTTGCTTCGGAAGTAAATGCCGTGTCGACAAACAAAGGCAAAGAAACCAAATAACCAGGAAGCAAGAAGAAAGGCAAAGGGAAGAAGAAGAAACAGGAGGAATCATCACCTGAAAAATCTTCTTCAAACCCTCCTGGAAATAGGAAACCAAAATTTCCATGCTTTATATGCGATGAGGATCATCAGACCGCAGATTGTCCACACAGAGCTGAGGTTAAAAAATTCTTCAAGAATTCAAAAACCTCCGCAGTGTTAATTGATCCGTTTCCAAATCCAGGAACAAATCTGGTTGAAAGTGGAAATGCTTCCCCGTATCAAGTGCTAATATTGTCGGTTTCAAAACAACAAAATGATGCTTTGATATCAACAAGGAACAAGGATTATGGGAATCCACAGCTGTCTAACAACAAGGATAAAGATCAACCAAGTATTCCGACAATAACTTCGACAGAAGTTGTGCCACCCACCATTCCTGAATTAACGATAAAACCGCCAAAGGGAGTAGTACACAAGTCGACATTTAATCCCCGCGCTAGAGCGGCACAACATTATAACATAGTGGAAGATTTGGCCCAATCACCATCCGCTATGTCGACTCTTGAAGTACTACAAAATTGCCCATCCCAAAGGCAGGCTTTATTATCAGCCATTGGTGGGATTGACCCAAAGGATTCCAATCTTGTATCCTTCGATCATAAAGGATACGATCCTCAGTTACCAGCTCAATTAGCTTTCCTTATTCAAGTGAAAGCCATCAACAAAACTGTTCATCGAACAATTATTGATGAGGGGGCATCTACATGCATTATGTCGATGAGTTGCTGGAAAACTTTAGGATCTCCAACCTTGTCGCGATCTTCGACGACATTAAAAGCATTCGACGGAAGGACATATACCCCATATGGTATCCTAAATAACTTGAAAGTTGAACTAGGAGGGAAAACGGTAGAAATAGATGTTGAAGTCATCGATGGGAATCTTGATTACAACATCCTACTAGGAAGACCATGGATTTATGCCATGGCAGCTGTTGTGTCGACCTATTTTAGAAAGATTGCATTTCCCTTTCAAGGAGGGATTACAATCGTCGATCAGAAAAACTTCCTCCCCAATGGTTCTCAAGTTACTGGAAGCATTCCCGTGATCCATGGAAGCCCTCATTCGCTTTAGAATATCGGAGTAGGCCTACTAAAAGATCCTATACTAGTGGGAACTTTCGCCCTTCCACCTCCAATCAATCTAGCAGAAGTAGCGTCGATAGGAACCTACAACATGATATCTTCTACAAAGATCTTAGAAATCGATATCGACATGGATCATGCAGTAGTTTTGCCCCCAAGCCCAACGGAAATATTATAGCAATCAACGTTCCTAGCATGGGAGGCAAACCCAAATCAATGCTCATCAAGCGTTTGGATAGATAGGTCTAGAGAATATGGTACTCCTTTAGATCCTTGGTCGCGAGTGCATGTCACCGACGAAGGAATTGTCCAATCAATGGTAATTGAAGGAGCACCATGGAATGATTCCCACCATCGTTCTCTTCTTCCGGATTGTGGAGAAGATACTCAAAATGACCTTTATCATCCTTCAGTCTTTGATTTTCTATCAAATAATGTAAATACGGTGGATTCCGAGCGAAACTTGTCCAACATTGAAGAGACTATAGCCATAAATATCTCGACCAAAACAGATGTTGTAGAGAATATTTATGTTGGCAAATGTTGTTCTCCATCAGAACTGGAAATATATAACGCTCTTTTTCGCGAATTCAGAGATGTCTTTGCTTGGTCATATAGTGAAATGCCAGGCATTGACTCGAGTATCGTTGAACACGAAATTAAGATGTATCCAGATGTCAAACCAGTACGACAACGGCTAAGGCAGGTGCACCCCAAGAAAGCCGCTGCCATTAAGGCATAAGTTGAAAAACTTCTCCATGCTGGTTTCATCTACCCGGTTCCTCTAACCGATTGGGTATCGAATATTGTCCCTGTTATGAAAAAACAAGGGACAATTAGAGTGTGCGTCGATTACAGGGATGTAAATCAAGCTTGTCCAAAAGACAACTACGTGACCAGATAATTGATGAATGTGCCGGATACGAAATCTTTTCATTCATGGATGGCGGGTATAATCAAATAAATATCCGCCCACAGGACCAGTCAAAGACTGCATTTATTTGTCCGTGGGGCACATTCGCATATCGAAAATTACCCTTTGGTTTAAAGAACGCAGGGGCGACGTTTTAGAGGGAAATGAATTATGCCTTCCATGAAATCAAAAACATCGTTCAACCATACCTCGACGACCTTCCGGCTCATCCGCGAAAGTGGACTGATCATCCGCAGCATTTAAGAGCGATATTTCTACGTTTCTGACACTACAAGATACGACTCAATCCGCACAAATGTGTATTTTGCGTCAGTTCTGGTCATTTACTTGACTTTGTAGTCTCCAAGGATGGCATTCGTCTCGACCCATGTAAGGTCCAGGCAATCATAAATTTTCTTCCACCTTCGAATTTGCTTCAGATTCAGAAACTCCAAGGGAAAGCAAACTTTCTGAGGAGGTTCATTCCAAACTACGCAGAACTTGGTAAGGGTTATACACGTCTTTTGAAAAAGGAGGTACCCTTTGTCTAGGATCAGGTTGCGCAAGCTTCCTTTGATGCTTTGAAAGATTCCCTGATGAAAGCATCATTAATGTATGCCCCTGATTATCAAAAAGACTTTAACCTGTATCTGGCTGCAGCAGATACGACCATCGCAATGGTTTTAGTTCAAGAAGTCGATGGAATTGAGCATCCTATATATTATTTAAGTAAAAATTTAAATGATACAGAAAGCAAATATTCTTACGTTGAAAAACTAGCGCTTGCAGCTGTTCAAGCGATACAAATATTTCGACACTATGTCCTCTTTCGGAAAACTACCATTCTGTCAGATTGCAACCCCATGACTTATATATTGTCGCGACAGTTACTGGGGGGCAAATACTCAAAATGGATAGCAATCCTACAAGAGTTTGATCTGGAATTTGTAAAATCCAAGTCAAAGAAAGCTCTAGTTTTCGCAGAATTATTATGCGATCTCCCATCGTCGTCCAACGATGAAACATCCGAAGAATCAATCGTGGATGAAAGTTTGTTTCTGATATCTACAAGCAATGAGTGGTATGGAGATATAATCATTTATCTCCAAACCCAAAAATTTAGGCCAAACACCTCCCACTCTGAACAAAAACGTATTCGATACCAAGAAAAAGACTACATGATCGTCGGTGATACACTTTACCGTCGTGGTATCGATACAATTCTGAGAAGGTGCCTCACCCATGAGGCCGAAAAAGTCCTGAATGAGTGTCATTCAGGCGCGTGTGGGGGGCATCAATATGGATATGCTACAACACAAATTTTTTTACGAGCAGGGTACGTTTGGCCAACAATGTTCAAAGATTGCATAACCGCAGTCAGAAGTTGCCATGCTTGTCAAATTTTTGATAGAAAAACCAGAAGACCACCCACACCTCTACAGCCAATAGTTGCTGTTGGGCCATTCGCCAAATGGGGCATCGATTTCATGACATGTAACCCCACCTCGACCGGGGGGCATGGGTATATCATAGTCACAGTTGACTATTTTACCAAATGGGCCGAGGTGATGCCTACATTAGATAATACTGGTGAAACAGCTGCCCTCTTTTTTTTCAATCATGTAGTCGCCAGATTCGGCGTACCACAGGCTATAGTAATAGATCATGGATCACATTTTCGCAATCACATGATGGTCGAATTAGCTGCCAAACTAGGGTTGTCTCACGACAGCTCTACTCCGTATTATCCGCAAGCCAACGGACAAGTTGAAGCGATCAACAAGGTCCTGAAACGCATGCTGCAAAGGATGATCGGAGTTCACAAAAGAAGATGGCACCTAATCCTGCACTCAGCCTTGTGGGCTTACCGAACATCGGTAAGGAATGCAACTGGGTTCACACCCTTCCAACTGGTATATGGCCTGGAAGCAGTCTTACCAATCCAGTGTGAAATCTCGTCTCTCAAACTCGCAATTGATCTCCTCCCCGGAACTTCAGAAGAAGAGACTCGTTTCTTGGAATTAATCCAATTGGATGAAACCTGTCATGACGCCGCTTTGGCTAACGAAGCCCATAAGAAACGAGTCAAGGCGCAATTCAACAAAAATGTCAAACCCCGTGTCTTCTCAGAAGGTGACTTGGTCTTGATTTACGACCAAGAATCCGATAAATTGGGAGCAGGTAAATTTAAGTCTTTATGGATGGGCCCCTATATTGTTAAACGAGTGTTAGCAAAGGGAGCCTACGAGTTAATGGATTATGACGGAATTCCACTGGCACAACCCCGTAATGGGTTGTACCTCAAGCGTTACTATGCGTAATGGTAACCAGCATGCTTTTGTTATGTTTTTGTTTTCGCTAAAGTGTTTGTTTTGGTCAAGTAATCCACTTTTTACATTTATTGCAGATGTCAAACCTATTGGAGCCATGTGTAGGATATGCCGACGGAGCGAGTCGTAGTTCGCGGAATCTGTCCTCCGCAGCCTGGGCCATTTTTGATCCAAGCGGCGAGTTAGTAAGTTTCAGAGGTGTATGTATTGGTCGATCAATGAATAACATCGCTGAGTATAGCGCGTTGATAGAGCTTCTCTCTGATGCCATCACTCATGGTATACACCGACTAATTGTCAGGCTAGACTCACAACTTGTAATACTACAACTCAATGGTATATATTCCGTCCGAAACCCAACTATTTATCGCATGTTCCTAAGGGTTAAGATTTTGGAAAGACGATTTGATCTTATTCAATACCAACATATTTCCAGAAACTTAAACACATTAACTGACTCATTAGCAAACTATGTGTTAGATAGACATTTGCAACATTTATAAAAATAAACACGTCATCAATGTTTCACATGTGGATCATGTAGCTCAACCAAAATAAAACTCCGAAAATAAAAAATATATATAACTGTTTATGGTTTACACATAATGTTCTGTAACCAAGACAAAATCGGTCAAACGACCCAAAAACTCAAAATGCTAGGGGGCACCCTAGTCTAATGATGCTCGTGATAGCAAGTCACAGCCTGTGCGATCATGCATAGGAGACGAGTCCATCATCTGGGCACACCAGTAGTATGCCGCTGTAACCGCAAAGGTAGCTCGTCAGTCCTCACATCTGGGATACCGAGAGTGAGACCCTCAACCTGCTCCTGCAAAGCTGTGAGAGTCTCGGCCACATCGAGGTCACGAAGAACAGCTCTTCCGACGGCCTCTCCTACTGGGGCAGTAGCTAGTACTCTCAGGCGAACTACTGGACGAACGGAACCAACATATGCATGTACACATGAGTTTGATTAAAGTCTTGATAGAATAAAGCACAAGGACATTATAAACAAAAAACGATAAACAACAATATGGTCAAAGATTTTACCAATGGCGCCCCACTACTCACCGTCCAGCAGTACTAAATCTGGATCACCCCGGAAATCCATGCCAGCGTATTTTACCACCTGAAGAAGGTATCAGAAATTGAAATCTGAGACTGGCCAGCATGCCTAGACATATGGTCAACCCATCTCTGCATACGTGGTTCAGTAGGAGAAGGTAAATCGAGTGCAATGTACTGCGGCTACATCAGTGGTATCTTATCCAAGGCAAATGTGGTCAAAATAGAACCATACCCAAAGTTCTTCAACCTCCCGTTCTTTATCTTGGTCAACTGTTCTTTCATCACAAGAAGTACTGCGTCGCACGAGTTGAACACCTTCGGTTGGAGGCATTCCAAGGCATGCTGCATATAAGATTGATTGGCTACATGAAGAGACGCACTACCGGCCATCCTACCAAAAGTAAACATAATAGTCCTAAGGGACCTGTCAGTGACATCACGGATGATGATCTTGCCATATTTACTCGGCTGAGATCCTTCTCTACAGTACTGGCGGACATAATCTCTTACAGAATCGCCTCCTCGGGCCGAACCTGACAAAGAGATGGGGGCACCCCTCCTCGACAAGCCAGTCAAGAAATAAATGTCTACTGTAGTCAAGGGGATAGATTTGCCCCTGATCTGGAAAACCTGATTGGTAGGATCCCAAACATCGAGAAAATACTGCAGTAAGTTGATCTGCTGTCTCATGCTAGAAATGCAGAAGAACTTCAGCAAGCCACAATTCCGCAGCACGTTCATTGTAACTGGATCATGTAGAGCAAGCTGGTCCTCTTCTTCATGCTCACGTTCTCACCATGTAAGGGTCATCTTACTCCAAAGACCTCTGAAAAACAAACAAGAGAGGAGTTAGGTCCTGATTTTGGTGAGAAACAGGAAAAAATTCCATCAAAAATTGTGCATCAAATTCCCTTTTTGCGCCCAACGCACCTGCAGCAGTGTTCTAGGTGTGTTGAATGTCAGATAGCCTTTAGACAGGCCAACATTCAGCGCAGGTTTCGATACACTGAGGGTGCGTTGATGGCAGAACGAGTTACTTAAACCCCAAGGGCTCAGAAAAGCTAGGAATCAAGCTCAAAATGAAAAATGGAAACCATGAAATGAAAGAGCTCAGGTTTAGCTCCTACCTAGTCCAGATGGCACCGAGAATCGTCCACAGAATCTCCCGAAATCAACTGATGAAAATCGAGGGGGAAAAGCACCTCCAAAGCTCCAACAAACCAAGTTCAAATGAAATGGTATAATGAGAGGTAAAAAATCGCTTTTTAATTACTTTTACGTAGTTCAAAGTAAAATATTAGCGTTTTAACTCGTTTTCAAGCAAATATTGTTCATTTCTGACTAGTTTGATGAAGCAGTTGAAAATATAGTATGATCTCTGAAAGGACAAAGCTATTTATGGTAAGATCAAAACAAGACCATCCAATCGAGTAGTGTTACCGCAAGGTTCAAGCTCGTTAAAAAATAAACCCGCACCGAGCAAATGTTTCCACCCGCGTTTAAGCTCATTAAAAAATGAACTACTCCCCGGTAAATAACCACCGTGAATGTAGTACTTCAGCCATTAAATCCTTGGTCGTGTTTGCACCATCACCTCCACTTTTACATTGGCCGATCATTCACCTCCATTCGATTGTTTACCCATTTTGAGGAACAGCTGCGAAGAGTGATTTTACTAGCCATCCTTGTGACACTGCCGTGATTGGAAAATTCCAAACCTTACCTGGAATCAGCTGCTACCCATTTTATCACTCGTTCCTCAAAAGACGAGTCTCCTTTAAGCTCTTTTCAACTGACTCGTAAAATATGAAAATATTGCCCAGCCATTGGCCTCTCCAGCTCGTTAAAGGGACAGGAAGTGCTATCCCTCATCTAGATTTTAATCTTTTTGGACCTGAGGGATTATTGCACAAAAAGATCGAGCGCTTGTTTTGTTCGGCTCGTTAAAACTATCGAAAATTCATCCCTTCTGTATTGTTTTATACTTTTTCGGACTTAAGGGTTTAGATGAAGAAAAAGGAATTTTGGAGTTACCTTTACGTACCTTTTCAGACTCTCTAAAAATGAAAAGGATCGAGTTATCTTTGTCGTTAAACTCGTTAAAAAGATTAATAGCGACAAACTTGTCTTTAGACGAGAACGAGTTTCACTATCACTAGGCTCATTAAAACATAGCGATGGGTTTGCCCGAAGGGCAAATTATAGAACAAGCATATGTTATCCTCCTCAAGCTTGACAAAAATAAAGAGGTACGGGTCAGCAATGACTGGGGAAAAATTGGGAAGAAAACTCAAAGAATCTTTATTGGTAGCAAGTCGCTCTTGAACATGACACTTCCACTCCGTGTCCGAGTCGGGTTGGGTTGTTTCATTCACCAGTCACATCGCCATGGTCACACCATACCATCCACATTTGGGGTTAATGCTACCAATCCATCACATCAGTGTCGCCTATATGTTCAAGAGAAGTCATCCAGAGAAGTCACCTGTGTCCCACCCACTACCATACATTATACTCCATACTTTCATGACCGCCACCCTGAACCGTATATCATCAGATCGTTTTCACCTCCATCAAAATCATTTTCTCCGTTCCGTGTCATTGATGTGGGATTCATTAAGGCCCTCCTTTGACGGATCACTTCTTGTCGACATCAGCTCATTATCCGAGAAGTTGGTCTAGGAACACCCCTTTCAGTACTTTGAAGCTTGCATGCCTCAATGGCAAGTTTCTCACTTCCGGCGACAGGTTTACATCAATGACCTTCGACCGAAAGATTTTGCGTGGTGTTCGACGCCAAGTCCTTTATTCACACCATGTGAATTGTACTGCAGTACCTTGAGGATCATCATCATTATCGGTGATTCCTCTCGCGCTTGTTAACAGTTTACATCATTGACTGGTAATCAAGCGATGTCTTTCCATGTTCGACTTCAGAAAATTTCTCACATGGATCGACTTGTACTTCGAGTGAAGATCGGACGAGATTGAAGACCCCGGATCTAGTTTCATCCATCCGGGCTGCGATATATATTCAGGGAAATAAAGACATTAAATGTACGACATTGCAGCACAGGTAATCATCCTACCAAAAGGATGATGGCTCTATCAGAATCATCAGTCTACAATCAGACGATTGTCTGTCCTATGTACATGAAAATGAATTTATAAAGCTGAGCATGGGAATGCCCGCCTCAGCCAGATCATGAAAACAGTATGAAGATAATGTATTGTATTGTATCTTATTACAGGTCTCCTCCCAGCATTAAAAGAACTTCGGATCCTCATAATAAAGCATTTCACCCGATTAACGGCCTCATACTTTAGGGGGCAACTGTTATAGACATTTTTGTGCCTTGAAGCTCCAAGCATGAAATGTCCATAAACCAAGGGCTCCTAAGTCCCTCAAAGTGTTGTTCTAACCCCTAAAGGAACAAGGTCAACAAATTACAGCTTCTCCCAGAAGTTCTCCACTAGAAATTGCTCAGAATAAGTCAAACCAGGATCATTTTAGCTGCTCCACTGGCTAGCTGCGTTGCATAGCACCTAAACACACTAGCTAGGTGCGTTGCAACGCACCTAAATTCACTATGAGGGTGCGTTGAACGGGAAATGACAAATGGCAGTGCCATTCCACGAGGTGGAAAGACAATGGAAGCTTCCAGAATCTTCTCCTATGACACTTGCCTCACTGAATTCGACCAAGGATGAGTAAGAGGCTTTCTGTCTCAAAGTGGAAGCAAGAACTGACAGAGAGAAGACACTAATCAAATCACAAGCTGACTCATCCTCCTTGCATACATCTATATATGGATCCCTCATCCCAGAGATCCAGAGGCTGGAATTTTTCACATTGTAAGGAATTGCTGTTGGTTTTGAGACAAATATCAGAGTATTGGGTGAGTTATGCTTTGTTGGAGGTGAAGAGGGGTTTCTTTGTTGGGAGGTTGATGTTGGATCAGGAATCATCGGTTGTAACTCCTCCTGGATCTTCTTGTATATCAATAAAAACTATTTGAGTTTTTCCTCCATGCTTGTGTATCATTGATGCTTGTTACATTTGTATGGTTAGCTTAAATCTGATCCTAAGCTGGTTATGAATATAGATCCATTTCTTTGTATAGTTTTCTTCTTCTGTGATCTTACAGGTACTTGGTGAAGCTGGGCAAGTAAGGGATCAAGTAGCTGGAAGCTGTCAAAGCAGAGAGGGATTGGATCAAAGGACTAGCGCAAGACACAGGTCGGTTCTTACTGTCCCCCTCTATCTATAGTTCATAAAGGAAATACAAAAGTAGTTTTCTCTGTTTGTTTCTAAGGCAGTTGTCACAACTTAGTGGGATAGAGCAGTTCTAAATAGACACTTTTCCCGGTAACAGATTGATAAATGAAAGGTGGATAGCAGATCCTAGACCTTTTCCATTTATTGTATATGAATGAAGAAAAAGGAAAAAAATCCAATACAATAGGGAATATAGTGAATCCTATAGTAGCTTTAGAGGATCAAAATGGGAACATTTGAAAAACTGAAGTCAGAGCATCAAAACAAACATGAACTTTGAATCAATTAATATTTTTCAAACATTCAAAAGGCATACATTCATGAGATTATAGGGGATAAACTGAAAAAACATAGAGTATACATATTAAAACCTACTATCGCATTGATCTTTATATCAGTGGTCAGAATCTACAGAACTTGGAAAATGAAATGAATAAAGCATTCAAAACACACAAACAGTGACTATATATTTTCAGAAAACCAACCCTTTGTCCATTTTTTCATGTAATATATAGGAAAATACAATAGACATTCAGATCAAGAACTTGTGGAAAGTATTAATTACAATAACTATAACATCCTCCTCCCACATGTACCCAAGTAATTGGCCAACCAGGGTAAATATGTAATGAGAAGTTACTATGATATGACTCGACTCCCTATGTGTTAGTTAATGAAGTGGAACTGATGGAAACACACCATATAGACCTTCAACATCAACAATAGAACTCCCAGAAGCCATCCAAACCACTTAGGTAACCAGCCCTTGAGACCAACTAATTTTTTTGACCATTAAACCCCGAGCGTTCCCTTGATATGGACAAGCATGCATCCAACAGCCTCCAGACACTCCTAAAACATGGGTATGCATGCGTTTGGGGACTTTTCTCCTAAAACCTGCGACTCTGGGATTTGTGCCACTTTTTCAAGCCCAGAGCCCATGTCACTGCCCAAAATTTAATGACAGGTTTAGAAATGAATTTATACAACAAAACAATGATGAATTTCCAAAACATTGGCAAGGTATAGACTAGATCCCTACTAGCCATGACAAGCATTTCATCAAACATGTCACAAATATGTAATCTATAGGTTTTAACAACATAATTGAGCATAGGGTTCTCATACTTATCTCAGAATTGCTAAGAAGCATTGATGCCTCAACACATTAGATGCAATTTCATCTATTAGGCCATAGATACATTGTTCATTCACATGTAAAAACATGGTGAGAGCCATACATAGCCACTATCATAATACATGCTCATAACCAACATAATAACAACACAAATACCAAGGAAACAACAACCATATAATCACATATAAACCAATATAATACTAATGAAATAAAAAGGAGAAATAACCTCATATTAATGATGTAAAGGCCAACCAATTTTGGGACTTCCATGAACCACTTGACCATAGACATGGCTGAGCCAGATCTCTCTTCATCTAGTCACCCTCGTGCCATATTCCAAGCATGAATGTGTGATCTCATAAAAAACATTAGCTAAAACCATCTAGGGCTTCTAGAGGCCAAACCACCTCAACCCATAAAACAATGATTCCATCTCATGGTTGGACATCACAAACTATCACTAGATTGGTCTCTACCCAAGCCTTCCAGGGCTCTAGAGCATTTGTTCCAACCAAGGCTCCAAAACTAGTAACTCAATCCACAACTGATACAGGGCTCCAAAGTGTTTTTCCAACCAAGGCTCTAGGACTAGTAAATCAACCCACCAAGGGCTCCAAAGTGTTTGTCCACCAAGGTTCCAGAACTAGTAACTCAACCCAAGCTGTTACAGGGCTCTAGAGCGTTTTTCTAACCAAGGCTTCAGGAACTAGTAACTCAACCCAAGCTAAAGGAAACATGAGAACCAAATAGAAAAAAAAAGAAATGAACTCACAACACCATGTCTATCCGGGAAATGGCAAGGCTAGGCAAATCCACTGTCAGTATAGGAAATCCTCCATGCCAATGAAAGATCATGACCAATAAACCACATGCTTATACTATGCATGCAAATACTACTAAGGAAAACATACAATAAGCTCGATAACTGCAAGCAAAACCCACTGTAGCTATTGATATCGATGTCCTCTTACGCTTTCCTGCTCTTCCTGTGACTTATTGCTCCAAATTCCAAGTATGCCACACTCCTCCAAGAGTTCTCCAAGAAAAATTTAAGTATCCAAGAGTATGAGTGAGAGAGAATAGAGAGAGAGCTCCAAAAATGAACTGGGAAAAGTCTGTGTACTGATCCTCAATAGAATTTTTATTAATGAAGCCTCGATTTTATTCATTTTCCATTATTTTCCTTCATTTTCCTCCTCACATGCAACCTGTGACCTTTCACCTCCCTTTTATACTAATTTCATTTATTTTTTCATAAATAAATGCGCCAAAATGATACTTTGCCTTTCCAAATCCTTTGGCATTTTCGTTTCCAATTTCCGTAGCCATTAATCAATCACCAATGATCCCCATCACTATGTTTTTTCCCAACATTCCTCCTGGAATACATGTCCCATCAACCGTAGTTATTATTTTTCCTTTATTAACTTTTATTACATGAAAGTTTCACCAAGGTTGTTATAGAACCCTCCCCCTTGGGGGAACACTATCCTTAGTGTTCAAAAACACCTACAGCCAACAAGGTTATTGTAAGAAAAACATAGTACCCATGGGGATTTATAACTTAGCTTGTTGAGGTATTTATAATGATCATCCTACTGAGAAGAAAATCAACATGACAACATAACAAGTATAACATCATAATGACATGACACCCATACCACTTATTGGAGATTTATAAAATAGATCATGGTAGTATTTACATCCATATACATATGTACATATACCAAACATCAACAAAAAATGTACCAAAAACATATACCAAAAACATATACAAAAAAATCCTCTCAACTAGCGAATAAGGAATGATACATAGCCCATATTTGATCCGCCATCTCCCATGTAGCTTCACCAGGCCCAAAGTGCTTCCATTGCACCTATAACTTGCTCTATTTCTCGGTTCCGGAGCATGAGCATCTTTCTTTGCAAAATACACCATTGTTCCGGATGGAATTCTCCTTCTGGCTCCACCTGTAATACATACCAGTCAATCACATGATCAACATATTTAACATACTTCTTAAGCAATGACACATGGAAAACATCATAGACTTTCACTATCGGAGGTAGTGGAATTTGATAGGCTACTAGCCCAATCTTCTCAATAATCCTGAAAGGTCCACAAAATCGGGGTGCCATCTTGACACATGATCCAATCCCCAAGGAGTTCTTCTTCAGTTTTATGTGCAAGTACACTTTTTCTCCAACCTACAACTCCTTGAAAAACCTATTCTTATTTTCATATCTCTTTAGCCTATCCTATGCTTCTTTAAAATAAATATTGATTACTTGCATCTCCTGCCGCATGTCCATCTAATAACCACCCTGTTCACCTGATCACTTTAATTGATGGGAGTATTGCAACTCCGCCTGCACAATGCCTCAAATGGACTCATCCTCAAGGATTCCTGATACCCATTGTTATAAGAAAACTCTACTAGTGGAAGGTACCCTTCCCACTTTCATTGTTCATGCATCACATACATACTCAACATGTCCATCTATATGTGGATGATGCGTTGTACTGAAGGTCACCTCTATACCCAAACCTACAAATAACTCCTTCCAAAACCTAGAAGTGAACCGTTCATCCCTGTTTGACACAATCTTCTTCAGAAATACATGTAATATGACCACATCCTTGATGAAGACCTGTGCTACATCACTCATTGAGAATGTAGACTTCACTAGAATGAAGTGCACTACCTTTGTCAACCTGTCCACCACTACCATGATGGAATCATGTTGTCTCATTGTCCTCGGTAAACCTGTGATAAATTCAATGGAAATGACCTTCCATTTCTACTTTGGAATCATAATCGACTGTAGCAGTCCACCTAGATGCTTACACTCTGCCTTCACCTGATGACAATCCAAGCACCTAGCCACAAACACTGTTACGTCTTTCTTCAGATTCATCCAATAATAGAATGTATTCACTACTATTAGCCTCTTCTGATAACCTAGGTGACCTTAATATGGTTTCACATGAAACTCCCTCAAAATCACCTTCTTGAGCTCACTGTTATATGGCACATATATCCTGTCCCTAAATCTAACCAATCCATCTGCCGTGAGATGATAGTCCACCTCCTGTGAACCTACATCTATAACTATACTTGTACCACTATCTGTACCTATACCTATACCTGTACCTATACCACTACCTATACTTGTACTCTCCTGCAACATGTTCACAATCTCTATATACCTGTCATCCTACTGACCTACCTATAAGATCGTATTCTTTAAATTTGTCCCATAGGAACTCACAACTACTATGTGATTTACCTGCATCTTCCTGCTAAGAGCATATTACACCATGTTCTATTTTCATTTGATGAGCCTGCTTTCCATTCAGATTCAGTTGGTCAAATAAATACCACAACCCATCGTGATTAGTCATTCAATACAAACCTCCTGCCAAGAAGATAGTGTGTCCAAATATTCAATGCATGTATGGTTGTTATTAGCTCAAGGTCATGTTTCAAGTAGTTCTTATCATTCTCATTCAGTTTCTGTGACTCATAAAATACCACCTATCCATCCTACATAAGGACTCCACCAAGTCCTCTCTTGCAAGAATCTGTACATATTATAAACTCTTTATCTAGATATGAAATCTTTAACACTAGTGCATGTGTTAACAACTGCTTGAGTTGCCCAAAATTAGCCACACAATCCTCTGTCCATTCAAATTTCTTACCTTTCCTCTGCAATGATGTGATAGGATAAGCAATATGCGAGAATTTCATGATGAACCTCCTGTAATAACCTACTAACCCCATGAAAGATCTCACCTTATCCACATTCCTGGGAGCTGGCCACTCCATGATAACTCTTACCTTTTCTGAGTCCACTACTATGCCATCCTTGGAAATCACATGCCCCAAATAGTGTACCTAAGTTTTAAAGAAACTGCACTTGTTGAGCTTTGCATACAACTAATTCTCTCTCAAAAATATCAACACTGCTGCTAAATGTCGACATGTTATTATTCATATTTTGAATGTAATAATATATCATCAATGAACACAATAAAAAACTTTCCCAAATACGGATGCAACACACTATTCATCAAGAACATAAAGGTAGTTGGAGCATTAGTTAAGAAAAATGGAACTACGACAAACTCATAATTCCCATACCTGGTCTGGAAAGCTGTCTTGTAGATGTCCTCTTCTTTAATGCGCACCTAATGATATTTAGATATCATATCAATATTTGAGAACACTGTTGCTCCCTTTAACTTTTTGAACAAGTCATCAATCCTTCGTAACAAATACCTATTCTTTATGGTCATTTTGATAAACTTCCTGTAGTCAATGTACAACCTGAGAGTACCATCTCCCTTCTTCAAAAAAAGTATCGGTGCATCCCATGGTGATGCACTTGGCCTAATGTATCCCTTGTCCAACATTTCCCTCAACTATAGCTTCGAATCTACCAACTCAGGTGTACTCATCGTGTAAGGTGCCTTTGATGTCGGAGCTACCCCTGGTACCAACTCAATAGAAAAGTCTACTTCCATGTGAGGTGGAAACTCTGAAATAATTGCAGGAACTACATCCTGAAATTGTTGTAGAACTGGGCACCTGCTCAAAACATTTGCATCCTCAACTTCCTTACCTTTGTCACTAGAAATGGGCACTGCAAATAACACACAACCTTTCTTATGGCTATGCTTTGCCTGCATAGCTGTCACCATTCTAACTGATGTTACTTTATTCTTACCCCGCAAGACTCTTTGTTCCCCATTGTCATCCAAGCACTCATGGATTTGTATAAAAATACAACTTGGCTCTATGAAGGTACAACCAATCGATGACCAACAACATAATCTATGATCCCAACAGTAATACATTCAAATGTGTTGAGGTAGGCATACATTCAAATCAAATGCACAAGCTCTTACCCAATGATGAACTCGCTTCTTTATACCTATAGCCAACTGTGCTAACCAAGACTCTGCATGCACTTCTTTATTCAAACCACATTTATGCACCAGGCCAGGGTTAACATAACTATAATTAGATCCAAGGTCAATAAAAATAGAAACAAATTGATCACAAAGCTTACCATCCATCTCAATGATAGATGCCTGATGATATGCCTGTCTTTGCCTCTCAAGAACTATAGATTTGCGGTATACCACCGTGATAATGTGGACAATATCTCCTACGATGCTCTTTTCCAAAAGTCCAACACCACACGAGATCCTTATTCTGCTCCTCAGATTGAAGTCCCCATCCTCTGTCAGATGCATTGAAATTCTTAGATTGCACTGCATTCTCTTTATTACTTGTCCCCTGAGGTCTTGCTCACTTCTTGTCCCATTTTCCTTTGTTATTTGCATTACCTTTCCAGTCTTACTTAGTCTTAGATCCGCACTTCGATTACTCATAGAAATTCTTTAGATTTAGGATGGCCTCCTCCAATGATCTAGGCTCATCGAGCTCAATCCTGTCTTTGAATGCAATCGGTAACCCACTAGTGAATCTTTGAATCTTGGCCTTCACCTCCTTGAGGTAAGGCTCATACCTCAGTAGGTCCAAGAACCTACTAGTGTACTCCTCATCTATCATCGATCCCATCTTTAGCTCATATAATTCTTTTTCCCTCTCATCAAATATCTCTTCAATAGGTACTTCTTCTTGAATAGTCTCTCAAACTCATTTCAAGTCAAGTCCTCCTCATGAATATCTTTGACATTATTCACATCTTCCCACCAAATATATTCTTTACCTTTGAGACTAAATGTAGCTATTCTGACTTTCATGTTCTATGAATAATCATGCAACCTGAAGAACTTCCTCATACCAAGCAACCATGCCTCTCCATCCTATGAGTTCCTCATCTCTCCATCAAATGTAGGTGGCTTTTCGTTCTTAAACTCGTTTGGAAAATATTCCTTGTCACTCCTCCTGTAAGGGTGATAACAATGCCAATCATAACCAAAACTAGAATACTACATTCGTCCATCACCTCTCTTATATGGAGTATCCAAGGACCTTCCATCTCTTATCATGTCCTCTCCATCCAACCTGTACTCACCTTGAGACTTAATACCATATGCCCCATTAGTTTTTTCCTCCTATTGGGTTGTGTTATATTCTTTCCACGACTAGTTGACGTAGTTAACTAGGGGGTTAGAAGGGGGGAGGAGCCCCCCCTTTGTTTCGCCGATTGCGTAGCGGGGGGGGGGGTCACAAGGGGGTTTGATGGGTGTAGGTAACCCCACTCTATGGGGTCCGGGGCAACGCCCCAGAAAATTTTGTTTTTGGACTCTATATTAGGTTGGGCAGACCTACCTATGGTTTTGTGCATGATTTTTCGCACATGGTTTTGGACACGATGGTTTTTGGTCCATGGTATTGGATGCTTCAGCATGTATAAACATGTATTGTAACATTGAAAGGAACATAATGAAAAATCAAGCTGGTAGTCCTGGTTTTGGGATCTAGGGGAAAATCTCTATGTGTATGTGTTTTATGTGTTATGCTGTTGCATCGTTTATTTTATGTGTTTTAGGATTCGTATGCAGGTAATTTCTATATGGGGTTAAAACCTACATTTGGTATTAGAGTTGTTTTGGCTTCAAGGGGATGCCTTTGTTGCTGAGGGGTTTCGCTTGGGCCTGTGGTAGACCTTGTTCAGTGGGAGATTTGCGAGATCGATTCTAGTGGTAAAAGAAGATGGCAAGAAGTGGAAATATAGAGATCGAGAAATTTAATGGTCAGAGTTTTGAGTTGTGGAAACTCAAGATGGAGGATCTATTAGTGGATAAAGATCAGTGGATCATGGTAGATCGGGGTATTAAACCAATGGGAGTGTCCGATGAAGAATGGAAGAAGTTGGATCAAAATGCAAAGAGCACAATACGATTATGTGTGTCAGATTTAGTATTGCTGAATGTATCAGGGGAAGTTACGACGAAGGCTTTGTGGGACAAGTTAGGGACTTTGTACCAATCTAAGTCTCTGGTGAATAAACCGTTCCTACAGAAAAAGCTGTATAACTTGAGGATGAAAGATGGAGACTCGGTGACAAAGCATCTGAACACATTTCATACTATGGTAAGTTAGTTATTATATTTTGATGTTAAAATTTTAGATGAAGATAAGTGCATCAGTTTTTTGTGTTCTCTACCAGATTCGTGGGATAGTTTGGTTATTGCAATAGGTAGCAATGTAACTGCCTTGCAGTTTGATGAAATAGTCTCATCCTTGCTAACGGAGGAAATGAGACGGAAAAATATGGAGAGCCAAAATGGTGATGCCTTGTCTGTACAAGGACAGTCCCAGAAAAGAAACAAAAATAAGTCATCGAGTGGGAGATCTAATTCTAGAGGGAGATCTAAATCTCCAGGAAAACCTATAAAGGTGGTGTGCTGGAAATGTGGAAAGGAAGGGCACTACAAAAGGGACTGTAAATCTAAAGCTCCTGATAAAGGAAAGGGATCTGATGATGCTCCTTCTGCAGAGGCGAAAACCACCTCAGATGAAGGTGGGGATGTGTAATTGGCTTCTTCAAGTACACATGTAGATCATGAGGCATGGTTGATTGACTCAGGTGCATCCTTTCACTTCACTCCCCATAGAGAGTGGTTATGCAAGTATGAGAAATACGATGGTGGTAATGTCTTCTTAGGGGATGATAGGAAGGCTAGAATCATTGGTCATGGAAAAGTAAAGTTGAAGTTGCAAGGTGGAAGGGTTAGAGCACTTCCAGGTGTTCTGCATATTCCTGCATTGGCCAAAAATCTGATTTCTATAAGCAAGCTGGATGATGCAGGTGTGAAAATAGTGTTTGAGAAGGATACCTGCAAGATGGTTCGGGGAGCACTAGTATTGATGCGGGGAGTTGAAATTGGAACTCGGTACAAGCTATAAGGTAACAATGTTGTTGATGGGTGCAACAGTTTCGTGGTTCCTGAAAGTGGAGCAGAAAATCTAGTGGTCTCTGGAGAGAAGACCATGCTGTGGCATCAAAGGCTTGGACATATTGGAGAGAAGCACCTTCGAATACTTCATGGTAAAAGTATGGTAGAAGGTATGAATAATAGCTCTCTGGATTTTGATTTCTATGAAAATTGTGTATATGGGAAGCAGAATCAGATGAGTTTCTCCTTTGGTGGTAAGAGCAGAAAACATATATTAGAGCTTGTACACAATGATGTGTTTGGACTTGTGAAGGTTCCATCAATGGGTAAGGATGCATACTATGTATCATTTATAGATGAATTCTCAAGGAATACATGGATATATTTCCTTAAGAAGGAATATGAAGTCTTTGATAGGTTTATAGAATTTAAGGCTCTGGTGGTAAACCATAGAGAGAACAAGATAAAGGTGTTGAGGACAGTTAACGGTGGAGAGTTTTGCAGTAAGGATTTTGGAGAATTCTGTAAGAAGTGTGGTATAGCACGACAGAAGACTACTCCATATACACCTCAGCAAAATGGAGTTGCAGAAAGAATGAAGAAGACATTGATGGAAAGGGCAAGAAGCAAAGTCAGTGGTGCCAGGTTAGGACAAGAATTCTAGGCAGAGGCAGTGGAGACTACATGTTACCTGGTCAACAGATCACCTTCATCAATGTTGGAGGATACGACTCCACAAGAGGTATGGACTGGTAAGAAACCCTCTCTTTCATATCTGAGGGTATTTGGATGTGATGCATATGTACATGTTCCAAAGGAGAAAATAACAAAGTTGTATAGTAAATCTGAAAAGTGCATCTTTATTGGGCATAAGGATGGTTTAAAGTGTTACAAGCTTTGGAACCTAGTAACAAGGAAGGTTGTGTACAACCGAGATGTGGTGCTCAGAGAGGTGAAAGATGTTATTAAACATGAATTCCAACCAAAGGAACGTGAGAAGATAGAGTTTGAGCTTAAGGAGGAAGATTCAGAATCTACAGCAGAGGAGGAATCAGAAGATGAAGATCCGAAAACTCCGAGTGTGAGAAGATCAGTTCGAGAAAGAAGACAACTAGAAAGGTATACTCCATCTTCTTTCTGTTCAAAATTTTCTTTATCTATTACTGATGATGATCCCAGAAATGTGAAGGAAGCAGTAGATTCAGAGGATGGAAAACTCTGGAAAGAGGCCATGGTTGATGAAATGGCATCTTTGCACAAAAATGAGGCATGGGATTTGGTGGAGTTTCTAGCTAGAAGGAAACACGTTGGTAGAAAATGGGTGTTCAAGAAGAAGAAAAATGCAGAAGGAAAGGTGGAGAAATACAAAGCTCGTTTGGTAGCAAAAGGTTATTCCCAAGTGCCGAGAATTGATTTTGGTGATATTTTTTCTCCTATTGCCAAGGTAGCTTCTATTAGATTTCTTCTATCTGTTGCTTCTGCTATTGATTTTGAGGTAGAACAGATGGATGTGAAGAAAACATTTCTCCACGGGGATCTGGAAGAGGAGATCTACATGAAGCAACCTGAAGATTTTGCGGTGAAGGGTAAGAAAGAACTGGTATGCAAGTTAAAGAAGTCTTTGTATGGTTTAAAACAGTCACCAAGGATGTGGTATTAGAAATTTGATACATTTATATGGGGACTTGGCTTCACCAGAAGAAAAATATATCACTATGTGTATTTTAAACTAATTGGTGACCGTGTTATTTATCTGGTCTTGTATGTGGATGATATGTTGCTGGTTGAAAATGACAAGGAAATTATCTAGGATTTGAAGACCCATTTTTCCTCCAAATTCGACATGAAATATCTTGGTGCTACAAACTATATTTTGGGCATGGAAATTCAAAGATATTGAACAAAGAGGAAGCTTTGGTTAAACCAGAGGAAGTATGTCGAGACAATATTACAGAGGTTTAATATGCATTATAGTAAACCGGTGAAATTTCCTATTCCTGTAGGTGTAAAGTTATCTGTTGAACAGTGTACCAAGATACAAGAAGAGGAAGAGGACATGTCCCGTGTTCCATATGCAAGTGCAGTCAGTAGCCTGATGTATGTGATGGTCTGTACTAGACCAGACATTATACATGCAGTGGGAGTATTGAACAGGTTTATGTCAAAACCAGGGAAGGAGCACTGGACAATAGTGAAGCGGGTTTTCAGGTATTTACGTGGCACTAGTGATTATGGTTTGTGCTACCAAGGAAGACTAGGATTGGACAAAGTGTTGGATATTTGTGGATTTGTTGATGTAGACTGGGATGGAGATCTGGATCAGAGAAGATCTACAAGTGGGTATGTGTTTAACCTATTTGGAGGTGCAGTTAGTTGGATGAGTAAGAAACAATATGTAGTGTCACTATCAACTACAGAGGCAGAATACGTGGCAGCCATTCATGCAAGCAAGGAAGCAGTTTGGTTGTTGAGATTGTGTTCAAGTATGGGGTTAGTATAGGGAGATATAAGGATAGATTGTGATAGCCAAAGTGAAATTTTCTTGGCAAAGAACCCTAAATATCATTCAAAGACAAAGCACATTGATGTTCAGTATCACTTTGGGAGGGATATGATAGAAGACAAAAAGTTGTTGCTAGTAAAGGTGGAAACTTTGAAGAATACTGTAGATGCATTGACAAAATTTGTGATCTTTGAGAAGTTCTCTTCGTGTAGAGAAACAATGGGCATTGCAGGGCTGGATAAATGACTAATCTCTCCTGTGGACCCCTATGCAAAGAAAACAACAAGTGGGAGAATGTTGGGTTGTGTTATATTCTTTCCACGACTAGCCGATGTAGTTAACCAGGGGGTTAGAAGGTGGGTGAAGCCCCTCCTCTATTTTTCCGATTGCGTAGCGTGGGGTGGGGAGGGTCACAAGGGGTTTGAGGGGTGCAGGTAACCCCACTCTATGGGGTCTGGGGCAGCGCCCTAGAAAATTTTGTTTTTGGACCCTATATTAGGTTGAGCAGACCTAACTATGGTTTTTTGCATGATTTTTCGCACATAGTTTTGGACGCGATGGTTTTCGGTCCATGGTATTGGATGCTTCGGCATGTATAAATATGTATTGTAACATTGAAAGGAACATAATGAAAAATCAAGCTGGTAGTCCTGGTTTTGGTATCCATGGGGAAAATCTCTGTGTATATGTGTTTTATGTGTTATGCTCTCGCATTATTTATTTTCTGTGTTTTATAATTCATATGCAGGTAATTTCTGTACAGGGTTAGAACCTACACGTCCTGCTCATGGCTGATCTGAAGGGGTCCCTGTTGTTGCAATTCCCTGAATTATCACTACATTTACCTTTGCTTGTTTTTCCTGTGCCTGTATGATTCTATCATTGTATGCCTTACAAATCCCTATTTCTTCCTTTAAGATTCTCAATGTGTCTGCCAAATCAGAAGAGTTCCCAAAACCATGCTACTCATCTGATCCATAGGGAGAGTCTCGAGAACTATATTCTACCATTTTTCTAGTCATCTTTGATATTCTTCTTGCAAGGTATATCTATCAGCTAAATCAAATCACAACAAACCAACGCACCATAGCATAATTCACGGAGGATACCTCGTCTGCGGGATCGACAAATCAACATAATACATGTATAACATAATCATGACAACATGTAGAAATATAAAACATAAGCATATAGCCATCATTCTAGCTAGAGTCCAATCATGAATGCATGACCATATCTACTATGCATACCATGACCTCATGCATGACAACAACCACCACATCACTGTACACTTGAACACATGTAAATACTAATGTGCATAAAAAATGCATAATCATTCATACACTCACAACGACACACTGCACAACAAGACCATCAATTTCCCATGGTAACCTCACTCCAACCATAACCCATACCATACAAATGCAACAAGCACATGGTCTTACAACACAATAAACACATATGAAATTGACATGAATGCATGACCATCACACAACCCATCTAGTCCAAGCAGTGAACCATGATTTGATGCCACTCTGTAACATCCTTCTCCCACATCTAACCAATTAATCAGCCAACTAGGGTAAACATGTGACAAAAGTTACCATGACATGATTTGACTCCCTATGTGTTAGTTAAGGAAGTGGAATTGACAGAAACACACCATACAAACCTTCCACATCAACAACATAATTCCCAGGAGCCACCATAGAGAAATTGGTAGATATCTCCTTCAGATAGCATGTTGAGGGTTTCCATTACATCTTCCCTGATCCCTCAGAGAAGAACTAGCTTGAGTGACTCAGTATCAAGGGTATAGTTGGCCCTCCTATAATTAAGTTGAAACCTTTCCTCATAGTCCTCTAAAGATTCATTAAGTCCAAGGGTCATCCTAAATATTTTCGCCTTTGTTTCTTTGGACCTACAACAATCTTGGTATTTATCATTGAAGGTTTGTTGCATTTGGGCCCAGGTAGTGATGTTGCCTCTAGGTAGACTCATAAAATAGCACAAGTCTTCAACTTTGATGGTAGAAGGAAACAAATTCAACTTCTACTCATCATAGGCATAGTCATAGGTCCTACAAACAACAACAAAATCAAACATGAAGGTGTCAGGATCTTCACAGGTTATGCCAAGGAAATGTGGAAGGGTAGCAAGGCTTCATTTTTTCATTCTTTCCTCTCCATTGGTTTCTATGATAGGGAAAATTTCATTGTTCTAGTTTTCAACCATAGTTTTGGTAGGTGAGATACGTTCTTCTTCTCCTATAGGTTCTTAAGAGAATTTAGGTGTCTCTCCTAAAGGGATTTGCAACTCCGCTATAGTCAGAGAGATAAGTTCACAGTCACCCGAAGAAGAATGAAGGTTGACTACTTGATGGGGTGGGGTTTTTTGGTAAGAATTTCCCTTGTCTATCCCCACTACTAAGAGGCATGAAATAACTAGCTTTATTGATTTTTTTGGGATTTATTGAAGAATTTTCAAAGCAATAATACTGATGCAAAATAGAAAAGAACATGCAATTCTTATGCAAAAACAACACTTACTTAGACACCTCGTCGAAAACAACGTAAAAAAGTGACGAGCCCTGGTATTGCACCAAGAATGTTGCAACTCCTAAAGGCTTCTCAACTCAAATTATCAACCCAGGGTTCGTACAAACTTAGAGGTGTCAATGGTATATGCACAGTAGGTTAGGTTCTACTCATGTCACTCCTATTCATGAAATCAGATCAGGGTATTCAAAGAAAATTCCTCCAACTATTTGTAGTAAAAACATTTTATGAAATCATAAATGAACATGATTATACTACTAAGGTGAAAATGCTAATCATAAAATGGAAATGCTAATTAAAGTTGCATAAGGAAAAGAACTAATCTATTTGAAGAAATAAATCATGTCACTCTACTTGCATAATTGATTCAAATCAATAACCTACCTTGCATGCATCATTTATCTACTCACACTTATTGAAATTAAGAAATCACATCTTTAACATGCATATGAAGAAAAAATTCTAAATCTAACTTTGTTTTGTTATTTGATGGTTACAATGATGGAAGGGTGAGGCTGGAGTTGTCCTAAGATCTTCCCTAATAAAAAAATCATAGTGTGGGACTACTGTTCAACTTAACTAGGCCAAAATCCATGTTTGGAGCAAAACTTGTTGAAGAAATCAAAGCTACAAGACTGCTATAGGAGGTCCTGTGTTGCTACAAGAGGCCTCATTTTGGTCTAGGAGGGGGTACATTTTTTGAGGATGAAAATGGTATTTTGGGAATGAAATAAGGTGGATGGAGGTAGGAGGTAATAAGTGGAGGTTTTGGGAGCCCCTTGGCCAAGCCTAGCACCCCTCAGAGGTATATCTTGCACCAAAGTTGATGCCCACGGTGCCTCTTATTTTCCTTTATAGAGTGATTGTGGAGACAAAGGTTGGGAGCAGTGCGAGGTGCCTAAGAGAAGGATGGAGACATCCAGGTGAATGTGGGAAGGTATGCCAACCTCTGCAGATCAACACATTCCCTGTAGCTAGCCAAATACATGCATAAAATGATCAATAACACAATGAAATAAATTAACATGGAAAAGATGAGTTGAATTTGACTAAGATCTATTTCATCCCACAACACTACTCTGATCACTAAACAAATGACACTAACTCCTAAGCATGCAAAAGGATCACAACTAACATCTATCCATTTCCAAGAAATCATAAACAAATATTTTTGGATTGTTATTGAAGATCTTTCCAATCACTCTTCCCACAAGAGAGGTGATAGGCAAGCCTGCAATTACAAGTTTTTATGATATAATATCTATTGAAACAAGAGAAGGATTGCAATTATTTGAAACAAGAATAAGAAGGAAAATAAAATAGAGGGACTAAAGCCTATGGGTTGGGCCCAAACCCAAGGGTTTCAGCCCTCCAAAACTAACTTAGATGCAGATCAATGATAAAATTCTCATTAACAGAAAATAATAGCCTCATACGTCATATGAAAGTTAAGAATAACAATGTCAAGAACTAAGATCAGTAGCTACTCTTAGTAACAACAAAAATTTGAATCCTAATGATCCTTTCAGCATGTTTACTTATACAAAAATGATTGAGGAGTAACTTCCTTGAGAGGAGGAATGCTCCCCTCAAAACTCTCTAGATTTGTGGATCCGGTTCCCTTTGTCCTTGTCATTCACTTGTAGTTCCTCGACTACTAGTGAATTCAAGTTTTTGGAGAGGATTCTATGATATCAAGCTGAATTAGGGAGTTAATGTGGTGGCCAACCTCCCTATATTCTTTGTAGGTGTCTCCATCAAGCCCTTGCATGGTAAATATCTCCAAAAATGTTTCTTTGACCTACATATTAATCACATTAGCCCATACAATATGAAAAACACCTTTTAGTCTTCCTACTAAGCATATTATGGATAAAAATGTGAATTAATGTGAGAAAAGGAGAGTTTTAAGGGTCGGAGGATAGAACAATGAACTCTAAAAGATACTTATTGATGGGACCCATCACCATGCTTCAATAAATATATGAGAATACTTCCCAATAGACCTCTTACATGCATTCAATTATTTGGTTTCTTTCTAATTAAATGGAAGTGGATGGATTCATACTAATTTATGTAATAGAAAATAAATGAGATCTAAGGATGAAGCTCTAAAATAGAGGATTACTTTCCCATAGTTCTCCTTTATTTTTCCCCTTAGGTGGAATCACAACCACTCTTGTGCTCTCTACAACCATCTTGGAACATTATATCTTATATTTTAATATCAATATCTACATAATTTAAATTCACTATGGAAATCTTACCAAATGGTTCACAGTAGTATATTTACATCATATACATACCTAGCCATTCACTAATTAGTCCTTATACTTGATCTTCACATTATGAATCCATACTAACATATTTGCATCATTTTCACATGAGGTCATTTACTTAAGATCACATGGCTCGAATCATGTCATTATGACCACACATTTACAATTTTTACATATTCAAATCCAATACAGTCCAAGGGTCAAAATCAAGGTATTGCATGACTATATTCTAGTAGATGAGCTCTTTAAAAAATCCCATAACCTAATGTGATGTTGAAAACAAGAATCAGGAGGATGGGGTGCTCAAGGCCATAGGAAATACCAAACACCAAAACCCATGAGACAAAGATGAAAGTACATGTGACTAGTATTGGTCCACATCATCTAAATCCATCAACTACAAAAAATTCGTCAATATCCACAATGACTTCATTTGGTCATAGAAACTACATTCCCCCATAATTGAATCTTGGATGAGCCCACATTGGTTCCATATAGGAAAGTAGTAATTCCATGCATAATTGAACCTTGGCCCATTTATTGTCTTCAAGATGTATACATAAGTTTACAAATAGAAGGGGGTTTAAGGAATTTGGAAATTCCAAGAAGAGGCGAATATATTATAGATACAAGATTTTTTTCAGAACCAAGAGGAAGGAGAATAAGACATGTTCATGGTGGAATGAAAATTTTCGAAGTACTAGATAGTGAACACAACAATATCTAAGTGGGAGTGTGACTAAGGGCACTAGAAAACATCTTTATGTTTGCAACAAAAGAGTAAAGGCACTCAGTAGTATCTAATTTGAGAGCATGTGCCTCATGTATATATATCTTTTATTGTTAGTATAATGAATCAAACGAGCCACTTTGAGATGGATTTTTCCCATTAGGTTTATCTAGGATGACTCTATTTTTCTCACTATATGTAGTTGTCCTTCTTAGCATTAAGTATTTGTAGATCAAATCTACACTCACTAATTAGCTATATAGTAGAAATAAACTGTAGGTTTTAACCCTGTATAGAAGTTACCTTCATACGAATTCTAAAACACAGAAAATAAATAATGCAAGAGAATAACACATATAACACATATACACAGAGATTTTCCCCTGGATCCCAAAACCGGGACTGCCAGCTTGATTTTTAATTATGTTCCTTTCAATGTTACAATACATATTTATACATGCCGAAGCATCCAATACCATGGACTGAAAACCATCGCGTCCAAAACCATGGACCGAAAACCATCACGTCCAAAACCATGTGTAAAAAATCATGCACAAAACCATAGGTAGGTCCGCCTAACCTAATATAGGGTCCAAAAACAAAATTTTCTGGGGCGCTACCCCAGACCCCATAGAGTGGGGTTACTTGCACCCCTCAAACCCCTTGTGACCCCCCCTGCTACTCAATCGTCAAAACCAAGGGGGGGATTCGCCCCCCTTCTAAGCCCCCGATTAACTATGTCATCTAGTCATGGAAAGAATATAACACAACCAAACATTCTCCCACGTGTTGTTTTCTTTCCACAGGGGGCCACATGAGAGATTAGTCATTTATCTAGCCCTGCAATGCCCATTGTTTCTCTACACCAAGAGAACTTATCAGAGCTCACAGATTTTGTCAATGCATGTGCAGTATTCTTCAAAGTGTCCAACTTTACCAGCAACACCTTTTTGTATTCTATCATATCCCTCACAAAGTGATACTGAACATCAATGTGCTTTGTCTTTGAATGATACACAGGGTTCTTTGCCAAGAAAATTGCACTTTGGCTGTCACAGTCTATCCTTATAGCTCCCTGTACTAACCCCATACTTGAACACAATCTCTGCAACCAAACTTCCTCCTTGCTTGCATGAGTGGTTGCCATGTATTCTGCCTCTGTATTTGATAGTTCCACTACAGATTGTTTCTTACTCATCCAACTAACTGCACCTCCAAATAGGTTAAAAACATACCCACTTGTAGATCTTCTCTGATCCAGATCTCTAGCCCAGTCTGCATAAAAAAAGCCACGAATATCCAACACTATGTCCAATCCTGGTCTTCCTTGGTAGCACAAACCATAATCACTAGTGCCATGCAAATACCTAAAAACCCGCTTCACTGCTGTCTAGCGCTCCTTCCCTGGTTTTGACATAAACCTGCTCAATACTCCCACTGCATCTACAATGTCTGGTTTAGTACAGACCATCGCATCCATCAGGCTACCGACTGCACTTCCATATGGAACACGAGACATGTCCTCTTCCTCTTCTTGTGTCTTGGGACACTATTCAGTAGATAACTTTACACCTACAGGAATAGGGACCTTCACCGGTTTACTATCCTGCATATTAAACCTCTGCAATATTGTCTTGACATACTTCTTTTGGTTTAACCAGAGCTTCCTCTTTGTCTGATCTCTTTTAATTTCAATGCCCAAAATATAGTTTACCTCACTAATATTTTTCGTGTCGAATTTGGAGGACAAATGGGTCTTCAAATCCTGGATAATTTCCTTGTCATTTCCAACCAGCAACATATCATCCACATACAAGACCAGATAAATAACACAGTCACCAATTAATTTAAAATACACACAATGATCTGCTTTGCTTCTGGTGAAGCCAAGTCCCCGTATAAATGTATCAAATTTCTGATACCACATCCTTGGTGACTGTTTTAACCCATACAAAGACTTCTTTAACTTGCATACCAGTTCTTTCTTACCCTTCACCACAAAACCTTCAGGTTGCTTCATGTAGATCTCTTCTTCTAGATCCCTGTGAAGAGATGTTGTCTTCACATCCATCTGTTCTACCTCAAAATCAAAAGCAGCAGCAACAGATAGAATTAATCTAATAGAAGCTACCTTGGCAATAGGAGAAGAAATATCACCAAAATCAATTCCTGACACCTGGGAATAACCTTTTGCTACCAATCGAGCTTTGTATTTCTCCACATTTCCTTCTGCATTTGTCTTCTTCTTGAACACCCATTTTCTTCCAATGGGTTTCCTTCAAGCTGGCAACTCCACTAGATCCCATGCCTGATTTTTGTGCAAAGATGCCATTTCATCAACCATGGCCTCTTTTCAGAGTTTTCCATCCTCTAAATCTACTACTTCCTTCATAGTTCTGGGATCATCATTAGTAATAGATAAAGAAAAATTTGAACATAAAGCAGACAGACTATACCTTTTTGGGTTCCTTCTTTCTCAAACTGATCTTCTCACATCCAAAGTTTGTGGCTCTTCATCTTTTGATTCCTCCTCTGCTGTAGAGTATGATTCTTCCTCCTTTAGCTCAAACTCTATCTTCTCAAGTTCCTTTGGTTGGACTTCAAGTTTAATAACATCTTTCACCTCTCTGACACGACATCTCGACTGTACACAACCTTCCTTATTACTGGGTTCCAAAGCTTATAACCCTTTAAACCATCCTTATACCCAATAAATATGCACCTTTCAGATTTACTATCCAACTTGGTTCTTTTCTCCTTCGGAACATGTACATATGCATCACATCCAAATACCCTCAGATGTGAAAGAGAAGGTTTCTTACCAGTCCATAACTCTTGTGGAGTCTTATCTTCCAATGTTGATGAAGGTGATCTATTGACCAGGTAACATGTAGTATCCACTGCCTTTGCCTAGAATTCTTGTCCTAACCTGGCACCACTGAGCATGCTTCTTGCCCTTTCATTCAACGTCTTGTTCATTCTTTCTGGAACTCCATTTTTCTGAGGTGTATATGGAGTAGTATTTTGCCGTGATATACCACACTTCTTACAGAATTATTCAAATTCCTAACTGCAAAATTCTCCACTGTTATCTGTCCTCAACACCTTTATCTTATTCTCTGTCTAGTTTTCTACCAGAGCCTTAAATTCTTTAAAACTATCAAAGACTTCATATTTCTTCTTAAGGAAATATACCCATGTATTTCTTGAGAAGTAATCTATAAATGATACATAGTACACAGACCTACCCAGTGATGGAACCTTCACAGGTCCAAACACTGCACTGTGCACAAGCTCTAATATCCGTTTCACCCTCTTACCACCAGAGGGTAAACTCACCCGATTCTCCTTCCCATATACACAATTTTCATAGAAATCAAAATCCAGAGAGATATTAATCATACCTTCTGCCATACCTTTACCATGAAGTATTTGAAGGCCCTTCTCTCCAATATGTACAAGCCTTTGATGCCACAACATGGTCTTCTCTCCAGATACCACTAGATTTTCTGCTCCACTTTCAGGAACCACGAAACTATTGCACCCATCAACAACAGTGCAACCTTGCAGCTTGTACAAAGTTCCAATTCGAACTCCCAGCAGCAATACCAGTGCCCCCCGAACCATCTTGTAGGTATCCTTCTCGAACACTGTTTTTACTCCTGCATCATCCATCTTGCTTACAAAAATCAAATTTCAGGCTAATGCAAGAATATGCAGAACACTCGAAAGTGTTCTAACCCTTCCACCTTGCAACTTCAACTTTACTTTTTTGTGACCAACGATTCTAGCCTTCCTGTCATCCCCCAAGAAGACATCACCACCATCATATTTCTCATACTCACAGAACCACTCTCTATTGGGAGTGAAGTGAAAGGATGCACCTAAGTCAATAAACCATGCCTCATGATCTACATGTGTAGTTGAAGAAGCCAAGTACACATCCCCACCTTCATCTGAGGTGGTTTTCGCCTCTACAGAAGGAGTATCATCAGATCCCTTTCCTTTATCAGGAGCTTTAGATTTACAATCCCTTTTGTAGTGCCCTTCCTTTCCGCATTTCTAGAACACCACATTTACATGTTTTCCTGGAGATTTAGATCTGCCACTCGATGACTTATTTTTGTTTATGTTCTGGGACCGTCCTCTTATAGACAATGCATCACCATTTTGGCTCTCCATATTTTTCCGTCTCATCTCTTCCGTGAGAAAGTATGAGACTATTTCATCAAACTGCAAGGCAATTGTATTGCTACCTATTGCAATAACAAGACTATCCCACGAATCTGGTAGAGAAAACAACAAACTAATGCACTTATCTTCATCTAAAATTTTAATATCAACAGATAATAACTGACTTACCACAGTATTAAATGCATTCAGATGCTCTGTCACTGAGTCTCCATCTTTCATCCTCAGGTTATACAACTTTTTCTTCAAGAGCAGTTTTTTCACCAGAGACTTAGATTGGTACAAAGTCCCTAACTTGTCCCACAAAGCCTTAGTCGTAGCTTCCCCTGATACATTCAGCAATACTGAATTTGAGACACACAATCGTATTTTGCTCTTTGCCTTCTGATCTAACTTCTTCCATTCTTCATCGGACACTCCCATTTCTTTAGTACAGGGATCTACTACGATCCACTAATCTTTATCCACCAACAGATCCTCTATGGTGAGTTTCCACAACTCAAAACTCTAACCATTAAATTTCTCGATCTATATATTTCCACTACTCACCATCTTCTTTCACCACCAAAATCGATCTTGTAGATTGCCCACTGAATAGGGTCTAACACAAGCCCGAGCAAAACCCCTTAGCGACAAAGACATCCCCTTGAAGCCAAAACAGATATGATACCAAATTTAGGTTTTAACCCCGTACAAAAATTACCTGCATACAAATTCTAAAACACAGAAAATAAACAATGCGAGAGCATAACACATAAAACACAGATACACAGAGATTTCCCCTGGATCCCAAAACCGGGACTACTAGCTTGATTTTTCATTATGTTCCTTGCAATGTTACAATACATTTTTATACATGACAAAGCATCCAATACCATGGACTAAAAACCGTCGCGTCCAAAACCATGTGCGAAAAATCATGCAAAAACAATAGGTAGGTCCACCCAACCTAATATAGGGTCCAAAAACAAAATTTTCTGGGGCACTGCCCCGGACCCCATAGAGTGGGGTTACCTGCACCCCTCAAACCTCCTGTAACACCCCCCACTATGCAATCGGCGCAACGAAGAGGGGGCTCCACCCCCCTTCTAACCCCCCGGTTAACTACGTGGGCTAGTCATGGAAAGAATATAACACAACCCAACATAAACATGGATTCAATAAGTTCCACTAAAAAAAATAGATTATGTGCTGGTCATCTATATTATGTGGAGAATGAAATGAAGATAGAAATATAGGTGGAATCACACAAAGTTATTTTAGAGAGCACAATAATATATTGAATCCAATCTCTATTAATTCGTAAGGTAGAGAAAACTACAATATGCAAAGCAATACAAACGAGATATAATGGTGGTAACACATTTATGAAGAGATACTTTGTGCTAGCTACGTTCATTCTCAAGAAGGCAACTACAAAAAGTGAAAATTGATTTTTAACATAAATTATAAATCCCAGGAGGGAAAACAATATAATATTCAAAACCATATCCCTAGGAGATGAGCCGGTAAAAGAAATGCACGCCTTAAGGATCCTAGTTCATTTATCAACTTTCAAGTTTAACTTTCACACACAAACTCTATTTGGGGAATTTCTTGGACTATTACATAGAATATTCGATGATCTATGCATTTGGTAGGGAATCAAAGTTTGATAGGTTATGTCAAATACCAAAATGCATGGGAAATTCCCAAAAATTGCATTAAAAGATTAGGACCTACAAAACAATAGTAGAAATTCCAAGAAATAGAACTAATCCAAGTTAGAAAAATAGGTGGGTGGCTCACAAGTATCCACCTAGGTCATTTTTACCCCCTTATGAGGAAATGGTACCCATTACATCAAGTTCACTAGGGAAAATTTTGTTGAATTTGACTATTGGTCAATCACTTTCCCTAGTGAAGGAGCTACCCTATTTTGACACTTCAATAGAGTTTCATGTTTTGTGGGTAGGTTATATTCACCTTGGTGTCCATGATCAATTAAATATAACTTGCCTAATGAAATTATGGTCGAGTTTTAGAAGGGCCAAGTTCTTAATCACGTTTGAGGTGTCCAAAAGAAGTGGAAAATATGTTTGGAGTAGCTCCTCATTAAATACAAGGTGTAAGCTAGGGAAAGGTGGAAAACTAAATTGAAAAACATTCTCACACATAATATTAGTGATGGTGTAAGGCCCATATTGGAACCATTTGAGCTTCTGGTGGGGTCATACAAGGTTATTTTTCTGCAAGTATAATCATACCTTATCTGCAACCTAGAACTTATGTGGAACAAAATGTTATTCATATTGCAAATTGTATTTGACGTTAACTTTCTACAAAACATCATGATCTTGTGGTTAGAAATGTTGGATCTATTAAATAAATTTGGTTTCTTTATCTACCTTAATCTAATAAATGGAGGAATATTCTTGTCTAGATGTAATTGGAAAATATATATCAATTAGGGCCAATATTTGGAACACTAAGAAAAAATGAAAAGGGTTGTGCCCATATACTTGTGAAAGAATTTGTTGCATATATGTTGAATATAAGGAAGGTTATAATCCCATGTACATGGATGTTTGAAGTTCTACATTATCAAGATGTCCTACATAATCATCATGTTGATTACGTATCCTTTTCCATCAATTTAGGGGTGGAAGCTAGCCGATTTCATTACCTTGGGGTCCATCATTGGCCACATGCTAGACCATAAAATACTCTAGAACCTATTATTCCTATATAAAATAAATGTTTTATGCTAGAAAAAAATGAACCCAAACATATTCCAATAAGAGCTTAGCCTATGGATTCTCCTATGATACTCTTCTTATAGGATTCCAAATGGCCATATTAGAGTGATCCATAAACAATCATGTATATTCCACCTAATTGTTCATCACAATAATATAATTAAAAATATTACGAAGAGTTAATTCCTTTAGATTCCATATTTGTTATTACTGATTTTTTTTGTTATGAATGTAATAGATAAAATTCAGAAAATAGAGAACAATGAAATATAAACACAAACCAATCACAATAAAGGAAAAGATATGTTATAGGAAACATTTTCGGGAGAAAACCTAGCCGAAAGGTTAGGTTTCTTTGCTCTTTTTTTTTTGAAATGGAAATGTTGTAAATAAAAAAGAGAATACCTAAGGCCTTTGTATTCTAGGCTACTAAAGAAAAAAACCCCCTCTATTCTGGTCTTTCTCTATCCACTCTCAACTACTTTGCTCTACTATGGACAAAAATGCCCTCAAATATAATGGAATCACTTTTCCTCTTATTGGTTCGTTTATTACACATCACTAATAGTCAAGTAGAGGTTAAGTTTGACTCCAACTATCAACTAGGGTTACAATTTTGACCTTCTAGAGTCTTATACACAGTTTCCACATGGCTATCCCACTTTCCATGAGAAATGGGGTTAGAAAGGAATTCTCTCAAATCATGGAAGACAAAAAAAGGAGGTCAACTTTTATGTGGCGTAACTTTTGCAAACAGACTCCATTTGATGTCATTATTGCACACTTTGAAGGCCTATGAGTGTATAGTAGCACTAGGGGATTTGGCACAAGCAAGATTTTTTAGACTCCAAGAAACGTTGTTTATGGTCCAAAATACCTTTGGAAATTTTCAAACCCAAATTCTCCAAACTAGGACCCACCGCTAAAAATGTCCTTGTAATATGATTCCTCCAATTTTTCTACTTTGAAAGCATCCATATGGATGAAATATGATAGAATGACCCAATTTATATCATACCTCTATATTTTGGGATGATTTGGGCCCACAAAATCTCCACTGAATGAGGTGAGGTACTTTTTGTTGTATCTTCTCCCTAAAGTACCATTTAGCCTTTCCCAAAAGTTTACTTTTCAACCCAATCTACCAAATGTTGTGCTACCCACACCTTGTAGTCCTTGATCTCTTCTACAAAATTGTATCCTCTATCAACTTTTCTTGAACATCTAGAGCTAAGCCATTTATGGAATACAAGACTTGCTCCTCTTCTCGATCCAAGGCTCATGGAGTTTAAGATTTTCCACTTTCACTAATGAGTAAATGCATATGCATGAAGATATATTGAGTCTATAGGTGTTATATCCTACCTTTTCTAGTATCTTGAAAGAACCATATTTTAGAGAATTGATCTTCTTACTAGGACCCTATAACCTCTCCTTGTTCAACTCTAACCATGCTTTGTCTCCCACTCTAAATGATATTTTTTCTTCTGTTGTTCATGCCTAGCCATGTATTTTTCCTTTGGATTCTTCAAGTCCTCTTGCAGTTATAAATGTATTTGCATGATCTTCTAAAAAATATTCTACTCTTAAAGCATCCCTTGTGAGATCCTCCCTCACTTCTCCTTGTTGTCCATATACTACATCCAAAGGTGAAGGTGGTAAACATAAAAAACAAGTCTCAAATGTTGACTTACCAATTGAAGTGTGGACTCATCTATTGTAGGGGTTTTGTATATAAATTTTAATTTAATCCTAGGTCTTCAAATTCTTTTGATTATAACCCCTCAAAAGTTGCACCAAGTCTTGTTGAATACTTCTCCTTTCTTATCTGTTTATGGATGGAATGTTATTACCTCTTTAGTTTTGAGTCCATCTTCTCCCACAATGTAGTACACATCACACTAAGAAATGTAGTGCCCCTATCTAAAATTATGCTCCTTGGTATCCCAAAATTCTCCCAAGCCTATTCAAAGAAAAAGTTTGTTTTTTATCCCCCCTAATGATATTTTATAGGGAACGAGAATGCATATATTGATGAACTTGTCAACTACCACAAACAAGTAGTCATTTCCCTTCTTAGTTGTTGGTAAACCTCCCACAAAGTCCATGGAAATTCCTTCCCATGGTCAAGTGGTTAGAGATAAGGGCTAGTAAAGACCTTGTTTCATGTTACTAGGTTTGTTGGTACAACAAAATATAAATCCTGTAATGAACCTAGTGACAAGTTCTTGCATCCAGGGATAGTGCACATATATATGCTAATTGAAAACTATCTTCCCAAAACCAAAATGCACCACAACATTGGAGATGTGAGCCTCTATAATCAACTACACTTTTTGGCCTTTAGAAATACATAACTTGTACATCCTATAGAGTAAACTATTTTAGAGATGATAGTAAAGTATGTTTTCACCATTGTCCTCATAAATCTAGCCTTATAGCTATTGAAAAATAAGATAAAACTTGCACTAAAAAAACTAGTGATTTAATTTCAAAGCATCGATCTCAACTTAATGCAACTTGATGTCCACCTTTTCTTCCATGTTGAAGAGGGATTATGAATGGTTCATGGTACTCAAACCCAAATATTCTTTTTTGGGTTAAGTATTCCACTCCTTATCTGGTTCCTTCTCATCCCCTTATTTTCTTTTGATCTAACATCTGAGTTGGAACCTCCATCTTCTATGTTTTCAAACTTGTTTATTAGAGATGCCCTAAAGAAGTTCATATTATGACCGATATCCATGAATTTTGATTCTAGTCTTGAGAGTATCTCCTATTCCAAATATCAAGGGTTATTATAAATATATTTTTTGACCATAGATGGGGTTTTACAACTTCCTATTAAACTTGATTTGATCTCCTACAACTTCCTACAAAATACACAAAGAAACCTCCTCTTCACCAATATGATCCAAAAATTGCCATGGATATTTCGTTAGACAATTCCTCAAAATCAATATATTAAAATAAATTGAAATCAATACTATTAAGGGTTAATACCTTTGGAATCTATATTTATTATTACTAATTTGGTATTATGCATGCAATAAATAAAATGCAGAAAATAGAGAATAGTGAAATTAAAATACATACCAATCATAATAGACATCAATATAGGCTATGGGAAACCCTTTCAGAGAAACCCAAGCTAGAAGGTGAGGCTTCTCTACTCTCTTTTATCTAGAATGGAAATGATGCAAATAGAAAGGAGAAGGCACTCTCTATGGAGTTAACCTAAGACTTATTGCACATGGGATGATACAAAACAAAAACCCCCTTTGTTCTACTCTCTCTCTCTCTCTCTCTCTCATTTACTATGTCTTGATATGAAACAAAATGGGATTTAATCAAATGAAACCTATTTTCCTCTTAGTGGCCTAGTTATAACACAATTAATAGCCAACTAGGGGCTAACTTTGACTCCTTTAAATCTCAGCTAGGGTTACTATTTTGTCCCTTGTAGAGGATTCTTCATAGTCTCCACATGGATAGGACTCTTTTCGATGAGTAACAAGGATGATGTGGCATTATATTGAATCATGATGGACAAAACAAAATTGTCAACTTCTGGATGGTAGAACTTTTTCAAACATGATTTGTTTGATGTCTTTCTTATGCTATTGGAAAGGCCTATGAGCGTAGAATAATTCCAATGGATATTATGCATATGAGAGTTTTTGGACCACAATTTTTTTTGTTTAATTCTTGAAATTTCCTTGGGAAGATTTCAAACCCCAATTTTCTAAATTGGAACCCACTGGTAAAAATGGCCTTGTAAGTTGATTCCTCCAAATTTTCACTCTGAAAGAATTAATATGGATGAAAAACAATATAACGATCCAGTATAAATCATATAGACTAATCAAAAACCATAAATACATAATCTTTACCATTCTTTCTTGAGGGTAAGCTTATCATATTATATATGGAGAATAATTGGCATGATCTATCTTGGGTAGGTAGAGGAGTGTACAACCCATACTTTTAGATGTCAAGTTTACCGATGGTACATGTAGTTCTTGATCTAATATACTTGTAGACATCCTATTAGAGATTTGGTTTATAGAAGTAAATTTTCAGCATTACCACTATCTTCTCCACACTGAAGTGCTTGTAAATCCACTTTAATTCATCAACAAAATCAAATTATCATGCTCACTTGAAGGAACTATGAGATGTCCCAAATTGAAGGCAAGTGCATCTTGAAGGTGAAAATATAAAACTTTTTTACTAGTACCCAATGGTCAATATGTAGTAATGAAGCCATGGTCAATCTCATACAACTAGGGCTATATAGGTGGTTTGTGTCCACAAGAGTGAAGCATTGTAGTTTACACATTAAATAAAGGTCAACTATGGTAGGTAAAAATTTAGTTGGATTTTGTATTCTTATAGTTAATATTAAAGTGGAATTGTTGTAATTACATGGACCACTTCTATTAGACATCATTCTATAACATTCCTTGCATTCACATGAATTAATAGGGGTTTGAATAGTATGGATGACATTGTTCTTCCTAGAATACAATGCTTCTATTGTTGACATGCTTGCACAATGGATTATGTCTATTTGTCATAGGTGGGGTACCTACAAACTATGTTAGTTAATTTCATTATATATTATAGGTATAGTAGGCTTATAACTATGGAATAGATGAGGAATTTTACATTCTCAAATATTTCCTATTGTGACTTGACCCAAATAATGGAGCCTTGGCTTAGAAGCCAAGCAATATGAGAGAACCCCAACATGAACTTGTGGTATAGATTGGAAAGGCCCAGGAAACTATGGATCTCTATTTATTATCTTCAAGGTTATCCAATTTTGAATATCTTGGATCTTGGTTGACTAGACTTACATACAATTTTTTTTCCATGGTGTATGTTAGATACTAAAATATTTGCATTCCAAATGAGTGCTTATCTAGATAAGAATATAACTTGTGTTTCCATATGGTAATTATAACTTATTCAATGTGCTTCAAATGCTCCTCCTAGGTTGTGCTGAAGATGATGATATCATCCATATATCCACAGAAGAATTTTTAAGTGGCCATAAGATATTTTCTATCATCCTCATGAATGTTTTTGGGGAATTAGTCAAGTCAAAGACATACCAATCACTCAAAGAGAACTTCTTTAGACTTGAAGGTTATCTTATATAAATAAATCTTCTCAATTAGCATTTTATGATGGCCTAAATTTAGATCAATCATACTAAAAAAATTGGCACCCTTGAGATGATTAGGAAGAATCATTGTCAAAATGGGGGATTGGATACTAGTTCTTAGCTACCATTTTGTTCAGATCTTTGTAACCACTTTAGAATATCCATGTCTTTTACTTCTTAAAACTTGAACCAAACAATGGAGCATTATCATAGGGGATAAACGATATGAGAGAATCCCAACAAAAAATTGCGGTAGAAGTTAATAAGGCCCAAAAAACTTTGGAGTTCTATTATTATTGTCAAGTTTTTCTAATTGCATATGGATTGGATATTGGTTGGATCCACTTGCATACAATGTTATGTTATGAAACCAGCTCACAAAATGATAGAAAAGATAGATCAACGCCTTAGAATTCAGCCTCTATGAGGGGGAAACCTCCTTTACATTACACAAATGAATGATTCTTTGATTATTCAAATGACAAAACCTCCTTTCTATATATAGGAGTATAAGGAGTCACAATATAGCCCAGTCGACCTAACAATAATAATATAAAAGCACAAAAATAACAATAGAGGGATTCTATGGGGCGCAATAATAACAATATGGGACAATAAGGGCACAACCATATTAATAAGGGATACAACTACAATAGTAATGGGGTGATCACTAGTATTATAGGGACCTCACATGCCCCTGTCCTTCAAAAAAGTGTTGTCCTCAATGCTTGAGTAGTTCTGGATGCTTCTGTATAAAATTCTCATCCTCCATGTGGAATCTTCAGTCGATGAGTTCTTCCACTTGATGAGATACTTCGAAATTGATCGATTTCGTAGCTATCGAGTTCTTGTTTCTGTGACTGCTTCCGGTTCTAATATAATTTTTCCTTCCTCATCAAGTTCTGGCAATATTGTTTAAACTGGGAGCTTGTCGCCTATAACCTTCTTTAAACATGAAACATGGAAAACTGGGTGCACTCAAGAAGCTGCAGGAAGCTCCAATTTGTATGCCATAGTACCAATCTTTTGCAACACCTTATACGGACCATAATACTTTGGTGATAATTTATTATCCTTCTTAGCTTGCTCGAGGGACATTTGTTTATATGGTTGTAGCCGTAGGAATACCCAATCACCTACATCAAAACTTCTTTTGCTACGATGTTGATCTGCCTGCTGTTTCATTCTATTCTGTGCCAATACGAGGTTATCCTTTAAGAGTTGGAGGACTTGTTGTTGATGCTCGATGTGATGTTCCACTGCTTGAACCTTAGATTTTTCTCTTAAATATGATGTGATGGATTGTGGTTGATATCCATAAAGTGCCATAAATGGGGTCATTTTTTGTTGCTGTATGGAAGGAAGTGTTATACCGCCATTCAGCTAGAGGCAACCATTTGACCCATTGTGTCTGTTTATCAGATACAAAGCAACGAAGATATCCTTCCAAACATTTGTTTACTATCACAGTTTTCCCATCAGATTGAGGATGATAAGATGAGCTATGAACTAACTGAGCACCAAGACAAGAAAATAATTCTGTCCAAAAATTTCCAGTGAAAATGCGATCTCTGTCACTTACAATAATCTTTGGGTTTCCATGTAGCTTTTGAATTGTTTCCATAAATGCAGTAAAAAATGTACTGGCTTTAAACGAATGTGATAATGTACAAAAGTGTGCATACTTGGTAAGTCTATAAATTACCACCATGATGACACTCTTTCCCTCAGACTTGGGTAAACCTGTGATAAAATCCATTGAAACCTCCTCCCAATGTTGGCTTGGAATGGATAAATGTTGTAATAGTCCTGGGGTCTTAATTGTTTCAACTTTATTTTGTTGGCAAACCAAACATTCCGCCACAAAATTTTGAATATCGATTTAAGGCCATCCCAAAAAAATTCCTTCGTAACCCTGTGGTAAGTTTTTAAAAATCTTGAGTGCCCTCCTAAGGGAGAAGTGTGCAATTCCATAAGAATCTTTTGTTTGAGTTGGGAATTCTTACAGAGGTATAAATGATCTTTGTACCATAATGGATCATTTTTCCAGCTAAATTTATCAAATGTAATGGAATCTTGTTGTAACTTTCGTATAAGTGCCCACACTTCTTCATCATTCTTCCATTCCTCCCTTGCTTCGTTTATCCAATCTGGTGGATAATAGAAATGGTGCACAACAATGCTTCCACATCCTCATCCTTTCTTGAGAGTGCATTTGCCACCACATTTTGCTTCCCTTTCTTGTAGATGATTTCAAAGTCATAACCCAACATCTTTGTGACCCACTTTTGTTTCTCTTCAGAGGATAATCTTTGTTCTAAAAAGTATTTAAGGCTATTATGATCTGTTTTTACCTTGAAGTGTCTTCCCATTGGGTAGGGTCGCCATTTCTTAAGTGCATGTAGTATTGCCAACATTTTCTTCTCATAAATAGCTTTGTGTAAAAACTTTCCCTTGATTGGACAACTTTCAAAAGCAATGGGTCTTTCATCTTGCATTAAAACAACACCAATTCCATTTCCTGAAGCATCACATTCCACAATAAAGGTTTTTGTGAGGTCCGGTGTAGCTAAGACCAGTGCTTGGCACATTTCCTCTTTAAGATGTTTGAAGGCCTTTGTTGCTTCTGAAGTCCATGAAAATGCATCTTTCTTCAATAATGTTGTTAGAGGTGCTACTATTCTCCCATAATTCTTAACAAACTTGCGATAATACCCTGTCAACCCGAGAAATCCTTGCAGATTCTTTATGGATGTGGGGATTTTCCATTCCTTAATGGCTTTAATTTTGCTAGGGTCTACCTTAACTCCTTCATGAGATACAATATGACTAAGATATTCCACCTCTTGTACTCCAAAGAAACATTTGGATCTTTTCGCATATAATTGTTTCTCCTCCAATAGTTGTAGTACCTTATCAACATGTTCAACATGATCCTTCTAAGACTTGTTGTAGATTAGAATATCATCAAAAAATACTAACACAAATTTTCTAAGGAAGGGTTTGAAAATGGAATTCATCAAACCTTGAAATGTAGAAGGTGCATTGGTAAGGCCAAAAGGCATGACCAAAAATTCATAATGACCCTCATGAATTCTAAACATTGTTTTTGGAATGTCTTCAGTCTTCATTCTGATTTGATGATATCGTGAACGAAGATCAAACTTGGTGAAGTAAATTGATCCATGCAATTCATCAATGACAGGAATGGGAAACTTATCCTTAATAGTGAGCTTGTTGAGCTCCCTATAATCTGGACACATGTGCCATGATCCATCCTTCTTGTGCACCAATGCTACTGGAGCAGAGAAAGAACTTTGACTAGGTTGAATTATACCCGCTTCTAGAATTTCTGCAACCATACGTTCAATTTCACTCTTTTGGGCATAGGGATATTTGTACGGCCTGGTGTTTGGAGGAACACTTACTGGAATTAGATGAATAGCATGATCATGATCACGAATAGGTGGGAGAACTTTGGGAGTCTCAAATACCTTGGAATCATTGTCCAAGACTTTTTCGAGACCTGGAGAAATAGATGATTTCAATGTGGAAACATCTAGCGAACATAATTGTGCAATTACACCTCTTTGTTCCTTTTTTAGAAGCTTTGTCATACTGTTAGAGCTGATTATCTTTCCCGATTTCCCTGCAATACCCCTTAATTCAACTTCCTTCCTTCCACAGAAAATTTCATGAAAAGTTCTTGAAAATTAAAAGCTATTGTACCCAAGGATTGTAGCCATTGGACTCCTAGTACAACATCAGCACCTCCCATTGGAATGGAAAGCATTGGGCTAGTCAATACATATTCTCCCATGGAGAGCTTGATATTATGGCACTTTCCAGAGTAATTTATCGTTCCTCCATTTCCAACCATCACTTGACACTCTGGTGCTGGATATAGGAAGCAATTCAATTCTTTTGCTATCTTACAATGAATAAAAATGTGGGTACTTCCTGAATCAGTCAACACTATTATCTTTTTCTTCTTGTTTGTCCTTCTATCTTAATGGTTTGAGGAGTGGTAATTCTAGCCAATGTATTACAAGATATGGTCGGATCCATTTATTCTTTATCTAGGCTTTGTTCCTAGAGTATATCTTCTTCTTTTAACCTTTCTTGCTCCTTTTCTTCTTCCTCTTCACAATCTATGTAGAATAATTTCTTCTCAGCACACTTATGACCTTTAGTGTATTTGCTATCACAACTGTAACAAAGCCCTTTTTCTCTTTTCTCTTCCAATTGTTGTGGTGTCAACCTTATAGGTTGTGGAAGGCTAGGTGCAACAACACTTCCATCTTTATAGTTGTGAGTGGTATTCTTCCTAGTTGCCATAATTTTTCTTTCCATTTTTCTTGCTAACCTGAATGCCTTCTCTAATGAATCAGGTTCCCAAAGGCGAACATCATGTTGGATATTAACCTTTAAAGTCCCTATGAACACATCAATCCTATGCTCCCCTGGAATATTTTTTACCCTTATGTTCAATTTTTGGAACTCCTCAATGTGCTCCATTATTGAACCCTTTTGATTGAGACTTATCAATTGGCTAAAAAAGTGTTGCTTTTTGTATCCTCATAATGTGCTGTCAATTCTTACGTAAAAATTGCCCAAGTAATAATTTGTTTATGAGGGCAAAGCTATTGATACCATACAAACTGATTTGGTTCCAAATATAAAGTTACAATACGTACCTTTTGTGTGTTTTGCACATTATTGAGATCGAAAAATATCTCCATTTATAATATCCATGTTGCGGGATCCTTGCCATCAAACTTCCTCATATCGGTTTTTGGAATAAGGTGGGCCTTCGATCCAACATTAGAGTCTATGAAATCATGATTAACATTTCTTTTGTTCTCATCATGAGTTTCCTTTACTACCCTTTCACCATTAGTAAGTATTTCTTGTAGAAAATTTGTCAAATCTGTCTTCAAATCTGCCATGCGTATCTACAAATTTGTCTTCAAATCTATCCTCAAATCATCCATATTAGCTTCCACGTCATTCATCTTAGCTTCTACATCTTTCTTTAAACCATCCATCTTAGATTTTGTTAATTTTTGTGTGAGTGACATTTGTTGCACTTGGTCTCGTAATTTTGATATATCATGTTGCATTTCTTCCTCTTCTTCATAAGTCATGCTAGAGATTTCATGTTGCTTACTAGGTGTTTTCATTTTCTTTCCTCGGGGCATCAATTACTGATAATAATGCTCTACTATGCCCTTTGAATTCCTTCAAAATAATTTTTCAAGATAAGCTTAAGAAAAAATTAAAAAAAATCTACACCTTTTTCACTTTATAGGAGCTCGATATTGCCTCTGATGTATCTCTGTAATTTCGGATCATCCAGTTTTGAAATTGTGACTTGCAGTAGCCCTCTGTTTCCTCTTTCCATTGCCACCAGTCTAATCGAATTTAGATTCTCCAAGGCAGAGTTATGCACAATCTTCCAAGATGACCTGATTATAGACCTTTTCAGAAGAGCAAACTTGTAGGAAGTGCCACGTGTCACCATCTCGACCTTAGGATCTGAAAAATATACACAGGAAACTACAGTCCATCCTCTTTCTGTAACTTCTTATTAAATTTTAATTTGATGCTCAAAACAAAGGTTATGACTATTTACCCCAGGTCACCTGTTTGGAATGTAATTCGAGAGTCTGCAAAAATGCCAACTTCCTCAGATCATATCTCCGCAAATATAGCGCGAAAAGCTCTGAAATTCGGACCTGCGGTTCAAAACGATTTGGGCCCAAACGGGTTTTGTTTTTAGCATCTAAAACATCACAGGAAAAATGTTATAGCGCAAATGCCACAATCACCTGTTTGGAGTAGCGAAACCCTAGAATTCAAATATCTGATACCAAATGTTATGAAACTAGCTCACAAAAAGATAGAAAAGATAGATCAACGCCTTAGAATTCAACCTCTTCGAGGGGGCAACCTCCTTTAAATTACACAAATGAATGATTCTTTGATTATTCAAATGACAAAACCTCCTTTCTATATATAGGAGTCTAAGGAGTCACAATATAACCCAGCTGACCTAACAATAATAATATAAAGGCACAAAAATAACAATAGAGGGATTCTATGGGGCATAGTAATAACAATATGGGGACAATAGGGGCACAACAATATTAATAAGGGATACAAATACAATAGTAATGGGGTAATCACTAGTATTATAGGGACCTAACATGTTAATTTGTACTCAGTTTGTTACATGCTAAATGATTACTTATCTAGATTAGCATATAAATTAAATTGTTGTAGGCTGCATATAACCTATTGATCATGCTTACAAATGCTCAGGACTCCTAGTTTTTTTTGAAGATGAGAATATCATCCATATATACAACGACAAAGGAATTTATGAATGACCACAATACATCATCGATCATCCTCATAAATGTTGTTGGGGCATTAGTTAAGCCAAAAGGAATACTAACAATTCAAAGAGACTTGTGAAGGTTTTCTTCCATACATCAATTTTCTCAATTATCATTTGGTGATAGCCTAACTTTATATCAAACTTACTAAAAAAATGGTTCCCTTGAGTTAATTAAGAAGATTGTTAAAATGGAGGATTAGATACTAGTTCTTGACTATGATTTTTTTTAGGGCTTTGTAATCAGTTCAGATTCTATATGTCTTGTAATATATGAACCAACAAAATTGGACTCCTACAAGGTAAGGAATATGTGCAAATATGGCCCTTTCAAATTAACTCATGAATATACCATTTGAATTCTTTCTTCTGTAGAAGAGGGAATCTACTAGGTTGTTAGGTGGAGTAACACTAAGTGCCAAATCAATTACATGATTTACTTAATAGCAGAAATACATTCCTAAATGTAAGGAAAAGAGACATACATGTATTCTTCCACTATCTTGTACACCTACTTATACTATGTACAAACACTGCGTAGACACCTTGGTGGTTGTAGTGATGTTTTGTTCACCTTCTGACCAAATCTTGAACAAGAAAAATCTCATGGTTTGGAAGATTACATTCGTACACTACTTCATTCAAATCAAATAGACTACAATATTTATAACTATCTATGGTACCCTATACAAATGACCTCTTGAAGTAATAATGACTATGGAGCCTATACTCATAATGACACTTCCACATATCAGTTGTCCTAAAATAACCCGATAAAATTCAACAAGGGAAACATCACATAGTACCTCATCTTTGTAGGGGTTTATGTTGTTATGTAGGTGACATTTCTCACTAAGTAACTAATGCGAATATATCATTCCTATCTCCACCAAGAAATGGTGTATGGATGGAGGTGTGGTGTTTTGGGTAGTTTCAAAATTTTGAAGGCCTCTATTGAGGATGAGGATGAGGATGTGTACTCCAACCTTCAAGGGTCACAATCGTACAATGTGCGAGGCATGTGTTGAGATGGGCATATAGATGGTTTAGAATGTACACCTAGAGAAAGATATGATATTAAATGACTTAGACAAGTGGATTTTCTATCATGCACACCTAGAGAATGATGCAATATTAAATGACTAAGATGTGTATTTCTTCCTTTCAACCTAGTAAGCTAGACATGTGTTGTGAGTTTACAAGGGCATAAGTATGTATGACTCTATAATGGGTGCAAGTGTTTGATAGGTAAAAACATCATCACAAAGTAGTGAAGAAAATGAGGGATTGAAGAAAAATAGATTAAGTCTTGAGATAATGGATTTATCCTACCAACCATTTAAGAGAACCTTATTGTTGGGTCCCTATAATACTAGTGATTACCCCATTACTATTGTATTTATACCCCTTATTTATATTGTTGTGCCCCTATTACCCCCATATTGTTATTTCTGTGCCCATAGAATCCCTCTATTGTTATTTTTGTGGCTTTATATTATTATTGTTAGGTCGGCTGGATTATATTGTGACTCCTTAGACTCCTATATATAGAAAGGAGGTTTTGTCATTTGTATCATCAAAGAATTGTTAATTTATGTAATTTAAAGGAGGGTTCCCCCTAGAAGAGGCTGAATTCTAAGGCGTTGATCTTTCTTTTCTATCTTTTCTTGAGCTGGTTTCATAAAATTTGGTATCAGAGCTTTGGATTCTAGGGTTTCGCTGCTCCAAACAGGTCATCGTGGAATTTTCGCTATAACTTTTTTTCTGTGACGTTTCAAAAGTCGCAAAACAAACCCATTTGAGAAGAAATCGTGCTGAACCTTGGGTCCAAATTTCAGAGCTTTTCGAGCGATATTTGCAGAGACATGATTTGAGGAAGTTGGTCTTTTTGTAGACTCCTGAATTACATTCAAAATAGGTGACCTGGGGAAAATCGTCATAACTTTCTCTCTGGGGATAGGATTGAAGTTTCGTAAGAAGGTACAGAAAGAGGACAGACTATAGTTTCTTGTGGGTGTTTTTCAGATCCAAAGGTCGAAACAGTGACTCGCGGCACGTCGTACAAGTTAGCTCTACTGAACTAGTCTATAATCAAGTCACTGTGAGAGATTTCGCATAAATCTTCCTTGGAGAATCCAATTTGGGTCAGACTTATGGCATTGGAAAGAGGACATAGAGAGCTACTACAGGTCACAATTTTAGAACTAGATGATTGGAAAGTACAGAGATACATCAGAGGCAATATCGAGCTCCTACAAAGTGAAGAAAGGTGTGTAGATTTTTTTTAAATTTTTGCTTAAGCTTGGTTTGAAAATTTATTTTGAAGGAATTCAAAGGGCATAGTAGAGCATTATTATCGGTAACTGATGCCCCGAGGAAAGAAAATGCAAACACCTAGTAAGGAACCTGAAAGCTCTAGCATAACTCATGAAGAAGAGGAAGAAATGCTACATGATATATCAAAATTACAAGAACAAGTGCAACAAATGTCACGCTCACAAAAGTTAACAGATGCTAAGATAAATGGCATGGAATCTAAGATAAATGGCGTGGAAGCTAAGATGAATGGCATGGAAGCTAAGATGGACAATTTGAAGATATATTTGAACACAAATTTGAAGACAGGCATGGCAGATTTGAAGACAGATTTGACTAATTTTCTACAAGAAATACTTACTAATGGTGAAAGGTAGTAAAGGAAACTCATGATGAGAACAAAAGAAATGTTAATCATGATTCCATAGACGCTAATGTTGGATCGAAGAATCACCGCATTCCAAAAATCGATATGAGGAAGTTTGATGGCAAGGATCCCGCCACATGGATATTACAGATGGAGCAATTCTTCGATCTCAATAATGTGCAAAACACACAAAAGGTACGTATGGAAACTTTATATTTGGAACCAAATTAGTTTGTATGGTATCAATGGCTTTGTTCTCGTAAACAATTTATCACTTGGGCAATTTTTATAGAAGAATTGATAGCACATTATGAGGATACAAAAAGCAACACTTTTTTTAGCCAATTGATAAGTCTCAAACAAAAGGGTTCAATAATGGAGCACATTGAGGAGTTCCAAAAATTGAACATAAGGATAAAAGATATTCCAGAGGAGCATAGGATTGATGTGTTCATAGGGTCTTTAAAGGATAATATCCAACATGATGTGCGCCTTTGGGAACCTGATTCATTAGAGAAGGCATTCAGGTTAGCAAGAAAAATGGAAAGCAAAATTATGGCAACTAGGAAGCATACCATTCACAACTATAAAGACGGAAGTGTTGTTGCCCATAGTCTTCCACAACCTACAAGGTTGACACCACAACAATTGGAAGAAAAAAGAGCAAAAGGGCTTTGTTACAATTGTGATAGCAAATACACAAAAGGTCATAAGTGTGCTGAGAAGAAATTATTCTACATAGATTGTGAAGAGGAAGAAGAAAAGGAGCAAGAAAGGTCAAAAGAAGAGGATATATTCCAGGAACAAAGCCTAGATGAAGAACAAATAAATCTGACCATATCTTGTAATGCATTGGCGGGAATTACCACTCCTCAAACCATCAAGATAGAAGGACAAATCAAGAAGAAAAAGGTAATAGTGTTGATTGATTCAGGAAGCACCCACAATTTTATTCATTGTAGGGTAGCAAAAGAATTGAATTGCTTCCTATATCCAGCACCAGAGTGTCAAGTGATGATTGCAAATGGAGGAACAATAAATTGTTCTGGAAAGTGCCATAATATCAAGCTATCCATGGGAGAATATGTATTGACTAGCCCAATGCTTTCCATTCCAATGGGAGGTGCTGATGTTGTACTAGGAGTCTAATGGCTACAATCCTTGGGTACAATAGCTTTTAATTTTCAAGAACTTTTCATGAAATTTTCTGTGGAAGGAAAGGAAGTTGAATTAAGGGGTATTGCAGGGAAACCAGGAAATATAATCAGCTCTAATGGCATGACAAAGCTTCTAAAAAAGGAGCAAAGAGGTGTAATTGCACAATTATGTTCGCTAGATGTTTCCACATTGGAATCATCTATTTCTCCAGATCTCCAAAAAGTCCTGGACAATCATTCCAAGGTATTTGAGACTCCCAAAGGTCTCCCACCTATGCGTGATCATGATCATGCTATTCATCTGATTCCAGGAAGTGTTCCTCCAAACATCAGACCGTACATATATCCATATGTCCAAAAAAGTGAAATTGAACATATGGTTGCAGAAATGCTAGAGGCTGGTATAATTCAACCGAGTCAAAGTTCTTTCTCAGCTCCAGTAGTATTGGTGCACAAGAAGGATGGATCATGGCGCATGTGTCCAGATTATAGGGAGCTCAACAAGCTCACTATTAAAGATAAGTTCCCCATTCCTGTCATTGATGAATTACTGGATGAATTGCATGGATCAATTTACTTCACCAGGTTGGATCTTCGTTCGGGATATCATCAAATCAGAATGAAGATTGAAGACATTCCGAAAATGGCATTTAGAACTCATGAGGGTCATTATGAATTTTTGGTCATGCCTTTTGGCCTTACCAATGCACCTTCAACATTTCAAGGTTTGATGAATTCAATTTTCAAACCATTCCTTAGAAAATTTGTGTTAGTATTTTTTGATGATATACTAATCTACAGCAAGTCTTGGAAGGATCATGTTGAACATGTTAACAAGGTGCTACAACTATTGGAGGAGAAACAATTATATGCAAAAAGATCCAAATGTTTCTTTGGAGTCCAGGAGGTGGAATATTTGGGTCATATTGTATCTCATGAAGGAGTTAAGGTAGACCCTAGCAAAATTAAAGCCATTAAGGAATGGAAAATCCCCACATCCATAAAGCATCTGCGAGGATTTCTTGGGTTGACAGGGTATTATCGCAAGTTCGTTAAGAATTATGGGAGAATAGCAGCACCTCTAACAACATTATTGAAGAAAGATTCATTTTCATGGACTCCGGAAGCAACAAAGGCCTTTAAACATCTTAAAGAAGCAATGTGCCAAGCACCGGTCTTAGCTACACCGGACTTCACAAAAACCTTTATTGTGGAATGTGATGCTTCAGGAAATGGAATTGGTGCTGTTCTAATGCAAGATGAAAGACCCATTGCTTTTGAAAGTCGTCCAATGAAGGGAAAGTTTTTAAGCAAAGCTATTTATGAGAAGGAAATGTTGGCAATACTCCATGCACTTAAGAAATGGCGACCCTACCTAATGGGAAGACACTTCAAGGTAAAAACGGATCATGATAGCCTTAAATACTTTTTAGAACAAAGATTATCCTCTGAAGAGCAACAAAAGTGGGTCACAAAGATGTTGGGTTATGACTTTGAAATCATCTACAAAAAAGGGAAGCAAAATGTGGTGGCAGAGGCACTCTCAAGAAAGGATGAGGATATGGAAGCATTGTTGTGTGCCATTTCTATTATCCAACCAGATTGGATAAACGAAGCAAAGGGGGAATGGAAGAATGACGAAGAAGTGTGGGCACTTATTCGAAAGCTACAACAAGATTCTAGTACTTCTGATACATTTAGCTGGCAAAATGATTCGTTATGGTACAAAGATCGCTTATACCTCTGTAAGAATTCCCAGCTAAAACAAAAGATTCTTATGGAATTGCACACTTCTCCCTTAGGAGGGCACTCAGGATTTTTAAAAACTTACCACAGGGTTAAGAAGGAATTTTTTTGGGATGGCCTTAAATCAGATATTCAAAAGTTTGTGGTGGAATGTTTGGTTTGCCAACAAAATAAAGTTGAAACAATTAAGACATCGGGTCTATTACAACCTTTATCCATTCCAAGCCAACGTTGGGAGGAGGTTTCAATGGATTTTATCACAGGTTTACCCAAGTCTGAGGGAAAGAGTGTCATCATGGTGGTAGTTGACAGACTTACCAAGTATGCACACTTTTGTGCATTATCACATCCATTTAAAGCCAGTACAGTTTCTACTGCATTTATGGAAACAGTTCAAAAGCTACATGGAAACCCAAAGATTATTGTAAGTGACAGAGATCCCATTTTCACTGGAAATTTTTGGACAAAATTATTTTCTTGTCTTGGTACTCAGTTAGCTCATAGCTCATCTTATCATCCTCAATCTGATGGGCAAACTGAGATAGTAAACAAATGTTTGGAAGGATATCTTCGTTGCTTTGTATCTGATAAACAAACACAATGGGTCAAATGGTTGCCTCTGGCTGAATGGTGGTATAACACTTCCTTCCATACAGCAACAAAAATGACCCCATTTATGGCACTTTATGGGTACCAACCACCATCAATCACATCATATTTAAGAGAAAATTCTAAGGTTCAGGCAGTGGAACATCACATCGAACATCAACAACAAGTCCTCCAACTCTTAAAGGATAACCTCGTGTTGGCACAAAATAGAATGAAACAACAGGCAGATCAACATCGCAGTGAAAGAAGTTTTGATGTAGGTGATTGGGTATTCCTACGGCTACAACCATATAAGCAAATGTCCCTAAAGCAAGCTAAGAAGGATAATAAATTATCACCAAAGTATTATGGTCCGTACAAGGTGTTGGAAAAGGTTGGTACTATGGCATACAAATTGGAGCTTCCTGCAGCTTCTCGATTGCACCCAGTTTTCCATGTTTCATGTTTAAAGAAGGTTATAGGCGACAAGCTCCCAGTTCAAACAATATTTCCAGAACTTGACGAGGAAGGAAAAATTATATTGGAATCGGAAGCAGTCACAGAAACAAGAACTCGACAGCTACGAAATCGATCAATTTCAGAGTATCTTATCAAGTGGAAGAACTTATCCGCTGAAGATTCCACATGGGAGGATGAGAATTTTATGCAGAAGTATCCATAACTGCTTAAGCGTTGAGGACAACACTTTTTTGAAGGACAGGGGCATGTTGGTCCCTATAATACTAGTGATTACCCCATTACTATTGTAGTTATACCCCTTATTTATATTGTTGTGCCCCTATTACCCCCATATTGTTATTTCTGTGCCCCATAGAATCCCTCTATTGTTATTTTTGTGGCTTTATATCATTATTGTTAGGTCGGCTGGATTATATTGTGACTCCTTAGACTCCTATATATAGAAAGGAGGTTTTGTCATTTGTATCATCAAAGAATTGTTCATTTATGTAATGTAAAGGAGGTTGCCCCCTCGAAGAGGCTGAATTCTAAGGCGTTGATCTTTCTTTTCTATCTTTTCTTGAGCTGGTTTCATAACACTTATATTTATGTTATTGCAATGTTAAATAATTGTCTAGGGAGAAGGATGCTACCCATTTCAAAGAAGCCCAAATACCTCTTGTATATACTATTGTAAAAAAGGATTTAGATTTCATTGGTTAGTTATCCTTTCTTACACTATAATATAGGCATTGGCTAGGGTTATATATAAAGCTCCTCATAAAATGTGGCTTTTGGTTTTATCATATTTGAAGAGTTTTCTCTATATTTCTATGTTGTCTATTGTGTGGATGTATTTTGGTTATCCTCAAGATAAGGGCTATATTTCATCTATCAAGGTTCTTTACAAGTGGTACAATATATCTTTCTTAAGATTCTTAAGAAAGAAAGTGGAAGAATTATTTTTTTTTATAAAATTTTCAATGAAAAAGAAAGAGGTTCATGCAATTTAGATCTATTACTATATATTTCCAAGTAGAATTAAAAAGGAAAAAAACAAACAAATAATTCTATATCTATGTTCCTCTTGAAAAATACCCAATTTAAAATAATTAATAAATAAACCATTTAAAGTGGAGTTTGGAAAGTGAAGATATTGTTTATTTTTTATATTTTTATTTCGTGACTAGAGGATTCAACAACTAGGTTAGTTTTTTACTTGTGTGACATGGGGTCGATTCCGACCGCTACCACTATAATCCCTAAGTGCCTACATATGCTCCTTCTGTAGAAACAAGTAAGTCAAGGGGATTTGAACCTCAAATCTCTTGGTACATAGCACTTCATTTGCATGACACTTGCCAATTTATATACCCCCAAGGAATAAGATATTGTTGGTTTAAAATTTAGTTATTTAAGGGTTTTCTATTGATAATTTTTTGGATTACAAAGAACATATATTTTGACAAAATTCCTAGTTTTTTGTTAGAATAGTTCAAATACATGGATACTCACCAAAACATTTCATAGTTATGGTCCTAATAGAAATTTTTCTCCTTATTGAGGGTGTTATCATGATTTTAAATTCATCACCTCAAAACCCCAGTGACACAAAATAACTCCTTTAAAAAGTAAGTTATTTCTTCAAACCTTAGAAGTTATTTCTTCAAACCTTAGTTTTACTGGTGGGTTTTTCCAAGAAAAATATTATTTATGGGAAATTTGATGGTTGTAGAATTGAAGAATATATAAAAGAAAAGAAGTAATTATAGTAAAAGTATTGGATAATTTTAGTAATCTTCACTTTACAAGATTATACTACCATATGATGGTAGTCACTTAACTTTGGCAAGAGGAACACACTTTTTGATGAGGCATATGAACATGCTTTTTAGATAGGTGGTCTCATGCTAAGAAAAAGGATAAAGAGTGCACCAAAGGTTTTATTTTCATGCACAAAATTCCTATTACATGTTCATGGATGTATTATGTATCAAAATGTTATTATTTCTATAAATGCACTGGTAGAAAGAACAATTTCATCAATGTTATCTTGGATAAAAAATTACAAGTATTAAGGAACCATATTTAATGTGCAGAATTTAAGGGTGAGAATTTTCAAAATATCAAGATTTGAACATTAATATGGATAAATATGTGTCACATTCATATTTTCATGTTATATAGTTTCCCTTTTTAGTTTACATGCATGGAGAAAACCCATAAGTACTTCCCCTCATTTTAAGGATGGTAACCAAAGTAAGCCCTATAATATTCAAGATACAAGGTTGTCTAACAAACAAGGCTTGAAGACATTAGAATAATATAATCTTTGAGATATAAACATATGACTTGCTAGAATCGAACATAGGTGGGAAGGATAGGAACATTCCTCTCAACCACCCAAAACTAAATCAAATTGACATATATTCATGCTATAGATATGGATTGTTTTTATATTATTTTTGGATATGCTTGGATGGACTTAATTGATGCAATTAATATTAAGTGTCAGGCGGAAAGAGTCGATTGTGCGGACACAACCAACCTCCCTAGGAGCCTAAGACTCTCTAGTGACAAACAAGACAAACAAGAGCAATCCTTCTATAAACATGCATTTACTATATGGGAAATCAAGTGTTTAGATCCTACCTGTAATCCAATGCTGTTGTAGCAGTCCAGCTCCTCTGATCCGGATGAGCTCCTCCTTCACTTTGAAACCTGCATACACTAACAATCAAACGATTAAATAGCACTTGATAATCTCATAGAATAAAACATATTTAACACATAGACCAAGGAGTACATGAAACAACTCATAAATAACAAGTTATTGAGAAGAATGGACTCATTTGCATTAATAGGTAACAAAAGGAACAAATACAACCTGAGCCTTGGTGTTGTGCAAGTCCTTCCCAGGGTCCATCAAGAGTTCTCCTTTACTTTGACAAAGCTCACCCACTTCCAAATAGAACAAGCAAAGATGGCAATCTCTCCTCACAAGCTTCTAAATGGGAGTCCTAATTCCTGCAGCATTTACCCTTAGAAATATATAGCTTCCAACCTCCCCTCCTTCTGGCCCAATGCCTGTATTTATAGTGCTCAAGAGGAGGTTAATCAGGTCCACCATCAATGGGATAATCCCCTCTTTGGGTGGGATAGCTCCCTTATTGATGGGATAAGTTCCTCTTTGATAGGAGTGCATGAACCATCTGGAGGCGCTCAATACACGTCGAACAACCTTCTAGAATGCTCTAGAAATGACCACAAGTAACTTTTTAAAGATGAAACTTGCGCATTCTAACCTTTACAGGGGGACGCACCTGCCCCTTTACATATAGAGCGTCTTTGGACGCAACTTTTGTGAACATTGGGAGCGTCCCCGCAGGTAAGGTTTGAGAGAACCTGCGTCCCCAGAGATAAATACATTTATACAAGACTTTCTCTCTTTTTTGGAGTTTGACATGGAGAGCAGAGGCATAAGACTTGCCTAAGAGGGTAGCATGACTGTTGATTGAGCCATACCAACTGTAAATAGTCATGGTGACATTTTTTAGTGTAACAGATTGCCCCCTAAAGTGCGAAGCCTGGAATAGATTAGGGTTTGTAATATCTAGGAAGGGTGAAGCGCTTTATCATTTCAAGGATTATCTCGTGGAGAGCCTGGTCAGAACCTGCAATTTTCAACACAAAATACATGTATAAGATTATATCATCACTGAGGTAGGCATTCCCATACTCAGATTAAAACTTTAACTAACAAACTAACTACTCTGATATAGGAATGATCTTGCAGTACATCACAATCATAGACTTTTGTAGACACAGTATGGACGCAGCCATTGTTTATGATTAGTCTACTTAGATAATGAATACAAAACTCCTCGCAGCCTGGATAGTGGAAACTAGATCCAGGGTCTTCATTTCTACTTCCCGAATTGGTACGATTCTAGCCATGCGAATAAATGAGTTGATGTCGAACATGGTAGAAACCACTTGATTACCAGTCGATGATGTAAACTGTTAACAAGCATGAGAGAGACCACCAGTAATGTCAATGGTTCTCAAAGTACCCAGTACAATCCATGAGATGTGAATGAATGAGTTGATGTCGAACATTTCACGGAATCCTTCGATCGAAAGTCAATGATGTAAACTGACGTCAAAGGCGAGAAACCTGCCATTGATGCATGCAGACTTCAAGGTACTGACGATTTCTAAGTCATCTCTCTAGATAATGTGCTGATGTCGATAGAAAGTGACCCGTTGCAGGCAAGCCCGCAACACGAAATCATTGTTCAAGTTGAAGAAATGTTGCTGTAAGGACTGACTCAGGGATGGTAAAATGGATGACAAGTATTTTGCAGATGAAAGTTTTGCTTGCAGACCTCTTGAACACATAACGACACAACAGATGGCTTGGTAACGAGTGACTCAAAGTTAATCCCCGAACCTGGCTGAAGACTTTCAATGTGGTTTGGTCAACTGTGAGGCAAAGGATTTCCCAACCCAGGTGAATGAAAAGTGTCGTGTTCAAGAGTGGTAGTAAGGTTTCTTCTGAGACAAAGGATAAAAAATGGGCTCATTCTTCTCTCTTTTCCCCCGCCATTTCTGGCAAGTACCTCTTTATTTTTAACAAGCTTGAGGAGGATAACATATGCTTGGTTATAAGCTCATCCTTCGGATGAGTCCAACCTAGTTTTGATTCGAACCCTAGGAAGGAGTGGTTCGTTCCTGTTTGTAATTGAACAGGTCCTTTACTGTGAAATTTTAACGAGCCCAGTATAGGAGAAACTCGGCGTTTTTCAATTTTAGAGAGTCTGAAAAACTTAAGGAAACTCCAGGTTGAACTTTTTCGTAAATTTGTGTCCCTCAAGCCCGTAAAAGTATAAAATAATACCTGGGGGAACCGCTTGATCTCACGACCAAGGAGTACTTTCATAATTAGTGTCTCTGACCTGAAAAGTAAAAAGTGATCAAGGAAACGTCGTTTTATTTCCGTATCAAGTTTGAAACGACAAAAACCCAGCAATCTTTTCCTGTTTTTACGGTCAGAAAAGAGCTATAAGGGGACCGTCTTTTAGTTCCATTTTAACGAGTGTAAAAGAAACGCTCGGCAATCTTTTCATGTTTTAGGAGTCAGAAAAGGGCTTAAAAGATGACTCTGAGGTTTCACTTTTTCGTAAGTTTTAACGAGTTCGAAAAAATGATAAAAATGTACTCATATGGCCGACTTTCAATTTAATTTTCGAGCAGGAAAAGACGGAAAGAACTCGGCATTTTCATTTGTTTTACGAGAACGAAAGAGAGAAAAATAATCTCGGTATTTTCATGAGTTTAACGAGTCTTGAAAATAACTGAAATTGACTCGAGATAGGTTTCATTTTTACAAAAGCTTGAAACAGATCAAAACTATGCTTCAAAGTAGTTTCATTTTTACACAAGCTTGAAACAGAGATAAAACTGTGCTTGATGCCCCCTAAGCATAACTGCTAGAGTGCATGCACCCCTAGCTTCATTTCATTCAACCATTTGGATGAAATGAAGGTTCAGTGACGAGATCATTTGAAAGACTCGACCTAAAACTGTAAGAAAATTATGCAAAAATTGAAATAACTAACCTAAACATACAACTTAACATCTATGAGGTCTAGTCAAACTCTCGACTCAATTAGAGGAGGATTTCGTTTCATTTTTTAACGAGCTTGACACAGGAAAAGAACTATGCTCGGATCTGGTTGCATGTTTACGCAAGCTTGAAACGAAAAACTATGCTTGTTATAAGTTCACATGCCCCCAGCATAATGACGCAAAACGAGGTACATGCCCCCCAAGCTTCATTGCATTCAATGAGGTGGATGGAATGAAGCTTAACTTTCAAGATCTTGGAAAGACGTGAGGGAGTTGTTTCATTTTTTAGTGAGGTTGACACAGGAAAAGAACTATCCTCAAAACCCTTGTTTCATTTTTTGAACGAGCTTGACACAAGATAAGGAACTATGCTCATGACTACTCTACAACCTACCTAACAAAAAACTTTACTCTAAAAACCTTGATTCATTTTTTAACGAGCTTGACACAAGACAAGGAACTATGCTCTAAAATCCTTGATTCATTTTTTAATGAGCTTGACACAAGACAAGGAACTATGCTCTAAAATCCTTGATTCATTTTTTAATGAGCTTGACACAAGACAAGGAACTATGCTCATGACTACTCTCTACAATCTACCTACTTAACCTACCCTTGTTTCATTTTTCAACGAGCTTGACACAAGACAAGGAACTATGCTCAAAAAGTTCGCATGCCCCCAGCATAATGATGCAAAGTGAGGTACATGCCCCCCAGGCTTCATTGCATTCAACCAGATGGATGAAATGAAGGTTTACTTTCAATATTTAACTTGAAAAGGGAGTTGTTTCATTTTTAAGGAGGTTGACACAAGAAAAGAACTATCCTCATACCTGATTCATTTTTTAACGAGGTTGGCTCAGTAACAGGAACTGTCCTCAAAATCTTACTTTGTACAATCTATCTATATAACCTAAAACCTACCTGATTCATTTTTTAATGAGGTTGACTCAGTAAAAGAACTATCCTCATGCTAGCCTGTTTCATTTTTTAACGAGGTTGATACAGGAAAAAACTATCCTCGTACATACTAATTCATTTTTTAACGAGGTTGACACAGTAAAAGGAACTTTCCTCGCACACACTGATTCATTTTTTAACGAGGTTGACACAGTAAAAGGAACTTTCCTCGTAACTCCTTGTTTCATTTTTTAATGAGCTTGACACAAGACAAGGAACTATGCTCATGACTTCCAGTTTCATTTTTTAACGAGGTTGAGACTAGAAGAAACTATCCTCACTCACTGATCATGGCTTCTAACTGGAAGAAAGACATGTCAATGGACACACCTTGATCATGGCTTCCAAGAGATCTTCATCAGAAGGAAGAATAGTTCTCTGGAAGGAACACATGTCAAGGGACTCAAAAGGGATGAGAACATCGTGTTCAAGTAATCCCATAGAGTTTTCCATGTCAATTACCGGATCTAAATCAAAAGAAGATGAGCAAACACTGAGAGGCTCACTTACATCGGTAACTGAAAACATGGGACCGGTTGCCACATAATTAACCCGTGGCGGGGTAGATACCACTTTAGAATCAGGAACATTTAGGGGTGTCATATGATTGGTAGTTGAAACAAGACTAGGGAACGAAAGCTGGTCTACAATCACAATACTGCCATTGTGAGGGAAAGACATCACGCGAAAGAGTGTCGATACGACAGCTTTCATTGCATAAACATAGTCTCGCCCAAGGAGTAAATTGAAATCCAAGGGACCTCGAACTACCATAAGATCAATACAGACAGTTTTACCTTCCAAGGTAAGAGAAAACTTAGGAAGGATCCCTAAAGGTTCACTAATGGTTCTGTTAAAATCTTTCAGATTCTGCGTAATAGGCGCACGTTGAGGGGAACCCAACGCTTTCCAAACAGTTGAGGATAAAATACTAACAGAAGCACCTTCATCTACCTGAGTACGATGTATGTCCCTACCACCAGCCTTGACAATGATTTGGAAAGGGATGGAGGAAGGAAGATGAGGTTCTGTCAGTCTATTCCAATCAAAGGAAAAGACCTCAGTACTTGGAGGGGGTTCTTTAGAAACAGGTGAAATGCCCCCCGGCGTAGAAGAATCTGATGTAACAAGAAGAACATGAGCGGTATGAAGTTCACTCTCCAAAGGGAAAGTGTGATCGATCGAATGTGAAATTAAATCGACCACTTGATCAACTAACCGATCATCAACTCGAGTGACATGAGTTTCACTCTCCAATGGAAGAGTGTGATCGACTGTACTTGAATTTAGATCAATCACTCCATCAGTTGACGGTAGGTTGGGAGAAAGTTTACGGTAACCAGTTGGAAATTCTTGCTGTGGAACAGTAAGCTTTTCCAACAATGTTGAGGCTTCATCCATGTGAGGGCAAATGTGAGTTTGATGACTCCCTTTGCATAAATTACAAGGAAACCTAACTTTACCCTTTTTCCCAGGAACCTGACTATCACTGGTTGATGGATCAACGGAAAGTTGATGAGATTTTTCTGACCATACTTCCAGGACCTTTGGAATACCAGGAAAATTGACAAGGAAGTGGTCACCCTTACAAAGCCTGCAAGGGTATTTGGGTTTACGATGCATGTCGGAATTTTCCTCAACACAACTAACACTTACAACCATGGTTGGTTGGTTGACTTCTTTCTTATCTTGCTTCTTCTTCTTCTTCTTCTTCTTCCCTTTCTTCTTCTTCTTAGCCTCCTGGTTACTAGCATTAAGGCTTTTACCAGGCGAAGAGGAAGAAATGGAGGAAGAAAAATTAGGCGAAGAAGGTAAAGGGTCAACAGAAGGTTGGTGATGTTGAGATGGTGAACTCGGTTGAGGTGAAGCATCTGGTTGAGATGGAACAATTGGAGTATTTTGGGCCAACGAAGTTGAAAATAACCATATCGGTAATCCTATTGTAAATCTAGGTAATGACAAAGTAGCCATATAAGGAGGACCAACATTTCCAAAATAAGGAAAAGTACTAGGATTCTCGTTAGGAGGGGTTCCTAGGTTGATAAATTCCGGAGAATTTGCCATTATATTCAACTTCAGTGAATTTTATTAACAATTTATAACTAAAATTAACAATTCACAATTCACACCTAACAATTAAAATTCACAATTCACACCTATGGTCTCTAAAAGTAAAAACAAACAAATTAACATGCGCTATCAAATCTAGGAGTCAAACCACACACAAACAGTAAGTTCTCCGGATCGAAAACACTAGTTGGTGATGAAGCCCAACCTCGCAGAATTCAGTACAGAAATGGCGGGTGGAACAGTTACCCCGGCAACCTGCTTAATGAATAGACCGGCACAAGTTCCTCCACTTTAACCGTCTCGAGTGAAGTGAACCCCCCAGAAAATCCAAGTGAGTCTAGCCGATGTCTGCTCCAGGTACAGTGGGATCTTCCCTCCACCGTCACCTTGGGTAGAATCCTAAAGATAATGGTCACTAAGGTCACCAACAGTAAAAAATACACCTGGGGGAACAGTCTACGCTCCGACAGCACGCAAGGGCAGAGTATCAAGCTCAATCCCCTTACCGGCTCCTTGACAATAATCCAAGGTTTACCGACAAGTGACCCCTGGCTCCTCGACAATGGTTAATCCGAGGTTTACCGTTTGTAATACGTGCGTGTTTGGCGTCGTTCCCAACGAGGGAGGATTGATCCCCTCACTGGTTCGGACACGAGCTCGTGCTTCTCCTTTAAGAGGAGCTTTCCCAAAGTACAAATGAAACAGTTGGATTTATCCTACCACAAGATGAGCTACTTGTTTGGTTTTGCTGTCTTGGAGAGTTAATTACTCTCCTACTCCAAGACACTAGCCTAAGCTATGTTGGTGTTTCAGAGCCCTAGAAATGTAAAAATTACTAGATGAATTTTAATTAAGCGCTGTGTTATTAAGGCTGTTATTACGCAAATGGGTAAATGGATACAAAACCAATGGTGTTATGACCCGACTCAACTGAATGCAATCGAATATGATAATGTAATCTTTTCAATTCGATGAATCCTAACTAAAGTAAGGAGAGAGTTTCCATTCACTTCCAACAATGCAAAAAATTGATGCACTAATTTTATCAAGAAAAACTAATGCAAATCAATTCCAAACCATTTTTTATTTTTTGTTTTTGTGTAAATTCAAATCAAAGAAAACTGATCTAAATCTACGATTGATTTTCCAGAATGTAAACTATGCAATTGTAATCTATGCACAATTCACTCGAAAAGTATGCAAATGTAATCTATGCACATTTTTCATTCATATTCTGAAAATGAGAATTCTAATTATGAAAATGTGATCTATGCAAGAGAATCCTCAAACACAAGACGATTCTAATGTGATCTAAGAACCAATCAAGTGCAAGTTGAGAAAATTGGGCGAGAGTTCCAAAGATCAAAAAATAAAAACACTCAAAGGCGATTAACACTCATACACAATTTAGCCCCCCCCGGCGAATGAGGGGGAATTTTTTTTTGCAAAAACAAAAGCAAAAAGATGCAAAATTGTGAAAGGACTGAGAGAAACCTCTAAGTAATGACCAAAGGAAATCAAATCAAGAATTTTTCAAAAAAGAGTCTCAAAACACCCAATTGATGAAAGCTTAAAGCAGGAATGCCGATGAAACAAGCTTAGGTGAAGATCTTTGACAAGAGACTAATGGATCTGGGCAGAAAAAACTAAGAAAAATCAAAATCTAAGAGGAAAAAAGGTAAAAAATGGAATTTTCTCAAATTTTAACAGTGGATGCAGGCAGCCTGTTAAGACAGGTGCGGGCCCGCTTTGTGCACACAGCGACAGTGCGTCCACGGACGCACTGTGCAATACTCAGAGGGTGCGTCCTTTGAAAAAACTCAAGAAAAACTAAAACTAATTCAATCCTAAGCTAACCCACCCAAAAACAAAGTCACAGAGCCAAAAACCAGAAAATAAATGAATTTTCTCAGAGCAAAGTTCATTCAAAGGAAAAGACTTTCACATTCATGGATTCCCCAGCGGAGTCGCCAATTTGTCAGGCGGAAAGAGTCGATTGTGCGGACACAACCAACCTCCCTAGGAGCCTAAGACTCTCTAGTGACAAACAAGACAAACAAGAGCAATCCTTCTCTAAACATGCATTTACTATATGGGAAATCAAGTGTTTAGATCCTACCTGTAATCCAACGCCGTTGTAGCAGTCCAGCTCCTCTGATCCGGATGAGCTCCTCCTTCACTTTGAAACCTGCATACACTAACAATCAAACGATTAAATAGCACTTGATAATCTAATAGAATAAAACATATTTAACACATAGACCAAGGAGTACATGAAACAACTCATAAATAACAAGTTATTGAGAAGAATGGACTCATTTTCATTAATAGGTAACAAAAGGAACAAATACAACCTGAGCCTTGGTGTTGTGCAAGTCCTTCCCAGGGTCCATCAAGAGTTCTCCTTTACTTTGACAAAGCTCACCCACTTCCAAATAGAACAAGCAAAGATGGCAATCTCTCCTCACAAGCTTCTAAATGGGAGTCCTAATTCCTGCAGCATTTACCCTTAGAAATGTATAGCTTCCAACCTCCCCTCCTTCTGGCCCAATGCCTGTATTTATAGTGCTCAAGAGGAGGTTAATCAAGTCCACCATCAATGGGATAATCCCCTCTTTGATAGCTCCCTTATTGATGGGATAAGTTCCTCTTTGATAGGAGTGCATGAACCATCTGGAGGTGCTCAATACACGTCGAACAACCTTCTAGAATGCTCTAGAAATGACCACAAGTAACTTTTTAAAGATGAAACTTGCGCATTCTAACCTTTACAGGGGGACGCACCTGCCCCTTTACATATAGAGCGTCTTTGGAAGCAGCTTTTGTGAACATTGGGAGCGTCCCCGCAGGTAAGGTTTGAGAGAACCTGCGTCCCCAGAGATAAATACATTTATACAAGACTTTCTCTCTTTTTTGGAGTTTGACATGGAGAGCAGAGGCATAAGACTTGCCTAAGAGGGTAGCATGACTGTTGATTGAGCCATACCAACTGTAAATAGTCATGGCGACATTTTTTAGTGTAACATTAAGCTATAAAAGAAGTTTATGAAGTTTTGTATTAGAAAAATAAAATCACATTGAAAGATATTCATCTTACCAAAATAAAAGGACCTAAGGTGTGTTAGGAAGAATCCATTGAAAGGAAACTAATTTGAGTACCTAAGAACACATCAAATGAAGAACTCGAGGATATATCCAAAGAAGAGTCAATAAAAGAATAAAAGGGGGAGCCATGAGAAGGGCATAAAAACGAATAAGAATCTACGAAGTTGAAGAGACAAAGAAAGAAGAACTAATAGCTAAGGTTGATGTATAACACCACCCATACCACCCTCATAAATGATAGTCTCAACCTTGGCTGCAAGCATCAACTGACATACTATGGACCAACATGGAACCAACAAGGCACCTAGTATAATGGAATGCAGAGGAATAAAAGAAATGCATGGAGATATCGAATTAGTGCAATGAAAACAAGGAAAAAAAGTAACAAGTAGAATCAAGATCAAGGTGGCAAGGCCATAGTTGTACCAATCTATATTTTAAGATGAATGGATGCTTATGTTTGGTACTAGTTGACTATGTTGCTTAAAAATTCATATTGTATGGCTTCCACTCATGTTTCAAGGATGAAACATGAAAATTTAGATTTAATGAAACATACTTATTGAGGATAATGAGGGGAATATATGTGGGCACACAAGGAAAAGGGTGAAAATGTGAAGATGGTTTACACTTTTGGGCCAAGTGTGGCAATGCAATTTCAAAGTTTTACTCTTGTATCGAATTGAAGCCCTCAAAATTCATATAAGCTTTGTGAATTTTGATTTATAGTAAAAAGACAATTTTGTGGAGAATTATGTTGTTTTCCTAATGATACTTTTTGCAAAAACATTTAGTGTCATATAATCTGTCAATCTTCCATTAAATGAAGTGCTTGTCCTTGCACATTTTCGCACATCATAACGGGTATGCGTGTGTTTACATGCAATAACTTAGTCTATAATATAATATATATATATATATATATATATATATATATATATATATATATATATATATATCTATATCTATGAGCATGTTCTACATAGAGAGAACTAAGTTGTACATTTTGAAATTTTATTTTTTATGCAAAGTTATATCTATATGTATATATATATATATATATATATATATATATATATATATATATATATATATATATATATATAGATATATATATATATATATATATATGTGTATATATATGTATACACACACACACACACACACACACACACACACACATATATATATATATATATATAGATATATGTATATATGTATATATGTATATATATATCATTTTTCGAAGTTGGAAAATTAATATTTGAATTGAATATTTCAGGCACATGTTGGTTTCAATGCTTTATTAATTAATCATAAAAGGAAATCACGTCCAACTTATCCTATATATATGGGGTTGTATGGGATAAATATTTCTACTTTTGTAAGAATAGAGGCCAAAAAAATTGAAGATTACAAGTTTGTATAAGAAAGGTTTAAATGGCATGATCAATAGAAGGTGGTTCCATACCATATAACTCATGTGAACATATACTAATGATGAGTAGGAGGAAGAATAAAGAGAATAAATCTATTTTTTAATAAGTACAAGCTATAATATACCAACAGGATAAAAAAAATCATAGAAAGAATCAAGTAGAGGAGGCAATGAAGAGGAAAATTTTGAGGATATAGCCCTAGATGAAGTAGAGGTAAGAGAAAATGTAGAAGTAATGAACAACAAAAAAATATAAGAGAAGGACAATATTGAAGTGGAGGCTAAAGATAAAGTTGAATTTAAAATAAAATTAACAATAGAAGTAGAGGCAAAGAAAGAAAGGAAAGTAGCTATGGGAGAAGATGAGAAGAAATGATTTGGTGATGAAGATGAAGCCAAAGCCAAAGTAAAAGTTGAGGTAGATTAGAAATAAAAGAAAATAAGAAAGAAGAAGTAAAATCTTGGTAACAAAAGAAGAACAAAGGGTTAAAGAAATTGTTGAGGCTAAGAGAAAAAGGATTAAGGAAGAAAAAGAGAAAAACATAAGAAGAAAACAAGTATGATATTGAAGCAATAAAGGAGCGATCACTAAAATTTAATGTTCATACTAATATGCCACTCATCATGCCAAATAATGAGGTTGCTAATTTATAGATGTTTAGTTTTTATAAGAGTAAATAACATTTACCTTGAAAGAGAATCAAATGAAAAAGGTTAAGTTTAGTTCTTGGGGACAATGAAGAAAAATATTGACTTATATTTACCTAATGTTGTTTAATTATCTAAATGGAAAAACGTTAATGAGGAAGTACTTGAATAGCCTTTGGAGGACAATATGCAAGGTGTGAAAAATTCCAATGATTTAGGAACTCTTAAAGGAATTTCTATTACCATGACTTTACAAGAAGCACTTGAAGAATATTTGGAGAACAATATGGAAGTTATGAGAAAAATTACAATGATTTGGTCATCACTGAAGAATTTACCACAACCTTAAAATAATTACATGATTTGAAATGAAGCTTAGGGACAAGAAGTTATGGATAATGATATGGAACCAAATAATAGTTCTTTCTGTGTTCCTCTAGAGACTGTATTTGATATAATTTCTCCCCGAAATTTGGAACTTGATTATAATGCCTTTGTTGCAATGTATTCAAGATAACATCTACATAGTTCAACATATATTTTAATGATATATTTTTGTTTTCACTATTTGATAAATGATACATTTCAAGGAACTAGCTGAAATGGAGGAGGCTTCCTCTATAGATAAATGGAAGGAAATATGAAAATAAAATCTTAACAATATTGTTGAATGCATGAAGATTGTAGAGATACAAAAAATAGTTGTGGATCATACAAATTATGCAAATAAAATCATAAAAAGAAAGGAGAATAGTATTTCAAAATTATCTATTGAAGTAGCTAGAATTCAAGCTAATTTTAAGAAGGAAATTAATGAAATATATGCAATCTTTCAAGATGAAAATAATAAATCTAACAAGAATATTAGTAAGGTGAACAATGGTTAGAAAATAGACCAATTATTTTGAATAGACATCCTTTAAACGCTGTAGTTTGTCTAGTAAACAAAATCATAAATAGAAAGGAGGATATTATTACAAATCTATCTATTTAAGTATCCATAATTCAAGCTAAATTTAAGAAGGAAATTGACACAATATATGCAATCTTTTAACATGCAAATAATCAAGCTAAAGAAAAGATTAGTAGAGTTGAACAAGGGTTAGAATGTAGACCAAAGGTTTTGAATAAATCTCCTTTAAACATTGTAGTTTGTCCCGATGCTAAACTTGTGAAAAATTTGAAGGAGAGAAAATTAATTGAAAATTTTAAAGGTCGAGATTCAAAATAAATTGAACAAGGAGCAGGGTAAGCATTAAAAATGTATTGCAAAATTTAGTACATGAGTGAGAAAATTGAAGAAAACCGTTGATAAATAAGCTAACATGTTGAAAGGTAGTTAATTAGAATGATTACCAACACACTAAACATTAAAGAAGTTCAAGAACAAGATAGTGAAGGAAGTGGTGTTACTACTCAAATGAGCACCCTTATGACAATCCCAATCATGGTGCCATGGGGGTAAAGACACTTGGGAAACTCACCATTTTCACCTTAGTGCAATCTCCCCTCCACTTTAGGCCAAATCCTTAATGACATAGAGGGTATCCAAATATATGAAAATGAACCTATAAAGTATATTGTTGTATGCACAATATAATTCACTTTAAAAAACACACACATTAATATGTAGTTAGATAGACTAGTGCCAATTAAATTATAGAGAAAATAAGAATATTCAATAAGAAGTAGAGGAATCAATCACGTGACTACATAGATAAGATAAGATATAATTAATGAATTGATATATATTAGATAATTTTATAAATTTTCATCCATGTTGATGCTTTCAGAGTGGAAAAATTGAAGGAATCAACTCATAAGAGAAATTTTATTAGTAGGGCCAATTTGAGGCCTTGGAGGACATTTACTAGGAGAAACAATTTTGCACATAATAATAGGAGCCAGTGACATTGTTTTACGCTTGAATACCTTTATAGAAGTACAAGAATCATGTGAACTAGAGTTTAGATGCAAAAGGTATGCCTTCTAGAAGTTGAAGGTATATCGTGATTGACCACCATAATTTGAGAGGATGCCACATAAACCCTCATCACTCATGGAAAACGAGCTAGCCACGTGGGGAATATGAAGAAGTATATAAAAGGTTCAAGTTGTAATTCATGTTGAGGGTTGAATGCATCAAATCTAATGCCTAGTTGGCTATTGTATTGTGTTCTAATTGGGCCATTAGGAAGAAAACGGGTTTCATTCTATTTATTTGCATTTTGTTCCATATTAGAGTAGTTGAGTGTGGATAGAGAGAGAGTATAATAAAAGGATTTTGTATTTTTTAGTAGCCCGTGGGCCACAGGTCTTATGAAACTCCTCAGAGAGTGCCTTCTCCTTTGTACTCGCACCATTTTTTTAGGTCCCTATAATACTAGTGATTCCCCCATTACTATTGTCATTGTATTCTTGTGTCCTTATATTATTATTGTTAGGTCGTCTTTGGTTATGTTGCGACCTCTTAGACTCCTATATATAGAAAGGAGGTTTTGTCATTTGTACCATTGAAGAACTTTTCATTTGTGTAATGTAAAGGAGGTTTCCCCCTCAAAGAGGCTGAATTATAAGGCGTTGATCTATCTTTTCTATCTTTTTATGAGCTGGTTTCATAACATTTGGTATCAAGGCTTGGATTCTAGGGTTTCGCTACTCCATATAAGTCATCGTGGCATTTTCATTATAACTGTTTTGCTACAATGTTTAAGAAGCTAAAAAAAAAACATTTGAGAAGAAATCGGTTTTAACCTTGGGTTCAAATTTCAGATCTTTTCTTGCTATATTTTTGGAGATATGATCTGAGGAAGTTAGGGTTTTTGCAAGCTCCAGAATTTCATCTCAAACAGGTCATCGTGGAAGTTTCACTATAATTATTTTTCTACGAAGGTTCAGACTCTGAAATTAAAACCCATTAGAGCCAAAATCTTGGTGAATTTCAGCTCTGAATTTCAGATCTTGTCTCACTATATTTTCGGATATATAATCTGAGGAAGTTAGGGTTTTTGCAGACTCCCGAATTAAATTTTAAATAGGTGACCTTAGGAAAATCAGCATAACCTTCTCTCTAAGCATCAGATTCAAATTTCGTAAGAAGCTACAGAAAGAGGAAGGACTAGACTTTTCTGTGTATTTTTTCTAGTTCCGAAGGTCAAAAAAGTAACACGTGGCACTTAGTACAAGCTTGCTCTACTGAAAACATATATAAGCAGGTCATCTTGGGAGGTGGGGTATAACTCTTTCTTGGAGAATCAAATTTCGGTCAGACTGGTGGCATTGGAAAGAGGGCATAGAGGGATACTAGAGGTCACAATTTCAGACCTTAGAGATTCAAAATTACGAAGTTACAATCGTTTCAATGCCAATCTCCTACAAAGTGAAAAAAGGTGTGTAGTTTTTTTAAAGTTTTGCATAAGTTTGGTTTGAAAAATTAGTTTGAAGGAATTCAAAGGGCATAGTGAAGCATTATTATCAGTAATTGATGCCCCGAAGAAAGAAAATGGAAACACCTAGTAAGCAACCTGAAAGCTCTAGCATGACTCATGAAGAAGAGGAAGAAATGCAACATGATATATCAAGATTACGAGACCGAGTGCAACAAATTTCACTCACACAAAAAGTAACAGAAGCTAATATGGATGGTTTAAAGAAAGACGTAGAAGCTAAGATGTATGGCGTGGAAGCTAAGATGGATGGTTTAAAGAAAGGCATAGAAGCTAATATGGATTGTTTAAAGAAAGGCATATAATCTAAGATGAATGACGTGGAAGCTAAGATGGATGGCAAGCTAAGATGGATGGCGTGAAAGTTAAGATGAATGGCGTGGAAGCTAATATGGATGGCATGGAAGCTAAGATGGAAGATTTGAAAACATTTTTACAAGAAATTCTTACTAATGGCGAAAGGGTAGTAAAGGAAACTCATGATGAGAACAAAATAAATGTTAATCATGATTTCATAGACTCTAACGTTGGATAGAAGAACCACCATGTTCCAAAGATAGATATGAGGAAGTTTGATGGCAAGGATCCCGCAACATGGATACTACAGATGGAGAAATTTTTTGATCTCCATATTATCCAAAACACACAAAAGGTATGCATTGCATCTTTATATTTGGAACCAAATCAGTTTGTATGGTATCGATGGCTTTGCTCTCACAAACAAATTGTCACTTGTGCTATTTTTACGGATGAAATGGTAGCACATTATGAGGATACAAAAAGAAACACTTTCTTTAGCCAATTAATAAATCTCAAACAAAAGGGTTCAATGATGGAGCACATTGAGGACTTCCAAAAATTGAATATAAGGGTAAAAGATATTCTAGAGGAGCATAGGATTGATGTGTTCATAGGGACTTTAAAGGATAACATCCAACATGAGGTTCACGTTTGGGAATCTGATTCATTGGATAAGGCGTTTAGGTTGGCAAGGAAAATGGAAAGAAAAATTATGGCAACAAGGAAGCCTACCACTCACAATCATAAAGATGGAAGTGTTTTTGCCCCTAGTCATCCAAAGCCTACAAGGTTCACACCACAACGATTGGAAGAAAAAATAGCAAAAGGGCTTTGCTACAGTTGTGATAGAAAATACACTAAAGGTCATAAGTGTGCTGAGAAGAAATTATTTTACATAGATTGTGAAGAGGAGGAATAAAAGGAACAAGAAATGTCAAAAGAAGAGGATATACACCAGGAACAAAACCTAGAGAAAGAAGAAATGAATCTGACCATATATTGTAATGCATTGGCTGGAATTACAACTCCTGAAACTATCAAGATAGAAGGGCATATCAAGAAGAAAAAGGTAACAGTGTTCACTGATTCAGGTAGTACCCACAATTTTATTCATTGTAAGATAGCCAAGGAATTGAATTGCTTCCTATATCTAGCACCCTAGTGTCATGTGATGGTTGCAAGTGGAGGAACCATAACTTGCTCGGGAAAGTGCCATAATATCAAGGTATCCATGGGAGAATATGTATTGAATAGCCCAATTCTTTCCATTCCAATGGGTGGTGCTGATGTTGTACTAGAAGTCCAATGGCTATAATCCTTGGGTAGAATAGCTTTTAATTTTCAAGAACTTTTCATGAAGTTTTCTTCACAAGGAAAGGAAGTTGAATTAAGGGGTATCACAGGGAAACCAGGAAGGATAATCAGCTCTAATGGATTGAAAAAGCTTCTAAAGAAAGAACAACGAGGAATAATTGCACAATTATGTTCACTAGAGGTTCCCACATCAAAATCATCTATTTCTCTAGATCTCCAAAAAATTTTGGACAATTATTCCTATGTATTTAAGACTCCCAAAGGCCTCCCACCTATTTGTGATCATGGTCATGCTATTCATTTGATTCCAGGAAGTGTTCCTCCAAACATCAGGCCTTACAGATATCCCTATGCCCAAAAGAGTGAAATTGAACGTATGGTTGTATATATTCTAGAGGATGGTATAATTCAACCTAATCAAAGTTATTTCTCTACTCCATTAGTATTGGTTCACAAGAAGGATGGATCATGGCGCATGTGTCTAGATTATAGGGAGCTCAACAAGCTCACTATTAAAGATAAATTTACCATTCCTGTCATTGATGAATTATTGGATGAATTGCATGGATCAATTTACTTCACCAAGTTGGATCTTCGTTAAGGATATCATCAAATCAGAATGAAGACTGAAGACATTCCAAAAACAACATTTAGAACTCATGAGGGTCATTATGAATTTTTGATCATGCCTTTTGGCCTTACCAATGCACCTTATACATTTCAAGGTTTGATGAATTCCATTTTCAAAACCTTCCTTAGAAAATTTGTGTTAGTATTTTTTGATGATATACTAATCTACAACAAGTCTTGGAAGGATCATGTTCAACATGTTGACAAGGTGCTCCACTGGCTTATTGAGGCCTAACCCAGGTTTGGAAGAGTTATTGGCCAAACAAATCCCGCACTACCGGCCCTTTCGGAAACATCCCGCAGAGCGCGGACTGAAGTCTCACCCGAGGTAGTAGGGGAGGGTGCTGGAACCAGGTTTCTGCACCCTTGGGATGTCTTGATGTGGTCTGGAGGGGTCGCAAATCATTTTGCGCCACTCTGTACTACAAATGTGCTTTCTTATTGATGAAGTTATTATAGATCTGATCTACTTCTTAAGGTTTTTAAGCAAACATTTAACAGTAACCACTAGTGCACGCAATCATAAATATGCATAAATTCAGAACCTAAGCAATAGATATATTAGCGATAAAACACACAATGGTTCAGAAATTCTTGTCTTTATTAATCCCCTTTTCAGTACAACTAGATCTGCCCTGCGCACTCAGCTGGAGGGGTCCGTGCACACAGCTGCAGAGCCTCTATCTATCTACCAACACCCTTGACTCAGAGTTACAAACGCAGAGAGAATATTGCCTTCATAAACCCATAACATTAAGATCCAAAACAAAAATGACTTCTAGCCATAGAGCCTTGCTCTGTTTATACATTCCCATGGTCCACGGACCATGGGCAGGCCAACTCACCTTCTATTTTCTTACATTATTTTCTGGCGGATAACCCTTTAACTTGACTCATTACACTTCGCGCTTCGTGCACATCATGGAGCCTTTACCATACTTTTACCAAAAACTGTGGGCTTTGAGCCCCAAAACCATTACGCAGGGCCCCCAACACAATCATCGTGACTTGTCCCGAGTCACTAGGCTTCGCGTGGAGGTCATGCAGCAACTTCTGCGCTTCGCTTACCCTCGCAACAAAATCTTTCGCCATCTACTTTACCTGTTCTACGCGAGCCACCGATGCATCAATATAAGATTCAGTTGCTTTCCTGGGTTCAAATGCTGCCTACATGTGTGCTAGCTTTCCCTCAATGTTGGTGGAGACCATGAATGCCTCATCAAGCCAAGGATGGATGCATTCTTTAAGCACTCCTTCCTTCGGTCGAGCGACATCAACTTGTGCCTTGAGAACCTGGTCCTCCCTCATTTTTGTCAGTCACTGTGTGATGGCGACCATTTCTACAGTCCCCTGGACTTTTTCATAAGCCTGTTGTAGCTCCCGCACTTCTGTACCTGCTGTAGCGTTGGGTCGTCCTGTAGGGATGTGAGCGTAAGGAGGGACTGATCCAACAATCTCGAGCAATCTTGGACAACGCACTTTATTTCTTCCAATCCCGCTTGAATTTCGTCACAACACTGCTCTCGAACTTTCGGGAGTGTGGGTGGTTGTGCCTTCAGTCTTAGCTCTGCAATTTTTAAATTTAATTCCCATTGGGCTTTCACGGCCTCCTCTTGGGCCATATGGAATCATGCGGCCATATGATGAATCTTGTTAGTTATTAGAAGTTCCGTTGCGACAGCCAACTCTGGTACATTGCTGCAAGCCTCCATCACAGCTTGTTCCACTTCCTAGTTGTGTGCGACCAAGTCATCACACTGTAGACTGACCTACTCCAGATTTGCCTTATGCTCCATTAATAATTGGAGGGTGCGGTCTTCTCGGGCACGCAACTCAGCGGTTACCTCATCCTACAGTTGGTAGAGGGTTTCTCTAGGTAGAGCGACCAAATTCAACCCCCAACTTCGCATGTCACCCTCGGCTTCGGCTAGGACAGTGCCTGTTGGAAACACTAAAGTGTTCATTGTGTGAGTACACACCATCTGCTTCGCTCCACCTGTGTCATCTGCTAGGTTTTGTATCATCCCTCCCGAGGGTCGCACGCGTAATACCTGCAGCTATGCTCTAAGCTCCCCCAACACAGTGGTCTGCTCTGTCATCAGCTCCTCCAATGCGTCTGTAGTGACATTGCGCGCCGGTTCGCTGCTGTTAAGAAATTATTTTTCCAAAGTCTTTGCTGTTTTTGACTTTTTGCGTGTATGTGGTGATTCCTTACTGTGCGGCCCCTTGCCTTGGGTTGATTTTGTGATAACGTTCGTGCGTTCTTGTGGCTCTGATTCCCTCTGCATGTCATGATCCGTGGAAATTTCTTGATCTTCCGTGATCTCCTCGGCAATGACTTCCTAGGTCGCCACCTGCTACGAAGCGACATTTTATCCCTGACGTGTCCTTTCCACCAGTTTAGTGAGTCGCGGCTGGATTTCCTTCTTTCACTACTGTGCTGCCATCCTTTCTAGTGCGGCCATGTCCAGGGCGTGCCACTCCAGGGGCCATGCTGCCAATACCTCGTAAATTGCATCATCCATTGCAATGAATGGAAGCTTGACCCATGTTTGTTTTGGATCCTTCCGTTCCCAGATATATAGGTTGTGCATGTCTGCTTTGAACTCGGCCGGGATTTGAAAATTGTTGTATACTATTGGGGACATCCGCGGTCTCCGAGCAATCCATGTCCAGATACTCCATGAATATCCAAAATATCTTGATCTCTTGAACGCTTGTGGCATCCTTTGTAGCCTAGAGTGAGGTATACCACACTACTTCAGGTAGGTTGTGCTCCATTCTAGGAAACTGACTACCCTACAGTAGTTCTCCTGCAACCAACAGGATTGATAGGAGCAACCATGCATAATGGAAATTCTTACCTTTTTCTAGTGCTTCCTTACAATTTGTCAAAAATTCATCGCATAAGAACTGTGCCCAGTTGAACTGAACCCCTTTTGCACACTGCTCCGCAAGCACAATGACAGGGGCTGGCACCTCATCTGCGTGACATTTCCTCATGAGTTTACTGGCTAGTAGCTGGGTGGTGACTCGCACCCCTCGGTCTTTGATGCTTGCTATTACATACCCACGCTTTCGTTTTTCCAGCTTATATTTAACCTTCATTGCTTCTGCGAGACCCACATCGCTACTTGTTCCGGCTATGTCTGTGGTGTCGTTCCCTTTAATAGGCAAGTGAGTAATCCGGTGTACTAAATCGGCTGTGATAGGAATCGGCTCTTCCAAGCAGAGATACCCATCATGTACCAGACATAGTAATTGACGGATAACAAAAATGGTGATGGCCACGTGGTGATAGTGGGGTATCCACCTCAGATTAAGTAATTCTACTTTTTCCACACCCAGTAATCACTTCCACAATAGTAATTTTTCTTCGGCCAATTGGGGGAAATTTTCGCTGCTTGTAAGATCCCAATATTTGAACTTGATACTTGGTACTCAGCGTAGTGGCAACCCGTCAAACCTTATCCCATCTGGAAGAAGCGGGGTCTGGAGCATACTCTTCGTAGCGTCCAGGTCCTTCAGTATCTTGGCCATCCCATTCCATGGAGAGAAATATGGGGGTAGTGAAGGTATTTGGAAAGCATCCTCTTCTTCCTCATCTTAGGCTTCAATCTAAGCGATCGGGGCTTGCAAATCTTCTTCGTCCTCCTCGAGTTCGGTGGTGATTGCTTTGCCCTTATTGGCTACTGATAACTTACTAAATCTTAGTGATACCCTGATTGACCCCATCGTCTGCTTGTCTTTCCGGGGTCGCGATGTGTGTGGGGACTTTGGAACCTCGGGGGCTGCAGCTGCTTCATCTGGCTCCTCCTGGTTTAGATACAACTCTTCTGCGAACCATGCTCGGGTTCTTGCCATGGTACTCATGGGGTGCCTTGTAGCTAGGTGTTTGCTGGGTTTTACTGGTTCAAATCTCAAATATCCTAGTGTTTTCCATGGGTTCGTGAATTTGAATGTATCTCTTCCCTCCACTTCTTGTTCATTAATATCATCTATGTGGCAGATCTTTTCGTACATGATTCAGAACTCCTATCTTAATGACCCGCTACCTGCTCCTTTTTTCTGTAACTCGAACTTCTTGTTAGGAATAGTAGCATTAATGGTCACCTCCCAACCTTCCCATGCGGCAGCATAGCCCCTTCAGTGCAGCCGCGATCCTGCTGGCCGGATGGCCCTGCACGGAACCTTCTTTCCACGCTAGCCTCCCATAGCCTTGTTTATAGTCCCGTGCCCTTTTCCAACTGCTTGGGGCGCTGAGACTGTGCTTTCTACAGCTAGTCAGGTGGTCACGCCCTAGGTGCGAGGTCTCAGCATTCCTGCTAGCCCGGGTTGTGGGAACCTTTCGAGTGCCTTCGTATCCATTAGGTCCTTAGATGTTGCTGTATGGGGTACACTCCTCCGTTGGTGCGGTCGTAGCCATGATAGTAGGGTCGCGGCTCGCTCTATTACCGCAGTAGACCTGGCCAGACCTAGTGCCCTTATGTGCAGATTCGTGTGGCCCGCTTCTATGATGCCACTTTTCATTTTGCTGATTCTTTCCCCCAACATCGTGTTGCTCCTTCTCAGCTGTGCCCATTCTTCATTGATTTCACGAATCCTGCTACTACTACACCCATTCTGAGTTCCCTCTTGTCTCATTATTAATAAGCTCACCTTCACCTCCCTCCTATTATAGGCCCATCGAATCCCTGGTATCTGCAGATTGCTAGTGGGTCGTCTTATCAGGCGGACGCTATTTGTGCTCCTCCTGTTTTCCTGCTGGCTTTGTCGTGGATAGTTGGCAGACAGCATCGCTTCGGTGAATTCAGATTTTTTATTCGTAATTCGGTTAGGTGTTGGCACACCATACACATGCACCCTACACTGTCGATGAATTCTTACCCCATTTTGTCCTCAAAACCGTATGCGTGCCTGCCTCCTACATGCGTGCCACTTTCCCTAGTCTTTTGGTGTGTACTCCACCCTCGTGTAGTTGTTGCGCAGGACGTCACCATTTGCGCACCCTGCTGCTTTGTTCCAAACTTGCCGTTTCACAGCGGTCTACCAGTTCCTCTACTTTCATTGCACCCTTATCGATTGGCCGCTCCCTTGCTTCTATCATTACACAACAGAATGATCTAACCATGATATTACAATTTAGCATTGTTACCTCATGCAATCAGTTCTGCCATCGCTCAATCTCTTCATCAGAGTCCGACGTGAAGGAACTGTCATGTTCCCATGAGATTCTCTTGTCCACTGTCGGATTCACCTGATCTTGATCTTGTGATGTGATCTGGTATATATGATCCAAGTCCTCATCAATCTCATCGTCGTGTACGGGTTCAGTGTATCGTGCTCCTTCAATCGGATCTAGCGGAACGACTACGCGTAGGGACTTCTTCTCAAATATCATCTTCTAGTTCTTTAAATTAATGACTCCATTCATGTTCGTGGCCTAGTCTATCCCTAATAGTGCTGGGTAAGGGTTATTTTCAACCACAATTAATATTACCTGAAAGTCTGTTTGTGTGCTTGCACCTTCTATATCCACTGTGACTCCTTGCAATCTCCCCATGGGCAAGATCTTTTGTTGGTTCGCCATCCATAATTGAATAGGAGATCATTGTAATGTGCACCTGCCCATGCGTTCCCATGTCTGTTTAGGTAGGACATTCGCATCTGACCCCAAGTCCAGAATGACCTAATCCATCTCATAGTCACCAATCTAGGCAGTCAACTACATTTCCTGCCCGGTGTGCAAAGCATGCTTGCCTAATTTCCAGACCATGCGTGGTTCACCCGACCCTGCACATCTAGTTATCAATTCTTGCAATCCCTTCATCGCTTTAGTGTCTCGTAGTAGCTTCATGCATGTCTCTAAAAAAGTAGTTAGCATAGAAGTATCCACCTCCAGCTCAGTTTGATCCTTGCTACCCGAAGTAGAAGCCTATGCGAAGCTCTTCTTAGCTTCCATAAATGTTTCCTTCGCACGTTCCAAATCAAATTCAGGTTGCTTTGTAGGGGCCTTACGAAACCATGCATCCTCCTCAGGTTTCTTTCCCTTATCTTCTCCTGTAGTTGCACCACTTCTGAGCATCATGTTCACGTTAGGATCCTCCTCGCGTGGTTCCGCCTTCATCATTTGGACGTTCTGAGTGGGAGTAGCTTGAAGTACCCCTTTTTCTTGCATTTTTGCAATTAGTGTGGGGCAATCTACTACTTCATGATCGAATTGGTAACAATACGGGAAACATGTTTTGGTCGGGTTTGTGCAATCACGCGCGTAGTGCCCAGGTCCTCCACAATTGTAGCAGATTAATTGTCCCTGCCCTCGTCTGTGTCCCATTCCTGCTCGTCCCCATCAGTGTCCTTGGAATCCGCCATGCGCTATTGCTACAAATGGATCCTGACCTTGTGCCTCAGTCTGCATCCTATAAGCAGGTGTCTGATCCATCAACAACTCATAACTTCGGCAATTTCGTTCATCATGGCCCATCAATCTACAAAAATTGCAAAATAGCTACTGAGGGGGTTGTATAAGTTTCTGCAATAGATGACAGTTGTCTGTGGTGTGCTTTCCTCCCACTTGGCAGATCGTGCACCAGAGTGCAGGCGCCATGCTTGGCCCCACTTGTGTCTCTGGTCGCAATGGCATTGGTCCCCCTCCTGCCAGATAGTTTGCAAATATCGGACAATGATCCTTATCATGGCCCTGGCCTTTACATTTTATGCACCACACCTCTATGCGCGCATCTGACTTGGGCACCTTATATTGTTTTAGACTTTGCATCTCTAAGCATAGGTTTTGTAGTTGCGCGTGGATTTGTTGAAATCCCAACCCTAGATCCTGTATTGGAGTTTCATACAACCTTATTGCTGTCTCTAATGCTTTAGCTTGGGTTGAGATCTTTTGCTGTGATAGCGCCATCCTCAAATGTGGTGTCAAAGACACCACAAACCACATGTAGTGTTGCGCATCTGTCAACATCATGTTAGCCTCGTGGATTGTACTCTTCAATCTTTGATCCATATTCCACTAGGTTTCACCAGGTAGCATCGCAATCTCCTTGAACCCGATGATCGATTGCGTTTCTGATTTTGGCCGGCTAAACTCTTTGTTCAATGCATCCTGAATCGCCGCTATTCCCACATTCGGGTGATCACTAGAGTACTTTATATACCATGTCAGCGTGTGATCCTACAACACGCTTACCAAAGTATCCTTTTTGATATTATCATCCGTCATGGCTTGGGCTTCCAATACAACCTTTACCACAAACCAGAATTGATTTAGTTGCTCATTTCCTATGCCTCTAAAAACCGGCAGCTTGATCGCACTCGCCATTCCAACCCTCGATGGTGGCGGAGGTAGGGTGGGTGAAGATGGGTTCGATGTAGGTGAAATGGGGGATGGCTTGGATGGCAGTGGTACCAGTGGAATGCTCTGCTTTATCAATCAGACTGCGCTTCTCGGAGAAAACCCTATGAGCTCCTCTTCGCTTTCCCACGAAATAGAAATCAGAGGACTGTTTTCTAATCCTTCAGTCCCTTGGTAGCCTCTTCTGCTCCACGTTACCCTAGACATCAATGGATGCACATAACCTATATCTCACATAAAAATATTTTAATCCAAGTATTTAGCGATTTAATGTACCTACCCCGTGGTCCTTGGAGAAAGCGCCTTTATGCTTCACTGTAACTCACAGTTGTGTCTATCATGCACTTGATGATAAACCCTCCTATTATTTGATCCGACCAATGATCTACTGCCCGTGCAATCTTATCTTCAGATGCTTCTAGCCTGTGTTCCAACTCTGGAGTCCACATGATGGGCTGCTCCAGTTTGCACCTTCCCTGACTGTCAGCTAGCCTCATGATCCACTCATAGAGCTCTGTCGAGAAGGACGCGAAGAAGATCTCATGGATTTCTGTGTATATGTAACAATCCAACCACCTCTCCTCAGATATCCATAGATTTCTATTTTCTTGTACCACGAACTTGTGAAGCTTCTGATCCAACCAATCTTCAAGTTCTTTCTTCGTAGGGTTCCAATGTTCTGACATCAGACATCCCTTAGGAAAATCCCTGTCCCAGTAATGGAACCATTTGTTGGATTATTGGGGCCTAACCCAGGTTCAGAAGAGTTATTAACCAAACAAATACTGCACTACCGGCCCTTTCGGCAACAACTCGTGGAGCGCGGACTAAAGTCTCACCTGAGGTAGTAGGGGAGGGTGTTGGAACCAAGTTTCCACACCCTTGGGATGTCTTGATGTGGTCTGTAGGGGTCTCGAATCGTTTCGCACCACTCTGTACTACAGATGTGCTTTCTTATTGATGAAGTTATTATAGATTTGTTCTACTTCTCAAGGTCTTTAAGAAAACATTTAACAGTAACCACTAGTGCGCACAATCATAAATATGCATAAATTTAGAACATAAGCAACAAATAGATTAGCGATAAAACACACAATGATTCAAAAATTCTTGTCTTTATTGATCCCCTTGTCAGTACAACCAGATCCACCCTACGCACTTAGCTACAGGGGTCTGCACACATAGCTACAGACTCTACCAGGCCTCTGTGCACACAGATGCAGAGCCCTTATCTATCTACCAACACCCTTGACTTAGACTTATAGATGCAAAGAGAATATTTCCTTCATAAACCCATAACATTAAGATCCAAAACAAAACTGACTTCTAGCCATAGAGCCTTGCTCTATTTATACATTCCCATGGTCCGCGGACCATGGGCAGGTCGATTCACCTTCTATTTTCTTACATTATTGTTGGGCATACAACCCTTTGACTTGACTCATTACACTTCGTGCTCCACTTACATCGCGGAGCCTTTACCATAATTTTACCCAAAACTGTCGGCTTTGAGCCCCAAAACAGTTACACGGGACCTCCGCTACCCAACATGCTAAAACTATTGGAGGAGAAACAATTATATTCAAAAAGCTCCAAATGTTTCTTTGGAGTACAAGAGGTGGAATATTTGGGTCATATTGTATCTCATGAAGGTGTTAAGGTAGACCCTAGAAAAATTAAAACCATTAAGGAATGGAAAATCCCCACATCCATAAATCATCTCTAAGGATTTCTCGAGTTGACAGGGTATTAGCGCAAGTTTGTTAAGAATTATGGGAGAATAGCAACACCTCTAACAACATTATTGAAGAAAGATGCATTTTCATGGACTCCAGAAGAAACAAAGGGCTTTGAACATCTTAAAGAGGCAATGTGGCAAACATCGGTCTTAGCTACACTGGACTTCACAAAAACCTTTATTGTGGAATGTGATGCCTCAAGAAATGGAATTAATGTTGTTTTAATGCAAGAAGACAGACCCATTGCTTTCGAAAGTCGCCCAATCAAAGGACATTTTTTACACAAAGCTATTTATGAAAAGGAAATGTTCGCAATACTACATGCACTTAAGAAATGGCGACCCTACCCAATAGGAAGACACTTCAAGGTAAAAACATATCATGATAGTCTTAAATAATTTTTAGAACAAAGATTATCTTCATAAGAGCAGTGAAAATGGGTCACAATGATGTTGGGTTATGACTTTGAAATCATGTACAAAAAAGGGAAGCAAAATGTTGTGGCAGATGCACTTTCAAGAAAGGATGAGGATGTGGAATAATTTCCTTGCGCCATTTCCATTATCCAACTAGATTTGATAAATGAAGAAAGGGATGAATGGAAGAATGACAAAGAAGTGTGGGCACTCATTCAAAAGTTACAACAAGATCCCAGTACATTTGACAGATTTAGTTGGAAAAATGATTCGTTATGGTACAAAGATTGGTTATACCTATGTAAGAATTCCCAACTCAAAAAAAATATTCTTAGGGAATTGCACACCTCTCCTTTATGAGGGCATTTAGGATTTCTAAAAACTTACCACAGGGTTAAGAAGGAATATTTTGGGATGGCCTTAAATCAGATATTCAAAAGTTTGTGACGGAATGTTTGGTTTGCCAACAAAATAAAGTTGAAACAATTAAGACCCCAGGTCTATTACAACCTTTATCCATTCCAATCCAATGTTGGTAGGAGGTTTCAATGGATTTTATCACAGGCTTACCCAAGTCTAAAGGAAAGAGTGTTATCATGGTGGTAGTTGACAAACTTACCAAGTATGCACACTTTTGTACATTATCTCATCCATTTAAAGCAAGTACAGTTTCTACTGCATTTATGGAAACAATTCAGAAGATACATGGAAACCCAAAGATTATTGTATGCGACAGAGATCCAATTTTCAATAGGAATTTTTGGACATAGTTATTTTCTTGTCTTGGTACTCAGCTAGCTCATAGCTCATCTTATCATCCTCAATCTGAAAGGCAAACAAAGATAGTAAAAAAATGTTTGGAAGGATATCTTCATTGCTTTGTATATGATAAACAGACACAATGGGTCAAATGGTTACCTCTGGCTGAATGGTGGTATAACACTTCCTTCCATACTGCAACAAAAATGACCCCATTTATGGCACTTTATTGATATCATCCACCATCCATCACAACATATTTAAGATAAAATTCTAAGGTTCAAGCAATGGAAGATCATATCGAGAATCAACAAAAAGTTCTCCAACTCTGAAAGGATAACCTCACCTTGGCCCATAATAGAATGAAACAGCAGGCAGATCAACATCGCAACAAAAGAAGTTTTGATGTAGGTGATTGGGTATTCCTACGGCTAAAACCAAATAAACAAATGTCCCTCAAGCAAGCTAAGAAGGATAATAAATTATCACCAAAGTATTATGGTCCGTACGAGGTGTTGCAAAAGATAGGTACTATGGCATACAAATTGGAGCTTCCTGCAGCTTCCCGAGTGCACCCAGTTTTCCATGTGTCATGCTTAAAGAAGGTTATAGGTGACAAGATCCCAGTTCAAAAAATATTTCCAAAACTTGATGAGGTAGGAAAAATCATATTGAAACCTGAAGCAGTCAATGAAACAAGAACTCGACAGCTATGAAATTGATCAATTCTAGAGTATCTCATCAAGTAGAAGAATTTACCCATTGAATATTCCACATGGGAGGATGAGAATTTTATACAAAAGCTTCCAAAACTACTCAAGCATTGAGGACAACACTTTTTTGAAGGAAAGGGGCATGTTAGGTCCCTATAATACTAGTGATTCCCCCATTACTATTGTCATTGTGTCCCTTATTGTTATTGTTGTTACGTTATTGTCCCCATATTGTTATTATTGTGCCCCATAGAAGCCCACTATTGTTATTTTTGTGTCCTTATATTATTATTGTTAGGTTGGCCTTGGTTATATTGTGACCCCTTAGACTCGTATATATAGAAAGGAGGTTTTCTCATTTGTATCATTGGAGAATTGTTCATTTGTGTAATGTAAAGGAGGTTGCCCCCTCGAAGAGGCTGAATTAGAAGGCGTTGATCTTTCTTTTCTATCTTTTTGTGAGCTGGTTTCATAACACATTTCCATTCCAGACAAAAGAGAGCAAAGAAAACTCAACTTCCATCTGAGCTATTTCACAAAAAGGTTTCTTAGAGCATAACTTGGTATTCATTATGGTTTATGGGTGATTATATTGACCTATTCTTTATATTCTACATATTATTTGTTGCATGTATAAACAACAAAATAATAATAACAAATTATATCAATATAAAATTTGGAAATATTTATTTCATAAATTTAAATACTATAGTTTTAATTTTATGAAAATGAATGAAGAGTTAAGCAAAATATTTAAGAATAAAGTTTAAAAATAACTTTTAATACCAAGAAAATTATTTAAAACATTAATCAAATATGGAAATAATTGATTGAATCATTTAATCAAGTTTATAAATATGTATGATCAATTTGTCTCTTCCTACAAAATAATAAATTTCACTTTGAGAAAAAGTTAAATGTTAAACATTATATAATAACATTAAATAATCATTTTTTCTTTTACAATCACAATCCAAATTAAATAAATTCATATAATTAAATGAATAATGCAAATCAATTTTAATTTAAACACAAAGAAATAATTAATAATGTTAATAATTAATATATAGAATAATTTTCATTATTCAAACAACTTCAATCGCAATATCAACATGATAAAAAAAACACATAATATACATGATTTTAAAAAAGTAGATTACATTTATCGTTTTTCCATATTACCTATTATAAAGTAACTCATAAAGTATTTCTTTTATATCTTTAGTTAATAAAATTCACTTGATGATGCATACATCCTATTAGTCAATTATTACACACTATGAAGTATCCCATGGAATGTTTCTTTTACATATTTAGTTAATTAAAATTCCATTAATGCCTCGTAAATCAAAAGCAAGGGGTCCTACGCACTATCCGAGATAATCAAGACTGGGAAGAGTACAAAATAAATTGGAAACCTACATGGCAACTTAGAAACACAAAGGTCCTTGATGCCAACTTACAACCACATACTGATATTCAGCACCTTGTACCTGAATGGAGAATATATCCTAAAGGAAGCAAGTGGATCCATGACAGGATCTACGGAAAAGCAAGAAGAGATGCCACTATTGCACAAGTTCCTTGCAACAGGATTTCCATGACATCATAGGTATTTGGTACCATGGAGGAAGGAGCACAGGAATACATGAGAGATACTTTTGTATCTACCGAACCAGAGATCTCGCCTGGAATGAACCCAAACATTGGCCAGTCCAGCCCCCTGCACTCTGGCCAAGAGGTGATCCTAATATTATTTTTCCTGACACTGTGTATGATTTTGCAGGTTATAAGAAACTTTGGTGGGATTTCCTAAATGTCGATGATAGGGAAGAAACTCACTATACAAAGTTAAAGTTCAGCACACTGAAATTTCAAAGAAATCAACAGTGCCAGTGGTTCAGAGAATGGTGGCATGATTATGGAGTAAATAGGACTGCAATGGACCCTATGTATCATACTGAATACTGCAGAAAGCATTGTGATGAGTGTTTCGAACAAAATATTGTAGAATGCTTTCATCCTATTTATAAAACTGTCAAAGAAATGGCAGATAAAGAATGGGACCCATTTCATGTTGTAAACTACTCACTCCAAGAATATATGCGAGAACATTTAGAGTGGTTAGTTTTAACCAAAATTAAACACCAAATTGTTTTGGGAAAACCTATGATCGTTCGTAGGATTTATACAAAAGCCTGGGATGGATTATTTTATAAAAGAAATAGATTCCCAGAACTGACTGTGTTCTGATGGTTCACATGGGCTTTCCGTAAAAGTATCCATTGTGTAAATCATGATGTCCAGCCACAAGGACTTAATTGTGGTTAGATTTCTCATGGGCTTTGCTCTACTAAAAGCTTCCACTGTGTAAATAATTCATGAATCTTACTTTATGTCATTTCTCGTGGGCTTTGATAGAAGAAAAGCATCCACTTTGTTTTGTCGGAATTTCTTTCCATAAGATTTTCTTTTCCAGACTGGAATCTTTGTGCGGATGTCACCCTGGTGTTACCCGAAAGCAATGATTCCATCCACCTTTTGGTTAGTCAACTAATAGCCTACATTGATGTTTGTCCCCTCTCATTTACTATATAATGAGGGTAACGCTCATTTTTGAGGTATCGGGAATTAGAGTTAGTGTGTATGAGAATCGAGAGCCTCTCCTACTCTGCATCTGCGGACATTTAGTTTGATCTGCTTGCATCACGAGAAGGGATCGAGTCTTGGAGAGTGTCTTAGAGAGTCAGTCTGATCTGAGAAGCCTGCGTATCAGTGTGCTCGACACTGGTAAGAATCTAAAGTGGTTGGATCATTTAGAAGTCTTGTAAGTCTGTATATGAGTCCAGTCATATTCTGAGGCAGAGTCTATCTTTCGCTAGGTAGCCTTCAATATTGCTTGTTCCTTGCGAACAACATAAAGTCTGATAAATGCGAAGATAGTAAATCTCTGATAAAGAATCTCTCTGTAAAGTTTCTTAAATCCATTCTGCAATAAAATGAGTATACCCTTTTCCGCATAATAATACCTTGCACATTTATATTATCTACTGTGGTAGTAGTTATCTTTGAGCTTTCATCCGAAGTTCGCAGGAATTTCATCAGAGGTTCGCCAAAGGAACGAAGGGACGCCAAGGCCGTTGTTAGGCGAGGTAGTTGTTGTTGAGGCCATGAGAGCGTGAAATTTTTGAGTAGGTTCGCGCTGAGTTCACCACTGGTTCACCAGGAGTTGGCTATCAGAGATAAACGAAGAGACGCAGCAAGTAGCAAGCTTGTGACAGAAGCCCCTGCTTAAAATTGGTATCAGAGCCAGTAACATTGGGTTCTTAAGGTCAGTATTCTTAAATGTCATATAGAATGGATTCATTCCGAAAATCTGTTTCTTTTCGTGAATTAAAAGAGAGAATATATTGCTGAAGAAAATCCTTTGAGATATATGTTTGCATCTAGTGCAATGGTCCAGTGAGTGCAACTGAAATGGGTTTTGGCTCCAATGTGAAGCTATTTTCAATGAGTTAAGGTGGGTTTTGATGAACAAGGATGAGCAAAGTATGATGGAATGTCTTGAGAGGTTACTGAGCTACCAAAAGGGCATCTAGATGTGTTTGCAAGTCGAATGTTTAATTCATAAACTAAACCAGAGATTGACTGAAGCAACATTCATCTACTATGCAATTGCAAAGCAAGAGCAGTACGAAAGCTACCTTGCTGACTTCAGATTCTGTCTATAGTTTATCAAATTTAACATAAAACAAACAATAACAACAAACAAACATCTATTCATTCCCCAGTGGAGTCACCAATTTGTTTCTGGGAAAACTAGTATTCCTAAAGAATGCTAGCCCTCTAGGTTTGGAAACTACCCTAGAAATAATAGTTTAAAGCAATTCAATGATTTCTCCTATGTGTAAAAGATAAGAGAAAGATAATGGAACCAACCTGGAACTTCCGCTTAATCCCTTGCTTGATCTCTCTCTCCTTTGATAGATCCTGCAACTCCTCCCCATACTTAACACACTTGGAGAGTACCTGCACAAGTACAACAACAAAGAACCGTCAAAGCATCGTGATCTATTACAACATAAACATTACAGAATCAGATATATAATGAACAAATGATAGCATTCACAAATGATAACATTCACAAATCCACAATCATATGGGAGAAAACTTGAAGAGATTTATTAATAGAAAGGAGAATTACAACTGAATAGTCTGATCCAGCATCATCCTCCTAGCTTCAATCCTTCTTCACCTCATGAAATAACAAGATCATTCCAACAAGAATACAGTGCTCTCCCCTCAATTACAGACTATCAGCACTTACTTGCAATTCACCACCTTTCCGCCTTTAGATCTCTTGGATGAGGGATCCATTTATAGATGTGTGCAAGGGTATGAGTCATCCATGGGGTTTGATTAGTGTCATTCCACTTGTTATAATTGGTTCCATAAGAGAAGGGATAATAGATGGTTTTAGATCCCTTATTCATCCTTGGGTGAATTCAGAGAGGAAAGTGGCATAGGAGAAGTTTCTAGAAGATTCCATGAGCATCCACCTAGAAAATTGTCCCGGACATTTGTCCATACTCACCCATCGCACCCTATAGAAGACCTAAACAGTATGCATCGCACCCTGGTAGTGTACCACTCAGTATGCATCGCACTTTGCCAGTGGAGCAGTCAATATGGTTCAATTTTTAGGCAATTTTTGGATGGTTTCTCAGATGGAACTTTAGGGGAATGATGTATTCAGATGAATATGTTCCTTTAGGGTATGAAACAACTCTTTTAGGGGTTGATGAGCCCTAATACATTGACATATAAGTTTGGGGTTGATGTGCCCAAATATGTCTATAACAGTTGCCCCCTAATGCATGACGTCGTAAATATTCATGTTGGGTTGAATGCTTTATCATGAGGATCCGAAGTTTCGAACTAGAAGGTGACCTACATCAATTACAAAACAATACATTATCATAATATTAATTTCATGATCTAGCTGAGGGAGGCATTCCTATTCTTAGCTTTATAAATTTCATTTCATGTACATAGATCAGATAGTCAACTGCAGATACAGACTGGTGATTCTTCAGATATAGAGTCATCATCCATGATTTGGATGACCATCTATGTAGAACCTTTGTACATTTTATTTTTTATATCCCTGAATATATCGCAGCCTGGATGGATGAAACTAGACCGGGGGTCTTCAAACTCTTGCAATCTTCGCTCGACGTACAAGTCAATCCATGTGAAGAGATGTTCTGAAGTCGAACATGGAAAGACATCGCCTGATTACCAACCAATGATGTGAGTTGTTAACAGATGTGAGAGTAATCACTGATAATGATAATGATCCTCAAGGTATTATAGTACAATTCACGTCGTGTGAATACATGATCCGATGTAAAACACCACGCAAAATCTTTCGGTCGAAGGCCATTGATGTCAACCTGTCGTTGGAAGTGAGAAACTTTCCATTGATGTATGCAAGCTTCAAAGCACTAAAAGGGTTGTTTCTAAGTCAACTTCTTGGATAATGAGCTGATGTTGACAAGAAGCAACTCGTCGTAGGAGGGCCTTGATGTATCCCACATCTACGATACGAAACGAAGCAAATGATTTCTGGAGGTGAAAAATGAACTGACGACACAAGGTTCAAGAATGGCGGTCATGAAAGAATGAAGGCTAGAGGTATTGCAGTGGATGAGACATTAACTGGATGGTGATTTCTCAACTGGATGACTTCTCTTGAACATGTCAGCGACATTGAGATGCATTGGTAGCGTTACCCCAAATGATGGATGGTATGAAAGACCAATGCTGAGATGACAAGTGAACGAATAACCCAACCCAACTCAATAATGGTGATGAAGTGAAAGTGTCATGTTCAAGAGTGACTTGCTACCATAAATTCTTCAAGTTTTTTCCCTTTTTCCCCAATCATTGCTGACCAGTACCTCTTTATTTTTGTCAAGCTTGAGGAGGATAACATATGCTTGTTCTATAATTTTCCCTTTGGGCAAACCTGTTTCTATTTGATGTTTTAACGAGTCTAGTGACAGGAAAACTTGGTCTTGTCTAGATGGACAAGTTTGTCGCTATTGCTTTAACGAGTTTAACCATAAGGATAACTCAGTCCTTTTCATGTTTAGAGAGTTTGAAAGGGACGAAAAGAAAACTCCATAAGTTATTTTTCGTAAAATAATCCCTCGGGTCTAAAAAAGGATAAAATAATGCGGGATGGATGACATTTCCAATACTTTAATGAGCTAGAAAGGACAAGCACTCGACAATTTTTTCATGTTTAATGAATCTAAAAAGGGAGTAAGAGGACTCTATTTTGAGGAACGAGTGGTGTATAGGGTAGCAACTGGTTCCGGTGATATTGGAACTTCTTAAAACATGTTGATTTATGTGAAGAGGCTGGCTAATAAGACCACTCATTGCAATTGTTCCTCAAAAAAGGGTAAAACAACCAAGTGAAAGTGTATGATCAGCCAAAGAGATGGTGGTGATGAGATGAAAACAACCAAGTCTCAAAAGGCTGACAGAATGGCAATCACAAGGGTTAAAAATTGAAAATGGGCTCATTTTTAGACAAGCTTGAACCATGGGGAACTATGCTTAGATTCGGTTTCATGTTTACACAGCTTGAAACGAACAAACTACGCTTGGTTTCAGTTTCTTTTTTACACAAGCTTAAAACAGAAAAAATATGCTTGAATTTGTTTACATGCCCCCAGCATGATGAAAATGAGAGTCTCTTGTAACCAGATGGAAATCACTGTGGTGAAGCAAGATGGTTATCCAATGCCTCTTTGGCTTTGTTAAGATAGACAAAGGTGAATGGTGTGAAAGACCAATCACATAACCTATAGGGAAACTTATATTTACCACAAGGTGCTTGCCCCCCAAGCTTCATTACATTCACCTAAGTAGACTTCTCATGGCTATCAGGTGGGTGGAATGAAGGTTCTTTTACGAGATCAAGTGAAAAAATCGACTTTGAACTTGGGACCTTGTTTCCTTTTTAAAAGAGCTTGACACAAGACAAGGAACTATGCTCGGAGACCCTTGGTTTCATTTTTTAATGAAGTTGACCCAAGATAATGAACTATCCTCTGATGCCTTGTTTCTTTTTTAAATGAGGTTGACACAAGACAATCAACCATCCTCAAAGGTCCTTGATCACAACTCATAATTGGTCATGAAGGAAAGATCTAGTTCCAATGCTTCCAGTACATAATGTACAAGATCACTGAATTGATCGTTAGTTGATGTAGGTATGGAAGAGGTTGCCACATAATAAACCTGTGGTGGGGATGATACCATTAGTACAAAAGGACCACCTAGGAATGGTGGTTGACTAGGAGCTATTTTTGGACAGGGAAATGAAAGCTGGTCAATGGTGACAATTTTTCCTTCATGCAGGAAACAAATCACTCAAAAGAGTGTTGAAACAATAGCTCCCATGTGATAAACATAATCACACCCAAGAAGTAAATTGTAATCTAAAGGTCCTGGGACTACCATCACGTTTAGATAAATGGTTTTTTCTCCCAAAGTGATAGGTAACTGAGGAAGGATCCCCAACGATTGACTGGTTCCTCTGTTAAAGCCTAAACGATTCTGTGTAACAGGAACAAACGGTGGCAAACCAAGCACTTGCCAAGCAGTTGAGGAAAGGATGCTCACTGATGCACCTTCATCTATAATAGTGCCAGATACAATCATATTACAAACTTGTACTATGATCTGGAAAGGCACATAAGAAGGAAGGCAGGATCCTGCCAGTCGATTCCAATCAGAGGAAGTGACTAGACTACTTGGAGGGGGTACCTGTGGATGCCCCAAAAATCGTTGTATCAACATTGGGGGATAACCACCCGGTCCGGACCTTAATACAGCTCCTTTTCCGTTTGGAATGGTGACTCCGACTGGGGATAATGGGACCAGTTTCCCAGTAATGAATAAACGGGATGGATGAATGATTGATTGTCTAACCTAATGATAGGCGAATAACTTTAATCTATCTGCAAAATAAAAGAAATACTACTAATCCCGGGAACTATTGTACTTTGAAGTATAGCGTTTGATGATCTATGTTTATTGACAGGCATATAGATGACTCCATCTAATAGACATGGACATTTATTCATTCAAGGATTACTTTGCTTAAATAGTTAAAGAAAGTGATTAACGCAATATTGCTACACTTATCATTTATATCATCGATACATATATGATCAAAAGAAAAGCATTACCATAAACATCCAATAGTGGAGGGAATAAAGAAATGCTGTTAAAACACATACATATATTCAATAATAGCAAAGGCGATCAAATGAAAATTCATATAAAAGGAATGAATTCAGACATAGATAATAGTACCATATGAGCTGCTAGTCACTCCCAATATCAATCGCTATTTGAGATTCTTCTTCCAACGCAGAAATACTTTCAAACAAAGACAGTAGTGCACATTTGCATAAAAGCTTCCTTGCCAAAATTAGAATAATTGGTCCAATTTTATAAAAGAATATGCCTTAAGTACAGTAGTGCAACTTCAGGCTTTAAGTCAAGTACAAAACTTTACGACCCTTTCCAAAACAATGAAAGGGTCTATAAATACTGAATTAAACTAACTATCTATGAAATTAAAATCCTAATTAATTGGTATCAAACGATCTTGAATATCTCCTTTTCAGCAATTTGGCAGTCGGCGACATGAATCATCATGTAGGCTGTTTGCCTTTAAACCTGAGCTGACATATCGCAAGCATTGGCTCCACTTCGGGCGGTCTGTTGAGGCGAGAGTTGAGCTGGGCGGCATAGGTGGAATCCTGAATATCAGGAATAATATACACGATTGCATCTGTAAGGCATTTGAGGGCGGCTCTTTGGCTGTGTGGTTTTACTAAGAAGAACCAATAGGCATCCCATGTTAAACTGTTAATTCCAGCGATTAATCTCCCATTTTTCTCTAGATCGGGATAACATGACTACTCCAATGTTTTCGCCGCTTGTCAATTTACCTGGAGTGCATTGGGAAATCATGTTAGAAAAGTAGAGAGTATTATTAACCAATTCAACCAAATTACTTGTGGTTGATTTGCATCTTGAAATTGCCCTCTCTGCTTTCATTAACTGGGACTTCCATTCTGTAAATAATATTTCCTTATGTGATTCTAAAATCTTTGGTAAATTTTCCGCTTGTCCTTGATCGGTATCTTGCCACTCAAGAAACTCAGTTAATGTTTCATCAGCTTGATCCAAGTCTGTTCTAACTTTTTCTGATTGTTTACTTATTGATGTCGTCAAATCACATAACGGTTCCGCCTGGGCGATTTGTTGACATAAAAGCTTGATCTGTGTTATTAATGCCTTATTTATCTGTAATGATTCTGATTTGAACTCAGCTATCTGTGGAAGATTCTTTGTCTTCTCAAGCTGGGCTGATAGTTGAGCAATCTGCTCATCTTTTAACTTCAGCATTTGTTCATTTGCTGCCTTCAGTTGTGCCAATGCCTCAGACAACTCTTTCTGCTTCTGGACTGCACTGTGATCAATCCTCTGTTTCTCTTCCTGCAATTGTTGAGTTAATTGATTATTTATTTGCTGTTGTGTTAACAATTTCCGTTCTGCCTGCTCTGCCTTCTGCTGTACTTCTGATAGTTGCGCTTGCAATAAAAAGATCTCCTGGTCTTTTGTTTTTAATAAAAGACTCACCTCTGATGCCTTGTCTATTGTTGCTGCCGAATAGGCTCCAGCATATTGTGATAGTTTTGTTAGGTCATCGGAGGGGTCAAATTCCTCCTTCCAAACCACATTGCCCGTGACTGTTTGTTCTGGGAATAGGGAAGGTTGATCAATCCTTCTCCTCTTCCTCTGTTGTTTTACCACAGCTTTATGTCTTGGGCTATAGAAGACATCCAAGGGAGGAATTTCTTCTATCTACAAAATAATTTGATCGGAGGGATCCTTTGGGATTATTTCTACTTCCTTTGAACTGGGTAGGCCGCTGGTTCCACTTGGAACCTGTTTTGAAGTGGTCTCCTGTGTATCTGCCGCTTTTGAAGTTTCAGTGTGCTTTGAGCACTCAAGATTACTGATAAGTGAATCAAATTGCTGCCATTCCTGGAGCAATTTGGGATCGATTTGAGTATCTACATTTACCTCTATGTTGCTCTGTTCCTGCTCTTTATTCTGGGTTTCCTCTTGCACTTTCTCCTGTTCTTTTGTTGTAACCGGAGGCTCCTTAGTATGTCGCTATTCAAGCTCGCTTGATCCTATTGCTGGGGTTGTCTCTAATAGATCTAGAGGCAGAGTTTGCAACCTATGTTCTCTAAGTCTGTTGAATTCAACTAACCCTTCATCTTTGTATTCCATTATGGCCAGCGAACTAACTTGATACATTGATTCAGCTGAAGAGAACAGGTCATCAAACTTATCCTCTTTATGGTCAAACTTTGTCAATTTGATCTGTTCGAGTGCATTATAGGCGACTTTGTTGGGATCAAATCGCCTGTTAGGTAGAGTCGCTAGATTTAATGACTTCATCTTCGTAGCTTCCTTTTCTGCATGTTTGAAATCATGCAAAGTGTAGACACCACATCTTAGAGGAAAAGAGGGCCAGACCTGCTTCTTATTTTTCTTCAGAGTTTGTATAACTCCTTCGGAAATAATCTGATAGGCTATCTCCCTTGCCAGCAGTTTATCAGGTATGTACAAAGGAAGGACATGAGGTTCAGCTTGGCTACCGAAAATTCTTATATAAGTAAATTTTTCCTCTCCGAACCATCTTCCTATTGATGTCAAATCAATCCCTGCTTGGTAAGAAATTTTGGGAGTAGGTTTATTAAAAATAGAGTAATGAATGGGTAACATGAAGCCATTGCAGACTTGGTATAAATGGTGCTTACAGGAAGTTTTCCACAATTTTTGATGGTATATGTGAATAGGCGTGGGTTCTTGTGCAGTCCACCTCCAGCCGAGCACGGGAAATTCAGAATTAAAACACAGGGTATCTAGAATATAAGCACTGTAGTAGAATGGGGGAATAAGCCTTTCAGTGACGCAGGTTTTAGTTCTAAAATTAAGAACTGTTGTTGCTAGCTTATCTGACAATATAGTTGCCCAATCCATTATTTCACTATTACACGCCGCTTCCATCAAGGGAACCATTTCTATAGTGAAATTAGCGGAATCGTGCAACCCCCACAATCTACACATCATTATCCCAGCATAACAATACGGAGAACATAGGGAATCAACAGAGTACTTACCGGAAGTTTCATGCTTGTGTTTCACCGGATTTTGCCTCCAATCCCGAATGGGTTCAGATTCAGTTTCGTTCTCACTTTGGAATTTCTCCAGAAATGCCTTGTTGTACTTCTTCTCTGGCCCAGGCAAATGATACATTTGCCTCAAATCATTAGCCTGAAATGTACCGAAGATTCTCCCATCTCTGGTGCAGAAGGTTCTGTCTGTGATGGGGATTTCCTCAATTTCCCATCTCACTACATCCATATATGGGAGAATTTGTTCCCGAGCCGCTATCCGATGAAGGAAAGAGTCGGCTAAGTATTTTAAAGTACCATCAGATTTTCGATTGGTATCCGCTGTGGCTTGTACTGCTGTCTTTGGTTCTTCGGCCTCGATCAAATTATAGGTACTTTGCCAAGTAGTCTTGCTAAGTCCTGAACATGTAGTATCAGATATCAATCCTTTCTTTTTAGTTCCTAGATCAACGACTGCTTGTCTTGTGGCTGGTGAAGCGGAAGCGATTGCAGTTTTCTTAGACTTCTTCCCCATTCTTCTTGAATCTATTACTTCGGAAGAATTCTGCACAGGAGTGAAAATAAGCGTAACACAGAGAACTGGTAGTGAAAATCAAATATGAGCGAGATATATATTGATCAATGCACGATGAAGGATTAACTTAAAGTGGTCGCGGATACAATCTGTGAAAAGATTTTTTAAGCTTACTATTTCATTAAATGGCCGTTAAAACCTGCCAATCCTTTAAATGCCCATCATATCGTTTATCGGCCGAATGATTTGTTTAAGCGTGCCTTGGATGTTTTGGCGGTTGAGCGCAGGTGAATCACTGTTTGAAAGATAAGGCCTTTAATACGAATTAATCGTAATATCCTGGCTTTAACACTTTTTGAAGTTTGCGCTTTTGGATTTATCACAATCGGGCGCCGGGGGAAAACTTAAATCTTTATATTGACACCTTTTGGAATCCCCGATCGCCGATAGCGATATCGCATCGCATCGGGGCGAACGGGACTTTATCCCATCGTATCAGAGCAAAAGGTACTTTTGTTATGGGAACTTATGATTGCCGATATCCGATAGCCTATTGCATGTTATCGCGTCGGATCAAACCAATGGGTTTTTAAGTTATGCCTCCTTTGTCATTGCGATATGCGATCTTGCGATTGCTTTATCGCAATGATAAGAGATTAATCATTTATATTATAAGACCAAATAATTGGTTTGTCAAAAAGGTTTTGTAATGTTTTCATTTTGTTTTCAGACCTTTTTGAATAATAAAAAGTTGATACCAATTAAAATAAAAAGGGACCCATTTCATATTATAGCTTTGTGAATAAAAATGATATGAAATGGGGGGTTGTTGTAGAGCACAACAATTGGCGATTCGCTGGAAGAAACAATTATCTCTGAAAAGTATGGAAATACTTAAACTTTTTCAAAATAGAGTTCTAATCAAAGGGGAAAATTCTAATATAACTAGGTATATATGCATTCCGAATAAAATGAAACTATCTTTGCTAATTTCCTCTCTTGTTTAAAATTAGATACATTCTAAGTTTTAAATTGGCCTTTATTGGTTGATAGTGATAAAACAGAAAACCTTTCCAAATCAGCTTTTAGAATTGACTCCTTTGTCATAGGTAGAGCCTCTGCTGCCAGCAAACGTTCATAGTTTCGACAGGGATACCTTTTTAACCATGCTATTGTCTATTGTCCTGCTCATTTCAGAGTATGATTAACAGAATGAATTCAAAACATGCTTTTCATATTTTGCATTTCTTTTCTACTTTTTCTGTTATTTTGTAAGATAAAAAGCCATTTTCTTGGTTTGGTGACCAGCTTAGTGACAATGCCATTCACTGGTAGTAATTTAACCGAACAAGCTGGCTCATGATGAGACCCCTTGTCTTATAATTCTAAGCCATTACCCTATTTTGGTATGCAGTATTGGTAATGTCGGTTAACTTATTTCCCTATGATCATGGTAAGCAGGCTTGTAATAAGACCTCTTATCTTTTATATCAAATATTTTAGAATTACACTCTGAGTAATCATAAGCTTTGGTGAGTGGGATGGACAACCTTCTCCTTAAGAGTAAATGGATGACAAGGTAAGAGTTAAAGATGCTGAAGTTGGATTAGTTTCTATTTTGATATTGATAACCTTTTTGTGACCAATTTGAAAACATAAAATGATTTACAATATTTCTAAACTTTGAGAAGCGTTCACAAAAATTGAAGTATAGTTTCAGAATGCAATTACACCTAATTTCCCAGAAATTATCCCTCTTGTTTAAGACTTCTATTATTTTAAAAGTAAATATAAACCCTACTTGTTTTGAGCAACTTTCAAGTACAACAAAGGCCAATGGAAGATACTTCACAACTTTATTTTCTAATGATCCTACAAACTACAAAATTCTAAAAAAAAGGAGAAGGGGTTACCTTCCCAATTGAATAATTTCTTTAAGATAAGGCCATTAACAGGGAGAGAATCTCTCAAACCTGATGAATCTTGTAATATGAAGGTCGAATGGCCTATCTTCTCACAGATCTGAAATGGCCCAAGCCACATCTTCTGGAACTTGGTGTGTTTTCCCTTGTCCTCATGGGCTTTGTCCCATTTCAGAACTAAATCACCGATTTGAAATTGTTTTGAACCGGATAAGACTGAATCAAAGGATGACTTGATGATTTGTTGATGTTTTGCATGAATAACCTTGGCTTTTTCTCTTTCCTCTTCTAATTTTAAAATTTGGTCATGTCTAAGTTGAATAGAAGAAGAAGGGCTTTCCTCAATAAACTGCACTAGGGCTAGAGAAGGAAGGATAAGATTTGTTGGTAGCACTACTTCTTTTCCATACACAAGGTTGAACAGAGAAGAACCTATGGAAGCCTTTTGCATTATCCTATCAGCCCATAGTGCGAATATTAAGGATTTGTGCCATTTTTTATGATTCTGTTCGATAGTTCGCTTAATAATTTTAATCAGATTTTTATTTGTAGACTCTGCTAAACCATTACCCTGGGGATAGTAATTAGCAGAATATTTTAATTTAAATCCTCTTTTAATAGCGAAATCAAACATAGCATTGCCTGAGAAGTAAGATGCATTATCAAAAACAAGAGCAATTGGGACACCAAACCTGGTAATGATGAATTGATCTATGAATTCAATGATTGCCTCAGAATTTGTTGTCTTCAAAGGAATTGCTTCAACCCACTTAGTAAAATAATCAGTAGCGGTAAGGATATACTTATGCTGTTTGGAAGAATGTGGAGTAATTTCTCCAATGATATCCAATCCCCATTGCTCAAATGGTTGTTCAATGTTGACTGGTTGCAAAGGGAAAGCTGGTTTTCTTTGTCTTCCACTAGAAGTTTGACAATTTCGGCATTTCCTTACATATTCATGAGCATCTCTAAAAAAAGTGGGCCAATAATATCCAGCATGAATGATTTTGTGGGCTGTTGTATCAGCTCCAAAATGTCCTCCTGCTGGTCCATCATGTAATTCCTGCAAGACCTTTTGTGCTTCAGGTTTTTCTAGGCATCTTAATAAGATTGAATCATAATTTTGCCTAAAAAGCACATCATCAATAATTGTGAAATTTTTTGCTTTTAATCTAATGGCCCTTTTGTTTTTGTAAGACAGGTTAGGAGGTGCATATCCATTTTTCAAATAAGAGATTAAGTCAGCATATTGTGATTCAGAATCAGTAATACTTATCTGGTTGATTTCTTCGGTTTGATCTGTATCACCTGATTCTGGAATGTTGGATGCTCTTGCCAATAACCTGCAAAAACCTTGGCCTCTAACAATCTTTTCTAGTTTAATTTCTAAATCATATTCTTGAAGTGTTGTAACCGAGTTTGCCCTTTTTTCACCTAGTTCTCTTTGGATTAATAGTTGCCTTACTGCAGGGAAAGGAACTATAGCTTTTGTATGGGCTTTTAAAAGGAAGGGTCTGTAATGTTTAACAGCTTTATATACAACAAAGGCTTGTTTTTCTACTTCGGAGTAATTCAATTCAGCACCCTGAAGATTTGAACTATAGAATGAAATGGGTGCTTCCGAATTGTGATCTTTAATCTGTGTGAGTACTGCTGCATAAGACAAATCGGATGCGATAGTATACAATGTGAAATGATTAGAAAAATTAGGGGTATTTAAGGCGAGGGCATTAATTATTGATTGTTTGATTAAATCAAATGCTTCCTTTTCTGCTGATCCCCACTTAAAGACTGAATTTTTCTTGATCATAGTTTGAAGTGGCAAAATGATTTGAGAGAAGTTTGGAACGAATCTTTTGACAAAATTGATTTGGCCTAAAAATGACTGCATGGATTTTTTATTATGAGGGAAAGGGATTTCTGAGATTTCTTTGATCCTATTGGGATCAATATAAATGCCATCTTTAGAAACAATAAAGCCCAAGAGCTTTCCTTGGTCAAGAGCGAAGAAATATTTTTTAGGGTTAAGTGAAATACCATACCTTTTGCAGCGTTGAAAGATTTGATTTAAATCATGCAAATGACTGGACTTTTCTTTTGAAAATACAGTAATATCGTCTAAGTAGACGACTACTGTTTTGTTAATCAATCCTTTAAAAGCTATATCCATCGCTCTTTGGAATGTGGCTCCTGCATTAATAAGTCCGAAAGGCATTTTCTGATACGCATATGTTCCCCATTTTGTTCTGAATGTGGTTTTGAGTTGGTCATCAGGATGGACAAAAACTTGGTTATATCCTGAAAAACCGTCTAGAAAGGACATTAACTCAGAGCCTGCTACTGATTGGAGTATCTGCTCCATTGTAGGTAATGGGAAATTATCTTTTAGGCTTGCCTTGTTCAAATTTCTGAAATCTATACAAATCCTGATGTCGCCATTTTTCTTTCTGACTGGCACCATATTGGAGACCCAGTTTGAGTGCCGAACGGGAAAAATAATCTTAGCTTTCAAGAGTTCATTAAGTTCAGATTTTATTTGACTCTCTAAGTTTGGATGTATTTTTCTCAACTTCTCCTGAATTGGTTTCTGTTCGGGAAGCATTGGAATGGTATGCTGGATGATGGATGTATCATATGTCTTTAAATTGTCATATTTCCAAGCAAAAACATGTTTATTTTTTCGTAACAGTCTAATGAATGCTTCCTTCTCTTCCATGGAAAGTCCTAATCCTAAATTAATGTTTTGAGGAGTGTGCTCAGTGCCAAGGTTTATCAATTCAAACCTTAAGGTAGAACTTTGGAGCTTTGTATTGGTCACAGGTTTAAACCTGTATTTAATATCATAAAGATCCTCAAGCTTCACCACAGGTTTTGGGATTGAATTCTCCTCGGGTTTACCTCTCATTTGAAGTTCATGCTCGTTTTCCTCAATGATTTGATCATCATAGGACTTTTCGGAGTTAAAAACTATAAAATGTCTTCATCGTGGTTGAATACTCTCCAATTAGTGACATTGTCAGGAATTGATGGCCTAAAAAGTAATTCTACTGAAAATCTATCTGGGCTGTAGTCTTCGGAAGGTAGGAGCTTGGAAGCAACATTGGCTAGCAGGTCGGCTGCCGAATTTTGAGACCTGGGAATGGAAGAAATATTGAATGCCGAAAAGTGGGAGGTGAGTTCCTGTACCATCGATTGATAATGTTTGAGATGGGTGGAAAGACAATGAATTGTATTTCTTACCTGTTTGATAATAATTTCAGAATCTCCAAACACTTTCAAATATTGGACCTTGAGGCCAATAGCTTTATATAGTCCTTGGACTAAGGCTTCGTATTCTGCTGTATTATTCGTGAATTCAAATTCTAACCTACAGGACAACATTGTTTTTTCTCCTTGCGGGCTAATCAAAATACATCCTGCTCCTGAGCCCTCACTAGACTTGGACCCATCAAAATATAATGACCAAAATAAAGAAGTATTAACAATTTTATTTACAGTTTCCTCAGTATCATTAAAACATCTTGACCTATCTGTTTGTGAATAATTTTCGATCTGAGATGTAGAATGGTTTACTGAGAAAGGAGATGGTTGGGCAGCGAAGTTGCCAAAGAATGACTCTGATGAATAATTCCCCAAAATGTTGTTATTAAATGCTATTGGTTGGTTTTCTTGTTCAAATTCAGTAACTGTATGGGTCATATGCTTTTCCCGATCGATTTTTATTTGATTTGGCTTGCCCTTATAGGGAAGCCACATATGTGACCAATCGGTAGAAATATACCCATGTAGTTTTTCAGACCGATCCCTACTCAAGATCAAACCATAAAATTCAGGTATATCGGCGATCAAGATATCAATTCTTTGTACTACTCTAGGATCAGCAGATAGCCTGATAGTTACGGAGTTGATTTCTCCCAAAACCTGTACTTTAGTCCTGTCCAACTGCACAATATGAATAGCGGACTTCTGGGGTTCAATGTTCAGTTTGGAACAAACTGAAGCTGGCATTATGTTAGAAGATGCCCCTGAGTCAATCAAACAGTTGTGCAGGTTTCTATTGTAGATCTCATAGGTTAGAAGGAAAGGTGGAGTATGAGAATTTGATCTATCTCCTATTAAAACTGCATCAGTAGCTTCAACCATACCAGAAGGTGGTTGACCTGTATCGTTTGTAGCTTTAGCACTGGGAAGGGGTGAAGTAGGAACATCATTTAATTCTTTGAGAAGCAATTTTTGCTGATGTTTCAATTTACTAAGTTCAAACATGGTAATGTTTGCCTTGGTCTTTTTCATGTCATCAACAATATTGTAATCCATTGAATCAGACACTACCAATGTCTTAGATGTTGATGGGATTGTTGAGGTTGAAGGTTGGTTTTGTGGAATTGTTACAGGTGGCTTCTTCGGGGGTACCTTTTCCTTTGTTGTAGCAGCACATGCACTTCTTTTCTTCGAAGTTGTTTGAACAGGTTCGGAGGTACCTCTACTCCTAGTAGTGATGGGAAATGCTTCTTCTTTGTTTTCTGTATCGGAGTTAGGCAATATAAAATCCCACATTCCATGACATTCAACAACTTCCTCTTCTTCATCAGTTGGTGTAGCTGTTTCTTCTTCTCCTTCTTCAAGATTTGAATCTGCATTAGATATAAAATTCGGTGGTTTTGATTCAATTTTCTTGTAATTCCTAAAGGGTCTTTTGGTTGAGGTTTCAGCTACCTGTTTTTTGATTTCAACCATTTCATTTGACATAGTTTTGAGGACCTTTTGTATACCCTCCATGTCATATGGATCTTTAAGGTTTTCTTCTTTGAATCATCTTTAAAAGAAACTTTTTTGGTTTTTCTATCTTCAAGGGAAACTTTCTTCTCTAGAGCATTAATACGTTTCTCCACAGCAAGTGCTTCTTTCATGTTTTCAGCTAAATTTGGTTTTCTATCCCTGTCTACAAAAATGGCTATATTTGCAGGCAGGGTAGTTATATACCACTCGCTTCAGATTTGCTCACTTGGTTTGGAGGCCGTTGGGATTTTGTTCAAGAGTTTATTGAATCACGCATTAAATTCTTTAATTGGTTCCCTATGCTCTATCCTAAGATTGGAGAGATCATTTATTAGTGTAGCCAAAGACCTATCATCACCATACTTAGTAAGAAACTGTTCTTGGCAAGTCGTCCAACTGGTAATGGAACTAGAAGGTAAAGAAAAATACCAGGATCCTGCTGATCCTTGCAAAGTATAAGGAAAAAGCCTAACGACAACATCTTGCTCCGTTACTCCCTTCAAATTAACTGCCAACATGAAGTTATTAATATGTTCCTCAGCTTGTGTTCCATCATCTGGGTTAAACTTGGGTAGCCATTTTTCAGGTGCATCAGGTAATGCATGCAATGGAGCAGGGATATTGACTGCACCAGGCCTGGTCCATGGATCTGCCATTGTAACCACAGTAGTGGATGATATTACTGTTGAACTTATAGAAGTCTGGGAAGGAGTTAATATTAAGGATTGCGTAGTTTGGGATGTTGCAGTTGCTAATCCTTGATGAACAACAATGTGTGATGAGGGAGTGGATGGTTGACTTCGCACGGGGGAAGGTGAGATGGAGGTTGTGGATGAAAATTCTTCACTTTCAGATCCTTCAATGTTTTTCTTTGCCTTTTTCCTTTTGGGTAAAGGGAACTCAGTAGGTTCAATACCGAGCTTTCCACTTTGGAGTCTGGTGAGAGGGTGAGGTAAATTGAACTGCGAAGTCGCACTGCTTTGAGATACCTCAGATTTCTGTGGCGAAATCGAGAAGCTATGAAGTTTGTGGATAAGAGACTGGACTTCAGGGGATTCAAGACTTAATTATTTTGGAGTATGATGGTTTTGAGCAGTGGTAGTTGATTCCTCTTCTTCTTGTTTGGATACTAGAGAATCAGCATGCAATTGGGAAGTACGAGGTGATGCGGAGGGAGAATTACTCTTAGAATGGTTTGTAGATTTGGGTTTGCTTGCCATTCACAGTTGATGCCCTCCTTCTAGCGCCAAAAATGTTGATGCCCCGAAAATCGTTGTATCAACATTGGGGATAACCACCCGGTCCGGACCTTAATACAACTCCTTTTCCGTTTGGAATGGTGGCTCCGACTGGGGATAATGGGACCAGTTTCCCAGTAATGAATAAACGGGATGGATGAATGATTGATTGTCTAACCTAATGATAGGCGAATAACTTTAATCTATCTGCAAAATAAAAGAAATACTACTAATCCCAGGAACTATTGTACTTTGAAGTATAGCGTTTGATGATCTATGTTTATTGACAGGCATATAGATGGCTCCATCTAATAGACATGGACATTTATTCATTCAAGGATTACTTTGCTTAAATAGTTAAACAAAGTGATTAACGAAATATTGCTACACTTATCATTTATATCATCGATACATATATGATCAAAAGAAAAGCATTACCATAAACATCCAATAGTGGAGGGAATAAAGAAATGCTGTTAAAACACATACATATATTCGATAATAGCAAAGGCGATCAAACGACAATTCATATAAAAGGAATGAATTCAGACATAGATAATAGTACCATATGAGCTGCTAGTCACTCCCAATATCAATCGCTATTTGAGATTCTTCTTCCAACGCAGAAATACTTTCAAACAAAGACAGTAGTGCACATTTGCATAAAATCTTCCTTGCCAAAATTAGAATAATTGGTCCAGTTTTATAAAAGAATATGCCTGAAGTAGAGTGGTGCAACTTCAGGCTTTAAGTCAAGTACAAAACTTTACGACCCTTTCCAAAACAATGAAAGGGTCTATAAATACTGAATTAAACTAACTATCTATGAAACTGAAATCCTACTTAATTGGTATCAAACGATCTTGAATATCTCCTTTTCAGCAATCTGGCAGTCGACGGCATGAATCATCATGTAGGCTGTTTGCCTTTAAACCTGAGCTGACATATCGCAAGCATTGGCTCCACTTCGGGCGGTCTGTTGAGGCGAGAGTTGAGCTGGGTGGCATAGGTGGCATCCCGAATATCGGGAATAATATACCCGATTGCATCTGTAAGGAATTTGAGGGCGGCTCTTTGGCTGTGTGGTTTTACTAAGAAGAACCAATAGGTGTCCCATGTTAAACTGTTAATTCCAGCGATTAATCTCCCATTTTTCTCTAGATCCGGATAACATGACTGCTCCAATGTTTTCGCCGCTGTCAATTTACATGGAGTGCATTGGGAAATCATGTTATACAAGTAGAGAGTATTATTAACCAATTCAACCAAATTACTTGTGGTTGATTTGCATCTTGAAATTTCCCTCTCTGCTTTCATTAATTGGGACTGCCATTCTGTAAATAATATTTCCTTATGTGATTCTCAAATCTTTTGTAAATATGCCGCCTGTCCTTGATCGGTATCTTGCCACTCAAGAAACTCAGTTAATGTTTCATCAGCTTGATCCAAGTCTGTTCTACCTTTTTCTGATTGTTTACTTATTGATGTCGTCAAATCGCATAATGGTTCCGCCTGGGCGATTTGTTGACATAAAAGCTTGATCTGTGTTATTAATGCCTTATTTATCTGTAATGCTTCTAATTTGAACTCAACTATCTGTGGAAGATTCTTTGTATTCTCAAGCTGGGCTGATAGTTGAGCAATCTGCTCATCTTTTAACTTCAGTATTTGTTCATTTGCCGCCTTCAGTTGTGCCAATGCCTCAGACAACTCTTTCTGCTTCTGGACTGCGCTGTGATCAATCCTCTGTTTCTCTTCCTGCAATTGTTGAGTTAATTGATTATTTATTTGCTGTTGTGTTAACAATTTCCGTTTTGCCTGCTCTGCCTTCTGCTGTACTTCTGATAGTTGCGCTTGCAATAAAAAGATCTCCTGGTCTTTTGTTTTTAATAAAAGACTCACCTCTGATGCCTTGTCTATTGTTGCTGCCGAATAGGCTCCAGCATATTGTGATAGTTTTGTTAGGTCATCAGAGGGGTCAAATTCCTCCTTCCAAACCACATTGCCCGTGACCGTTTGTTCTGGGAATAGGGAAGGTTGATCAGTCCTTCTCCTCTTCCTCTATTGTTTTACCACAACTTTGTGTCTTGGGCTATAGAAGACATCCAAGGGAGGAATTTCTTCTATCTGCAAAATAATTTGATCGGAGGGATCCTTTGGGATTATTTCTACTTCCTTTGAACTGGGTAGGCCGCTGGTTCCACTTGGAACCTGTTTTGAAGTGGTCTCCTGTGTATCTGCCGCTTTTTAAGTTTCGGTGTTCTTTGAGCACTCAAGATTATTGATAATTGAATCAAATTGCTGCCATTCCTGGAGCAATTACATTTACCTCTATGTTGCTCTGTTCCTGCTCTTTAGTCTGGGTTTCCTCTTGCACTTTCTCCTGTTCTTTTTTTGTAACCGGAGGCTCCTTAGTATGTCGTTGTTCAGGCTCGCTTGATCCTGTTGCTGGGGTTGTCTCTAACAGATCTAGAGGTAGAGTTTGCAACCTCTGTTCTCTAAGTCTGTTGAATTCAACTAACCCTTCATCTTTGTATTCCATTATGGCCAGTGATCTAACTTGATACATTGATTCAGCTGAAGAGAACAGGTCATCAAACTTATCCTCTTTATGGTCAAACTTTGTCAATTTGGCCTGTTCGAGTGCATTATAGGCGACTTTGTTGGGATCAAATCGCCTGTTAGGGAGAGTCGCTAGAGTTAATGACTTCATCTTCGTAGCTTCTTTTTATGCATGTTTAAAATCATGCAGAGTGTAGACACCACATCTCAGAGGAAAAGAGGGCCAGACCTGCTTCTTATTTTTCTTCAGAGTTTGTGTAACTCCTTCGGAAATAATCTGATAGGCTATCTCCCTTGCCAGTAGTTTATCAGGTATGTACAAAGGAAGAACATGAGGTTCGGCTTGGCTACCGAAAATTCTTATATAAGTAAATTTTTCCTCTTCAAACCATCTTCCTATTGATGTCAAATCAATCCCTACTTGGTAAGAAATTTTGGGAGGAGGTTTATTAAAAATAGAGTAATGAATGGGTAACATGAAGCCATTGCAGACTTGGTATAAATGGTGCTTATAGGAAGTTTTCCACAATTTCTAATGGTATATGTGAATAGGCGTGGGGTCTTGTGCAGTCCACCTCTAGCCGAGCATGGGAAATTCAGAATTAAAACACAGGGTATCTAGAATATAAGCACTGTAGTAGAATGGGGGAATAAGCCTTTCGGTGACGCAGGTTTAAGTTCTAAAATTAAGAACTGCTGTTGCTAGCTTATCTGACAGTATAGTTGCCCAATCCATTATTTCACTATTACATGCCGCTTCCATCAAGGGAACCATTTCTATAGTGAAATTAGCGGAATCGTGCAATCCCCACAATCTACACATCATTATCCCAGCATAACAATACGGAGAACATAGGGAATCAACAGAGTACTTACCGGAAGTTTCATGCTTGTGTTTCGCCAGATTTTGCCTCCAATCCCGAATGGGTTCGGATTCAGCTTCATTCTCACTTTGGAATTTCTCTAGAAATGCCTTGTTGTACTTCTTCTCTGGCTCAGGCAAATGATACATTTGCCTCAAATCATTAGCCTGAAATGAACCGAAGATTCTCCCATCTCTGGTGCAGAAGGTTCTGTCTGTGATGGGGATTTCCTCAATTGCCCATCTCACTACATCCGTATATGGGAGAATTTGTTCCCGAGCCGCTATCCGATGAAGGAAAGAGTCGGCTAAGTCTTTTAAAGTACCATCAGATTTTCGATTGGTATCCACTGTGGCTTGTACTGCTGTCACCTTTGGTTCTTCGGCCTCGATCAAATTATAGGTACTTTGCCAAGTAGTCTTGCCGAGTCCTGAACATATAGTATCAGATATCAATCCTTTCTTTTTAGTTCTTATATCAGCGACTGCTTGTCCTGTGGCTGGTGAGGCGGAAGCGATTGTAGTTTTCTTAGACTTCTTCCCCATTCTGCTTGAATCTATTACTTCGGAAGAATTCTGCACAGGAGTGAAAATAAGCGTAACACAGAGAACTGGTAACGAAAATCAAATACGAGTGAGATATATATTGATCAATGCACGATGAAGGATTAACTTAAAGTGGTCGCGGATACAATCTGTGAAAAGATTTTTTAAGCTTACTATTTCACTAAATGGTCGTTAAAACCTGCCAATCCTTTAAATGCACATCATGTCGTTTATTGGCCGAATGATTTATTTAAGCGTGCCTTGGATGTTTTGGCGGTTGAGCGCAGGTGAATCACTGTTTGAAAGATAAGGCCTTTAATACGAATTAATCGTAATATCCCGACTTTAACACTTTTTGAAGTTTGCGCTTTTGGCTTTAATGCAATCGGGCGTTAGGGGAAAACTTAAATCTTTATATTGTCACCTTTTGGAATCCCCGATCGCCGATAGCGATATCGCATTGCATCAGGAGTATTAACTGGGGCACTTTAAAAAGCATGCATGGTATATCCCCGATCCTCGATAGCGATATCGCATCGCATCGGGGCGAACGGGACTTTATCGCATCGTATCGGAGAAAAAGGTACTTTTGTTATGGGAACTTATGATTGCTGATATCCGATAGCCTATTGCATGTTATCGCATCGGATCAAACCAATGGGTTTTTAAGTTATGCCTCCTTTGTCATTGAGATATGCGATCTTGCGATTGCTTTATCGCAATGATAAAAGATTAATCATTTATATTATGAGACCAAATAATTGGTTTGTCAAAAAGGTTTTGTAATGTTTTCATTTTGTTTTCGGACCTTTTTGAATAATACAAAGTTGATACCAATTAAAATAAAAAGGGACCCATTTCATATTATAGCTTTGTGAATAAAAATGATATGAAATGGGGGGTTGTTGTAGAGCACAACAATACCGTAGAAATGGAAGAATTAACCCCTTGAGTTACGAGAACTGGAGGATTTTCCTCCTGTCTTGATGGAATGGGTGGATTGCCCCCAAGGTCGTTAGGATCCGAAGTAACAAAAAGAACTTGAGCAATATCATTTTCACTCTCTTCGGGAAAGGTATGATTAGCTGAAGGTGAAATTGGGTCAACTGTTACCTCGACCTGTTGATTTTGGTCGGGTATAGACTCATAGGATTCACTTTCAGAGATAGTGGTTTCGATTGACAGTTGATTTTGGTCAGTCAGTTCATTGATGAGTGAAGGATTTAGGAGAAGTTTCGTGTAACCAGATGGAAATCGTTGCGGTGAAGCAGGACGGTTATCCAAAACTCTTTTGGCTTCATCCAAATGGGGACAAAGGTGAAATCGGTGTATACCTTCACATAACCTACATGGAAGCTTGAATTTTCCCTTCTGTCCATGAACTTTACTATCACTAGTTGATGGTGTGCTACCAACATGATCTCCAGAGGTTGATGACACTGGATTGTGTGGATGGGAAGACCATTCTTTCAAGATCCAAGGAAAATAAGGACAATTTCGATGAAAATGGTATCCTGCACAAATTATGCATGGATATTTGGGTTTAGGAAGCTTAACAGATGGATTTTCATCAGATGTTGCATCCAGAGCAATGGTTGCTTTGTTGCCCCCTTGCTGAATTGGCTTATTCTTCTTCTTCTTCCCTTTCTTCTTCTTCTTAGCCACCTGGTTACTAGTACCAATTCTTTCACCAAATGAAGAGGAAGCAGGGGAGGGAGAATCAAACTAGGAAGAAGGCAAAGGGTCAACTTTAGGATCAACCAGAGGTTGATTTTGTCCAGTTGGAGGTGTACTCGATTTCAGAGAAGTCTCAACATTTTGAACCAAGAATGTTGAAAACTGCCATACTGGCAGGCCAATGGTAATTCCCGGAAGGGATAATGTAGCCATATAAGGAGCACCAATATTTCCGAAAGGAGGAAAAGGACTAGGATTCCCATCAAAAGGGATTCCTTGATCAGTGGACTCCAGATTTGTCTCCATATATCTCAACTTAAGATCAACTAAGGAATAGGGATGTTATTTGCAGTCAATTAATTTTAACGACACTTTGGACAAAACTTTGCTTTTTCAGTTTTTAAGAGTCTAGAAAAAGCTAAAGATGACTCTAGTCTCCTTCGATTTTTAATGAGCTTGAAAGGACAAGTGCTCAGATGGACCTTTTCTTTTAAAGAGTCGAAAAGGAACGAAAGTGACTACTCTGGAATATCTAGATAGAAGGATTACCAAACCAATCACAAAACTACAATATACACCTTGGTGATAAATTAGAAAGAAATTACCAAGGACTTATGTATGGCAGTCAATCTTCCCGAATGTTGTGTTCAGTGCATTGCGATCAATAAGGCGGCAGACTCGGTTTCCTATGGATAAAGGATTTAAGCCTATTGTGGTCTCCCAATATATTTGCAACGGTATGGGGAGCACAAATCCGTGCTAGCACATGTCATATCATGGAGGAGGAATCACCCAAACTTCAATGAAAACGATAGCCACTAGTTTTAACGATGTCGGAACACGTCACTAGCCTAGACCTCTAGATATGTTGCGTTAAATTCCAAAGCGTTGTTAGGTTCATTGAAATTCATTTTAAAGTTGATCTTGTTTAGAGTTTTCCTTTCAATGGTTCACCATGTGATGATGATATGAAATTCCTGAGATGCAATATACAATGTGTTGGCATTATGGCTAAAGTGTTGTCCTTGATGGCAACCCATTCAGGTGGTAGTTCACTATTCTTCAAGTCAGCAGCAGAAGTTGATGATCAGCTCTCATTTTATTGAAAAATTATGAAGGACGCAGGAAGCCAGTTCAGAAAGTGCGTCCCCGCAGGTATACCATGCAGAACCCGCGTCCAAGGACGCAGGCCAGCCGTTCAGGGGGTGCGTCCACCCAGTGCACACATTTCAAGGCAGAAAAAAAGCATGTGGGGGTTTCTTGTGTGGTATCTAGCCGACGGTTTTGTGTTTCTATGGTGTCGGCTCGTGGTACTATTCCTTGATTTGAGGAGGAGATTGCCTATATAAAGCAAAGGAGATCATTTGGTTTGAGCATGTCTTTTGTTGAATATCTTATGAGGTGAGATCTGGTCTAGATCTAATCAAGGCGAATCTATTAATGGACAGAGATCTCTTGGCGCATGTTCAGATCTGTGGATCTGATTGTCTGGGTTACTTCTAAAGTCTTGAAATCATCTATGCCCGGAGGGACGCAGGTGCAGTAAGGGTTCAGGTGTGTCCTGGACGCGGGAGCGAAGTGTTTCAGGTGCGCCGGACGCAGGCGCAGAAGGGTTCAGGTGCGCCGGGACGTAGGCAGTTCAACAGACTCAGTGCGAGGGACGCAGGCTAGCAATTGAGCAGGGTGCGTCCAGGGACTCAGGTCAGCAGTTGAGCAGGGTGAGTCCGAGACTCAGGCTAGCAGTTGAGCAGGGTGAGTCCGGACTCAGGCTAGCAGTTGAGCAGGGTGCTTCCTTCTCTTAAAATCTTTGTTTATCATTGTTGTATTCTGGGTTTGGTCCTATTATTGTTGATCTGGTTACTTCAGTTGATTGGGTGTTTCAGAAGGTTGTTTGAGCTTCAATATTGTTGTTGGGTCCAGTATGAAAATTGGATGAAATGTGGCCTTTCAGTTTATGGGTTGTGCTTCAGTGTATCCAGTATGAAAATTGATGAAACGTGGTACTTGAAGGAGAGAAGATTGTAGGCCGGCGCCTACGTACTAGTATCTAAGCTAGTACAAGAGCTAAAGGAAATCTTTGGAGCATTGTAGCAGGTAGTAGCCTGCGTACTAGTAAATGGATCGGCTAGTACAAGAGCAAAGGGGGTTGTAGCTCCCGTACTGGTATAAGGCTGCACCAGTACAAATATTGTAAAAGAATTTTCTTATTAAGAAGAAGATTGAGATGACTTGCAGCAGGTGGTTTTTCTCCCGCATTGGGTTTCCACCTTACATCATTGTGTTCATGTGTGTGCCTTATGTGTGATGATCTACTTTATGTTACTGCATCTGTTAACTGATAATATTGTTGATAATGTTCTAATGCACTCATTGAAGATCGATTAACTTAATCATAAGAAGTTGTGGAAGTAGCATATATGAATCTGATTATGGAAATGAAAAAGTTTTATTAATATGATAATACTGATTCACCCCCCCCCCTCTCAGTATTATTTCCAACAATTGGTATCAGAGCAGGTCCTTTGATAGAAGCTTGATCGCTTGAAGGAGATCCGTGGAACAATGGGAAAGAAGCTTAAGAAGAAAGCTAATAAGAAAAAGAAGTCATCTTAGAAGAACTATGACAGTGGAAGAATCGATTGGGGATTAGGCATAAGAAGCTCTTTAGATTCAGAGTCATTATCAGGTATGAATGTGTTATCCTCTGATGTTCCAGCTATATTTCCTTGTGAAAGAGATGAAAGTGATAGCGAAACTACTGAATTTGCTCTTATGGGAGAACAAGAAAGATATCAAATAGAGGCAGAATTTAAAAGGCTGACAGACAAAATTAGAGATCAACAAGATCTATTGAACAAAAAGGAATGTGATTTCAAAGAAGAAGCTACCAAACTAAGGGCCCAACTAGAAGAAGGAAACAAGGTAAGAAAGCTACTCAAGGACAAGGAAGACCAATGTCAAAAATTGCAGCATGAAGTGACATCATTAAGAAAAGAAGTCAACGAAAGAAGCACAACCATCAAGAAACTCAAAGATAGATCCAGCTACTATGAAAATCTTGAAGCTACAATCCTCTCACTAAAAGGAGATCTTGAAGAATCAAAGAAGCAGAATACAGATCTACTCCAAGCTATTGCAAAACAAGAAAACGAAGTCACCAGCTTAAAATCTCAACTAGAATGTGCCTTCCGAGTTCGTCAAATGCAGCAGGATCTGTATGAAGAACAAGAAAAAGAAATTCTCAAACTAAGGGAACAAATGGAAGAAGGAAGGAACGGTGAAGAAGTTTTGAAAAAGAAATCTCTTGAAAAGGAAGATCAGCTTCAGGTTGAGGTAAATATCTTGAAAAGTAAACTAGAAGAAAAGGATAAGCTTTTACGATTTCAAGATAGCTCTAAAGTATTGGATGATATTCTTAGTAGTCAAAGGTCCCCTGCTATAAAGACTGGTCTTGGTTTCCATGAAGGTGAATCTAGTTCACAAGGTGAAGCAAGAAATTCAAAAGAGAAATCTAAAGTGATCAATGAAGAAATAAAAGATCAATCTCATCATCAACCAAGGAAAGAAATTCCTCAAAGAAAATCCTTTACTCCTTCTATGAATAATGTGGAATGTTATGTATGTCATAACCTTGGACATGTTGCAGCTAGATGTAGAAGAAGAAGGGTTCAAGACCATTATGCAGAAAGATCATCACATTCAAGGTATTTTTATGGATATTGCTTTGCTTGCAATATGTTCGGTCACAAAGCTGCTGATTGTTACAAGAGGAATATGAAACATGTAAGATGTTATGCATGTAACAAAACTGGACATATAGCTAAAGAATGCAGGAACAAAGTATGGGCACAAGATCAAAAGAAGAAAATGTCATCATCACGCTTGAAGATATGGAGGAAAAAGGAAGTACAGTCAGAAAAGGATGGCACAGTACAATGTACAGACATACCAGAATCAGAGGAAGCTGAAAATACAGGACGCAGTGCAGAAATAGGAGACCTGCGTGCGGACGCAGGCGAGACCAAGTTCAGGTGCATCCAGGACACAGTTCAGTAACTGGAGATCTGCGTGGGGACGCAGAGCGACTGAGGATCAGGTGCGTCCCTGCAGCAAAAGGACGCGGCGCGATAGTGATTTTTTGTGCGTCCCTGGGTAAAAGGACGCGGCGCGATAGTGTTTTTGGGTGCGTCCCTGCAGAACAAGACGCAGTGCAGCAGAAGATGAAGTGCGTACCTGTTTCAAGGCATTTATTGGCTGATTCTTCTTATTGATATGCATTGACAGATGGCACTGGTTCAGGGGGAGCATATGTTCTGAATACATTGTTGGCATTATGGTCCTTGGTGACAATGCTTATGATTCATCTTGCTATTATGAGTTGGTCACATGATCAGATGTATGGTTGATTCTCTAATGATGCTTGCATGAAGTCTTTATTATCCTTGGCACATATATGGATGAGGTTGGCTGATTTCGTGGATGATTATTCAAAGTCGCATTGTTGGAGACATGATGATGATGAGTTACTCATATGGATTTCATGATGACATGAGCAAGATGCATGATTTCTTTCTTGGCACAAATGGATGAGGATTGTTGGCTGGATACAGGGATGATTATTCATACATATGTTGATTGATGCTGATACTTTCATTTGATGGCTCTTGATTCATGTAGATCTGGATGGTTATGAGTTGATGTTGACAGATACTATGGAGCAGATTATACAGTGCTGTTGTTTGTCATGATCTTTAGATGTTTGGAAGGTCGTAGCAAGACTCATGTTGTAATAGTCTATCTATTATTGTCATCTCTTCAGGTCATGTAACGGCCTATGTCCCCCCACTATGCATAGGATGAAGATGTAATGTATTTGGTTTTCATATTTCTGATGTATTCCCACTTGGTTGGATGGATGATCCTTATTGTGATGGGTGATGGATGTATGTATTTTATAGAGTCATGTTCTTCTTGTAGAACATCTTTTTGCAGACCTTGCTTACAGTCAGGGGGAGCTTGAGCATGAACAGCACTATATAGCAGAGCAGACATCTCAGCTTGTTCTCAGAAAGACCATTATCAGATTGAAGCACCATGTCATATTCAAAGGGGGAGCTCATTCAGAGACTTCAGCAGATCTGGTTTATAGTCAAAGGGAGCATGTTCTTAGGGGGAGCATACCCCTTTGCCCTTGATGTCAAAGGGGGAGAGTGATCTGGTGTTGTTGCCATCAAGTCCAAAGGGGGAGATTGTTGGCATTATGATGCATGTGTTGTACTTGATGGCAACCCCCCCTCATAGAAGACCATCTCACTTATATACATTCAGAAGAGATATCAGATGTAACATAATACATAGATGCAGGACAGCTCAAAGGAATCAAATGGCAAGTGCTTAGTAAGCTTTGCCATCAAGTCCAAAGGGGGAGATTGTTGGCATTATGGCTAAAGTGTTGTCCTTGATGGCAACCCATTCAGGTGGTAGTTCACTATTCTTCAAGTCAGCAGCAGAAGTTGATGATCAGCTCTCATTTTATTGAAAAATTATGAAGGACGCAGGAAGCCAGTTCAGAAAGTGCGTCCCCGCAGGTATACCATGCAGAACCCACGTCCAAGGACGCAGGCCAGCCGTTCAGGGGGTGCGTCCACCCAGTGCACACATTTCAAGGCAGAAAAAAAGAATGTGGGGGTTTCTTGTGTGGTATCTAGCCGACGGTTTTGTGTTTCTATGGTGTCGGCTCGTGGTACTATTCCTTGATTTGAGGAGGAGATTGCCTATATAAAGCAAAGGAGATCATTTGGTTTGAGCATGTCTTTTGTTGAATATCTTATGAGGTGAGATCTGGTCTAGATCTAATCAAGGCGAATCTATTAATGGACCGAGATCTCTTGGCGCATGTTCAGATCTGTGGATCTGATTGTCTGGGTTACTTCTAAAGTCTTGAAATCATCTATGCCCGGAGGGACGCAGGTGCAGTAAGGGTTCAGGTGCGTCCTGGACGCGGGAGCGAAGTGTTTCAGGTGCGCCGGACGCAGGCGCAGAAGGGTTCAGGTGCGCCGGGACGCAGGCAGTTCAACAGACTCAGTGCGAGGGACGCAGGCTAGCAGTTGAGCAGGGTGCGTCCAGGGACTCAGGCCAGCAGTTGAGCAGGGTGAGTCCGGGACTCAGGCTAGCAGTTGAGCAGGGTGAGTCCGGACTCAGGCTAGCAGTTGAGCAGGGTGCTTCCTTCTCTTAAAATCTTTGTTTATCATTGTTGTATTCTGGGTTTGGTCCTATTATTGTTGATCTGGTTACTTCAGTTGATTGGGTGTTTCAGAAGGTTGTTTGAGCTTCAATATTGTTGTTGGGTCCAGTATGAAAATTGGATGAAATGTGGCCTTTCAGTTTATGGGTTGTGCTTCAGTGTATCTAGTATGAAAATTGATGAAACGTGGTACTTGAAGGAGAGAAGATTGTAGGCCGACGCCTACGTACTAGTATCTAAGCTAGTACAAGAGCTAAAGGAAATCTTTGGAGCATTGTAGCAGGTAGTAGCCTGCGTACTAGTAAATGGATCGGCTAGTACAAGAGCAAAGGGGGTTGTAGCTCCCGTACTGGTATAAGGCTGCACCAGTACAAATATTGTAAAAGAATTTTCTTATTAAGAAGAAGATTGAGATGACTTGCAGCAGGTGGTTTTTCTCCCGCATTGGGTTTCCACCTTACATCATTGTGTTCATGTGTGTGCCTTATGTGTGATGATCTACTTTATGTTACTGCATCTGTTAACTGATAATATTGTTGATAATGTTCTAATGCACTCATTGAAGATCGATTAACTTAATCATAAGAAGTTGTGGAAGTAGCATATATGAATCTGATTATGGAAATGAAAAAGTTTTATTAATATGACAATACTGATTCACCCCCCCCCCCCCTTAGTATTATTTCCAACACAATGATAAACAATCTTTGTTTATTTGAGCAATGAAAATCCTAGCTACTAGGGAAAGAAGATAACAGTGGTTTTAAGCAAAGAGCAAAGAGCACACACTAGTGCATTTCCCTAAATCCTATTTTCACACACAAATAAAAAAATGATAAATGCAAATGCATGTATTTGTTTTCGTTCCCCTTAATGTGAAAAATTCCAAAAGGAAAACTAAATGTAGCAAAGATATGAAATATTTCACTCAAAATGACATTTTCGACAATTTTTCTTCAAAGAGAAAGGAAGACTCTAAACGACACTTTCAATTTCAAATAAAAATTATTTCGACACTTCGAATATAAATAAATCAAAGCAAATGCATCAAGAAAAGTTCAAGCGATTATCAAGGGAAGGAAGAATTCATGACACTTCTCTTTTCGACAAAAAATGACAATTACGACACTTTTTGTACCAAAGCGACAAATCGATTTAAACAAATTTTCGACAAAGGATTGTAAATGATGAAAAAATACACAACACCATTCACTAATCCTAAGGTAATTGAGGTTTATCTAAGTGATACAATTAAGCTTCAGTAAAGAAGCATTGTTCATATACAGTAAAACAACCAAACAAAGCTGAAAACAAGGTCAAAACCCTCAATTTCTAGATGGAAAAAGAGTTCAGTCAATCATTGTACCTAGGCTTCATAGAATATGAGATGCATCACACTTACTACACTCAGGAGGTGCTATGCATTGTTTAGATAATCTTCGGCAAAATCACATAACCAATCTTTTGTCGACGCGTTTCGAACCAACTAGTGTGGTTCATCGTTAGGACAAGTTGAAGAACCAATCCGGCTTAGCTTGATTAAATAGAGTGTGCAGAGACTCCAACGGCTATAATGCCAACGGCTAATTTTGACCAAAAAATCCTAGTCAAACCACTAATTAGTTATTAACATCCTTAGAAATCGCTAAAACAGGAAATAAAGGAATTCATTTGTTAATTTAAAAACAAATAGATATAATTCATTATTATTAGCTCAAATATTAAGAGAATTCATAATATAATATCCATATTTAATATTTTTCAAAATATAATGGTCATTAATAAATTATATAAAAGAAAAATTATTCAATATTTATTAATTAATATATTTACAATTCTTAAATACCATTAATATATTCGTCTGATTATTATCGTCACTCTTATTAATCTTATTAATATATTGGTCTGCTTAAATCAAATTGCACACATGAAAAGTGAATGTTTATGATCTTGACAGAGTGCAAGAATAAAGAAAAAATCCATATACATTTATCCTGTCATAAGAATTTAATGAAAGAAATAAGATTGCGAAAAGTAGACTAAGAAATCTTGTTGCATCACACCAACATGTACAGATGCAAGTTCATTTCTCTTGCTTGGACCAGGCAGGGAAAATCAGTCAAACAGAATTGCAGACAAAGAAATATCACACCAATGTGCACTGGTGCAGGTTCCTGCTTGGACAAGGCGGGGAAAACCAATCAAATAGAATTACAGAAAAGGAGATATCACACCAACATGCATTGGTGCAGGGTTATTTCTCCTGCTTGGACCAGGTGGCAAAACCCAATCTGAAATCAAGTGTAGGAAAGGAAATTTATCTACTTCACACAATGGATCCGATTTCACTCAGATAGGAATGCATGTGCTTAAATTTAAACCACACTTGACAATATAAAAATGAATTACAGGAAATAAGAAATGGGGTAAACATGTTGGGTTGGCTGGGCCTTAGCCAACCAACGTGTTTCCCGTTTAAAGAAAAATGTTGCTTAGTACTTTAATGAATTCATCAACTTCAAATACAAAAATGCGATTAATGAAACATGAGGCGGAACTCCCTTTTATTAATTCATTAAGGCAAGTACATGTGCTAATACATCGTCTAGCCCAGACTAAGGCAATAAAAAAATACAGTAACTTGTTACTGCCTCTCTGGTTGTGTCTCTTTTCTATCCAAAAAACTCCCTTAGTCCTATTTATATTCTACATTATATAGATCTTTGGCCAAGGGAAAAAATATATCTTTCAACCGATTAGATAACCAACCACTGAATTCAGCTTCTCGGCCTTTAAACTTAGACAATTAACAAAACTAGTCGTAGCCAATCTCCAACTTCGTTCTTCACAGATTTGATCTCGGCTACCTTTGGATCGATCTTAATGTCGTGGCTGAAGCTGCTCAAAATGAAGCGATTCGCTTTCGGCTGCCTTTGGATCGATCTTTGTTGTTGTGGTTGAAGCTGCTCAAAACAAGGTGGTGATCAAGGAGGTTCGGATCTGCTGTAAGGATTTGTTGTGCTGGCAACAATGCAAGATCTGATCCTGCACTAGGATCAACAATCATGGTAAGTACCCTAACTACCAAATAAACATTGGAGATATCGATAAGTTACAAAGAGTGATTAAAAGTAAGAAATCATGTAATAGATGATTAATTAATGCTAAGTTAAGTTAAAAATATGAAAAATAAAGTTTATACGAAATATGTCACCGTGCTTGTACTAGTGCAAGGTGAGGGTGTATAAAAGAGGTAAGAAAGTGGTAAATGGTTATGATTTAGGAAGGGGAAAATGGAAAAAAAGAACAAATTAGGGGGCTAACACCATGTAGCTTCACACGAGATCATACTCGTAGCTATGTATTCGGTCTCAACGGTGCTTATAGCAACCAACTTCTGCTTCCTACTCATCCATGATATCAAAACAGAATCCAAAGAGAACAAGCACTGAGAAGTGTTATGGTGATCCTCCACACTGCCTGCCCTGTCAGCATTCAAATAATCATGCAGTTTCATATTTCCAGCAGTGTATCTCAATCCATGAGAGATTGTGCCCCGAAGATATCTCAGAAGATTCTTGGCACCAATCTAGTGAGGCTCAACCAAATATGAGCTCCCCATTCTAACTGCAAAACATATGTCTGGGAAGAAGTTCACCAAGAACATCAACATGAATGAGTTTATGAAACTCAGAGGCATTTCCCAAATATGGTCTGACATCACTACCATATAACTTCTAAAAGTTAAGATCCTCGAGGTAGTCACAGGCTTGCAGTTTATCATTCCACATCTGGAATCCAACTCCCTCTTACTTCTGCAAATGAGAGTGTCTGCACCTATCAGAAATAGGTCATCCTCGTAAGGTGCCAGTATGAGAGGTCTATCATCCACAACCTTCGGGAAATGGTTTGGATTGGTTTCACTCCTAGTGAATCTTAGCTTCATCAGACAACTATCAATCCTCTCATACTACACTTGGGGTGTTTTGCTTCAAGCCATAGAGAGATTTCTTCCACCTGTATACATGAGATTCCTGATCATGAATCTCAAACTCCTCGGGTTGTTCCAAACCTGTGGACCTACTGCATGAGAGGAATGGTCCCCTTATAAGATTTTCCTTCGGTACATCTTAGACATGTACCTTCATGCTCTACTTGAATTCAAACATCCCTATCACCATCTGACTCACATCAGGTAGGGCCCCATAGGTAGACCTTCGGTGTTATAGATGCGATATGTCAATTGACATGATCTCCAATGGACCATCCTGCAACTTGATACAAATCGCCAACCTTGAACCCATGAGAAAAAAGCATCTTTGAAAATTATAATTTTTAACATGTACCTCTCCATCGATGAATGCCACCCTGAAACCTTTCACTTCAATTTTCGAGATGGACACCAGGTTCTTCTTGCGATTAGGTACATAAAAGAGATTCTGTAAATGAATCGAGTTACCCTTATTCAATTGAGATTTGACATTCCCTACACCCTTTCCGGGATAGGTGGCATCAGCTCCAAGTATAATCCCATGATTGTTTCCATCTCTACCAAATTAGAGAGTGCACCCATCTATCCAATGAAGTGCCTTGAAGCACTACAATCTATAAGCTAGATTCCCAAAGAATCTAAAGGAGAGGGCCAATACAAGATAATGCTTCTTTATCTTATCAGAAACAATATTTGATTCTTCATACCTGGGGTTCCTTGCTCTCTATGAAGAGTCGGTCATTTCCTTGATGACCTACATTACCTGTCATTCCTTTGATCATTGAAGATGTCCCTGGAATGATTGTTATCATCATCAAGTGATGTGTCCCTGTCATTCGGACACTTCGTCGCATAATGGTCGAACTAGTTATCTTCCTTTCCTTCCACCCTGAGATCCAGTCTTCCAATGAAGTGATCTTTAGGTAGGCCATATTCCGTTGCACCATTATGATAATATTCTCTGCTTCAACTTCACCCTTGGTGAATTTGAAGAGGGATGAGGAATCCATTGGTCCTTTTGTCCTTTCCCAACTGTCTTCGGTGATTGCTCCTTCACTCTTTCTTGGGAATTTTCTTCTCCTCAGCTCCGATACCATGTTAATTTTATGTATGTTCTATGCTTCGAGCAATTTATTTCAATTTTCACAGTTAGCTCCATATATTTTCTAGATTAGCAATTACATCAACATTAAAGTAAACTGTAGATAGAACATAAACATAAATTGCAGAAGACAGGCCAAGACAAGAGGACACAAGATGTGGCACTAGCCAGGGGAAAACCCCAATGTGGGGAAACCCTTGATCAATTCTTCTTATATGTTCTTCAATAGTTCAGCAGAGAGAGAGAGAGAGATAGTACGTTTACAAAAAAAGTCAACACTTTGACTTATCTAGATAAGAGCATAGATCATCTCTAAGAAGATGATACATGGGATCAGTTGAAGACATGCTGCTTCAACTAATTCTCCAAGGTGACTCCTTCACCTATCATTGTGCTGCATTTCGTCATCATGCTGCACCTCACCGCGCTACACCATGTTGCACCCATTATCATTATGCTCCATCTCATCACGCTTTATTAATCATGATTGTACCCATCACTGTATTGCATTATGTGCCATTGTTGCACTATGTTTCCATCCTGACCTATGTGGTTGTTGCACCTTTCTTGATTTTTGTCCATTGCTTGCTTGTTGTCCCTAGCATGGTTGTTGTCCTTAGCATGCTTGTTGTCCCTTGCATGCTAGCTGTAACATTGCATGCTTGGTGTATTTGCTGCTAAGTACCATACATCTGTCCCAATGTTAGTTAGTTGTCCCTTGCATGCTGTTGTCCTTCGAAGATAGATGCCCCGGCTGTTTCGGCAGTTCTCAGCAATTCTCGACAGTTCCGGCTATTCCTGGGAGTTTCGGCAATTTTGGTTGTTCTCGATAGTTCTGACAGTCCTGGTAATTCTGGCTTTTCCAGCAGTTTCGACTTTTCCAGATTTTCCGGCTTTTCTGGATTTTCTGGCAGTTTCAGCATTTCAAGAATTTCTGGCTTTTCCGGATTTTTAGGCAGTTCCAGATTTTTGGCAGTTCCATCTTTTCCAGCAGTTCCAACTTTTCTGGCTTTTCCAGCTTTCTTGGTAGTTCTGGCTTTTCCGGTAGTTCCGACTTTTCTAGCAGTTCAGTCAATTCTTGATTTTTCATCTTTTCTGGCAGTTCTGGCTTTTCCTGCAGTTCTGGGTTTTCTATATTTTCTGACTTTTTAGGCGGTTCCAACTTTTCCAACTTTTCCAGCTTTTCAGCTTTTCCGGCAGTTCTGGCAGTTTCGGCAGTTTTTGCTTTTCCAATTTTTCCGGCTTTTCCGGTAGTTCCAGCTTTTCTGGCAGCTCTAGTTTTTCCGACTTTTCCAGCAGTTTCAGCTTTTTCGGTAGTTTTTCCGACTTTTCCAGCAGTTTCAGCTTTTTCGGTAGCTCTAGTTTTTTCGGTAGTTCTGGCTTTTCTAAAATTTCCAACTTTTCCTACTTTTCCGGTAGTTTCGGCTTTTCCGACAGTTCCGGCTATTCTGGCTTTCTGCCCTCTAGATCAAGGTAGCATTATCCCTTAGGATCTCTCCTTCTACTAAAACCCAAAGACAAGTAGAGAGAGGAACAGATCCCAAGTGTGTGTTGAAATGACTTGAAGGCCACCTCTATTTATACTAAAATGTTGAGCGTATGTGGAGTTTATTTGGTTGTTGGTCGACCTTGATGAATTGTCTTATAACACAAATAAATTCATAACTCCATGAATACTTATCAGAATCAGATGATCTTTAGATCAATCCTACACTTCTCAATGAGAGGGATCCAAGAAAAATATCATCTTCCATAAATAAGATGACCCACATGGAGTTTTGCCCTAGTTGCCAATTTTAGCACTCCCTCTCAACTAGGGAGAACTCCATTCGCTGATCCATATGTCCGACTGTACTATCTCTGCCATTAGTTCCCTACACTACTCTACTCTGCTCTGATCTACTGAGCTTTGCTTTGCTCTGATCTGTTGAACCATGAAGAAGAAGAATTGATCGAGAATGTCTCATACCATTCTCTACTGACCCGAAGTTAGTTTCATCTGAAGAGAGTGTGTCACATCACTCTTACTGACCCGAAGTAGTTTTATTGATCCCAGATCAATATCACAAGAGAGTGTCTCAAACCACTCATACTGATCCCAGATCAATGTCACAAGAGAGTTTCTAAAACCACTCATACTGATCCTAGATTAGTTTCATTGATCCCAGATCAATGTCACAAGATAGTGTCTCAAACCACTCATATTGATCGCAGATCAATGGAGGTCATCCTAGCATAGGGATTACGGTAGATACAACGATGTTTCCATCGATAGAACTACTATGGTCCCTATCCTCATTTCCCTTCTCATTGATAAGATGAGAGGTACTTCCCATGAGTCCCATACTACATGGGTAGGATGCCTCGACAGGAGAACTAATCATCCTGTCCACAGGAGAACAAATCATTCTGTCTAGTGGATGCCATGGAGAACTAATCATCCTGGCCTACAGGGGAACTAATCATCACGTTCCACAATTTCCATAGGAGAACTAATCATCCTGTTCCACAGTTGCCACAGAAGAACTAATCATCCCGGCCCACAAGAGAACTAATCATCAAGTCATGTATTAAACCAAGCCGAGCTTGAATATGAAGAAACTCAGCTATCTGCCTGTTGGGAATTCCCTGTCATAGCTCCCTCAGAAGTATATAATGATATATCTATGTTTCATTTAAAAGCTGTTACTAGAATCAGCATAAAAGAGTCTGTGAGCCAAATCCAAGAAAATTCAGATGTAATCCAAACTATTCCCCTGTTAAATCCTAAGGCTTTACAAGCAAAGGCCAAGAGACTAAATACTAAATATCTGCATTTAGGATGCATAAGAGTAGGAATCAGTCCTCTAGTCCATCAAGGACTAAATACTTTTGTGTTAGCTGATATTCGTGATCTAACACACAATAAGTATACTGATTCTTTAATTGGTGGATTGTTGCTCCTTTTTTCAATGGCCCAGTCTATTTTGACTGCTTTCTAAATTTCTCTATCTATGTCTTTGATGAAACCATTGACCAGATCCTCCAGCTTTAGATTCAAACCACTGGTTTCAGTATGCACCAAAAGAGAAATAATATTGCCATTCATACCAAAGGCTGTTTTTGCCATACTAATAGTTTATGGCTAGCCATCTGCCACACACCCAGTCGAGACTCCAAGTCAAGTGTAGTTGTTATGACTGATGCTAAAAATTAGAAAATGGAGCATCAAACAATCCGATGGGAAGACTTGATTTTTCCTGAACACTGGGTAGTACAAAATCCAAAGCCTCTGATTCCAAAAGGAATTACCTCAGCCGACATTAAAGAAAATCAATCTTCTGCAGTTTTATCCTTTCCTAGAAGATCTACTATTGATTGTCAAGGTATCAAACAAACCTGTAAAAGTTCTAAATATTATAGGGATCCATCTACTATAGATACTGCATGTTCCAGTTCTTCCTCCTGTAAACATATTTCCCTTTTTGAGTTTGCTCAGATTGTTAACTTTGCTTCTTTAGAAGTCAAATGCTTAGAATGCCATAATCATGTCAATTTACTTACGCTTGCTGAAACTGCAATGCATGAAAATCATAATCCCAGATCTGGCATAGCTCCTCCATCTACCTCTGTAAATCCATGCCCAAATCCTAAGTGCTCAGACATTCCTTTCCCTCATGATGAAGAGTCTGATCATGTCCTCATGATGCATGAGATAGTTACTTTGGAAGATGAAGATCCAAGATTCATTGAGATAATGAGTCCTATGAGACCAGCCAAGCCTAGATATGGTCTAGGTTATCTGGAGCAAGCAAAAGGCCTTATACCACCATGTAGATTTGATCCAGTTCCTGATGATTGCAAAAAGCCTGCTGTAATGGAAATGCATAAATTCTTTTCTCTCATGGATGGGTGTTTTAAGTCTGAAATTAGTGCTAAATGGATGAAAGCAATGCTTAATTGGGATTTGTTTACTAACCCCCAAGCAAAAGAATTTGATCAGACTTATTCTCCCCAAGAGAAAAGTAAATTAGTTGAAGATTGGAAGCATTATATGGAAGTTAATAATACATGGATATCCTTTTACTCCTGGAAGGATAATATTTCTCCCATAAATGTTTTGACTGGTTCATCATCAACCACTTCAGTTAATAAACATGCTTGGACTGCATTGGATGGAAACAAAGTAGAAACTTCATCAAGTTTTCCTCCATTCAAGGGAATTGTTATTGAAGAAAATTAAAACATAGCCAAATCAATCCCATTAGTGCAGAAAGATGACAATGCCTTAGGCATTGATGGCAGAATACAAAAGGAAAGTGAGCAGATAAATTGGACAAACACAGCAATCAAAGGTTTAGAGATCAATGTAGCAAAGACCATAGAAGTCAAAGAACAAATTGATACTATTCAAGTATCAATAAATGATGTAAATAAATGTTTGAATAGTGTACAATATGATTCTTCTATTATCAGATCATATACTAGAGAATCTTTGTCAAAAATAGAAGGAGTAGAAGAAAAATTAGTTGATCACCTGGATTCAACTAAAAATATTTTAACTGGTTTGAAAAACAAAGTAGAAAAGAAGAATTTGTCAAAGATAGATAAACCAGTTCCAAACTCCTTTCTATTTAAAAGAAATATAAAAATGCAGGATCCTGTCAAACCTGTCAACAGGTTCCCAGCACTTTTTCCAAAGGAAGTAGCCACATCTTCAGAATCTGAGGCTACTGAGAAAATAACTATTGCATCCTTATTCAAGGATGAAGAAGAAGAGAAAAAGGAAGAGAAAGATCTTGATACTCAGATCTTTCCCATTTATGAACCTCTTGAGCATAGGTTCAGTAAATATCCAGCACCTGACATTGAAGGCAAAGGTAAGCTCCCTGAAGCTCATACCTTTTTCCCAGATTCTCACAGAGAGTGGAATATTGACAACATGAGTGTTGGTCAAATCAGACAGTTAATAGACATGATGTATACTGAATACAAACTTATGTGTCTAAGGGGAAAAAGTGAGATTGATGCTTGCAGGACAATCATCCAGTGCTTTACAGGCACACTTCTCAGGTGGTGGGAAATAGAGTCGAATCCAAAACTCATCACAAAAATGGAAGAAGAAGTTCTAAAAGATGAGAATGGAGATGTCATACATAATTTAGATGGTTCTACTACCAGTAATATGATAGGAGCATTGTCATCAATGATACTTGAACATTGGTGTGGTAGTGAGGCAGAAATTGCGGATACAAATGAGGTCATCCTAATGAACCTCAAATGCCATAAAATGTCTCAGTTTGAAGACTTTCATAGAGATTGGATGCAACGAATTTATGAAGTCAAGGATTCAAAGAACTTTTTATGGAAACAAGTCTATCTTGCAGCATTGCCATCCAGGTTCGTAGATTATATCAGATTACAAGAAGTCTTTCAATTGCCATTTGAGTCCTATACATGGGGAGAAATATATGCTCATATTACAAAGACACTGGTAAGTCTTTGTACTAGCTCCAAAGTCAATAAATCTCTGGAAAAACTTTCTAGATTTCCAGAAAAAAAAGTCCATCTATAGCAAATATGGACTTACAGCAGATGATCCTTTGGTAAAGAAGAGAAAAGCTAAGAAGAGAAAAGCTAAGAAGAGAGCAAAAAGAGAATTTAAAGAAACCTTTTATAAAAACCGCAGGAAATATCCAAAGGATAGAAGAAAATCTCCTAAACAACCTAGAGGCTAATCCTCCAGAGGTAAGAAGGGATATTATAAATATTTTCCTCGAACACATTACTATAATCCCTTAGATATTCATCTACATACTACAAATCGAGAAAAGTGGAATAGACTTACATGTTGGCTATGTGGAAAAACTGGACATACTTCTTCCAGATGTCCAGAAGGTGAAGATTCAAGAAGAAACAGAGGCAATAAATCTCAAGCCTTTGTTCAAAGAGGCAAGCAAGTAAAACAAGAAGGAAGGGGAACAATGCAATGCATGAAATGTGGTTCCCATACACATAAGACAGAACGCTGCCCCAATGTTGTGATCAGAGAAATAGCTCAGCAACATCAGATTGAAGAATCATCCTATGATTCTTTTAGTTCTTCTGCAGATGAAATACATGCTCACATACAACAATGTTCAGATTCTGATTCTTCAGAATGACTCTGCTCTGACTCAGAAGAATGTGCTTGCCAAATTCACTATGATTCTAATTTAAAATTCTCTAGTGAGTTGAGTGAAGCAGAAGAAGCTTTCAGGCCACAAAAGGAGAAGGTCCTAATGGCTTCTACTGAAGAAGATGAGCTAAAAATTTTAGCTCAGATTCATAGCATGGAAGAAGGAGAGATGAAGAACCGCCTGACTGAAGCATTCATGGACCAGCTCAAGTCCAGAACTGCAAAAGATTCAGGTAAGAAATCTTTGTTTATTGATGCTTCATTTGAAAGAAACATTAAATCATATTAAAGGCATCAAGAAAAACCTGACAGGGTCAGATCTCTCACTCTGGGAGAAGTAAGCTGTGAGATACACAATCTCAAGACAGAAATCTCTGCAATAAAGTCTCAAATTGCAGAAATGAAAAAGGGAAAGCAAGTGGCTGATAAAGAACAAGAAGAAAAAGAAGATTAGCCCTGGGATACTGCTCAATATAGCAGTAATAATCAAATTGAAATTGCTGAAGGATTCAAGGATCCAAATTTTGGCTTCAAAGAAATGAGGCTTATGACCATTTCCTATCAGCAACACCATATTAAAGTAAATATTTGTATTAAAGGTGAAGTGTTTGAGTTAATTGCACTTCTTGATTCAGGAGCAGATATTAATATTCTTAATATAAAGACCATTCCAGCAAAATACTGGGTTGCTGCAGAAAGAAAAGTGGTGGGCTTAGGCAACAAAAAGCTTAATTATGAAGTACCCAAAGCATCTTTATGCTTTGAACACCACTGTATTAACTTAAAATTTGCAGTTGCAGACATTCCTGTTGATTGCATCCTTGGAAATGTCTTTTTGGCAGCAGTAGAGCCTCATGGCTCTATAAGATTGAAAAATGGAAAAGCCAGATATTTCATATCAGTTCCTACATCAAAAGGGACTATAATGAAAATTGAACTGCCATATATCTCAAACCAGAGAATATCCACAATGGTCCAGACTGTGCAAAATCTGGAGAAAGCTGAAGAAAGACTGTCAGATCTGAAAGATTTGAAATCTACTCTCAGAATTGAAGAACAGCTCAAACAACCTCAGGTCAAAAGAAGGATTGAGAATTTGAGAAAGGAAATTGAAGAAGAATGCTGCTCTGAGGAACCTAATGCATTTTGGCATAGGAAGCAGCATATTGTTGAGCTCCCTTACAAAGAAGGCTATGCTGGTAAGCCCTATAGGAGCAGAGCTATTCTGATTAATAAAGAGTACAAAGATCTCTGCGAAAAAGAGATCCAATAGCTCCTTGATAGAAAACTTATCAGGAAATCTGATAGTCCTTGGAACTGTTATGGTTTCTATGTGAATAAGAGAGCTAAACAGATCAGAGGGATACCGAGATTGGTTAGAAATTATAAGCCTCTGAATTTAGTCTTGGTTGATGACACCTATCCTATACCTCACAAAGGTGATCTGATCAGAAGGATAGCAGGAGCCAAGATTTTTTCCAAATTTGACTTGAAGGTGGGATTTTGGCAGGTTGCCATATCAGAGAAAGATAAATTCAAAACTGCTTTCAGTATACCAGCTGGCCACTACGAGTGGAACGTGATGCCTTTTGGACTGAAAAATGCACCATCAAAGTTCCAAAAGGTAATGGATAATATTTTTAAGCCTTATTTTGATTGGCTTATTGTGTACATAGATGATGTGTTGATATTTTCTAAAAATCTTCAAGATCACTTCAAGCATGTAAATATTTTCAAGAATTTGGTTAAGCATAATGGTCTTGTGCTTAGCAAGAAAAAGATAGAGGTCTTTCAGACCACTGTCAAATTTTTGGGGCATACAATCTCCAATGGACAGATCTCATTACAAAAGCATGCACTGGAGTTTGCAGATAAGTTTCCTGATGTCATAACAGACAAAAACCAGTTGCAAAGGTTTTTGGGATGCCTCAATTATGTCAGTAACTTCTATCAAGACTGTGCAAGTGATAGAAGAATTTTTTATAAAAGACTGAAGAAAAATCCTCTAGAATGGATAGATATCCATACAAGGTCAGTACAAAATATCAAGACTAAAGTAAAAACAAAATTCCATTAATGCCTTGTATTTCCTAATAAATAATTTAATACCTTATGGTTATTATGTTAAATATCAAAGGAAATAAAAAATTAGACCTTTCAAACTATCATCACAATTTTTACTACAATTTCTCTGAATGGAACCAAACCATTTCACCCTTCTTTATAAATAAATCAAGCCTTCAAAAAGCCATATGAATTAGACTCTCCCACCTTATTAGTCCTTGTCCCCTCAAGGTTGTAGGGACTGCAACAATTAGTTTTCCGATACGTATTAGTTCGACACTGAAACTAATAATATTTTTTTCCTTTTAACCTAAGTTTGTTTATATTAATGAAATGATTTTTCATTTTATTCAATTAATGAAATCAAATCTTTCCTTTTAACCAATCAAGGGAATCATCCTCTTATTTGGCCTCATATTGAGGCTAAAGCAATTTAAATGGCCCATTCTTCATTTTAAAACATAGACTAATAAGTGAAGACGTCTTATAAATGTTCATATGGTTTAATGCTAGTTTAATGTTAACATTAATTCGTAGACATTAAATGTCTAGAGTAACATGTATCTCTCGAAACGAGTAACATGTATCTCTAGAGTTTCAATAAGATTGAGACATTGCATTTTTTAATTTTTGAAGTGTCTAGAGATCGACCATGTCTGCCATGTCAAAATTGTCATTTGCATGAGAAACATACTTGAAAAATGTTGTTTGCATGAGAACCAGATCTGGAAGGGAACATTGCTACACAATATTTTTGTTTATTCACTCTTTTGGATGGAAGAATTGCAATTGCTTCAATGTTTTCTAGTGGCCACCACTTAAGAGCCTATAGGAATGATAGTTTAGCAACAACAACTTCTTTTGCTATAATTAAAGAGTTTTGACAACGTTGGCTTCAACTCGACTTTTGGGTAAATTATCTTGACAAATTCTCCTACTCTAATAAAAGGGTTTTGACAGCTTTGGCTTCAACTTTGGCTTTTGGGTAAATTATCTTGATAGAAAAAATTAGAAATTTTTCCTATTTATATACAAACTCTACTGGACACCTGTACACCCAAGTTGGCTTGCAAGGAGATGCACATCAGACATAGAGGAAGGCACATGATATCTTAATACATGCACCACCTATCAATTTTTCTTTTGGTTATCTTTGTTCCTTTTTTATTTTCTTTGTAGACATATTTTGAAGTAGTGGATTGAATGTTTCATTATGTAGAAAATAGTAGAGGCTTTCATTATAATCATGGATTTCACCTAGTTTTTGTATTTACTTTTATTAGATATGATTCTTGTGAGAAGCAGATAATGTTGATGGATTGGCATCATTTCTAGATGTATTTTCAATCTTTGCAGCTATCCAGTTTGCTTCTATTGTTCTAGTGGTCACTCCTACTGCTCTAGCAACCTCTACCTTTGTATCCTCTGCCTCTTACCTGCACTCCAAACAGGTCAGTCCCTTACTCTAATAAATTCATATATTTTAAATATTATTTTCACAGAGGACAAATTCCAGTACCATTTTTTTAAGCACAAAATATAGTGATATTAAAGCTCTTAACAATTTTGTTATTTACATTAATGGCCGAAAAGCACCAATTAAGGCACATATCTTCTACACAGACATAATGCCAAGATTGCATTAGCCCTTCTTCTTCCTCTTCTTCTTCTTCCTCATGTCTGCTTCTTCATCATATCCAGATTGTTGTGGCTTTCTTCATCATATCCAGATTGTTGTGGCTTTCATAGTGGACTAGAGTGAATAGATGAAATAATATCCCCTTTGTATCCCCTACGCAACATTCTGAGTTTTTTCCCTATCGTGGCAATATATTAAATTAGATATTAATATATTAATTCAAGCAAGAAAATATGTATCTAAGAAATATGTATGTATCGATTGCCTTCTTGAGAACGATTCAATTTTTGCGAGCAATTGAATTGTTTATTTACATGGGTTATTCAAGGTCGATTGCTTGGGTTATTTTCCTAGGTTTTCAGCATCATATCTAGTTAGTGACAATGAGATAACATTATGTAGTCCTACTTCGCCACCAACTTCTCTATCATCATCTGGTACAAATTCGGGTTCAACATCTAGTCGAACCTTGACTACACTCAATTAGTCAACATGCTCAAAGTAGTTCTGCTCATCTCCACCAACTATTTTCTATCTCAGATTGGCATGCATAGCGAAAATTCCCAGAAAATACTATGACTGTAATGAAGAATCTGCAAGCAGGGAAAACATGTGACATTAAATCCTTAACCAAAGTGCTTGTTGAAATCTTATTCAAATTCAAGTTGGTTTTTCATCATGAGTTCTAGGATATTTCCACACCTCTCTTCTAGATCCAGTATTGTTTCTTTTCGATATCCCTTGCATCCAGAACCAACTGGTATTTTCTCTGTGTCTCGCTATATACCTTGCATCCAGAACCAACTGGTATTTTCTCTATGTGTCTCGCGACTCTAGTATAACCTTCCTTTCCGGCTGAACATTATCGATTCAATCTAAGTTCCCATTATGGTTTCCCAAGTCTAGTGATTGTAGGCAAATATGGAACGAAAAGCAGACATATATGTATTTCTTGAGAGGAAAGGAAATCCATACCCAACAAGAGCAAATTTAACAGTCATTTAACCAATAGAAAGTTCTAAACAATTATTCAAAACATAATAATTTCGTGTGGAGAGTGGCTGCATGCAAACCCCACTTGGTAGTTTACTTTATTTTTTATTTCATTTAACTTTATTTATTAGTTATCATATTTATTTTTAATTTAAATATATTAAAAAATATATACAAACAACTTTACTCAACACAATTTTCAAATATAGGAGACGTGTCTACCTCACCCTCTCTCTGAGAAAATATTTTTTAATTACTCAGTTCCCCATCATTGTCAGTCCACTATTTCATTTGCTAGGATAGGTTTCCTCTCCGCGTGTAGATGAATGAGCGAAATGACTCCTCAGTTTTATGATATTGTTTACAAGCTAACTACCTTTAGTTTTGTATTGAGCAATGGTTGACATAATTGTTTCTTCTCTAAAAAGCCCAGATGGTATAAAATCCATTCGAAATTATCCAGTATGGATATCACCTGACCTAGATGGGAGAATCCTAGCTCTGACCATGATTTGGTCTATGGTACTATTTAAGTTTATATAATAATTCTATAAAAGGAGCTTTAGAACTTTATATTAACCAAATAATTAATGCATTAACTAGTTTGGAATCTATGAAAGTACTTTCACACCAAACATATGACTTAAAATGACAAGTTGTCCTAAAGTTTAAGGATAAAAGTAATATTTTCTCTGTGAATAAGTGAAACTATGGAAACATTTGGCTTTGTGCTTAGCTTACTCTTACGTTATTATGTAAGTTTTTAATTCTAGCAACTTTTGTTCCTATATAAAAATGGATTTATTTTGAATTCGAGATATTAGGAGTTTTGGGTAAAAAATAATAATTGATTGTCTATTAAATATTCATGTGTTTTTTATGGTTTGTGAGATCATTCTTGATCACTTATCATTGACTAATCATGCTTATAATTTCTCTCATCACAATCCTAATAATCCAGGCCACTCTTCCAATCACCATTATCTTTAGCAAAATTATTTACAAACAACTTCAAAAGGATGGTGAATGATAAAATTGCTTAAACTCATTGTGGATGCCTGAATATAAATGAGACCCTTTCATCAATAGACCCTTGGATCCATAATGTGTTTGCATCCAATCCATGGGGTATGTCCTACTCCATGATACTATTACATTAAAACTACTCAACTAAACTTTGCAAGGATGCAAAGGTCATTATGCAGTAATATCTTTAGATGTTTTCTTTAGATTTTGAGAGAGCTAGCACCCATTCCAAGAATTAAACCTAAATGAGCTTATTTCATGGCCTTCTAAAAATAGATGTTGATAATGTGCCCTACCAATAACTGGAATAGTGATAATTTGGATGTGGGATGGGAATAGCTACTAATAATGAATTAGAAGCACTTGCACTCCTTTAATGGCTTATTTCACTCATAGAAAAAGGTGGTCAAAAAGTGATAGAGTTTGGAGACTCAATGGTTATCATTTGTTCGCTTCTCTCTTGAAAACCCACTTCTAATCTAAGGCTACCCAAAATATGTGAAACGTTGCTTATACAAGACTTGGTTTGTAATCAAATCACCTACTACTAGGGATTGTGAGTGCTACAATTGCAAAAAGAAAATTTTGCTTCTATGAGACTTGGTTTTTAATTAAATCACCTACTTTTATGGATTGCAACTATTAAGCTCTAAGTATATTGCCAAGCAAATGTAGGAGTCCAATTGCAAAAATAAAGTTTGAGGGTGAACAATGGGTTGAGAGATATCAACTCCACATGATGCCTTTTATGTAGTGTCAAGTTTCTACAACAGGCGATTCACCTCAATACATAAGTCAAATCAAAATGGTGATTTGGAGGAAGGGCCTTGAATGACCTTGCCTCCTATCTGTTCTTATGCATGCAAAGTCAAAATCTTCTTTGAAGAAGTGTACTATGGGATAAATTTCTTCTACGAGTGGGATTAACTTATTTTTTCTTGGGTTAATGCTAGTCATCTCTAATATTGAAGATAACTTTAACCTCAATGAACAAGATACAAGAATAAGGATGTAGTCTTTGCAGAATGATTCATTTTTCTTTATGTAGATTCTCTAAGTGTTTCTAATTTCCCTTGGGTTTCTAGCACTGAAAAATGTACCTCTCTTGGATAGCGAAGTTTGCGAGCTCAAAATATTAAGGAAGGGGCTTTACCAATGTGAAAGGAATGTAGCAGCAACCCATGGCTGTAGGTTTTAACCCCGTACAAAAATTACCTGCATACGAATTCTAAAACACAGAAAATAAATAATGCGAGAGCATAACACATAAAACACATATACACAGAGATTTCCCCTGGGTCCCAAAACCGGGACTACCAGCTTGATTTTTCATTATTTTCCTTTCAATGTTACAATACATATTTATACATGCCGAAGCATCCAATACCATGGACTGAAAACCATCGTGTCCAAAACCATGGACCGAAAACCATCGCATCCAAAAAACATGTGCGAAAATCATGCACAAAACCGTAGGTGGGTCTGCCCAACCTAACATGGGGTCGAAAACCAAAATTTTCCAGGGCGCTACCCTAGACCCCATAAAGTGGGGTTACGGGTACCCCTCAAACCCCCTGTGACCTCCCCCCCACTAACCCCCAGTTAACTATGTGGGCTAGTCGTGCAAAGAATATAACACAACCCAACATTCTCCCACTTGTTGTTTTCTTTCCACAGGGGGACACAAGAGAGCTTAGTCATTTTTCTAGCCTTGAAAGGCCCATTGTCTCTCTACACCAAGAGAACTTCTTAGAGCTCATAGATTTTGTCAATGCATCTGCAATATTCTTCAAAGTGTCAACCTCTACCAACAACACCTTTTTGTCTTCTATCATATCCCTCACAAAGTGATATTGAACATGAATGTTCTTTGTCTTTGAATGATATGCGGGTTCTTTGCCAAGAAAATTGCACTTTGGCTGTCACAGTCTATCCTTATAGCTCCTTGTACTAACCCCATACTTGAACACAATCTTTGCAACCAAACTACTTCCTTTCTTGCATGAGTGGTTGCCATGTATTCTGCCTCTGTAGTTGATAGTGCCACTACAGATTGTTTCTTACTCATCCAACTGACTGCACCTCCAAATAGGTTAAACACATATCCACTTGTAGATCTTCTTTGATCCAAATCTCCAGCCCAGTCTGCATCAACAAAGCCACGAATATCCAACACTCTGTCCAATCCTGGTCTTCCTTGGTAGCACAAACCATAATCACTAGTGCCATGCAAATACCTGAAAACCCGCTTCACTGCTATCCAGTGCTCCTTCCTTGGTTTTGACATAAACCTGCTCAATACTCCCACTACATGTGCAATGTCTGGTCTAGTACAAACCATTGCATACATCAGGCTACCGACTGCACTTGCATATGGGACACGAGACATGTCCTCTTCCTCTTCTTGTGTCTTAGGACACTGTTCAACAAATAACCTCACACCTACAAGTATAGGAACCTTCACCGGTTTATTATCCTGCATAATAAACCTCTGCAGTATTGTCTCGACATACTTCCTCTGGTTTAACCAAAGCTTCCTCTTTGCCCAATCTCTTTTAATTTCCATGCCCATAATATATTTTGCAGCACCAAGATCTTTCATGTCGAATTTGGAGGACAATTGGGTCTTCAAATCCCAGATAATTTCTTTGTCATTTCCAACCAGCAACATATCATCCACATACAAGACCAAATAAATGACATGGTCACCAATTAATTTAAAATACACATAGTGATCTGCTTTGCTTCTGGTGAAGCCAAGTCCCCATATAAATGTATCAAATTTCTGATACCACATCCTTGGTGACTATTTTAACCCATACAGAGACTTCTTTAACTTGCATATTAGCTTTTTCTTACCCTTCACCGCAAAGCCTTCAGGTTGCTTCATGTATATTTCCTCTTCCAGATCCCTGTGAAGAAATGTTGTCTTCACATCCATCTGTTCTACCTCAAAATCTAAAGCAACAACAATAGATAAAAGTAATCTAATAGAAGTTACCTTGGCAACAGGAGAAAAAATCACCAAAATCAATACCCGGCACCTCGGAATAACCTTTTGCTACCAACCGAGCTTTGTATTTCTCCACCTTTCCTTCTGCATTTGTCTTCTTCTTGAACACCCATTTTTTTCCAATGGGTTTCCTTCCAGCTGGCAACTCCACCAGATCCCAAGCCTCATTTTTGTGCAAAGATGCCATTTCATCAACCATGGCCTCTTTCGAGAGTTTTCCATCCTCTGAATCTACTGCTTCCTTCACAGTTCTGGGATCATCATCAGTAATAGATAAAGAAAAATTTGAACAGAAAACAGATGGACTATACCTTTCTGGCTACCTTCTTTCTCGAACTGATCTTCTCACACCTGAAGTTTGTGGCTCTTCATCTTCCAATTCCTCCTCTGCTATAGAGTCTGATTCTTCCTCCTTAAGCTCAAACTCTATCTTCTTAGGTTCCTTTGGTTGGACTTCATGTTTAATAACATCTTTTACCTCTCTGAACACCACATCTAGGCTATACACAACCTTCCGTGTGACTGGGTTCCAAAGCTTATAACACTTTAAACCATCCTTATACCTAATAAAGATGCACTTTTCAGATTTACTATCCAACTTGGTTCGTTTCTCCTTTGGAACATGTACATATGCATCACATCCAAATACCCTTAGATGTGAAAGAGAGGGTTTCTTACCATTCCATACCTCTTGTGTAGCCTTATCCTCCAATGCTGATGAAGGTGACATGTTGACCAAGTAACATGTAGTATCCACCACCTCTGCCCAGAATTCATGTCCTAACTTGGCACCACTAAGCGTGCTTCTTTCCCTTTCCATCAATGTCTTATTCATTCTTTCTGCAACTCCATTTTGCTGAGGTGTATATGGAGTAGTCTTATGTCGTGCTATACCAAACTTCTTACAAAATTCTTCAAATTCATTGCTGCAAAACACTCCACCATTATCTGTCCTTAGCACCTTTATCTTCTTCTCTGTCTGATTTTCCACGAGAACCTTAAATTATTTAAACCTGTCAAAGACTTCAGATTTCTTCTTAAGGAGATATATCCATGTATTCCTTGAGAAGTCATCTATAAATGATACATAGTACACAGACTTACCCAATGATGGAACCTTCATAGGTCCAAACACATCACTGTGCACAAGTTCTAATATCTGTATCTTCCTCTTACTACCAGAGGGGAAACTCACCCGATTCTGCTTCCCATATACACAATTTTCATAGAAATCAAAATCCAGAGAGCTATTACTCATACCTTCTACCATACCTTTACCATGAAGTATTTGAAGGCCCTTCTCTCCAATATGTCCAAGCCTTTGATGCCACAACATGGTCTTCTCTCTAGAGACCACTAGATTTTTTGCTCCACTTTCAAGAACCACAGAACTGTTGCACCCATCAATAGCAGTGCTACCTTGCAGCTTGTATAGAGTTCCACATTGAACTCCCAACATCAATACCAATGCTCCCCGCACCATTTTGCAGGTATCCTTCTTGAACACTTTTTTTACACCTGCATCATCCAGCTTGCTTACATAAATCAGATTTCTGGCCAATGCAGGAATATGGAAAACACCCGGAAGTGTTCTAACCCTTCCACCTTGCAACTTCAACTTTACTTTTCCGTGACCAATGATTCTAGCCTTCCTATCATCCCCTAAGAAGACATCACCACCATCATATTTCTTATACTCGCAGAACCACTCTCTATGGGGAGTGAAGTGAAAGGATGAACCTAAGTCAATCAACCATGCCTCATGATCTACAGGTGTACTTGAAGAAGCCAAGTACACATCCCCACCTTCATCTGAGGTGGTTTTCACCTCTGCAAAAGGAGCATCATCATATCCCTTTCCTTTATCAGGATCTTTAGATTTACAATCCCTTTTGTAGTGCCCTTCCTTTCCACATTTCCAGCACACCACCTTTACAGGTTTTCCTGGAGATTTAGATCTCCCTCTAGATTTAGATCTCCCACTCGATGACTTATTTTTGTTTCTGTTCTAGGACCATCCTCGTAAAGACAAGGCATCACCATTTTGGCTCTCCATATTTTTTCGTCTCATCTCCTTCATCAGCAAGGATGAGACTATTTCATCAAACTGCAAGGTAGTTGCATTGCTACCTATTGCAATAACCAGACTATCCCATGAATATGGTAGAGAACACAACAAACTGATGCACTTATCTTCATGTGAAATTTTAATATCAACAGATGCTAACTGACTTACCACAGTATTAAATTCATTTAGATGCTCTATCACTGAGTCTCCATATTTCATCCTAAGGTTATACATCTTTTTCTACAGGAACAGTTTATTCATCAGAGACTTAGATTGGTACAAAGTCCCTAACATGTCCCACAAAGCCTTCGCTTTAGCTTCCCCTGATACATTCAACAATACTGAATCTGAGACACACAATTGTATTGTTCTCTTTGCCTTCCGATCCAACTTCTTCCATTCTTCATCGAACGCTCCCATTGGTTTAGTACTTGGATCTACGAGATCCACTGATCTTTATCCACCAACAGATCGTCCATCTTGAGTTTTCACAACTCAAAACTCTGACCATTAAATTTCTTGATCTCTATCTTTCCACTGCTTGCCATCTTCTTTCACCACCAGAATCGATCTTGTAGATCTCCCACTAAACAGGGTCTGCCACAGGCCCAAGCGAAACCCCTCAGCAACAAAGGCATCCCCTTGAAGCCAAAACTTCTCTAATACCAAATGTAGGTTTTAACCCCATACAAAAATTACCTGCATACGAATTCTAAAACACAGAAAATAAACAATGCGAGAGCATAACACATAAAACACATATACACAGAGTTTTCCCCTGGATCCCAAAACCGGGACTACCAACTTGATTTTTCATTATGTTCCTTTCAATGTTACAATACATATTTATACATGCCAAAGCATTCAATACCATGGACCGAAAACTATTGCATCCAAAAAACATGTGCGAAAATCATGCACAAAACCATAGGTGGGTCTGCCCAACCTAACATAGGGTCCAAAACCAAAATTTTCCTGGGCGCTGCCCCAGACCCCATAAAGTGGGATTACGGGCACCCCTCAAACCCCCTGTGACCTCCCCTCCTCTAACCCCCGGTTAACTACGTGGGCTAGTCATGGAAAGAATATAACACAACCCAACAATGGCAATGTGGCCTACTTGGCACTAAAATGGGAAAGGCAAAATAAGGGGTAAAATGGGAAAGGCAGAAGAAGGGGTTCATTGAGATGAACTTGAAGACCAACATAGTTAGGGTCAATTTGCATTGTGCTTTGATGCCCAATTTTAAAAGGAAGCAAATGGAGATGGCCTCACCTTTGGAGTCTCTACAAGCTCTAAGTTATATTTGGGCATTTTTGGTATTATTCATTATTTTTTGAATGACAATTAGTAATATAGATCCAAAAAACTTATATTATTATTTTTTAGTGTAATATAGATCTATTTAGAATACCCCCTTGAAGTTAGCTAGCACCAACTTCAAAGTGAGAGAGGTTAAGAAATGTGATGATGGCTTTATTTCTTAAGTTACCTGGACATGGTATTCCTACTTGGTAGATGTGGTATGTTTAACAACAATTTTTTTTGTTTTAATCTTATATCTCTCTTCACTCCAAAGGCTCGTACCATTTACATGAGCTCTTTTTCATAGTCATATAAATTTTTTAGCTCATTTATGTAATATGATAACCCATACTTGTGTCTCTGCCACATAGTCATGTATATCTATTAGCTCATTTGTGTGGGTATGTCTAACATTATAACCCAAACTTGTGCCTCTGCCACATAGCAATGTAAATTTAATAGTTTGTGTTGAAGATCCCTTACACATGTCATCTACGTTAGGATATGGAGCCATGCTTACTTTTTTTGCTAGTGTAAAATGACTGATTAATATCAACTTAGTGGGATTTCTTTGGAGAATATGATTTACGTTTTCTCATTTTTTGTTAAATAACCATGAAATTGTGTGCCATAGATATGTGGAATAACTCTGAGACCCTTTATTCAACATATCACAACCAACAAGGAGTAACTGAGCACTTTGTGAAGCATGGCATAAAAAATGCCTACCCTTTTACTGGATTCATTTTACAAGTTACGATAGAAAATAAAATAATTTTATTGTTCATTTGGATGAATTGGCCACCAAAGATTGTCATCACTTCTTTCTCTTTTTGTAAAGGTATGTACACAAGGATTTTTACCCTAGGGTGGGAAATGGGGAGATAGTGTTGATGCTTTACTTCACAAGGTGAAGAAGCTAGGTGATCTCCAAACCCAAGTGTAGAGAAAGGTGCTCTACTAATCTATATATCTTCCTTGGGTAATTCACTGAAGTTCTTTCTCTCTTTAAGTTATTTTCTCCATGTTTAGACTTGATTTAGCTCTAAGTTAAAAAAAAATGTATTGTTTGTTGTACACTTTAGAAGGCTAAGTCTTTTATATTGCTCGCATTTTCTTTACAGTCTCGCCTGAGGCTATTCAAAGTGTGACTAAACATGTAGGTCTAAAAGGGAACATAAGATGCATTGTAATCACTTTGTTATCTAGAAGAAGATGAGTTATTTGGTTATTGTTATTTGAAAAAGTAGCAATTCCATGCCAAATAAGTTATTTCTACTGTCTATGCCTTTTGGCTGGTCTATTTTGATATGTTTTTTATATTGATGTATTTGGGTCAGCGAGGTCAATCGGTGTTGCTTGAATCTCTAATGCCGAAATTATTTTCCATGGGAAAGCTAGTTAATTGATTATTATGGTTGAGTTCAACAGTTAATGCAATTAATAATAGTAGGACCATCTTCTCCTAACTCATCTCCTAAACAACTCGATTAATGCATAAAGGTTGACTATGAAATTAGCACCAGTACCTATTCCATAATCAAATTTGTTTTTTTAGTGATTATGAAATATCAGTTTGTAGCTTTACCCTTACCAATAAATAAATATGAATGATTCAAGCATAAATAAAAACAACCCCACTATCATGTTGTTCCTACTCTTTTTCATTTAAATTGGGCATTTAAATTGATTTTTGCACTAGATTTTGTGCCCAATGAAATGCAAAAATTATGCATTATTTTAGATAATTCTCTTTGCATTGACATCACTGAAAGTCAGTCATGGTATTCAAATTTGTGAATCTTAGAATACACTGGCCTTGGGATTCTTACCCATAATTAGCATAAAAATTTTGCATTATTTTGCATGCATAATTCCAACATTCGCAGCATATTTTTGCTTTTTGTAGTTTGGATTCAATCCCAGATATTAGACAAGCCAACAAACTTTTATTATTGTTTCCGTTGTTATTGATTACTTTGTGAGTAACAATAATATAGAACCAACAATATTTTATTATTATATTTGGTGTAATATAGATCCTTCTAGAATACCCCTTGAAATTAGCTAACAACAACTTCAAAGTGAAAGAGATTGAGCAAAAAGAATATGGATCCTTGTGAATGAATCAAATCACAAAAGGAAGTTAATTATGTGGCTGATATGTTGCCAGATTAGGTTCAGTACCAATTCAAATGAAAACATGTTAAACAATACAACATACAACTCTAGTTTTCTCCACTCAAGATCAACATGTAGATATCTTCACCAAGTCACTTGCATGTGAAAACATTGAGGCATTCCAAGAGTCTCTCTATCGTACTTCTAATAGTATGAATTATTTGTGGGGATGTTAGAATAATTACAACATAGTATGTGTAAACAAACCATTGTAAATGAGGTGTTATCCAGTACCAAACTTTCAGGTAGAATAGATTTAGTCCATTCTATTATTAGTATCATAGCATTCGAGATCCTAATCTATATGAAATAACATTACTTAGCTAATGAGTCTCCCCATGATTTTTGAGCCATCTGCTACACGTGGTTTCCCACTTGTCTAGATTGGACCCATCTCTTTCTCTTCAATTTCCATTTGGCTTGGCTTCTTACTAGTCGTTGATGCTTCTAGGTTGGTTGATGTTTCTCTCATACATGAAACGAAGCCAACTAAGATGCTTCTCTCATACATTAAGTGAAGCTAGTTGCGATCGTGTCAAGCGAAACTGTTATAGATAGAATTCCTCTAAATTTTCCAAGAAATTCTTGGAGAACAAGCTTAGTTTCAGGCCTACCAGGTATGTTAAACATTGCCTCACCAGTTCTACAAATTAAGGTTTACTAGTAAGTATAATTTGAGGAGGCCTCTTTGATTAGAGTTTTCTTTTTTGTTTTATTGTATTATTTATCCCAAGCATGTCTATCTATTTTTGTAATTTTCTATACAAGGTAGGATCTTTACTTTAGTTGTTATTCCTATGCGTTATTTTGATAAAATTCCACCCTATTATACACTATGTTTATTTTACATTGAACTTCCTAATAATTTATAATTGTGATGTTTGTAGAATTTGTGTTGCTTTTACACTGAATTCATTCTATATTTTATAGATTGTGTGTTTCTTTTACATTTGAATTCATTCTATAGTTTGTAGACTCTGCGTTTCTTTAAAATGAAATTCATTCTATATTTTATAAACCATGTGTTTGTTTTACACTGAACTTCCTAATAATATGAAATTGTGATGGTTCTAGACTTTGTGTTGATTTTACATTGAATTCCTAATAATATGTAGTTCTGATGTGAAATTAGTTGGGATGTTCATGAATATTATTTCATTAACCTTGCTGATTATGTTTTTCTATTATTTTCACACAACTGGTTCAGAAGTGTTTCTGTAAATTATCTCAAATGAAAGGAATTGTAATGGAGATTTGATCCTAAAGCTCGATGTAACAACTCTATATTCAATTTATATGCAAAAAGAGATGTGATCCTGGAGCTCTTGATGCAACAACTATATATTCGATTTATATGTTTTTTTCATATATCATTGTTTCTTAAGGTGCTTTTGCCTAAAAGCCTCTTCTTTTACATGATTAGGAGTTTCGAAGATGAAGTATAAAAAACACCAATGTAGTATAGTGTCTTACAATCGGCAAGGACTTGCTTCCTTTGCAGCCACTCTTGTTACTCATCAATCTAATTATTAATCACAAAAAACTAGAACTTTTGGATTCTAGTTACATTCCTTACCATATGCTCATTGAATAGAATTAAACCATTTCACCCTTCCTTATAAATTAATCAAGCCAATATAAATCCATATGAGATGGACCCTTCTATCTTGATACTCATCAATCCAATTATTAATCATCCCTATAAATCATAAAAGGTAAGTATATCTTACCTTACTACTCATAAATCTAATAATTAATCACCTTCCTTATAAATAAGTAAGAGTAAATGTTTCATATTATCTGTACATCCACCCTTCCATCTAAATTAACCAATCCATCTCAAAATCATTAACCTAGAACCTCCTAACTTAATACTCATCCATCTAATTATTAATCACCTTTCCTTCTAAGTCACAAAATGTAAATTTTGTATTACATGTCATCAATGTAACTATTAATTGTCCTTCTATTTTAATGGTCGTAATTAACTGAGATTTGTTAGTATTAGTAAATGTAACAATTGATATTAAGGGGGAGTGTTAAAATATAGTAATATCCATTGTTAACTAGAATACACATTAAGTTGTATGTGAACTCTAGTGGAACACTTATTTGTGAGTCCCAACTAATTTTAGATAACTAGTGTCTTTAGAATCTGTTAATTTAAGATATCTCTAGAATCTCAAGTGGTAGATAATTCTAGAAATTTCCCCATACATTGTAAAATCTATTTTAAATAACGAGGAGGGAAAAATTATATGCCCCAAGTATTTTTCATTGGTTTTCATTAGTATATGTGGTCCATTCTTTTAAATTACAAATAATTAGACACTACTAAGGTTGATTTTTGAAGATAATCATCATTGAATGTTTAGTAAGGAGAAATGCCACATAACACTCATCAAAGAGGACAAGGAGACATGATACTTGCATTGGTTACTTTGGGTGATTGAAAATTTTATTGCCCTTGTAAAGAATGTAGAAGCTATAAAAGGAGGAGAATTTTAATAAAAACAACTAAAAGACATTATAGAGAGTATGGACACCTTGAAGGTGGGCATGAATATCATCCCTTGGTAAGTTATTCATTATACGTCTTTAAATATATTACAACACAAACAATATCATAAAAATAAGAGGGTTTTGTAGTCCAAAATATATTGTGGTTTTGTAGTTGGTTCTCCATCTCCAACATTTTGTGCATAAGTTTCTCAAAGAATTACTTGGAAATTATAACCAATATTACTTAAAATGAATACAAAGGAAATGTAATAACATGTTTTACCAAATAAATCTTCTAGTACACATCTTTCATTCAAATGTACAAGAACAAGGATGTTCATGTCTTATAGAACCTCAAATTGCATACTAATCATCTAACCATTTGCAAAGGAATTTAAACTAGATTGAAACCCTCATAGTAGTTGGGTGAGACTTGTATTATGTAGTATTTGCATGCCATTTTTTTTATGCTTCCTTGGAATTTCATTTGTGTGACATTATTTCATCATTGATTTGTTGTATTTGTTTCATGCTCTCACCTAAGCTCTTTTTGTGTTTGTATTTCTTGTCTTTGTTTTCCTATATTATATTTGTAAACATTTGTATCATTTTAATACTCATTATATACACTGATATTACTTGGTTGTTTGTAATTACAAAGGAATGACCCCTAGGGAACTGCCCTTGGCATAAGACGTGGTTGTGCAAGTGCCTATTAAGGAAGATGGAGTGAATATTAAAGATAAAGTTTATGATCCTATGGAAGGAGATGACGATGCTAATAACACAATTGAAGATGATGGGACAAATATATTGATCCACAAGACATTTAATAATGTTGGAATGGATGATGATGACAAAAATCTTGATGGTGATTTTGATATACCTCTACTTGAAAAGGAAACACAACCTCTTGATGAAGGCTTCAAAACAAGTCTTCTCTATGTTATATTGTTGTTGGTGAACTTAAATGTTATGAATGGGTGTTCAAACACTTGTGTCACACAAATCTTAAGGTATGTAATATATTTTGTCACATTTAGTACATGATGATAAAGGTTTTCTTTTTTCCTCTATTTTTATGGTTAGTTGATCACTTTTATAATAATTTGGATGAAATATGTACGATTAATATTATTTACATCAAAAGATATATTTTTTTAATTATGTTGTAGATTGTTAGGTGAATTTATAATACCACCGTCAAATTTTTTACCTCACACATACAAATATTTACATGCTATTATGAAAGGTATTGGAATGGAGTCTCAAGTTATTCATGCATGCCTTGATTCTCATATTATGCATTGTGGAGAACATGTGTTGAAAGAAGAATGCCAGAAATGTCAAATTAATAGATATCATACCAATAAAGTAACAATAAAGGTTTCATGCAAGGTTTTTTGTTATATTCGCATAATTCCATGTTTGCGGTGATTGTTCAGGTGCAAAAGCATAACACAATTTATGGATTACCATGAAGCAAACAAAAGGAAAGATGATGTTCTTCAAATGCTTGCAGATGGATCTGCATTTAAGAAGATAGAGAAAATGTGGCCACATTTTAAAGATGAACCTCGTAATATTAGACTTCCATTGGAAGATGACAGTGTCAATCCATTTGGATACCTCAGATCGGTGTGGCCTATTTTTTTAATCAATAATATTATTCCCCCATGGATGTCAATAAAGAGGGAGCATTTAATGTTGGCAATGGTTGTTCTAGTTATTTGTTTAGAATAATTTTTTTAAACACGATAAAATGTCATTTGTCTTGTTTGTTTCATAATTATGTCTTATATTTTTTGTTTATTCATATATGTTCAATTATGTCTTATAATTATGTTTGATATTTTTCTTATTTACTCAGACATGTAGTAATTATGTACAATATGTTCAATCAATTAGGTAAGTGCCAAGGGAAATATATGAATGTATATAATGAGCTTCTTATAGATGAGTTACTACAATTATGGAATGACATCACTAAGTATGATATCTCTATATTGTTGAGAAATCTAGGGCAATGGTATAAGGATGATTTCTCTTCGTTGATAATTGTTTGTGATGTGATTTTTCTTTTGGATTAGGTTCTTCTTTTTAGTGTTTCTATTCATCAAACAACTATAAAATCATAAATAAAAATGAGACAAAGGAAACATGATATAGGTGATCAACCAGGGCCAAAACCTATCCAACTCTGAGAGAAAAACCCACAAAAATTCTTCTTCTTATATAATCTTCAATTGACGAATTCCAACACCTAGACCCTTGACCAAAACCCTTCCAAGACCAAGTCAATTCCTTTCCTTGATGAGTTTTTCTTCAAAAATTAAACCTCAGTTAACATAGCCTTCCAGTAGAAAGAACTTCTTCTTCGACCTCCTTTTTCGGACTTGCAACTTCTTGACTGTAATTCGACCTAACTGCAGAAACCCTAGGCTGCATGTGTGAGTAAGATCATGGAGAAATTTTCCTCCTTTCTTATTTTCTTGGTAAGATACTTCTTCTTCAACAAATCGGCCTTCAAGATGATCCCTTTTCCACCTAAGTTTAGACTTCTATGGTGACAATAATATTTGGTCTTCCTGCAATAGTGAGAGCCCTAATTCTTCTCACACATGTGAGGTATTTTAGTCCAAAATAGATCCAAACTTCTCAGTATTTCTCTCCTCTTCTTTGCTTATCCAAGTGGCTTCTTATTTGCACGTATTTCCTTAACTTGTAAGCTTCATCAATGAATTTCTTAGGTGAGGTCGAGTCCTCCTATATATAGGATTTTATCTCATGCTTTTAGGTTGACTTGAATTCATCTCTAGGCTGACTTGCCCTTTTGATAGGCTGACTTGATTTTAACACATTTGACAAGGTCTTGGAGGGTCCTTTTGACTCTTTATTTGACTCAAATAATTTTCTTACAATATGTAACATTCCCAAATGGGTCATTCATACATGATAATGTCTTTCTTGACTTGTATACTCAATGACAAGCCCTATGAGCTCACAATGGGACCTAGACCTAAAATAAATTTCCTTGAGCATGAAACCCATGCCTCAAGAACAACAATAATAATTTTTTTCTCATTTACACTAAATACATAAAATCATGATTACATATTTCATTATGAAGACCTAACCTAGTTACATATTTCAACATAGACCAGTAGGTCAAAGGGAATTTCAATTCTAAGCAATGCTAATTAATGATGCCCCAGGGATAACACATTTATGTGGTATGATATGTTAAAGTACTGCACTTTCATAGTGTTTAATTTTATCAAGTTCATATCATACATTTTTAAAAAAGAATCCCTTCATTTTATATATTAATTCAAATAATTGATATAAAATTTAATCCATCTCTTGTAAGTCTTCAAAAAGAGAGTAAATTTTCATGTCCAATTTGTGGTCCTAAGATGAAATCTCATCATTCAATAAGTTTAGGAAAGGAGGTGTTTGATGATTATAGGAACTTCCTCTCTAAGAACCATAGGTATTGAAGTACTGCAAAACTTCTTTTCAATGGGGAAGAAGAGACTAGATTAAAACTACAGAGAATAACACCTCATTTATGGAAGTTGGAATATAACATAAATCATCAAGGCATGAATCAAATCATCTATGCATATCACACATGAAATGTTTGGAATATTTTATATTTTTATTACATTTCATTCATTGTACTAATTGTCAAGTACTACATTGTAATATATTTAATTATGCTTGACCTTGAAGGTTGTCATGAAGGCATTAATAATGGGGCATTTCCACAAGGAATGGAAAGTTATCTCATACAATTTAGTAAGCTCCCCTACTCTGAGAACCTAGAAATTGTTCATTTGTTTGATACAATCTACATCGGGAAGAATGTAACATAAATGTTATGGTGAATCTTAGATGGAAGTAGTGACAAAGAGAAAAATGCTAAGATTTTTAATGACATTAAGGAGGCCAATCATTCAATGAAAAGTGTGATTCATTCAAATAGATATGAATACCAAAATATAAGTGCCCTTCCATGGTTATTGAGAGAACAACAAAGCAAGGATGTGAAAGAGGTTAATGCAAAAAATAAATTTCCCACTCGATTTTCTTCAAATATAAAGAATATCCTAATAAACAAAGGTGAATTGTGTGGGGTAAAAACTCATGATTTACATATCTTGATTAAGGTAATTATTTTGGTGTATATATTTGTATATTGGTGAAACATATTGTTAGTGATTTTTTTTTCTTCTACTAATTTGGGAATAAATAACGAATTTGTTTTGGTATGGTATGTTCTACCTTTATCTATCCCAGACAACTTTGATAACAATGTAAAATAGGTTTTATATGATCTTGGCAAATACATGAGGTAAGTGGTGATTTATATGCGAAGTGTAATTTATTCAATTCATTGTACAACTTATATTTGATTGCATATGTTTTACTTGTAATGTACTATATACTTTTTTGTTGAAACTTGTGATTTGTTTGCATCATTTGTAGATGGTTGTCATTTGAATAAATCGATAAAGAAGATATAAATTGTTGGAGTAGACAAATAATGTGTGAAATAAAAAGTATCTATCGCCAACATTTTTTAATGCACGACAACACTACTTCATACACCAAGTAGAGGAGATTGAAAAGTGTGGACCTATATACACAAGGTCATTGTATATGGTTGATGGTCACTTGAAATCATTAAATTATTTGGTTAGAAAAAGAGCATGTATTGAGGGTTATATGGTAGAGGGATATATGGTATATCAAACCATGGCTTATATTAATTAGTAGCCCTAAAATAGTTGTAAGTAATAATGTGGACCACATTCGGGATGCCAGCTACATCAACTAATTTGAAGGGGAGCACTTATTGGGGAAAGGTAGAATGAGGAAAGTGACATGTAAGTAGATGGTGGAGATTTATAACACATTTGACTTTTCATTTTCATGTATATCGTACTTATTTAATTTTTGGTCTTCTTTCATAATCGATTACTATGATGGTATACCATGGTAGCTAATTATATGTGAATTGTTTTATTTTAATATAGCTGGTCAAGAGTGTGATGCAATACATTTATACATTGCAAACAATATTGATGGGATGAAGGTATGGATTGAATGATGTTTAGAATCTAGTAATGGTAGGTTATCATGGGATGGTGTGTCTATATTAGTCAAAGAGGTTGAATGCAAAGGAGATACTAATCTTACAGATATGGAAATTGATTTAGCATATGGTTTGAAAGGTAAACACGAAAGCATATTCACCCATACTATTTAGTTTTTTTGAATATTATATTGATGTATATGGCATGTTTTTTTTCTTATTTTGCATAATTTCCAAGTATAAATATGTTTATCAATTGACTATGCATTTTTTTTTATGTGTTTGGCATATTGCAGTTGAAACACCATAAGGCTATGTGGCGCATTGGCTATAGATTTCACATCACAAAGTTGATGAAAATAAGAGAATTTTCGATAGTGGGATAACTACAATATTTTAGACTACTAATGTTTCCTCTAGAAGTGACAAACATCCAAAAGTCTCTAAAAATCGATATTATGGGTATTTGGAAGACATACTTCAGTGTGACTTTAAATCCTTCAAATTATTTCTATTAAAAGTCAAATGGTATAGGCTACAAATGAATGAACGTGATCCTGATAGAACTGTTATTCAACATGCTAACAAAATTACCATGGTTAATATAAGGAATGTTGAGCCAAAATAAGAGACCTATGTTCTTACAAGTCAATGCGAACATGTATTTTAATAAGAGGTTTTAGGTAGAGGGTATTGGTCATATGTTGTTAGATATGATCCAAGAGGAAGACTGGTCAAGTATAATGCAACATAAGAAGATGGTATTGAAGAAAATGTTGATGTAGAAGAGCAGTTGGTTCATGTGTCAGACGAAGACGTCGAAGAAGTTCAAGGAGATGTTTGAGACAATGTTCTAGATGAAGATCATATCAATGATGTATAATAAGAAGAAATTAAGAAGTTGAATCAAATGTAGGATAAAATGTTCTTGACGATGATATAGACGATGATATGATTAGAAATGAAGACATTAATGATGATGTTGATATGGCCAATCCTTTCAATATCAATTATGAACCAATTGATACAAATGTTGGGTTGGATGAAGAAGAAGATCATTCATGATATTGAAATGTTGAAATGTATGAGGTATGTGTTTATATGTTTTCAGTTGATTTGTTCTCTTTCATTTACCTTAAATATTTGTTTCATAGTTTATATGGTTGATTCTTGCTACGTTGCTTTCAAATACTTCATTTTTAATTATTTATTTAATTTTATTTATAAAAGTAAAATTTTAAAATATTAAATCCGTTTTCAAATTAAATTAAATTTAATAAAAGGGGAGTTAGAATCATATTATTCAATTGATTAATATAAAATTTAAGAATTTAAAATTATTTTAATAATTTTACATTTTTTCAAAATTTTAACAAAATTAATCCCTTTTATTTCTATCCTTAAAGTTTTGTCCTTATAGATAAATTACTTAGTTTGTATATAACCCTTATATTGTCTTATTAAGAAAAATATTTTTCAAAGTGTCACGGTTTAAAAAAAAAAATTGCATCCATAAAATTATGAATGTTCTTATTCATTCCATGTTTTGACAAAACTTTTATTATGATTTGATTCCTTCCTTGCTTGATGCTTTCCTAAACAATGTATTATTTCATGCCTACAATTTGGTCCATTTGATATGAGCCAACAAATAAAATAGGGGATATTACTTTCCTAATTGTCTTATATTTAGGCCTTTTTTCTAATTCCAATTTCAAAATTATTTCTTGTACCATTGTGAATTTCACTTTCATCGCTTTTATCCTCTGACTGGTTCTTTCCACATAATGTTCTAGCTAAATTTTATTTTTCTTAAAATTCTCTATATGAGCCCTCCATTTAATCATATGTCTTTGAATTATGTGCACATATCTTGAATTTTTTTGTTCCAATCCACTCTCCAATGCTCCTATTTCCTAAGAGACAAAGCGAGACATTCTTGTGCTTCCTCAAAATAATTTTCACATTTTCAAAGGCCTTTGCATATATTGGTATTTTGTAGTATTCACATCTATTTGAGTTCTCATGGTTGATTTCCATCTTCACTATTTTATGTCAATTTGAGTTGCAACCCTCCACACCCTTAGATGTTTCCAACACTGAAAACCCAAACAAGGATTGTTGCCTATTGTTCATATTGTCACTCATGGGAGGTAACAACAAAAATAAGTCTACCCTTATGTTCTAGTGTGCCTAATTGCAAAGTGCATGCCTCATTTTCCATCTTATCCATCAAAGTAATGAGTAAACAAAGAATATTGTAGAATGATATGAATTCAAAATTTTATCCATCCTCTGCATTCTAGGACCTATCCTACTTAGCTAGGTTTATTGAGGCAACAAATGCTCAAAAATATGTCAAATTACGTACAAGGACTTCCCCATCACCACATTTTGTTTTATTCCAATTTGCTTAAAGATTCTTCATCCCTGGTACAAGAGCTAGAGCTTCTTCTCTAGTATTGATGATCTCAGCTACTCTCTATGCAAAGGTTGCTTCATAATTTCCTTGAAAGTCAAGGATGACCCCTTGAACCTAGTACCCCTATCTTATCTTCTTCATTACACATAACACAAAAGTATTATTTCATTTAACAATATTTTCCTCTTCCTTACCTATAATGCATTATAAGATGTCATTCATTCTTAGTAAAATTCATCCATAAAAATGCACATCTTAATTATAAATATTTTTTTAACTTCATACTAATTGTTTTTAGTTTTATTTAAAGTAAATTCTTTTAAGAAAAATCAGTTTATTAAATTTAAAACCTTATATATAATTTCAAAAATTTAAATAAATTGTATTTTTATAAAAAATATTTTGAATTTAAATTAGAAATTTACATAATTGTTTTTATAGCCTTAATAAAAATTAAGGTGTATATAATTATGAGCTTAATTTAAACTAACCTAGATCCAAGTTAACTTCAAATCTATTAAGCGCCGAGAGGGATCAAATATCTCAAGTTGTAAAACTTTCCTCAAGTTTTGCACTAAAAAGAGGTTTGCACCTCAAGAGATTTGATCCCTCTTGGTGCTTGATAGATCTAGGGTTAACATGGATCTAAGTTGATTTATACTTATAATTTGAAATGGATATTAAATTCAATATAAACCTAAATTGTAAATATAATTTTAAAAATATCTTTATTTCTTTTTTATTTTTATTATGATTTTTTTAAAACCACAATAAATTATAAAATTCATATTCTAGTTAATATTTAAAAATAATAATAATAATAATAAATTTTAAAATCACACTTAAACCAAATATTAGTTGATATATAAAATCAATATTTATAAAAAAATTATAAACATAAAAATACTAAAACAAAACTTAATTATATTAATAAATATCGTAAACATGTGATGTATGCGTGTATTTGTATTTGTATTTATCTCAATTAAAATACAACTTTTTTCTCCCAAAAATACACTCTGAAAATACCAATAACATAAGTTCTTCGATAGAGTATAAATATCTTATAATCCCTTGGGTCAGTAATTTGACGAAACCTTTGTCTCTAAGATTTGAACACTGCCAACTCTCTTGATTTGGTGAGCTCTTTCACTTCTCAAGCTGCTTGCTCTCGTTTTGGGTCACCTATTTCACTCATGTTCCAACTGTTGGTTAATAGGTTCTTGAATTATTTCAATAATGTTAATAGGTTTCTAAACTTCTCCATCCATACGGAAGAAAGCCCACCGTCAATAAGGTATTTTGGTTGCTATAAAATCAGGTAACAGTTGTTCCCTACTCTTAAGGTGTTTTGGCTTCTCTATAAATCAGCTATTTCTGTTTCGATACTATTTGTGTCTATGATAAAATCATTCATGATTTCAGAGTTATAATGACCATGACTCTACGCGACTTGACCTCGTGACATATTCAACTTCCCAAACCCTTTTCTTTGATAAAACACTTTTTGGGATTTTGCTTCACTCCAAAACCTTATGCCTAATTTAAAATTCTACTCGGATTCTAGGTTCTCAAGATTATAATTTTCTGTGAAATTTTCATTGAAATTTTGTTTTATGTCTTCAAACAAGATTGTGCATGTGGATTGTCTGCGTAATTAAAAAATCATGCACACCCTAAGATGCTTTTAAAACCCACAAGGTTTTTTTTAACCCTAAAGGGAATTTTTGTTTAAAACTAATGTTTGTTTAAAACTATTACCTAATACATTGTTCAAAACCTACCACAATTCATTGTTTAAGCCCTACCATTATTGTTTGAGGTGGATGGATATGAGACAAGACAATTTTATTATCATAAACTATTTATGTTTGACTCACTATGAGATAGATTTTTTTGTAATACACTATTCAAATTCGCAAAAACAATGTGTTATCAATTGTGCTTTCTGAACCCTACCCTACTGAGTTGAGGAAAAGGCATGATCTACTATGACTTGAGTCACCTAGAGCCTTGGAATAACACAATACTTGATCTTCTCATGCACATATTATGTTATTAAAACCCTTCTATTCATAATGAAATTGGATCTTCCTATGAAAGTAGTCTAACATTTTGCCTCCAAAGATGGGATTGGCGAGTTTGAAAGTGTCACCAAAGTCACAAAAATAAATAATGGAACAAGAGAACTTCGAATTGACTAAGGTGATATGAGCATAGGGAATAAAGGGGGAATCCATTTGGTCACATTCATAGTTTTGATTGTGATTTGGAGTATGGAATGATAGAAGGAGGTGTGTGAGTACTCAACCTTAGGGGTTATCCATTACCAAGGTAGATAAGTTGCTTATCACGTACTATCATTTTCCAAAGGAATATAATGACTACTTTAGCTAGCTAGGCATAATTCCTTGTGCCCTTTAGTTGCTAGGAATATTCTTTATCTTGGAATCACCAAGATGGCTAGTGTTAGTAGCATATTAAAGCATGTACACTAAACAGGAAGAAAGAACTGATGACATGGTGATTTATGTTCACAATGTTGTTTGTGCTTCCTAAAATTTGGGTGTGTTTCCACATGTCCCCCAAGTGTGTTTTACTACTCTTGCATCCCCTGTCCTCGAAACTTGGTGTAACATTTCATAAAAACTCGTGATATAATTTGTAAAGTGAAACTCTGTAACATTGAGCAACAATCTATAATTGATATGGCTTTGCCATAAATTTGGGGAAGGGGACCCGGTTATGGAAAATACAAATCTAAAGTAAAGTTAATAGACTGAAAGTTAAGATTATTTGTAATAAATTACAAGGTTATAGAAAATCACTAGAAAGCGCAAACCTAGGCTTTGTATGGATTATAGTACCTAGATTAAACATCTTTATCTCTAATATGAGCATGACATATGGAAGACAAACTCTTAAGATAAATTATTGGAGAGACTCGTGTAATAGGTTATATGGCATAGAAAATGTAAATCATACCTCTACTCAGATTGTTGGGCATGGAAATTGTGGATCAAACCTTAAAAATGAAAATATTGGGCATGGAGATTGTGAAACAAACCTTGAAAATGAAAATATTGGGCATGGTATCATACCTTACAAATCAGAAATTTCCAAATCCTGTTGAGGGGCACAAGATGCAAGAATATACTGATTTGAGGATAGTATGCTACTCCTAGTGTTAGGACAAGTGTTCTTGAAGTTGTACCCAGAATGTGGATCTTGTCCCTGGCAAGGGGATGCACCTCCTAGGGATTGGTTCATATTGCCTTGAAATCTACTTTCAAACCAATTTAATAGTATAAATTCAAAATGGAAAAAAGAAAATATATCTTTATTTCCATTGTAGATTTCATAATTATTGGCTAGAGTCCATCTCTTTGTATCAAAGCTTCACTATAACTAGTTTGGTGTTATCATTTTTTTTCCAAAAAATAATTTGTGATTTTTTTTGGAATAGTTCTATATGTCCCATTTTTGTTATTATTATTTTTATTGTATCTACAAAGTTGTGAATAGTGTTTTCTTCCTAAATTTCATTAGTTTTTCTTTTCTTGAATTTCATTTGCATTTGAACTAGTTTTTTTTTGTATGTACTTACATGAATTATGCTTTGACAAATCTACCTAAAGTGGCTTTAAGAGTTTTTTTTTTTTTTTTGTATTTTCTGGTTCCGCACTATGACATCAAGTATGTTCCATTCTTTGTATTGTTAGACACATATGGAACTGCTTTGGCTAAGACATGCACACCTACTAGAAGATCACATGTACTAACAAGGATCTTATCTTTTAGAAAATTTGCAGTCCATTAAGAAAAAAATAATGCATGTACCCTCCGATGCTAACAACAGTACAACTTAATGTAAATGAAGTAGACAAAAGATCCTTGTTACAAAGGAAAATGTTGTCTGCAAGAATGATTATGGATGATAACACAACAATATAAGTGTTACAGTTTGGAAGTTTCTTCTATTATAAATATTGTTAAATTTGCTAAGGCATTTGACATTATTTAGAGAATTCATTACAAGAGAAAGAAATGTTAGTTATGATAATTTTTAGAATATGTAGCTAATTGTAACTTTGTTCTTTAACAATATTCTCAATAGTAGTGATTGAGGAAGGTCTATAGTCACTAAAGACTAGATCGTATTCATCTTTACTAAAAGATTCTTGTTATAGATAATATGTATTTTCTTTATATTTAGCTTCCTGATTTCTATTTAGTTTGAATATCCTAATGATCATTGATTTTGCGAGTGAATTGTACCTCCCTTTTATTTTCCTCTTCCTAAGTTAGGGCTTAAGCTATTTAAATTTTTTTGCTCCATTATCTAGTGTAATAAAAAGGATAAATAATAATTAGGAGATATACTTATCTAGAATATAGAAGTGCATGGATTAGTCCTAAAACCTTAGACCCATACGGAACTATGCTCATTATAATAATTTAAAAGATCTATAATGTTGGACTTGATATCTTTAAAGTTTAAGTCAATCTATATGTAATGTCTCCTTATAGATACAAGAGAAGGGTGGTCTTAACATGAATAGTTGAGTAAAAATATTTTTAAATATCAAAAGTGTAATTAAAACTTGCAATTATATGAAATAGATATGTGGAACCACATGCATTTTGAATATGATGCCATGGTTCACAAACACACCCATTATTCACATTAAGAGTCTTATATTTAGTTCTAATATTACTAAGTTGGTCAAAAGCCAAAGGATTCCATATGTATCCACAATCCTTAAGGAGCTATAATCTTACTAAGTTTGACAAAAAGCCAAAGAACTCTAGATATATACACAATCCTTAAGGAGAGGGACATAAGAACTTTATAATTTGCAAATAAAATAATGGACATTAGAAATGGCAATTCAACTTTAAACACAGATGCCCTAGAGTGTACATGGATGATTCCTTATAAAATGTTGTCTTAATTTACTACTACATAGGTATGTCAATCTTGTAATTAAAGTGGCATTACAATTCTCTTTTTCATGAAGTTTACTTATCCAGTTTTTCTAAATAATTTCTCTATTCCACCAAATTAGAATAAGCAACATTGAGTACTCAATTGTGATCCAATCCAAAAAGTATTGAACAATGTTGCAACTCGCTAAAGCTTGCTTTCTTGTATTCTTTTGACAAACAACCAAAAGTTCATTTTAGCATCTCTTTTCATGCATCATGGCAATGTTGAGTACTCCATTGTGATCCAATCCAAAAAAAGGATTGAACAATGTTGCAACCCTATAAATCATGCTTCTTTGTTTTCTTTAAAAAAAAAAAAAAAAGTGCATTTGGGCATTTCTTTTCATGCATCATGGATTTAAAAACTAGACTTTGTAATCCATATTGAAACTTGGGATTTAAAGGGAGTAGGTTTATTGATGGATTGAATTTTTTGGACCCCTCTTATTCTATAATCTTGTAGTTCTTATATTTTAATTCTATTTTCAATTTGGGTGTTTGGTGGAATCTTCTCATGCAACATTGATTTTGTCGTTTCTAAAACTAAAGTTGAAATGTTGGTCCTTTTTCGTTTGTTTTTTAGAAGAAAATGTTTAAAAAGAAAACCATTAGGAGGGAAGGCAATTACTCAAATTTATAGATGCACAATCCAAAGGATATGGAAAAAATATATTATTTATTATTTATTATTATCAATGATAATCCCTAATATATCTCCTAGGACTACCCAAGTGATGTACATTTAGCTATGATACTCTCCCAAAGTGCTATCATAATTGTAATAATGTCTGGAACTCTAGTTTTGTAAAGTTATAACACTGAATGTTTAGTGATATATATCAAGGACCTTCCAAAAATTTGTTGAATAGTTTGAAAAACCTATGCATAAAAAACAATATTTCGATGATTTGAAAATATCTTTTGGGGTAATATTTATTTCCTCTCTTCACCTTGTATTCTCCCTATTTCCCTCTACAATAGGCGATTGTTGAATGGGTCATTAACTAGATATTTATTTAGCATCAACGATTTGTTATTCTTTTACTATTACTTGCATCACAATTCACAACCAATGCTCACCGACCATTACGATAATACTTGCAATATAACCAATGGTTACAGATCATTACATTGGTAAGAAAAACATAAATTAAAATTTGATAGTATGCTTCATAGGCCATAGAAGGTTAATCTACCGAAACTATTAATAAGGCCCACCTTCCTAATGCAACAATGCGAAACCCATGTAAAGAAGTGGTCCTATTCTTAGGCAAAAAGTAATAGAAAAAAGTTGGAAAATAATTAGGCATTGTACAAGGTATACTAACCTTTTATAATATTTAATTTCGTACGTATCCCTAAATTTACAAACTTTAATGCTATTTGACTTCGATCTAGCATATTTTTCAATGAATTGTGAACTTCATCATAATTAAATGTGGGCGTTTTATAGTCTTAATATAATGTTATCTCAAGAATGATAAGACAAAGCTACATCTTGAAAGCTCTTAAGGTTTCTTACATAAAGTATTCTTCATTGTATTCATCAATATGGAAGGATTTTTAATTTAAGAGAAATACTTCGCTTTTCTCTAGTTTTTGAGAATATGTGTCTTGAATTTTGGATATTGGACTCATGGAAAATGTGTTGCAACTTTTTGTCGAAGTGACCAAGCCAAAATAAGTATATTATTCTTTGTAGTGGCTAGTCAGTCCATGCAGGGCTTTGCTTTCATATCCATATTTTGTCTCTATATTAACTCTCTTTCCTATGGAAAATATCTTATGACACAAAATTATATTGTATTTCCCTATGATGAGATTTAGTCCAGTGAACATGTGAAAAATAAATGCATTATATTTATACCTTATCCTTAAATTGGGTTTTTTGTAAAGGAGAAATTTCCACTAAGAGCTAAGTTCACTTGGTGAAATGATACACAACTATAGGGATTGATTTCTCATGGAAGAGATGCATTAAATTTGAAGAGGATGACAATTTCAAGGGAAGTCGTATCTCATGGTATGTTATACCCATGTCATGCCACTTTTCCAAGTTCAGTAATTTCTTAAATTTCTATGCACTTTTATATAGTAATACGACATTAAATTGTTGGAAACACCTGTTAGAGCCTAGATTGACCTCAGGCTGAATTGAAGCAATTCTAGGGTAACCACAAACCACGCTTAACCTGGTAGCTAGCCTTACCAAGTCGGAAGAGGGCTCTCTCCTTATGGATCTCAGTCAAAATGATTGGATCAGGAACAATATTTTATGCTACGTATAGTAGCTCTAGGGTTTTGATTGATTTTGTTGGTTTTGTGCTGGATCAGATGGAACTGAGCAATTTGGGTCTGGGAAATTAGGTCAGAATGCAGGGTGTTCTATGGGGCAAGGTAGGTATAGGCTTTAGCACTTGAAATTGAGTGAGGTGAGATGTCTAAGACTGGTGAGGAGATGAGGATGGCATGGAGCAATCATGTATCCTTCTCAAACAGTAGAAAACATAAAATACTGAAAGATTTCCCAAGATAGAGCACTGCAAACAATGAATTCTACCTATCTATCTTGATATCATTTAGTCATAAGTAGTGAAGTAGATGATGGCATACATAAAACATGCAAACAACTGATAACAAAATAAGAAACTATGCAAAAACACCATACCACAGGTATCCCATAAAAGTAGCTGCAACTCCTATTAATTTCCTTGCCAAACTACTTACAATGATGTACAATATAGTTCAGAGCATCCAAGAGTATCCAACCCTTGAAAATGAAAAAGAAAATACATAATATAGACAACAAAACCACTCCTCCTGACCATCAGGGGTCGGATCCATGAGAAAAGAGGTTGTTACAACCATTTCCAAACATGGACTAGGAATATAGACAGTCAAACTACTTGCCTCTATAAGCATGGAAACTGATTCATTAGCCTCAAAACCACCTCTAACTAATGAATCTACCCTCTAACACTGTTTTACCATCATAATTACATGTCATGTCATCAATTACATCATAAAAACAACCATGAGGAGAGAGAAAGTGAATTAACAGTGAAAACAGGCAAAATTTTGATTTTTTGGGCAAATTGGTCAAAAGCGCAGCGCCACTGGTCAAAAGAGAAGTGCTTCTTTCCAGCTGCTTTTGGAGGCCTTCCCCTTAACCAAATTAAGCCCATGATAGCTCATTGGAAATATCCTCAAGTCTAGTTTCTGGAACAACTTGAATTTTTGAATTTGGAGGTCATTTGCCCCCTCAAAACTTGAATCTCCCAAGACTACTTATGTGTGTCCAAAATGAGGCAGAGAGATCATTTTTTAGTAGTTTTTGGACCTTTTGGTGACCCAGATTTGCTTCAAAACTTCTGAAAATTTCTAGGGTGCATGTTCTCATCCTCCTAAATCCAAATATGCAAACCTTTTGTTCATCTTATGCTCTAGGGAAAAGCGTAGTGCACTTCTAAGCCAGTTTTCTGTGTTGAAGATTTCAAAATTTGAAAAATGAAAAAAATCTCCAAAACTTGCCCAAATTTGGCATGGGACACCACCATCAGCTACTTTGATGGGCTAGAGAAGCTTCAACTAATATTTCCAACCTATCTTGCTCTTTCTTGCCCTCTAATGCTCTCCTCAACCTAGCTTTTAGCTTCCTAATCCTCATATTGTAGATTTTGTTGCGGGTCATGTAATGGTAGGCCATGTGATGGAGCATCTTCTTATCCCTGTTGGCCCTCTGAAATAATAGCTGGTGATATTGTGAAGGTCACTCTGGCAAATGTCACCTCATTGTTATATAAATGAGTCACAAAAATTCTAGCCAACTCATGGTGAAACTGAATTCTTTCCACCAATTCACAAAATTTAAAACATGCTTGATGCCTGAAACAAGAAACTGCAAGTGGGTAGGCCTGTAATTCCCTCAAGCTAGTGGGCTCCTCTCTGATGATTTTTCCTCCTTTATGGGGCTTCCTCTGTTGTCTATGTCACTCCATGGAGCTTTCACTAAGTGTCTCTTCTTCATACTCACAATCACTGTATTTTTCCATCGTTTTCCTTTAGCTTGAACAATATGGTAATATATGGATAGTATTATGGAAAATGGTGTGGAGGAATGGAGTGGGAAAAATGTATGTGTGAGGGGGTTTGGGGAGAAATAAGAAGTTGATAGGGTAGGAAAGCAATAGTAAAGATGAGGGTTTCAGTTCATGAGATAAATTGTAGGAAAACTAGGGTTTGTCATAGAAACTAGGGTTTTGATTTTAGAGGTGAAAAACCACAAAAAACTTGAGACAAAACCCTAAACAACAAGAGATATTAGGATACTTACTTGCAAAAGAGGGAAACTTGAAGAAATTTGGTGGAATTTGGTGATTTGAGGTGATTTGGGGCTTTGTTGGGCAAAGTGTAGTGCCACATATAGGAGTGTAGCACCGGCCTCAAAGCACAATGCCCGTGTATTTTTACACTGGAAAAAATCTCCAGAAGTGCAGCGCCGACTTCAAATCGCAGCGCCACCCCTCAGAAGCATAGCTCAATTTCAAGCTCGCTTTTGACTACCTTTCCAATGTCCAAATTGGGCGTGTGATAGCTCGCTGGAAATCTTGTCGAATCTACTTTCCAGAACATCTTGAATTTTTCAATTTGGAGTTCATTTGCCCTATCAAAAGTCCAATCTCCCAAGACTAGTCAAAATGTGCAGAATGAGGCTGCGAAAATGCAGAGTGTTGTTTCAGTCAATGTTTGGAGCTCTTCCTGAACTCGAAATTGAGCTCATGATAGCTCATTGGAAAGATACTTGTGTCTACTTATCAATTGAATCATCAAACAAGTCATTTGGTCATTCCATATAGGAGAAAAATTGATTTTACCAAGGTCATTCTAGATGTACATCAACCCTCCTGAAGCAAATGATGTTTTCAACGTTTCTCCAAAACCATGAAATCTGTGTAAAAAATGAAAGAGGATTTTCTTCTTGGGTCAATGACGGAAAAAAACCTCTCTCACTTTTGTCAAATTCATCTTTCTTGCCCAGAAATACAGTTTGAAGAAAAACTGTCCCTTATGTGTGGTGAATGGCTTGTTCCTTGGAATGACTTCTTGACAAATGATGGAGACCTGATGTTTGATGATATGAAATGGCCTCATAACTTATGATATCCCTTATTCCCCTTATATTCAGATATCTCTGCTCTCGTAGCCAACCCTAGCTCAGTGGGAGAGGAATTTAAGGTTTTAGTGCTTGTTTCTCTTTTGCTTTTGCAGCTGAATTGGTGCTCATGATGACTTGATTTTTTGTAGTGGCAGGTGCTTGGCAACATAATTAGATGCTTAGGAGCAGCTGGGAACCAATATTACATATGGAAACATAAAATTACATAAGAAATGAAGATAAAAAGAAAATACTTTGTTTTCACCACAAAATGAGAACTACCTTCGAATTTCAAAATGATAAATTATGGCTTTTCTAATCATTATTGGCCTCATCATGTCCTTGCTGATCATTATTAGCATATAAGCACTGAATTTGACCATGATGGAACCCTAAAACCTAATGAGACCCAACCCTAAGACCTAATGAAATGAATTGCAGAGTGAACATGAACTGTGATTGAAATAGGTGAAAGAGGATTAGCAAGTACAAATCATGAGGGAAAATTAAAGTAAACCCTATCATCAGTGAATCCATGACCTAATGGAATGCAAACTCATTAGAATGGGACTCCTACTATGAAATGAAAAAGAGCAGATTTTGATCACTGATGGCAGCGTGAAACACTGACACTAACAACACCATTGTATGAGGGTGATAGGAGGAAGGCACCAATCTTAGAGTAGTCCACAAATCCTCCTAAGAAATAGCTTACTGATAAAGGAATTTTTTCCTCCACAACCCAGTGCAAACAATAAGGAATATTGTGAGAAAATTAAGCACCGAGTTCACTTCCTTGATGAATATTTGGTCGTGGACACAATAGATAAATTAAAGTATTAAAGCCTTGATGGAGGAAATTTAACACAATGGCATAAGAAAGATATTTAATTATCCCATTTATTTATTTAGGATTTTAATTTTTAGACTCTTACAAGTCATTTATAAAAAACTCTTTACTTTTTATAGGAGATTTTGAAGGATTTTGTTCCCTGGGATATGCCTATGGAGGAAGGTGTTGGTACCAGCATATTTACTACACTTGCACATCATCAATCTTCACATGTGAGTTGTACATTTGTCACTTCAACTAGCACACACTCCAAGGTCAATGTTGGTCCTACACCCCGTGACCAACACACACCAAATTATGCACGAGATGATGTGGATGTAGAATGTGACATTGCAAATTTTGAAGAATGATTTCTTAGATATTCTCGCGTCACTAGCATGGGAAAATTACCAGTTACCTTTTTGGTAGAGGAAGAGCTCATCCCTATAAATACAGAAAATCTTCTTGGTATATAAGAAGTGTTTTAACTATTATGTACAATCTAATTGAAATTTATGTATAATGTGAGATTATTTTAAACTAATGATAATATCATTTTGTAGGAAGTGATATATTTTATAGACAATTGAAAGGCATGACTTTGGATATATTTGGGCCCACCATAGGCACAAGGTGTAATTCCCAAAGTTTCAACTTAAAATATGAACTCTTTAACAAGTTAGATGGCTTGTTTGGCAGTGATTCCATTAAGAAATCTAGAGTCCACTCAAAAGAAAACACATATTTAAAATATTTGCAGGACCAATATAGGGTTAAATTGCAAAATGACCATAAGTATGAATATCCTCCAATGGTTCTAGAGATGGAGTGGAAGGCCCTGGTGATAGGTGCAAAGGAGAAGATGCTCAGAAAAGAAGAAAATACACCACCCAACTCATTAGGAAAGTATGAGACACTTATAATATTTTAATTATGATTCTTTATCGTCATTAAGACATCAAATTACGTATTTGAAAATTTTCAATACAAGTTCCTAGACACAACGAAAGCCACAAAAGCTATAATAGAAAAACATGGGAAACATAAACTTGGCCTGAGTGGTTACTCCAAACTGTTCATATGAATTGTAAGAATAAAAAATCAATTGCATCCAAATAATAAATTGTTGAGAATTTTAATTTAACTGCATAGAAGCAACAAAATTCATGTTCTTATGGAAAATTGCAGGTGTTGGATTTCAAAATAATTCTAATAGCGGGTGTTCATTCAGTTTATTATGGCTAAGGAAATTGGAAAAGGCAATGGCTAAGGCTTTGGAAAGGAATGAGGCATTTATTGGCATTTATTTATTAAAATAATGGAAATTAGGAGAAAAAGGAGGTTAAAGGTCATAGGTTGGATGTGAGGAGGAAATTGAAGAAAATAGAGGCCTCATTAATAAAAAGGCTTATGAGGATCAATGGTCAAGCTCTTGGCTAAGGCTTGATTAGTGTAAACCTTTTGTTAGTTTGGTTTTGGAGCTCTCTCATTAATCTCTCTCTCTCTCTCTCACTCTTGGATACTTAGAGTTTTATTGGAGCACTTTGGAATTGGAGCAAGAAAGACAAGGAAGGCAAGAGGAAGCAAAGATCAAGCAGGAAAAGGCACGATCAAGAAGCTACAACAAGATTCATTGTAGGTATCGATTTGCATGTGTATTTTCCTTTCTAGATTTGGTATGCATGGTGTTGCATGTGGTTCTTTTACATCATGGCATGGGTTTTTCTAGGCATGATAGTGTTCTTCAACCTATCCTTGCCATTTCCAGATAGCCTTGATGAGATAGGTTCTCATAATTCAGTTGTGGGATGGTCGGATGGATTCGAAGCTAAGTAGGGTGGACTTCCAAAATGACAAACACATGGCCTAGTGGACCCTGAACCAGACTGTGGATCACAGTAAAGCCACTAGCCTAGTGACCCCTGAGCCAGATTGTCGGTTGTGGTAAAGTCAGGATTGTGTGCCTCAGTGGACCTAGGAATCCTTGTTGGTGAATGATAGGATATACGGTAAATCCAAGAGGTGGATTTCTCTCTATTGGGCCTAGTAGTCCTGGGATGGGATGTATGGTAAATACTGGAGAGTGTGTCTCGGTGTAGGGCCTAGTGATCCCTAGATGAGACTGTGGATTACAGTAAATCCTGAGAGACTAGGAGGCACTCAAATTCCTCATGGTGTAGGTGGAGAACTATGGCGTCATCCATACTTGTTTGGTCCTTTTGGTGTGTTCTATGAGTCCCACATTCGTGCTTGGAATATGGCATGGGGGTGAGTGGATGGAGAGAGATTTGGCTCAACCATTCTACAGTCGAGTGGAATGTGGTAGCCCCATCTTCGGTTGGTATATTGCATTCATTAATGAGAAATTCATTTCATTGGTTTTCATGTGTAAAAGCGTTGATTTATATGTGGATTTTATGACTAATATATTTGTGGTATTTGTGTTGTTACTATGTTGGTTATATGTATGTTTTATGACAACAACTATGTATGGATCTCAGCATGTTTTTACTTGTAAATGAATGGATAATGTATCTATGAGCTAATAGATGATAATGACCAAATGATATGAGGGAACAATGGTTCTTAGTGATTCTCAGATAAGTTTGAGATCCCTAAGTTTAATTTTGTAGGTTATACTTGTAGATTACATGTTTGTGATATGTTTGACGAAATGCCTTTTATGGCTAGTAGGGATTTGATTAAGGTCTTGTTTAACTTATTTCTTTTGCATCATTGTTTCCATGTTACTGTTACTTGTCTTAAGTTAGCATTCCATTCTGGACTGTGACCTGGGCTCTAGGCAAAGTGGCTCAAATCCAGGGGACTTTGTCACAACACTGACAAAATGGGTCCTTGGATGTTAGTAGGCAAGCCTGTGAGAGCGACTGGAGGTCCTTGGACGTTGTCATGGCTATATCATGAGAGCGAATGAGGGCTAAGTTGATCAAAACTTCAGTAGGACCCAAGGGAAAGTTTCCTGAAGTGTTGGCATGGTTCTCAAGGGTCCTGTAGTTGATGTGGAAGGTCTGTGTGTTATGTTTCCATTGATTCCACTTCTTTAAGGTCACATAGGAGGTTGAATCCAACCATAGTAGCCTTTCATCGCATGTTTACCCCGGTTGGACAATTACTTGGGTAGATGTGGGAGGAGGGTGTTACAAAGTGGTATCAGAGTGTGGTTGCGCTCTCCTTAAGATGTGTGTTGATCATGCTTTAATCATGTTGGTTGTATATGTGTAGCTTATGCATGTAGTCCATATGATTTTTTCATTTGCATGGTGTTGATCACGATTGCAGTGATGTCTCCATGCGAAGGTTGATGGTGTCATTATCATGAGTGTATGGTTGTATATGCATTTTTCATACTTGTCAGTGTTCACATGTCTTCAATTGCACGTGATGTGGTTGTTATTTTCATGCATGAGGTTATGGTTGGTGTAATTGACATGGTCATGCATTAATGATTGGACTCTATCTAGAATGATCTATATATGGTTTTGTACTCATGTGTTATATGTCTATATGTAGTTGTTATGCATGTATGGTCTTGGTTATAGTTATGCATGAATAGTAGGTCAAACATGCCTTGTGAATTCATGGTATGAAATTAGGCCATCAGGGTGCTATCGGTATGTTATGATGCTAATGTGTTGGTTGAGATAAAGCAGGAGATGTGGATCCTCAAAGTGAAGTTGCATCATTGGACCTTGAGGCAAGAGCATGTCGTCAGACAGGTTTCCATGTTGGGCATGCAAGTATGTAGGTTGAGGATTGTTATGGGAATTATGGTTATGTGTATGTAATTTATTCTATTGATGTTATGGTTACATACATGATAGATGATGGTTGATTAGTATAGTCATACACACATGTATGGGATAGTCGTGAATGATAGTAACATGTGGTTGTATACATTCTTATTTGTTTTATGTTAAGGTAAATTGATGATTATGTTATACATTGTTGATGAGTATGTTATAGGTTAACTTGTTGTTATGCTAGTGACTTGATGATTAGGGTTATTACATTAAGATCTTGATGTTATATGTATCGGGCTAAATTGGATTGGCCTATGCATATGGTTAGCATTACGAAATTCAGGTATGAGTCAACTTATTTTGACATTATGTTCTACTAATCTAGACTGATCATACATATGTGATTGCTATGCATGAATGGGAAATGTTTAGGAGCTTATGATGTCAACTTGTTATATAGTGACTATTATGGATATCATGATCTTATTTATGTTTGAATTGATATGTTGTGAAGCTATATCATGCTAACTAGATTGATCGTGCAGACAAGATATTGTTAGGTCCCTATAATACTAGTGATTACCCCATTACTATTGTAGTTGTATCCCTTATTAATATTGTTGTGCCCCTATTGTCCCCATATTTTTATTACTGTGCCTCATAGAATCCCTCTATTGTTATTTTTGTGGCTTTATATTATTATTGTTAGGTTGGCTGGGTTACATTGTGACTCCTTAGACTCCTATATATAGAAAGGAGGTTTTTTCATTTGAATCATCCAAGAATTATTCATTTGTGTAATGTAAAGGAGGTTACCCCCTCAAAGAGGCTAAATTCTAAGGCATTGATCTCTCTTTTCTATCTTTTTGTGAGCTGGTTTCATAACATTTGGTATCAGAGCTTTGGATACTAGGGTTTCGCTACTCCAAATAGGTCACTGTGGCATTTTCACTATAACTTTTTTTCTGCGACGTTTCAGAAGATAAAAAAGAACCCATTTGAGAGGAAATCGTGTTGAACCTTGGATCCAAATTTCAGAGCTTTTCACACTATATTTGTCGAGATATGATCTGAGGAAGTTGGTCTTGTTGCAGACTCCTGAATTACATTCCAAACAGGTGACCTGGGGAAAATCATCATAACTTTCTCTATGAGCATCAGATTGAAATTTTATAAGAAGGTATAGAAATAGGACGGACTGTAGTTTCTTGTATATATTTTTCAGTGGCAAAGGTTGAAACAGTGACACGTGGAACTTCATATAAGTTCGCTCTTCTGGAAAGGTATATAATCAGGTCATCTTGGGAGATTGTGCATAACTCTTTCTTATAGAATCCAATTTGGATCAGACTTGTGGCATTGGAAAGAGGACGTAGATAGCTACTACAGGTCACAATTTCATAATTGGATGATCTAAAATTACAGAGATACATCAAATTCAATATCAAGCTCTTACAAAGTGAAAAAGGGTGTGTAGTTTTTTTTAAATTTTTGCATAAGCTTGGTTTGAAAAATTAGTTTGAAGGAATTCAAAGGGCATAGTAAATCATTATTATCGATAATTGATGCCCCGTGGAAAGAAAATGAAAACACCTAGTAAGCAACCTGAAAAATCTAGCATGACTCATGAAGAAGAGGAATAAATGCAACATGATATATCAAAATTATGAGACCAAGTACAACAATTGTCACTTGCACAAAAAGCAACAGAATCTAAGATGGATGGTTTAAAGAAAGATGTAGAAGCTAATATGGATGGTTTAAAGAAAGGTGTAGAAGCTAAGATGGATTAAAGAAAGGCGTAGAAGCTAAGATGGATGGCATGGAAGCTAAGATGAATGGCATGGATGCTAAAATGGATGGCATGGATGATAATATGGAAGAATTGAAGACAAATATGAATAAGTTGCTACAAGAAATGGTCACTAATGGTGAAAGGGTAGTAAATGAAACTCATGATGAGAACAAAAGAAATGTTAATCATGATTCCATAGACTCTAATGTTGGATCGAAGACCCACCATATTCCAAAAATCGATATGAGGAAGTTTGATGGCAAGGATCCCACCACATGGATGTTGCATATGGAGCAATTTTTCGATCTCAATAATGTACAAAACACACAAAAGGTACATATTTCAACTTTATATTTGGAACCAAATCAGTTTGTATAGTATCAATGGCTTTGCTCTCGTAAAAAAATGATCACTTGGGCAATTTTTACAGAAGAATTGACAACACATTATGAGGATACAAAAAACAAAACTTTTTTTAGCAAATTGATAAGTCTCAAACAAAAGGGTTCAATAATGGAGCACATTGAGGAGTTCCAAAAATTGAACATAAGGGTAAAAAATATTCCAGAGGAGCATAGGATTGATGTGTTCATAGGGACTTTAAAAGATAATATCCAACATGATGTTCGCCTTTGGGAACATGATTCATTAGAGAAGGCATTCAAGTTAGCAAGAAAAATGGAAAGCAAAATTATGGCAACCAGGAAGCATACCAGTCACAACTATAAAGATGGAAGTGTTGTTACCCCTAGCCTTCCGCAACCTATAAGGTTGACACCACAACAATTGGAAGAAAAAAGAGCAAAAGGGCTTTGTTACAGTTGTGATAGAAAATACACTAAAGGTCATAAGTGTGTTGAAAAGAAATTATTCTACATAGATTGTGAAGAGGAAGAAGAAAAGGAGCAAGAAAGGTCAAAGGAAGAGGATATACTCCAGGAACAAAGCCTAGATAAAGAAGAAATGAGTTTGACCATATCTTGTAATGCATTGGCTGGAATCACCACTCCTCAAACCATCAAGATAGAAGGACAAATCAAGAAGAAAAAGGTAATAGTGTTGATTGATTCAGGAAGTACCCACAATTTTATTCATTGTAAGGTAGCAAAAGAATTGAATTGCTTCCTATATCTAGCACCAGAGTGTCAAGTGATGGTTGCAAATGGAGGAATGATAAATTGATCTGGAAAGTGCCATAATATCAAGCTATCCATGGGAGAATATGTATTGACTAGCCCAATGCTTTCCATTCCAATGGGAGGTGTTGATGTTGTACTAGGAGTCCAATGGCTACAATCCTTGGGTACAATAGCTTTTAATTTTCAAGAACTTTTCATGAAATTTTCTGCGGAAGGAAAGGAAGTTGAATTAAGGGGTATTGCAGGGAAACCGAGAAAGATAATCAGCTCTAACGGTATGACAAAGCTTCTAAAAAAGGAACAAAGAGGTGTAATTGTACAATTATGTTTGCTAGATGTTTCCACATTGGAATCATATATTTCTCCAAATCTCCAAAAAGTCTTGGACAATCATTCAAGGTATTTGAGACTCCCAAAGGTCTCCCACCTATTCGTGATCATGATCAGGCTATTCATATGATTCCAGGAAGTGTTCCTCCAAACATCAGGCCGTACAGATATCCCTATGCCCAAAAGAGTGAAATTGAACGTATGGTTGTAGAAATGCTAGAGGCTAGTATAATTCAACCTAGTCAAAGTTCTTTCTATGCTCCTGTAGTATTGGTGCACAAGAAGGATGGATCATGGTGCATGTTTCCGGATTATAGGGAGCTCAACAAGCTCACTATTAAAGATAATTTTCCCATTCCTATCTGTCAGGCAGAAAGAGTTGATAGTGCGGACACAACCAACCTCCCTAGGAGCCTAAGACTCTCTAGTGACAAACAAGACAAACAAGAGCAATCCTTCTCTAAACATGCATTTACTATATAAGAAATCAAGTGTTTAGATCCTACCTGTAGTCCAACGCTGTTGTAGCAGTCCAGCCTCGCTGATCCGGATGAGCTCCTCCTTCACTTCGAAACTTGCATTCACTAACAATCAAACGATTAAATAGCACTTGATAATGTCATAAAATAAAACATATTTAACACATAGACCAAGGAGTACATGAAACAACTCATAAATCACAAGTTATTGAGAAGAATGGACTCATTTGCATTAATAGGAAACAAAAGGAACAATTACAACCTGAGCCTTGGTGTTGTGCAAGTCCCTCCCAGGGTCCATCAAGAGTTCTCCTTTACTTTGACAAAGCTCACCCACTTCCAAATAGAACAAGCAAAGATGGTAATCTCTCCTCACAAGCTTCTAAATGGGAGTCCTAATTCCAACAGCATCTACCCTTAGAAATGTTTAGCTTCCAACCTCTCCTCCTTCTGGCCCAATGCCTGTATTTATAGTGCTCAAGAGGAAGTTAATCAGGTCCACCATCAATGGGATAATCCCCTCTTTGGATGGGATAGCTCCCTTATTGATGGGATGAGTTCCTCTTTGGTAGGGGTACATGAACCATCTGGAGGCGCTTCATACACGTCAAACATACTTCTAGAAGCCTCTAGAAATGACCACAAGTAACTTTTTTGGAGTGAAACTTGTGCCTTTTTGACCTTTACAGGGGTACGCACCTGCCCCTTTACATACAGAGCGTACAAGTACGCAGTTTTTGTGAACATTAGGTGCGTATACGCAGGTAAGGCCGAGAGAATCTGCGTACCCAGAGATAAACACATTTGCAAAGACTTTCTCTCTTTTTGGAGTTTTGACATGGAGAGCAGAGGCATAAGACTTGCCCAGGAGGATAGCAAGACTGTTGATAGAGCCATACTAACTGTAAATAGCCATGGTGACATTTTTTAGTGTAACAGATTGCCCCCTAAAGTGCGAAGCCTGTAGTAGATTAGGGTTTTGTATTATCTAGGAAGGGTGAAGCGCTTTATCATTGCAAGGATTATCTCGTGGAGAGCCTGGTCAGAACCTGCAATTTTCAACACAAAATACATGTATAAGATTATATCATCGCTGAGGTACGCATTCCCATACTCAGATCAAAACTTTAACTAACAGAATAACTACTCTGATACAGGAATGATCTTGCAGTACATCATAATCATAGACTTTCGTAGACACGGTATGGGCGCAGCCATCTGTTTATGATTAGTCTACTAGATAATGAATACAAAACTCCTCGTAGCCTGGATGGTGGAAACTAGATCCAGGGTCTTCATTTCTACTTCCTGAATTGGTACGATTCTAGCCATGCGAATAAATGAGTTGATGTCGAACATGGTAGAAACCACTTGATTACCAGTCGATGATGTAAACTGTTAACAAGTGTGAGAGAGACCACCAGTAATGTCAATGGTTCTCAAAGTACCCAGTACAATCCATGAGACGTGAATGAATGAGTTGATGTCGAACATTTCACGGAATCCTTTGATCGAAAGTCAACGATGTAAACTGACGTCAAAGGCGAGAAACCTGCCATTGATGCATGCAGACTTCAAGGTACTGACGATTTCTAAGTCATCTCTCTAGATAATGTGCTGATGTCGATAGAAAGCGACCCATTGCAGGCAAGCCCACAACACGAAATCATTGTTCAAGTTGAAGAAATGTTGTTGTAAGGACTGACTCAGGGATGGTCAAATGGATGACAAGTATTTTGCAGATGAAAGTTTATTTGCAGAGACCTCTTGAACACATAACGACACGACAGACGGTTTGGTTATGATTTGACCCAAAGTTAATACCCGAAAACGGTTGAAGACTTTCAAAGTGGTTTGATCAACTTTTAAGGCAAAGGATTTCCCAACCCAGGTGAACGGAAAGTGTCGTGTTCAAGAGCGGTGATAAGGTTCTTCTGTAACAAAGGATAACAAATAGGTTCATTCTTCTCTCTTTTCCCCCACCATTTCTGGCAAGTACCTCTTTATTTTTAACAAGCTTGAGGAGGATAACATATGCTTGATTATAAGCTCATCCTTCGGATGAGTCCAACCTAGTTTTGATTCGAACCCTAGGAAGGAGTGGTTCGTTCCTGTTTGTAATTGAACAGGTCCTTTACTGTGAAATTTTAACGAGCCCAGTATAGGAGAAACTCGGCGTTTTTCAATTTTAGAGAGTCTGAAAAACTTAAGAAGACTCCAGGTTGAACTTTTTCGTAAATTTGTGTCCCCCAAGCCCGAAAAAGTATAAAATAATACCTGGGAGAACCGCTTGATCTTGCGACAAGGAGTACTTTCATGATTAGTGTCTCTGACCTGAAAAGTAAAAAGCGATCAAGGACACGTCGTTTTATTTCCATATCGAGTTTGAAACGACAAAACCCGCCCGACAATCTTTTCTGGTTTTTACGGTCAGAAAAGAGCTATAAGGCGACCGTCTTTTAATTCCGTTTAACGAGTGTAAAAGAAACGCTCGGCAATCTTTTCATATTTTAGGAGTCAGAAAAGAGCTTAAAAGATGACTCTGATGTTTTGGTTCGTGAAAAATGATGATTTTACTCTAAAGTCCTTTTGTCCTGCACAAAAACGACACATTAGTCATACCTGTTTAAGATGGGTAAAAATACATTGGAAAATGTCATTTCATGGTAAAAAATAAACAAACTTAGCATTCATTCATCCAAAAAACCTATAAAAAGACTTTTTACCATGTTACTGTTGAGGTTGAGAAAAGGGCTTTTGACAAGAAAACTTCCTGTGGTCATTGCAGAGAATCCAACCATCAGAATCGAACGCCGTCTCATCAGGTATTCTACAACATCCTTCTCTTGCTTTCCATCCATTTAAAATTCATTTTTAAGTTTTTATTTGATTTTTTGGGGGTCTTGGGGTTTCAAGATGCGCCCTTCGGGGTACGCAGGTCATGCACTGCTGACCTGCGTACCCCGATATTTTCTCAATGGGGAAAATACCAGGGGTACGCAGCCGGCCTTAAGGGAAGTTGCGTCCAGACGCTCTGTCCCTAAAAGCCGGGGTGCGTACCCCACAAAACGCATTTTGAAACCCTCATTTCTCCAAAATGAACCAAAATTTTAAAATTTTATGGATTCTAACAGATGTTTTATGATGTGCAGGGAGCACACCATGCTTGATTGGCGTGAAAGAGAGCACAAGGACATTGATTTGGCTGCGATAGGTCATCAACCTTCCATTGATGCATTAAAAGCATGCGGACTGTATAAATACTGGGCCATACCTGGCATGAGGGGCCAGGTGCCATTCCTTGAGTGGCTGGTTGAAAGGTGGAACATTCAGGAGCAATGTTTCTACATCGGAGAGCACCAGCTTGAGATAGAGCCCTCCGACATATATTTTCTCACTGGCTTGCCTAACAGGGGCGAGCAACTCTCTCTATTCGGGACTAGGCCGGGTGGCCAATCCCTTGCTAGTCTCTGGCTAGAGTGGTGCAACAATCAAAACCAGGAGAAGGGGATAGAAATCAAGTACATATCCCGGCCTGAACTTATGGTGATAGCCTTTACTGTTACCAGACTTTGCGGCGCGGCCGCTTTGCACCATGCCACCGGGTCCCAAATGCGGATGGCTATAGATTGCTTCCAAGGCACCATTTTCAACTGGTGCGATGCTGTGTTGGCTAATTTGAAGGGCCAACTAACCAGGGCAAAGAGAGGACAACTGAAGACCTTTGGATATGGGCCTTTAGTCGTGAGATTTTCCCTAGAGAGAGTTCCAATGCTGGTCCCCCAGCATCTTATAGTTCCAGTTGGGGCTCCTCGGGAGCCTAAGTTGACGAGATGGGTTGCGGTAATGGCCCAGCATCCTGATGAGGGCGCAGCAGTTGTTCGATAACCTGATGGTTACTTTCACTGGCTAGAGAGCCAGGTCTTTGCTATTCAGGACTTTCCTTATGCCGGAATGGATTTTCGGAATGATCCGGACATGGTTCTTCCACAGGGAGAACAGTGGGACGACAGAGGTATTTCATTTTTCACAAGTTTTTAAATCATGTATATTTTTTTGTTTTTATATATCGCCCCAAAACTGACAGCACAAATTTTCAAAATGCAGATGTAGGTCCACGGCGTCCAGCCAACCTCTGGGCTTTTGAGAGGAGAGTACCAGCTGTACCAGCACCAGCCCCACAGGATGCGGCCGCAGAGACCTTAGCCGAGCTGGAACAGGATCTAGAGCGTCTGACGGCGGATATATACAGAGACCACCATAGATGACATTCCCATTCGACTTCAGCGCTATGTAGTCGCAGTTCCAGGACCTTTTAGGAGGTTCTTGTGTAGGGTAGCGCGGGCAGTGGTCTCATATAGAGAGCACCACCAGTGATTGGCTAGTCACTTTGTAGACACATATGACATTTTTGGTTTTTTGTACTTATCATTTTTGCCGATCATAAGGTGCTTTTCAACCTATGATCGAAGACGATGTATATTTTTGACACACTCCTATCTATATATATATATATCATTATTACCGGCTCATCTTGTTTAACATATGTGATGAAATGTTTTTAAATTTACTTGCATGATTATCGTAAATGTCTGTCCAACATCCGAGAAGCAATTGCATCTGCTAATGTATTTAAAGACCTTGGAATATGCTGATATTCAATGTAATCAAATTCACGTTCCAAGAGGCGCACTCTCAAAAACAACCTTAATAACACATGATTTCTAATGGCATATACTCTATTAAGCTGTAATACAACGAGTTCAGAATCTAACCTCACTATCAAACGTCGAATTCCAAATGAAATAGATTCGGACAATAATTCAACCACTGCACTGTATTCTGCAATTTTGTTCATCGTTTGACCGAGGCTTACCCCATGCATAGAAACTAACTCATCAGAGGGTGAATAGATAACCCAAGCTGCGGAAGAGACATTCCGTGTACTACGACAAGCACCATCGGCAAATCCAATGTACGTTTGGAGAGGCGTCGACATCTGCAATATCAAGAGTAAAACCAAGATAAGCCAGAATAACGACGAAAAACACACTTTCTAAGCTAAGCACACTATCTAAACTAACAATCATACCAGCTAGAAAGAAAACCTAACCTAAATAAAATTCTCCATACCCACCATTTAAGCATAATACCTCTTTAGGTAAAGTCCATTTCTGGGTTTACCCAAAGAGTCCCCATCAAAATCTACCAGCTCATAGGCCCCTTTTGCTAGCTTTCGCTTTACAATGTAGGGTCCATGCCACATAGGAACGAATTTTCCAACACCTAGCTTATCGTTAGCTTGATCATATAATAGCACTAGGTCTCCCTCCGAAAAACTTCGAGGGGTCACATTTCTATCATACTGAGTTTTCTTTCGCTTCGCGTGAGTCTCGATTGCCAATGCAGCGTCACGTCGAGTCTCATCTAACTGAGCTAAGTATAATAAACGTTTCTCCTCTTCGGAAGTAGCTGGGAGTAATTCGACAGCCATTTGAAGTGATGGGATTCCGCATTCAATGGGTAACACAGCTTCCAAGCCATAAACTAGCTGGAAAGGAGTGAACCCTGTTGAAGTTTTCACTGAAGTTCGGTATGCCCATAGCGCTGAAAATAACATGTTGTGCCAATTCGACCGATGAATACCAATGATTCGTCGGATCATGATAACCAGAACTTTGTTGATAGACTCAACCAAACTGTTGGCTTGCGGATAATAAGGAGTAGAGCTATCGTGGCGCAAACCAAGCTGGCTTGTAAGCTCAGTCATCATGATGTTTCGAAAATGGCTCCCATGGTCAGTGATGATTGCTTGCGGGACACCAAACCTAGTTATAATGTGATTGAATACGAAAACTGCAGCTGTTTTGCCGCTTGCGTCGAATGTAGGCATCGCCTCGGCCCATTTAGTAAAATAATCAACCGTGAGGATGATATACGCATGCCCCCAGCCGAGTGAGGGTTACAAGTAATAAAATCGATACCCATTTGGCGAAAGGACCAACGGCAATTATAGGATGGAGAGGAGCAGGTGGTGCGTGCATCTTGTGATCAAACACTTGATAGTTGTGGCACTTTCGGACCGCAATGATACAATCTTTAAACATGGACGGCCAGAAATAGCCAGCGCGCAACACCTTCTGAGCTGTGGCGTACCCAGACATATGACCGCCACATGCTCCAGAGTGACAATCATTCAAAACCCTCTCAGCCTCTTCGTGAGTTAAACAACGTCGAAAAACTAAGTCTGCCCCCCGACGATAAAGTGTATCTCTAATAATTCTGTATTGCTGGGATTGAAACCGAATTTTTCAACGTTCTGACTTTGAAGCTTCAGGCCGAAAGGCTTGGGTTTGGAGATAGATGATTATATCCCCGTACCACGGATCTAAAGTACTGATAAGAAACAAAGATTCATCCGCAATGGACTCCTCTGCCACAGTTTTTGTGTCAGCACGCGGGAAATCACACATCAATTCCGCAAAAACTAAGGATTTCTTAGACTTGGACTTCTCGAACTCCAAGTCGAACTCTTGCAGAATAACGATCCATTTAGAGTACTTTCCCCCTAGCAGTTGTTTTGTCAAAATATAAATCATAGGGTTGCAATCCGAAATAACTGTAGTTTTACGGAGAAGAATGTAGTGACGAAAACGCTGGACAGCTTGAACGGCTGCCAGGGCCAATTTCTCCACATGCGAATATTTTAGCTCAGTGGGGTTTAATGTCCTACTAAGATAATATATCACATGTTCCGTTCCGAATTCATCTTCTTGAACTAACACCATTCCAATAGTGGAATGCGAAGCTGCGAGGTATAAGAAGTAGTCCTGGTTGTAGTTGGGAGGATGCAACAATGGTGCATGGGTCAACGCGTGCTTAAGTGCATCAAAAGATTGTTGAGCAATCTCGTCCCAAAAGAATTGAGCGTTCTGTTTCAACAACCGTGTAAAACCTTTAGTGACCTCGGCGTAGTTTGGAATGAATCGGCGTAAAAACTTCGCTTTCCCTTGCAAACTTTGGAGTTGGCGCAAACTCAAAGGAGGAGGCAATTTGATGATAGCTTCGACCTTCGAGGGATCGACGCGAATGTCGGCTTTTGAAACAACAAATCCCAGTAATCGACCCGTTTCTATACAGAAGACACACTTGTGGGGATTCAACCGAATACGATAATGCCTACACCTCATAAAGATTGCTCGTAAGTGGACAAGGTGATCAGCTCGATGTAAAGAATGAGCAGGCAAATCATTGAGGTACGGTTCCACAATGTGCTTGATGTCATGAAATGCGTAAGACATCGCCCGATGAAAAGTGGCGCCGGCATTCTTAAGCCCAAAAGGTAATTTGCAGTAAGCAAATGTCCCCCATGGACAAATGAATGCCGTTTTTGGTTGATCGGCAGGTAGAATATTGATTTGATTATAGCCCGAAAAACCATCCATAAAGGAAAACATTTCACTTCCGGCACAATCATCAATAATTTGATCGATATAAGGCGTAGGATAGTTGTCTTTTGGACAAGCTCGATTTATATCCCTATAGTCGATACAGATTCTTATTGTTCCTTGTTTCTTATTAACCGGAACAATATTCGATACCCAATCCGTTAATGGGATTGGATAAATGAAACCTGCTTTCAACAGCTTCTCGACTTCTGCTTTAATCGCAGCCGCTTTCTGAGGGTGAATCTGACGCAACCGTTGCGGACGGGTTTAGCGTCCGGGTAGGTCTTTATTTCATGAACAACAATGGCAGGATCGATTCCTGACATTTCCTCGTAAGACCAGGCAAACACATCGCGGAATTCTTGGAATAGGGCCTTGTAAGTTTGAATTTCATCTTCTGTACATGAGGCACCTATATGAATGTTTTCCTTAATTCCGGACTTCACTGAAATGTCAATGGGAATAGTGCGAGAAATATTCCCTAAATTCAACTCTGAATCAGAATGTTTCGTTGGATTTTGAGCGTCTTTGACATATTCTGCAGTGAAAATAGATGAAAAATCGTTTTCAAAAGCATCATCCTCAGGTAAAAACAAAGATCTATGATGGAGATCTTCCCATGGTAGATCGTCTACACTTAGGATTTCGCGAAGTTGCTCGTCAGATGACACGACTTCGGGAAACGCTATCCATTCTGAGGTTGATGTGAAAAGTGATTCTTCACTGACCACATTCATTTGGTCGATTTGGGTTGAACGCGAGTCGGTAAAAGACATGATGGCTTCATAAGCAATTTCATATGGACTCAAAGGCATAGCATCACCGAATGAGTCTATCTCAGATTCAGATGGGACAATCCAAGGATCATCGTAAATAATGGTGTCTGATGTAATCATATGAATTGATGCAAATGAAGGGTCTGCGTTGATTGGAGGGAAAGGAAAAGTTCCCAGTAAACCGGAATCTTTAACTAAACCTACGCCAACGTCCCTATAAGGGATTGTCGTCTTACCGACATGCTGGATACTCTCTGAAGAGGCTGGGTCGGATGAAAAGTATGTCAGCTGATCAATTGTCACGATCTTACCATTATGTGGAAATTTTATTACTCTGAAGACCGATGAAACGACCGCTGTCATAGCATATGACCAACTTCGACCCAAAAGAAGATTGTAGTCTAGAGGGGCATCAACCACCTCCACATCCAGACTAACGGTTTTACCTTCTACCCCTATAGGAAATTCCTGTAGAATACCAAATGGACGGAACCCACGGCCATCAAAGGCCTTAAGGATGGTCGGGGATTGGTTCAGCGAAGGAGAACCAAGCGATCTCCAACACTGAATCGACATAATACACGTAGAAGCTCCCTCATCAATTACAGTCCGATGAATAGGCTTGTTTTTGACTATCACTGGAATCTGGAAAGCCATTTGATGGGGAAGGCGCGGTGTACTATTTTCTAGATCGAAGATTATCAGATTCGGGTCCTGAACATCAACAGCTCCGATAGCCGACAAAATTAATTTTCGTTGTGCTGGACATGATTGCAGCACTTCTAAAGCCGACATTGCTGAGGGTGAAACAGCTAAGTCCTCAACAATGTTGTAATTCTGGGCCGCTCTCGCATGTGGATTAAAAGCAGACCTTCGAAGTACACCCTTGGCGGGCGGTTTGATTACTAAGTCCGGGTTAGGTTTTTCGATCTGTAGTGGATCGCAACCAGGAGCTGAGGTTGATGGATTAGAATGAGAAGATTCTGCTTCTTTACCATCAACAGGATTCTTACTACCATAATCTTGCGACCGAGTCGTAATCCTCACATGAGACATCATCAAAATGGGTTCTTCACTGGCAGTCTAGGAAGAACCTATCATCTTACTCTCCTGCTTTGGAAATGGATCTTTTAACACAACAGGAGTGGGAGAACCTTTGACTATTTTCACAACCTCAGCCCGATGAGGGCAATCTCTTGTAAAATGATCCTCTTCACAAATAAGACAAGGATATCGAGGTTTGCGCTTTTCGTCATTGGTTTCCGACTTTTTTTTTTTCTCCTTCGAAGCCTTGAATGCTTTAGCCTTCTTCTTTCCTTTCTTCTTTCCACTGTTTTTTGATTTGGCCGTAGATGACTCTACGGCGTGAATATCGGCGGAAAGTTCAGGAGAAGACTCTCCTGTCGGGGAATCAGGCAAGGTGATTATAGGAGTAGTAGAATTCTTGGAAGATTTCTTCTTGCTCTTTGTGTTCACCGTACCAATCATACCATCAGCGGCATGAGATCCCGAAGGAGCAGCAGCGATTTGATTTGATTTTGGAAGATCTGGGATCTTCTCGTGTAACGTACCTGACTGAGTATAAACTAAGTCAAGGTACTGCGCCTGAGCAATGACTTTCTCCTCAGTAACTACTCCGGCCTTAGCTACATCTTCAGTAATCTTCGGTAATAATGATTTAACAAACTATTCAGCTAAGATTTGGTCCGGAATAAAAACTTTCACTAACCTTCTTCGACGTCTCCACTCATGAATGTGATCAGAAATATACGTGGACGTCGATTGTTTTAGTGAAGTCAATAATTCCGTGCCGTTATCGTATCTGACCGGCAACTGAAAGTGAGTTAAGAACGAGGTAGCTAACTGGATAAAATTGTAAAAAGAGGCCCGTGGTAACTCAATGTACCACTTGGCTGCAAGACCAATGAGTGTACGCTAGAAAAGACGTAAGCGGATCGAATCATCCGAGATAGAATTTGAAGCACACCAGAGGTGGTAAGTCATCACATGATTGGACGGATCCTCTCCAGACTTACCTTCGAACTTGGGTATATCACTGGGCAACTTATTTGGCATTGGCGGCCAGAACGGAAGATATTGAATTGGATCATTCGTTAGGTGCATCAAGTCTGGTAAATCCAATGTTGCGATAAACGGTAATTGCCGGTTAGGATCTCTAAAACTCTGGGTCACAAGACCAGTCCCAGGAGGAGGATATCCAAGATAACTAGGAACAGGAATCGCATTAGGGATATTATATCCTCCTGGAAAACCAGGATTAACCGGACCGTACTGGGGTTGTTGAGGTTGTTGATAAGTGTACCCAAGATACGGTTGATACTGGTAAACCGGCTGCTGGACAGCTTGCCCATATTGGTACTGTCCCTGGTACAGTTGATGAACAAATTGATGTTGAGTAGTGACAACCGTACTTATACCAGGTTGACCTATAGGCATCTGGACCGTGGTTTGAATCGTAGATCCAGACAACGGTAAAGATGTCTGAGGAGTGGTTGCAGAGACAGTAGAAACTGGAGCTGTCGATACTCCAGAAGTAAGTGCGGTAGATGTTGTGGTAGTTACAGCAGCCGTTTAAGATGGAGTACTAGGTGCAATTGGCGGCTGAGTAACTACCGAAGCTACAGAAGTTTGAACATTTGACTGGACAGGTTGCGGTTGCTGGGGTGGACCAGAAACTACGGGTTGTCCAGCTTGAGGTACCAACTGTATACTTGGCTGCAACACCTGTTGACCTTGTGATGGATCCCACACTATCATTCCGGGGTATTGACCCGTAACAGGTTGAGAATACTGAGATCCATAACCGGATTGAGGATAGGATTGATAACTGAAAGGTACAGTTCCCATACCTTGAACATATGATTGACCCTGAGGTGGTTGATAACCTTGACTCGAGTATTGACCCTGAGGTTGATAACCTTGGGGTAAATATTGATACTGGGGTTGACCTTGACCTTGAGGTTGATACCCTTGAGGCTGATACCCTTGGGGTTGATACCCTTGAGGTAAATATTGATACGGAGGTTGACCTTGGGGTACATATTGAGGCTGGGGTTGACCTTGAGGCATGTATTGCACCATAGGTACATACTGACCTCGAGGCTGCCCACCAGACACAATTTGTGTACCTTGAGGTTGCCCCCCAGGCGTTAATTGAGGCTGCCCCCCAGGCGGTAATTGGCCACCTTGAGGTTGAGAAACGGGAACTGAACCTGACATCATGTAAATGTCTCCTACACCCAACGGTTTATTACCATTGTTTCCAGCTAATAACCCATGATCAATGGGTTGAGGAGATGCCCCCGCAAAGGTACCAGAAAGTGATTGATACCCGGTGGGAACAGAAGGACCGCCGTGTAAGAAAGATTCAGGAGTTTGAGTAAACACGGACGACTGACCAGACATATTTACAGGAGTATAAATACCTCGATGTGGAAAAGGAGTACGTGTAGAAAAACCTATCCCTGAGTTGTCTAAATAATTGGTTAACAAAAGGTACCAAGTAGTACTTCTAGGAGGATTGTAAAAGATATATTCACGCTCCCTGAGCTCAATAGTAAGTTGATCTTCAAGGTTAGAGACACCTATTTCTTCCTCTGGAGCAAGTTCTTCAATAGCAATCAAACCAGTAGGAAGATTTTCGGTGATAACTCGTTCTACTCTTGGTGAATCTGGAACACTAGAAGTCGGAGTAACAGGTTCAGATATTTCAGGTTCTTCGCCTATATCACTAGTAGACGAAAAACTACCAGCAAGATCAGAAACTGTAACAGCTTCGGGATTATAACCTGTCTCTAGACTTTGGTAATCTGGATGGACTACCAAGGAAGATTCTCCTTCTTCAGGTGAACCTACTCTACTGCCACTAGGAGGAGTTACAAGGACCTTCAATCCTTCGTACTGACCCGGGACGTCTTCAGGAGATCCACCCCGTGATCTACGGAGTTTCCTCAACAAATCGGTTCCGGTAACAATCTCAGGTGCATTGCCCCGAAGTCTACGGGACTGTCTCGGTAATTCCGCCACAGCTAAAAACTTTTAACTACTACACACGAAAACAAAGTAAAATCTCAAATCAAACCACCTAAAGTCGCTAAAGAACCAAACAAATTTGAATCACACGCCTAAAGAATCTAGGGCGTCAAACCAAGCACAAACAGTAGCCTTCCAGACCAAAAACGCTAGTTGGAGATGAAACCCAACATCGCCGGATTCAGTACAGAAGTGGCGGGTGGAACAGTTACCCGGCAACCTGCTTAATGAGTAGACCGGCACAAGTTCCTCCACTTTAACCGTCTCGAGTGAAGTGAACCCCCGGAAAATCCAAGTGAGTCTAGCCGACGTCTGCTCCAGGTACAGTGGGATCTTCCCTCCACCGTCACCTCAGTAGAATCCTAAAGATAATGGTCACTAAGGTTACCAACCGCAACAAATGCACGTGGGGGAACAGTCTACACTCCGACAGCACGCAAGGGCAGAGTATCAAGCTCAATCCCCTTGCCGGTTCCTTGACAATAATCCAAGGTTTACTGACAAGTGACCCCTGGCTCCTCGACAATGGTTAATCCGAGGTTTACCGTTTGTAATACGTGCGTGTCTAGCGTCATTCCCAACGAGGGAGGATTGATCCCCTCACTGGTTCGGACACGAGCTCGTGCTTCTCCTTTAAGAGGAGCTTTCCAGAGTACAAATGAGACAATTGGATTTATTCTATCACAAGATAAGCTACTTGTTTGGTTTTGTTGTCTTGGAGAGTTAATTACTCTCCTACTCCAAGACACTAGCCTGATCTAAATTGGTGTTTCAGAGCCCTAGTAAATAAAAGTTACTAAGTTGATTTTACTTTAAGCGTTAATTTTATGGTTTTTCTTAAAGACAAAAGGTAGCGGAAATGAAACCAATGGTGTGTAGACTCGACTCAAACCACTACAAAGATGCACCTAAGATGATTTACGCTACTTTTCTCTTTCAATGAAACTCCTAACTAAGAGAGTTGGAAAATGCAAATTTTATAGAAAACAACTTCCTTAGTAAAGACAATCAAAGAAACAATTCTCTTTATCCTTCCAAGTGTACAAACATGACCACTCCTTACGTGCACGAAAAATTCTTTTTCTTTCAAAATACCTCAAAGCTACTTGAAACAAAACTTTTCAAAGGAGATGTTTTTGTATTTTTCTTATTTAATAAAGCATATAAATCTATTTTAACGAAAATCAATCTCAAAATCTATAAAAGATATGAAAAATTGACTCACAAGCAAATCAAAAAGAAATTTACTCTAAAGCAAACCTAACGAGGCAAAAGCCTACAAAGATGATTCTAGGTTGTTTTACTTGACCACAATCAAGCCAAGGACCAGCTAATGCAGAATCAAAAGGCCAGTCAAAACAAAACTCAAATCTTTTTGTTCTTTTTGTAAAATGGAATTCAATACTCAATCAACAAGCACTTCGAAATTTGCCAAAGAGACAACTCAAAGGTAAGTTGCTCTCACAGGTAGACTTTATGATAGGTCCGACTCCTAAGAAGGCTGACAAAACCATAGAGATCTAAGGCTTGACAACTTCTACCGCCAAATTCACTACAGGACCTACTCAAAAATCAAACCCTAGGGCTTAAACTTCTATGAAATCCACTAAAACACTCAATGCTATCGAAACAAGTTCAGGTGAAGATCTTTGATAGGAGACTAATGGATCTGGGCAGTTAAAACTAAGAAAAAGCAAAATCTAAGAGGAAAAATGTAAAAAATGGAAATTTCTTAATTTTTAGCAGGGTACGCAGGCAACCTGTTAAGACAGGTGCGGGCCCGCTCTGTGCACACAGCAACAGTGCGTACAGGTACGCACTGTGCAATACTCAGAGGGTGCGTACTACTGGAAAAACCAAGAAAAACTAAATTCAATCTAACCCTAAGCTAACCCACCCAAATACAAAGTCACAGAGCCAAAAACCATAAAATAAACGACTTTTCTCAGATCAAAGTTGCATACAAAGGAAAAAACTTTCTCATCAATGGATTCCCCAGCGGAGTCGCCATTTTGTCAGGCGGAAAGAGTCGATAGTGCGGACACAACCAACCTCCCTAGGAGCCTAAGACTCTCTAGTGACAAACAAGACAAACAAGAGCAATCCTTCTCTAAACATGCATTTACTATATAAGAAATCAAGTGTTTAGATCCTACCTGTAGTCCAACGCTGTTGTAGCAGTCCAGCCTCGCTGATCCGGATGAGCTCCTCCTTCACTTCGAAACCTGCATTCACTAACAATCAAACGATTAAATAGCACTTGATAATCTCATAAAATAAAACATATTTAACACATAGACCAAGGAGTACATGAAACAACTCATAAATCACAAGTTATTGAGAAGAATGGACTCATTTGCATTAATAGGAAACAAAAGGAACAATTACAACCTGAGCCTTGGTGTTGTGCAAGTCCCTCCCAGGGTCCATAAAGAGTTCTCCTTTACTTTGACAAAGCTCACCCACTTCCAAATAGAACAAGCAAAGATGGTAATCTCTCCTCACAAGCTTCTAAATGGGAGTCCTAATTCCAGCAGCATCTACCCTTAGAAATGTTTAGCTTCCAACCTCTCCTCCTTCTGGCCCAATGCCTGTATTTATAGTGCTCAAGAGGAAGTTAATCAGGTCCACCATCAATGGGATAATCCCCTCTTTGGATGGGATAGCTCCCTTATTGATGGGATGAGTTCCTCTTTGGTAGGGGTACATGAACCATCTGGAGGCGCTTCATACACGTCAAACATACTTCTAGAAGCCTCTAGAAATGACCACAAGTAACTTTTTTGAAGTGAAACTTGTGCCTTTTTGACCTTTACAGGGGTACGCACCTGCCCCTTTACATACAGAGCGTACAAGTACGCAGTTTTTGTGAACATTAGGTGCGTATACGCAGGTAAGGCCGAGAGAATCTGCGTACCCAGAGATAAACACATTTGCAAAGACTTTCTCTCTTTTTGGAGTTTTGACATGGAGAGCAGAGGCATAAGACTTGCCCAGGAGGATAACATGACTGTTGATAGAGCCATACTAACTATAAATAGCCATGGTGACATTTTTTAGTGTAACACTATCATTGATGAATTACTGGATGAATTGCATGGATCAATTTACTTCACCAAGTTGGATATTCGTTCAGGATATCATCAAATCAGAATGAAGACTGAAGACATTTCGAAAACAACATTTAGAACTCATGAGGGTCATTATAAATTTTTGGTTATGCCTTTTGGCCTTACCAATGCACCTTCTACATTTCAAGGTTTGATGAATTCCATTTTCAAAACCTTCCTTAGAAAATTTGTGTTAGTATTTTTTGATGATATACTAATCTACAACAAGTCTTGGAAGGATCATGTTGAACATGTTGACAGGGTGCTACAACTATTGGAGGAGAAACAATTATATGCAAAAAGATCCAAATGTTTCTTTGGAGTACAAGAGGTGGAATATCTCGGTCATATTGTATCTCATGAAGGAGTTAAGGTAGACCCTATCAAAATTAAAGCCATTAAGGAATGGAAAATCCCCACATCCATAAAGCATCTACAAGGATCTCTCAGGCTGATAGGGTATTATCGCAAGTTTGTTAAGAATTATGGGAGAATAGCAGCACCTCTAACAACATTATTGAAGAAATATGCATTTTCATGGACTCCAGAAGCAACAATGGCCTTCAAACATCTTAAAGAGGCAATGTGCCAAGCACTGGTCTTAGCTACACCGGACTTCACAAAAACCTTTATTGTGGAATGTGATGCTTCAGGCAATGGAATTGGTGCTGTTTTAATGCAAGATGAAAGACCCATTGCTTTTGAAAGTCGTCCAATCAAAGGAAAGTTTTTACAAAAAGATATTTATGAGAAGGAAATGTTGGCGATACTACATGCACTTAAGAAATGGTGACCCTACCTAATGGGAAGACACTTCAAGATAAAAACAGATCATGATAGCCTTAAATAGTTTTTATAACAAAGATTATCCTCTGAAGAGCAAAAAAAGTGGGTCACAAAGATGTTGGGTTATGACTTTGAAATCATCTAAAAAAAGGGAAGCAAAATGTGGTGGCAGATGCACTCTCAAGAAAGGATGAGGATGTCAAAGCACTATTGTGCACCATTTCTATTATCCAACCAGATTGGATAAACGAAGCAAGGGAGGAATGGAAGAATGATGAAGAAGTGTGGGCACTTATTCGAAAGTTACAACAAGATTCCAGTACATCTCATACATTTAGCTGGAAAAATGATTTGTTATGGTACAAAGATCGCTTATACCTCTGTAAGAATTTGCAACTCAAGCAAAATATTCTTATGGAATTGCACACTTCTCCCTTAGGAGGGCACTCAGGATTTTTAAAAACCTACCACCGGGTTAAGAAGGAATTTTTTTGGGATGGCCTTAAATCGGATATTCAAAAGTTTGTGGCGGAATGTTTGGTTTGCCAACAAAATAAAGTGGAAACAATTAAGACCCTGGGTCTATTACAACCTTTATCCATTCCAAGAAAATGTTGGGAGGAGGTTTCAATGGATTTTATCACAAGTTTACCCAAGTCTGAGGGAAAGAGTGTCATCACGGTGGTAGTTGACAGACTTACCAAGTATGCACACTTTTGTGCATTATCACATCCATTTAAATCTAGTACAGTTTCTACTGCATTTATGGAAACAATTCAAAAGCTACATGGAAACCCAAAGATTATTGTAAGTGACAGAGATCCCATTTTCACTGTAAATTTTTGGACAGAATTATTTTCTTGTCTTGGTACTCAATTAGCTCATAGCTCATCTTATCATCCTCAATTTGATGGGAAAATTGAGATAGTAAACAAATGTTTGGAATGATATCTTTGTTGCTTTGTATCTGATAAACAGACACAATGGGTCAAATGGTTGCCTCTGGCTGAATGGTGGTATAACACTTCCTTCCATACAGCAACAAAAATGACACCATTTATGGCACTTTATGGATATCAGCCACCATCCATCACATCATATTTAAGAGAAAATTCTAAGGTTCAAGTAGTGGAACATCACATCGAACATCAACAACAAGTCCTCCAGCTCTTAAAGGATAACCTCATGTTGGCACAGAATAGAATGAAACAACAGGCAGATCAACATCGCAGCGAAATAAGTTTTGATGTAGGTGATTGGGTATTCCTACGGCTACAACCATATAAACAAATGTCCCTCAAGCAAGCTAAGAAGGATAATAAATTATCACCAAAGTATTATGGTTCGTACAAGGTGTTGCAAAAGATTGGTACTATGGCATACAAATTGGAGCTTCCTGCAGCATCTTGAGTGCACCCAGTTTTCCATGTTTCATGTTTAAAGAAGGTTATAGGCGACAAGCTCCGAGTTCAAACAATATTGCCAGAACTTGACGAGGAAGGAAAAATTATATTGGAACCGGAAGCAGTCACAAAAACAAGAACTCGACAGCTACGAAATCGATCAATTTCGGAGTATCTCATCAAGTGGAAGAACTTATCCGCTGAAGATTCCACATGGGAGGATGAGAATTTTATACAGAAGCATCCAGAATTACTCAAGCGTTGATGACAACACTTTTTTTGAAGGAAAGGGGCATGTTAGGTCCCTATAATACTAGTGATTACCCCATTACTATTGTAGTTGTATCCATTATTAATATTGTTGTGCCCCTATTGTCCCCATATTTTTATTACTATGCCCCATAGAATCCCTCTATTGTTATTTTTGTGGCTTTATATTATTATTGTTAGGTCGGCTGGGTTATATTGTGACTCCTTAGACTCCTATATATAGAAAGGACGTTTTGTCATTTGAATCATCCAAGAATTGTTCATTTGTGTAATGTAAAGGAGGTTGCCCCCTCGAAGAGGCTGAATTCTAAGGCGTTGATCTCTCTTTTCTATCTTTTTGTGAGCTAGTTTCATAACAGATATTATCCCCCGAGATACATTAAGGTATGAGTTCACTTATGTCGTATATTTGGTGCTTGATTGTTTGATTATGTCATCTATTTTGTGTTCGAGTGTTTGGTGTCTATTACATCATCTAGTTGACTTACTTAACATGGTACATTTGCAAGTTGGTTGAATGTTTGATGAATTTCATTATATGGGTATGTGTTCCAATGATCTTGTTTTAAGATGATTGTACTAACACATATGTGTTGAGGCAGTTGATATGTACTTGAGTGTAAGCAGGTCGCAGTTGTAGCATTATGTCTAACAACTATGAGTTGAATATGGATTATTACATGATTGTTAGTCTTGGTAAGGGTTGATTTAAATTGATAGATATGATTGTATTGATATTTGGAATATGTGGTTGACATGTGTGATCAGTTGTAGGAAACATGCATGGTATTAGCATGACAAGGTATAGGTTGATGTGTTTATATAACTAATAGTTGGATGATGTGACAACACATAGTAAGCCTTGATTCCAACAAAGTAAAAAGGTAAAAGAAAAGAAGGAAATAATTCCTTTCGCTATGTTTGGAAACCCTAATTCTGAACAAATGAGTACTTTGCATGTAGGAAGTCTTCTTAACCTTGACTTTGTCTAATATTTTGTGGATATATGCTATATTCATGAACATGTATTTGATAGGAATATTAGCTAGTTTCTAGTTAAGGATGGTTTTGTCAAGGGAATTGGATCCCCTTGAGAGATGGGATAGATGTGTTCAGTTACAAGGCAATGTGCTTGGCATAACAAGGTAAGGTAACAAGTATGTTGTTATGTTTATTTATGCACTAACAATTATGTGTTCATGGAAATATGATGTAGGGAATTGCATGGAAAAGAGACTGCCATGAGATCTTGAAGAATGCCCAGGTTGATATTTCCTTTGGAAACACTAGGAACCATGGGGATTGAGTCATGGTGTCTGTTGAGAGTATTTTTCTTTTGGTATTTTGTGATTTTCTTGTGATTTATTTGTAGTTTTGTTATTTCTAGTGCATGATCATGCCACTTTGTTTGTGGTGTCGTATTGCTACTAGTTTTCATGGTTTTCTTCTTGTTTATTTCTTGTCTTTCCTTTTATGTTTTGAGCCTTGGGAATTTGTTGGGGAATAGGATAGTTAATGGAGCTCAGGGAGAGCCATGTGGTACACAAAAGATTATGTAAGATTAAGATGAAGCTCTGTGCATAAGTAAGCACAACGAAAGGTAAGACTATGACAGACGGTTGGACTAGTTTGGTCCATTGGTGTAAATGGATAGTGGCAGGATAGTTATGAGAAAGATAACAGGAAAGGTGAAGTAAATGGTTCTGAGGCATCAGATGCCTTGACTATGTTGGGAACGATTGCTCTCAAATTTTTTCATGGTGTGCATAGATAAAGGTTGTTCTTTTAACCTTGACCTTATGATATTTGGTAATTATGTTGTGATCATGATTGTGTTGATGTTTATATATGTATACATGTATGCATGTACTTATATGTTGTGTTTGACAGCGTCATCATGGATCATGATTGTTCAATGCTAATATTTATATGTATATATATGTATGTATGTCATTGTCTTACAGGTTTGTTAGTAATCATTCTATTGGAGGAATAATAGCTTACATAGGTGAATGACATGAAGAGGTTTCAGGTCTTACAAGGAATCAATTGGGAGGAGTAGCCTGATAGATTTATGAGGTTATTATCATGCGGTTATGAGTTGATATTATGTCTATTCTATGGACAAGTAACTCAAGGGATACATCATCGAAATGAAAGCAGTGTGCTCTACGGCATTCTAGGACAAGCATGGATAAGACACTGGAAGAAAAGTTTCTTGCTAAAGACAGTGTGGTTTTGGATGTGTTGTACTATTTTTGTGCATATCTTGTATATGTTTTACATGTTTCATATTTGTTGTTGTGTGCATGGGGTGTTGTTCATATATAGTGTGTGTATATATTTTTTTATGAAATTTTATGTACAAGATGGTACACATAGTGTTGTGTGAATATTTCATATGCAGTTTTGGGTATAGATGATGCTATGTACATGTTGGGTATGCAGTCCTATGTACCTGTGGTGTCGTGTGCATGTTGTATAGGTGGTGCTAGGTACATATGGTGTTGTGTACATGTTGTACAAGTGTTGTTGTGTGCATGAAGTGATGTGTACATGTCCTGCATTTGGCATTGTGTACATGTCATGCATGTGGTATTGTGTACATGTGGCATTGTGTAGCTAGTGCCATGTACATGTGATGTTATGCACACATTGTGCAAGTGGTGCGGTGTACAGGTGGTATTGTATGCATGTTGTACATATGGTATTGGTGTACATGTGGTATTATGTGCATGTCGTACATGATGTGTTGAGGGCTTCTGGTACTACGTATGTGCATTATGTAGTCGTGGTACCGTGACATGTGTATTCCTTGTGTGGTACTTTGTGTAGTACATGTATGTTGTTGTGTTGTACATCAAGTGTAGGTACATGTATTGCGTGGTGTTGTACATCGGGTATAGATGTATGAATTGTGTTGTATATTGGATGTATGTGTATGCATTTTGAGGTGTCATACATTGTGTGCGGATGTATGTCTTGTGATGTACATTGTGTACGTATACATGTTGTGTTGTGTTGTACACCGAGAGTAGGAGTATCCATTGCGTTGTGTTGTACACTGGGTGTAGATGCATGCATTGCATGGTGTTGTATGTTGTGTGTGGTGGTATGGGTGTGATGCACAGTATGTGTATGTGCACATGGTTGAGGAGAAGGCATTGGGTGTTTGTTGGGTGTGGCAACCAATCTAGTGTGTGTATGAAACAAGGACAAAAGTGGAAGCCAAGGATCGATTAAAGGATAAGTATCAATATTTTATTCAGTTTTACTATGCATGTGATTTATGATTCTAGTCTATGATGATTATATGTGATCTACGATTTTGGTTTATGATGGTTACATGTGATTTATGATGTTGATCTATGATGGTTGTGTTCTGAGCTAACCTGATGTGATATGTTTATACATGATGATTTGATCAAAGATGCTTGTTTGAATTGTTGTGACAAGAAGTAAACAAGATTGCAAGTGTACCTTATTAATGAGCCACCAATGAGGTATGATTTGAAGTTATTTCAATTTATTTTAATCTAATGGAAGTTATGTGCTTGGTACAGGAAACAAGGAAATCCCCGGTTGGGTGGCTGAAACCAACTACAAGAATTAGCAGTAGCAGTGAAAGAAATTGGAACATGCAGAAGTATGATGGTAGAGCACTTCAGGAGCAGGGACATTGTGGGACACTGGTACCCAAGAGTGTCCATTGATTTCCATGAGCATGCTATGACCAGTATGATGGTTTTAAGGCAGGGATATGCTTTGGTTTTTGTATCTTCCAATGTGAGGAAGGCTTGCTAAGGGATGGACTGCCCGAGATGGGGGTGCCAGCGAAATGATCTGGATTTAAATAGGAACACAACAAATTACAGATATAACCATTAATACAAAGATGCAATAGAAATAACACTTAATTTTATTAATATCAAATATTGAAATATGCTTACAAATAGAATGGAAATAAGACTAGCTCAAGCAATGGTAGCTTATCTCTGAGAAGAGATGTGGGGGCTACATACCTATGAACTGCGTTACAATGAGGCTCACCTTTTTATTATTGAACAATAAGAGCAAAACCTAAACAACCAAAACCCTAACCTGAGGAGATGTAACACCAAGAGTTTACGGGCCCTGTTGGGGTTAGTTGGACAGCCAACTTCCCGGGGTTGTGACTTGGTCATATTATCTGCATTTGACACGCATGATACCCTGTTGGAAAGATCTCTCCAAGGACTACCACAAAAAATTAGATTTTATATTAAAAAGATCATTGGTACAAGATTGCCAAAAAAATATCGTTTACGGCCTCAAAACGACTCCTAAAGTTTAGGACCCAAAAAACTACTAAAAATAGTAAACTCTGCTACAACTAAGGTAACTGAAAAACTGAAAGAAACAATGGTGGGGGTCCAAGTGGAATTGGTGGGTGGCCACCAATATCCACCTGGATCATTCCTCCTCCCTTAGGAAGAAATGGTCCCCATTGCATTGAGTTCCTCCATGAGATGGGGAAACTTCTGTTGAACTTGGTCCCTGGTGAGCCACTTGCCTTGGTGAAGGAGTTGGCCTGCTTTGACAACTCGATACAGTTGGACCTTCTGCTAGCGAGTGTGCTTGATCTACGTGTCTATCATATTATTAGTTGTGGCTTGTTCCATGCAATTTGGATTTAACTTTGTAGGTGTGAGTTGTTCTGCAATGTCCGATGTGTCTAGCAATGGTGGGAAGTATGGTCGAAGGCGATCCACATTGAACACTAGGTGCAGGCCAAGGAATGGGGGAATGCTGGGCTCAAATGCATTGTCTCCCACAACCTTGGTAATGGTTTAAGGAACATATCGGAGTGGTCTCAGTTTCCGATAGGCTCCGGTAAGGCGTTCCTTTTGCAAATGAAACTAGACTTTGTCACCCACCTAAAACTTGTGTGGCACTCGATGTTGATCATGTTGCTGCTTGCACTTGGCATTTGATTTCTCTAGAATGTCATGGACCTGCTTCTGGATATGTTGGATGTTCTCAATGAAGTTGTTTGCCTTGGGTTTCGGACTGGACATGAGCTGAATCTGCTTGAGTAGCTGAAAATGGCATGGCCACATCAATGGGACATAGTGGCTGGAATCCCAAGCCCCCCTTAAAATGTGTTATGAAATCAGTTCACAAAAAGATATAAAAGATAGATCAACGCCTTAGAATTCAGCCTCTTCGAGGGGACAACCTCCTTTACATTACACAAATGAATGATTCTTTGATGATTCAAATGACAAAACCTCCTTTCTATATATAGGAGTCTATGGAGTCACAATATAACCCAGCCGACCTAACAATAATAATATAAAGGCACAAAAATAATGATAGAGGGATTCTATGGGGCACAGTAATAACAATATGGGGACAACAGGGGCACAAAAATATTAATAAGGGATATAACTATAATAGTAATGGGGTAATCACTCGTATTATAGGGACCTAACAAAAGGGTTGTGGCTAGTCGAGCTGTGGAGAGTCCGGTTATAGCTGTGCTGGACATAGGGGAGGCTCTCATCCCATGTGCATGGATGCTTTGAGTTGTACATGCGCAGAATCTGTACGATCATCCTGTTGACGACCTCTATCTGGCCATCAGTTTGGGGATGGAAAGTTGTGGACTTAGTGAGCTTGGTGTCCAACATCGACTAGAGATTGGACCAAAATGTACTGAGGAACCTTCTGTCCTGATCTGAGATGATAACTGTGGGATCTAAAAGTGTACCCACACTCATTCAAAGAAGAGTTTAGCAGTGGCTTCCGTTGTGATATTCTTCTTCCAGGCAACCATAATTGCCATCCTTGAGAAACTGTTGACGACCTCAAAAACACAGTCATTGCCATGCTTAGTAGAAGGAAGGCCCAACATGTAATCCATGGAGATGGATTCCCAAGGTCGACTAGGGGTAGGTAGCGGAGTATAGAGACCTTTCTTCTTTATGGTCGGTTTGGCAATGGCACAAGCAGTGCAGGATCTGATGTATTTCTCGACATCCCGTCGAAGATTCAGCCAATAGAAATACTTCTGCAGTACTGCAACTGTTTTCTTGACCCCGAAATGCCCAGCGACCCGATTGTAGTGTGCTTCCCAAACCATCTTGGCATGCTCGCTTGAAGGAAAACAAAGGTGTCCCAGGTGGCATAATAGGGCATCCTGTTGTGGGGAAAAATGCCTATGCAGGACGATCCTATCCACCTAAGGTGTGACAGTGCCTTAGCAACAAACAGAGACAGCTATTCTAGTATTCTTCCTTTATGAATTAAGAATGAAGAGAGAGATGGATGGACTAACCGGTGTCTTCCATTTGTCCCTCCATCCAGCTTCTCTTCTCTTGGAAAGTTCCCAGCTACTTGCCTTCTCGCTTGCCCAGCTTCAAGAGGTTTCTGCAAGATCACAAGAAGAGAACACTACACAAGACATGGATTCATATTCAAAACTAGTTCAGGATTAGAAATAAACTAAACATACTAATGCAATCATACATCAAAAATACATCAGTATATAGGAGAAACCAAGATAGCTTTATTGATGAATAACAAGGTTCAGGAAGAGATACAACCCAGAGGGCTCCAATCTAGCATCTCCTTCCCAGAAAATGGAATTCCTATCTTCACCCCCTTCAAAGCATTAAGCACCCAATGATTCCAATCTCAAACCAACAGCAATTCTTTGCAATAACAAAATTCCAGCCCCCAGATCTCATGGAGGAGAGATCCATATATAGATGTTTGGAGAGAGGATGAGTCAGCTTGAGATCTGACTAGTGTCCTCTCCCTCTATCAGTTCTTGATTCCACTTGGAGGTTCTTTCTTCCACTTGGAGATTTGGAACCTCTTACTCATCACTAGTCGAATTCCCTGAGGCAAGTGTCATTTTGGAAGCTTCCTGGGTTTTGACACCTTGAGAAATGAACTTGCCACATGTCCACTCTCGTTCAACGCAGGTAGCCAGTGTTCCCTTTGACATTCAACGCAGGTAGCCAGTGTTGGCTTTGACATTCAGCGCAAACAGCTAGTGTAGCCACTGAAATGATCCTGAATTGACTTGTTTTTGAGCAGTTTCTGGTGGAGAACTTCTGTGAATTGCTGTGGTTTGTTAGCCTTGTTCCTCTAGGGGTGGGAACAACATGTTTAGGGACTTTGGATCCCTTAGATTATGGAAATTTCATGCTCAATGCTGTAAGGCACAAAAATGTCTATAACAGTTGCCCCCTAAAGTATGAGGCCGTTTATTGGGTGAAATGCTTTATCAGGGGGATCCGAAGTTCATCCAATGCCGGGAGGAGACCTGTAATAAGATACAATACAATACATTATTTTTCATACTGCTTTCATGATCTAGCTGAGGCGGGCATTCCCATGCTCAGCTTTATAAATTCATTTTTCTGTACATAGAACAGACAATCGTCTGGTGGTAGACTGATAATTTTGATGAAATTATCATCCTTTGAGTAGGATGATTATCTGCTGCAATGATGTACATGTCAATGTCTTTATCTTTCCTGAATATATATCGCAGCCCGGATGGATGAAACTAGATCCGGGGTATTCAAACTCGTTCGATCTTCACTCTAAGTACAAGTTGATCCATGTGAGAAATGTTCTGAAGACGAACATGGAAAGACATCGCTTGATTACCGGTCAATGATGTAAACCGTTAACAAGCGCGAGAGGAATCACCGATAATGATAATGACCCTCAAGGTACTGCAGTACAATTCACGTGGTGTGAATAAATGACTTGGCGTCGAACACCACGCAAAATCTTTCGGTCGAAGGTCATTGATGTATACCTGTCGCCGGAAGTGAGAAACTTGCCATTGAGGCATGCAAGCTTCAAAGTACTGAAGGGGTTGTTCCTAGATCAACTTCTTGGATAATGAGCTGATGTCGACAAGAAGCGATCTGTCAAAGGAGGGCCTTAATGAATCCCACATCAGTGACACGGAACGGAGCTAATGATTTTGATGGAGGTGAAAACGATCTGTGACATATGATTCAGGGTGGCGGTCATGAAAGGATGAAGGATAATGTATGGCAGTGGATGGGACACGGTTGACTTTTCTAAACGACTTCTCTTGAACATGTGGCGACATTGATGCGATGGATCGGTAGCATTACCCCAAATATGGATGGTATGGCGAGACCATGGATGTGACCGGTGAATGAAAAAACCCAACCCGATTGTGGTACGAAGGAAGAGTGTCATGTTCAAGAGCGACTTGCTACCATCAAAGTTTTCTTGAGTTTCTCCCAATTTTTCCCCAGTCATTGCTGACCAGTACCTCTTTATTTTTGTCAAGCTTGAGGAGGATAACATATGCTTGTTCTATAACCTGCCCTTCGGGCAAGCCCATCGCTATGTTTTAACGAGCATAGCGATAGTGAAACTCGTTCTCGTCTAAAAACAAGTTTGTCGCTATTTAATGATTTTATCGAGTCTAACGACAAGGATAACTCGGTCCTTTTCATTTTTAGAGAGTCTAAAAAGGTACATAAAGTTAACTCCAAAAGTCCTTTTTCGTCATCTAATCCCTTAAGTCCAAAAAAGTATAAAACAATACAGAAGGGATGAGTTTTCGATAGTTTTAACGAGCCGAATAAAACAAGCGCTTGATCTTTTTGTGCAATAATCCCTCAGGTCCAAAAAGATTAAAATCTAGAGGAGGGATAGCTCTTCCTATCCCTTTAACGAGCTGGAAGGCCAAGGACTCGGCAATCTTTTCATATTTTACGAGTCAGTTGAAAAGAGCTTAAAGAAGACTCGTCTTTTGAGGAACGAGTGATAAACAGGGTTAGCAGCTGATTCCAGGTACAGGTTGGAATTTTCCAATCACGGCAGTGTCACAAGGATGGCTAGGTGTAATCACTCTTCGCAGCTGTTCCTCAAAATGTGTAAACAATCATATGGAGGTGAACGATCGGCCAAATGAAAAGTGGAGGTGACGGTGCAAACACGACCAAGGCTTTAATGACTGATAAGGTTACATTCACAGTGGTTATTTACCGGGTAGGTTCATTTTTTATTTTAAAATGAGCTTAAACGCTGGTGGAAACACTTGCTCATTGCTTATGTTTATTTTTTAACGAGCATGAAGTCCGCGTTAAAACTGCTCGGATCTTGCATTTATTTTTTAACGAGCATGAACTGTGTGCTAAAATTGCTTGATTACCCAGTCATATGATAAGAGTGTCTCATTGAGATTCTATTTTTTATGGAGCTTCATCTCACAAAGCTATGCCCCGCATCCTTTCATTATGCAAGTTCGGAAGTGACTAATCCTACGAGTTTAAAGGGTTAGACCTACAGGTTTAAAGGGAAGGACCTAAAAATTTAAAAAATAAATAGCCGCCCCTTGCTTGCACTCCAAAAGGTTTGCATGCCCCCAGGCATAAAACAGAGTTTCAAGGTTACCTCTACTTCTCTTTCGTCAAGACATTTGTTTTAACGAGAGAGGCTTACCTCTTTCAGGTTACCCAAAGATTGTCTCGTTAATCTTTCAAACAAAACACTTCCTCGGCAATATCTACCGAAATAGACAAAAGAATCTTATTCTAGAACAACCCCTCTTCCTAGACAGACGGGGTACGGACTAGTCATATTCTCCCGCGGAGACCTACCCTATACCCAAATTTTCCCTGCCGAAGCAGACCAGGATGCATGCCCCCTGGGTTCCAGTCATATCCTCCCGGATTACTCGCACTCATCAGGAGGACGGACCGTGGGTTGAGACACTTCTTGCGTGAATAGACCATTTAGGGACGGTATATGACTATTTGCGATGCGTGATCCGAGAAATGAAAGTTGGTCCACGAGCTTGACCATTCTTCCTTCATGTGGAAAACACATTACTCTAAAGAGTGAGGAGACGATGGCTCCCATGCAATATATATAGTCTCGTCCAAGGAGTAGGTTATAATCCAAGGGTCCTTGAATGACCATCACGTTCATTTGAATGGTCTTCCCTTTCAATGTTATGGGCACATTGGGGAGGATCCCTAAAGGTCGACTGGTTCCTTTATCAAAGCCTGATAGATTTCTCATTTCAGGCAAAAGCGCTGGCGAACCAAGTGCTTTCCAAGCAATAGAGGAAAGGATACTCACAGATGCCCCCTCATCAATGATAGTGCCAGCCATTACCATTCTGTATATTTGAACGATAATCCTGAATGGTATGCTTGCTGGCAACCGGGGTCTGCCTAGTTGGTTCCAGTCGAACGAGACAACTAGGTTGCTTGGTGGTGGGACCGAATAGACGGCCGGATATCGCTCTGACAAACTTCCTTCCTGCGATAAAGGAATGGGTGCATTGCCCCCGTGTTCGTCGGAGTATGTGTTGATGAAGAGAATTTGGACGGTGTCGTCTTTACTCTCCTCTGTGATGGTATCATTCGAAGATAGAGCCTCTGAAGGCAAAACCGGGTCAACTGCCGTCTCAACCTTTTGACTTTCGTCAGGCATGGATCCAGACGGTTCATCTTCAATGATAGGTGCTTCGGCTGACCACCTGGGCGGGCCAGCCGGGTTCTCAACTAGTGAAGGACTTGGCAGGAGTTTTTGATATCCAGGAGGAAGTTGTGCTCGTAAAATCGGGGGATCTTCCAGAACTCTTTTAGCCTCGTCTAAGAAGGGAAAACAGTGGATGGCATGGTCGCCTTCACACAGTTTGCAGGGAAATCTAGCTTTCCCTCTCTGTCCTGGGACTTCACTTTCACTAGTCAATGGTGAGCTGTCAACATGGCTATCAGAGGTCGACGCTACCGAATTGTGCAAATGGGGAGACTAGTCCCTTAGTATACGAGGGATGCAGGGACAATCTCTGTGGAAGTGGTCTCCCTTGCATATGACACATGGCGATTTAGGCCTGGTCAGTGTTGTGTGTGGATTTTTTTCAGACGACACTTGTTTGCCCCCAGTCGCTTTTGGCTCCTTCTTCTTCTTCTCTTTCTTCTTCTTTTCCTTCTTCTCCTTAGGAACTTGGTTTTTTGTTTTACCAATTCCGTCAAGCGAAGAGGAAGGAGGAGAGGAAGAGTTAGATGAAGTAGAAGGCTGGTTGGCAACTCTGGTCTGGTCTAACTGTTGACTCGATTGTTCAGGAATAGTGGTGTTCTGAACGACATTGGTTGAAAAGAGCCAGACCGGCAGGCCAATTGTCAGTCCTGGAAGCGACAATTTGGCCATATGGGGCGCACCAACATCTCCCCAAGAGGAGAAGGGACTAGGATTTCCACCAAGGGGAATTCCTTGGTTGGTGTGCTCCATTTTTCAACCTAAAGATCAACGCAGGAATTAAAGGGTGATTGTTCCGTTTAAAATAAATTTTAACGACGCTTTAGACACAACTTGCTTTTTCAGTTTTAAAGAGTTGAGAAAAAGCTAAAGATGACTCTAGTCTCCTTCGATGTTTTAACGAGCCCGAAGTGACAAATGCTCGGATGGAATTTTTCCGTTATAGAGTCTGAAAAAGGCCAAAAGGAACTGCTCTGGAGTTCTAGGCAGAGGGTGTGCCAAAATTTTCGCAAAATCGCAGAATACTTTTTAGGGTATGGGCGGTCGATCTTCCTGAATGTTGTGTTCAGTGCATTGCGATCAGTAGGGCGGTCGACACGGCTTCCTAAGGATAAAGGTTTTATGCCTATAGGGGTCTCCCAATATATACGCGACGGTACGTGGGAGCACAATCCGTACTGGCGCTATCGTCCCTCAGGAGGAATCAACCACCATCCACGAGATTGACAGTCACCAGGCTTAACGATGCCGGAACACGTCTCTAGCCTAGACCTCTATGTTGTGCGTTATGTTGCAAAGCGTTGTTAAGTTCATTCAATTTATTTTAAGTTGATCTTTTTAGAAGTTTGCCTTTCAAGGTTCACCACGAGATGTATGATACAATTCCTAAATGCAGTCTAAAGATGATAAGCAAGCTTTATATCTTTTCAACTTTGAAAATCCTAGCTACTAAGGGAAAAGAAAGACACCATCTTTTCTTAAAGAGAAACTAGCACACTCTAATGCACTTTTCCTAAATCAGACATGCAAACTATCAAAATGCAAATGCACAATGCAGGTGTTTGTTTTCCGCTTTCTTAGTATTGATGCCTACACAGAAAGCTTTTTGTACAACTTTGAATTTGCTTTTAAATGACAAATACAAAAAAGTTTACTTTTTTCGAAATCAGAGAGGGTAGAAGAGATTACAACACTTAACGATTTTCGAAATGAAGACTTGTTTCGACACTTAAAAGAGACAAACTCAAACCAAATGCAAAAGTAAATGTATAATCAACTGCAAACAGCCAATGAACTCTCTTCTAAGATCACAATCAATAGATCTGAATCAAGGGCTACAGGATGACTATTTCACTCATGGAAAGGAAAACTGTAAATGACGCCACAAACACATAAAAACACTCACAGTCTTTTTGTACAAAAGGAGGTGGAATCTAAGCAGAGAAAAGGAGTTATCAGACTGGTACCTATGCTGGTTATAGGCTGCAAAAATCAGAGATCAAAACAAGGAAAAACAGAGCAGAGAACCCCAGCTGCACAAGGGCAAACTGGTTCAGCGCAACCTCAACACAGGGGTTTTGACATTCAGTGCAGGTAGCCTTCACGGGACCTGCGTTGAAATGCAGAATCCCTTCACTAGGTCTGCGCTGAAGGAGAAACTCTCATTTCCCACAGGTTTTGGGTCACAGATTGCTATTTAATCTACTGTTTCAGGCCAAATAAAAGCAACAAGCAAGGTGCAATAAAAGGGATTCTTTGAGGGAGTACTAATATCTATCACAAAGGATCACCAAATCATTTGTGAGTCCATTGTTCAGATCATAGACAAGTCCAGTGATTGGATCAAGGCAGCAACTGTCTACTTTGCATCCGGGAATAGCAGATGCAGTTCGATTGTTGCTGTCAAGTCTATGAGACAAACAATGATAGAAACACAAATAAAATGACTAAACAAATCTCCCCAGTGGAGTCGCCAATTTTGTTGTGGGGAAAAATGCCTATGCAGGACGATCCTATCCACCTAAGGTGTGACAGTGCCTTAGCAACAAACAGAGACAGCTATTCTAGTATTCTTCCTTTATGAATTAAGGATGAAGAGAGAGATGGATGGACTAACCGGTGTCTTCCGTTTGTCCCTCGATCCAACTTCTCTTCTCTTGGAAAGTTCCCAGCTACTTGCCTTCTCGCTCGCCCAGCTTCAAGAGGTTTCTGCAAGATCACAAGAAGAGAACACTACACAAGACATGGATTCATATTCATAACTAGTTCAGGATTAGAAATAAACTAAACATACTAATGCAATCATACATCAAAAATACATCAGTATATAGGAGAAACCAAGATAGCTTTATTGATGAATAACAAGGTTCAGGAAGAGATACAACCCAGAGGGCTCCAATCCAGCATCTCCTTCCCAGCAAATGGAATTCCTATCTTCACCCCCTTCAAAGCATTAAGCACCCAAAGATTCCAATCTCAAACCAACAGCAATTCTTTGCAATAACAAAATTCCAGCCCCCAGATCTCATGGAGGAGAGATCCATATATAGATGTTTGGAGAGAGGATGAGTCAGCTTGAGATCTGACTAGTGTCCTCTCCCTCTGTCAGTTCTTGATTCCACTTGGAGGTTCTTGCTTCCACTTGGAGATTTGGAACCTCTTACTCATCACCAGTCGAATTCCCTAAGGCAAGTTTCATTTTGGAAGCTTCCTGGGTTTTGACACCTTGAGAAATGAACTTGCCACATGTCCACTCTTGTTCAGCGCAGGTAGCCAGTGTTCCCTTTGACATTCAACGCAGGTAGCCAGTGTTGGCTTTGACATTCAGTGCAAACAGCTAGTGTAGCCACTGAAATGATCCTGAATTGACTTGTTTTTGAGCAGTTTCTAGTGGAGAACTTCTGTGAATTGCTGTTGTTTGTTAGCCTTGTTCCTCTAGGGGTGGGAACAACATGTTTAGGGACTTTGGATCCCTTAGATTATGGACATTTCATGCTCAATGCTGTAAGGCACAAAAATGTCTATAACACATCTTGGAGGTGAAAATCTAGAATTTGCTAACCCTCCAAGAGTGTTTGGTATGTGTGGCTAAATTTTGGGTCTCTTTTGTAGAGAAGTGTCCAATCAGAAGTCTCGTGCCCACAAGAGTTGAGCATAGTGGTTAACGCCATGATCGGTGGTCGGCTGAGGCAATCTGCAACATTATTAGTGTTTCCCTTCTTATACTTGATATTCAAATGGAACTGTTGTAGGCATGTGGACCACTTCTGATGGCTATCATTCTGTAACTTATCTTGCATCTGTATGAACTGCAGGGGTTGGTGGTCTATGTGGATGACTGTTTCCTTCCCCAAAATGTAATGCTTCCATTATCGGTAGGCCTGCACAATGGAATACATCTCTTTTTCATTAGTGGGATACTTCCTTACTGTGTCTGAAACTGTCTCATTGTAATATGCCACTGGATGCCCCTGTTGAGTAAGGATTGCCCCAATAGCATAGTCAGAGGCATCTGTCTCGATCTCAAATGGATGTTGCAAGTATGGTAATGTGAGCACTGGTGCAGAGGAGAGGTAATGTTTCAACTCTATGAATGCCTTCTGTTGAGATTCAGGCCAAAAGAATTTTTCTTTAAATCCTCCTTTGGTGACTTGACTCATGGGCCAAGTGATATGAGAGAATCCCAACACGAACCTGCAGTAGAAATTGGAAAGACCCAGAAAGATGTGGAGCCCTGTAAGAGTGGTTGGAGCTGGACAATCCCGAATGACTTGGATCTTGGCTGGATCCACATGCACTCCCTGTTCATAAATAATGTATCCCAGATACTAAACTTGGGTCATGTGAAAAGTGCATTTCTCCATATTGGCACATAGCTTGTGTTGCTATAATGTTTGGAGAACTTGTCGGATGTGGTGGAGGTCCTCTTGCCAACTCTAGTTGAAGATCAGGATGTCATCCAAGTATACCACTACAAATGAGTTAGTGAATGGCTGCACGATGTCATCCATAAGCCTCATGAAGGTTGCAGGAGCATTCATCAACCTGAAAGGCATAACCAACCATTCGAAAAGGCCCTCTTGGGCTTTGAAGGCAGTCTTCCACACATAAGAGGGTTTGATTGGTACATGGTGATATCCTGATTTCAAGTCGATCTTGCTGAAATATTTTGCCCACTTCAGTTGGTCCAGAAGGTCATCAATCCGTGGGATTGGGTACCTATTCTGGACAGTGACCTTGTTCAATACCCAATAGTCAATACAGAGTCTCCAAATCCCATCCTTCTTCTGTACGAACATGATCGGGCTCCCATAGGGTGATGAATTCGGACGGATGTGACCTTTCTACAATAGCTCTTGAATCTGCCTCTTGATTTCGTCATTCTCCAAAATGGAGCATCGATAGATTGGTCCATTGTGCAGTGGCACACCTTGGGTCAGATCGATGGAGTGCTTGACCTGACAGTGCAAAGGCACCCCTACAGGGGAGGTGAAGATGTCCTCGTACTCCTCCATGACCTTGTCCATCTATTGTTGTCGTGCGGAGGGGCCCTGTTTGGAGGTCGTGGCCACCGTCTTCTTCTTTCCATGAGGGCGTATCATCAGGAAAACAAATTTCTCAGTTTTGGAAATGAGCTTACTACATTGTTTTGCAGTAACCAAAGTGATGGCAGTAGGAGGTGCTACCTCTGGTATCCTGTACAAACTATTTCCCAAAGTAACAATAACATCACGAGGCCTTGACTCATACACAACATATCGTTTCCATAAGTATGGTTTTCCTAATAATAAATCACAAACATCAAGGGGAGAAATGTCACATAATACCCCATCTGTGAAGAGCTTGATGTTGTATGGAAGGCGACACTGCTGGCTCACGCGAAGATCCTATCCTTGGTGAAGCCACCCGATGGTGTACGATTGTGGATGTGATGTGTTTGGTAAGTGTAGCCACTTCACGACCTCTATTGAAATGAGGTTCTTTTGGTTCCCGCTGTTGAAAATGAATTGTAGCGGGGAACCCTTTACCCACATCTGGGAGTGGAAGATGCACTCCACCTCCTCTAGATCTTCGAGTTCCTGCTTCTGGATCTTCGTGGTGGTAATGGTGGCGTTGGGCTCCACATCAATTATTTGCTTCCCTTTCTCATTCCCCTTGTTAAGTTCTGACTCAGAGTTGGAACATGCACCTGATTCCGAAGCCTTTATCTTAGCCACCAGTGGCTGCTTGGCCCGACACTCACTTGTGTTTTGAGTGGAGCTCTTATGGAACTCACACCACTTTCTTGTGTCCCTCTTCGGCTTTGTGGTATTGTTATTTGCTTATGGCTTTGGCAGGTTGTCCTAGGCTGCCCCACCTTGGCTTTGTCCTTTTTTTTGCGGTTTGGGGGCACCTTTCCTTTTCTTCGGATTCGCATATCCAAAGTCTCGCTTCTTCTGTTTAAACATTTGCTCGATCGTAACAGCATATCGGTATGTCGTGCCGAGCAAGGAGATGTCTAAGAATTCCATCTCGTCCTGGATGTACCTTTGCAGGTAGTCACGATACTTGAGAACCAAATGCTTTCAGAATCCTTGATACCCAACTTCGTGTGAAGGGTATGAAAAACATTGGTAAGCTCCAGCACATCTTAGTCCCTTCCCTGTCGCAGCATTGTCCACTTTATATATTTGTCCTCATAGCTCCCGACAGAGTAGTACTGCTCCTTGATGGCATCCTGGAATGAGTTCCAAGTGGGTGTGGCTAGAAACATGGAGTTTGTACTTTCATCCTTCTACTCACAGTAGGTTTCCCACCAGTCCTTGACATGAGGGGTTGCTTTGAGAAGTGCAAAAGTGATCTTTTCCCAGCCGAAAAAATCATGAATGGAAAAATATCCTTCTAACATATTTAACCATTTATCTACAGTGTCTACATCTATCTGACCCTCAAATATGGGAATGTCAAAGTTAACTTGTACCTTAAAGGATGTGGCGCTTCCAGAGTAGCTGTTGGAAGTAGATGTGTTGCGCTTTGGTAACCGCTGAAGGATTTGGGCAACGTTGTCCATCATCACATTCCTTTGTTGCTCGACGGCTTCTTCGAGCAAGATTTTGATAGGATATACTACCCCCTCGTCTTTCTTTTATCCACCATGGGAGGCCGTCGGGATTTACAAGGATGGTCTTGCAAAGCTTCGACTAGTTCAAGCCCTAAATCCTTATATCCGACCTCATTGGGGACGTGGAAATAAAAATAGAGAAAGAATAGACCACTTTGATACCACTGATTCGGATTTAAATAGGAACGCAACAAATTATAGATATAACCATAAATACAAAGATGCAGTATAAATAACACTTCATTTCATTAATATCAAATACTGAAATATGCTTACAAACAGAATGGAAATAAGACTAGCTCGGGCGATGGTAGCTTATCTCTTAGAAGAGATGTGGCGGCTACATGCCTCTGAAATGCATTAGAATGAGGCTCAAGGGCATTTTTATTATTGAACAATAAGAGAAAACCTAAACAACCAAAACCCTAACTCGAGGAGATGTAACACCAAGAGTTTATGGGCCCCGTTGGGGTTAGTTGGACAGCCAACTTCCCGGGGTCATGACTTGGTCATATTATCTCTGTTTGACGTGCATGGTACCCCGTTGGAAAGATCTCTCTGAGGACTACGATGGGAAAGAAGATTTTAGACAAAAAATCATTGGTACAATATTTCTAAAAAATGTCGTTTAGGGACTCAAAACGGCTCCAAAAGTTTAGGACCCGAAAAATTGCTAAAAATAGTAAAGTGTGCTACAATTAAGGAAACTGAAAAACTGAAAGAAACAATGATGGAGGTCCAAGTGGAATTGTCGTGTGGTCACCAATATCCCCCTGGATCACCGAACTTAGAAGGTGAGCGACTTCATGGAAGGGGTTAACTAGATTTCCCAATGGTATGTATAACAAAGAAGGGAAGACCAAGGATGGATTTGTTTTGGTCATTAGCATTGCCAGATGGAATCAAATGCACATGGGAGTGCACCCTGGAACAACGAGTCATTACCTATTCGCTAATATGACAAGTGGCACAGGATTATAACGTTGGACATTGGATGCATTTTGACTATGACAGTGGATTCTAGACTTCCTCGGAAGGAGGTGAATCCTGGTATTACTTTGAGGGTGGAGGTGTGACCCTCTGGATTCCCTTGTTGCGGATGCAAGCATCATACCCTTTTATTTGTTGGGTTAGAGAATGTGTATATGTTGCTATTATTGTAAATATTGTAACGAGTTGTGTTATAAAGCTCCAGTAAATTGTATGTTTGTCATGTTTTAGCCAGTGGTCATTGTAAATACTACAACAAGCTATGTTATAAAGCTCCATGGGCAATATGTTTTTTTTCAGCTGTCTTCTTGGTTATATGTGTCATTGAACATTGAGGACAGTGTTCCCCCAAGGGGGAGGGTTCTGTAATATCCCTGGTTAAAAACTCATGAAAATATATATATAAGGCCACGGTCATGGGACATGTATTCTAAGTTTAATGGTGGGAAAGACATCTTAGTTGGTGTTGATTCGGCTTATTATGTCTAAGGAAATTGACAAAGGCAATGGCTAAGGCTATGGAAAGGCATGAGGCATTTATTTATAAAAATAATGGAAATTGAAGAAAAATAATGGAAAATGAAGAAAATAGAGGCCTCATTGGTAACAAGGCTTCTGAAGATTAGTGGGAAAGCTCTTGGCTAAAGCTTGATCAGTGTAAACCTTTTGTCAATTTGGTTTTGGAGCTCTCATTACTCATTCTCTCTCTCTCTCTCTCTCTCTCTTTCTCTCTCTCTCTTTTGATACTTAGAGTTTTCTTGGAGGACTTTGTCATTGGAACAAGAAAGGAAAAGAAGGTAAGAGGAAGCAAAGATCAAGTAGGGAAAGGAAGGATCAATAAACTACAACAACATTCATTGCAGGTATCGATTTTCATGTGTATTTTTCTTGCTATATTTGAAATGCATGTTGTTGCATGTGGTTATTTTCTATCATGGCATGGGTTTTGCCAGGTCTGACAATGTTCTTCAACCTAGCCTTGTCATTTCCAGATAGCCTTGATGAGATGGGTTCTCATACTTCGGTTAATGTGGGATGGTTGGATGAATTCGAAGTTGAGTGTGTGGATCTCCGAAATGACAAACACATGGCCTAGTGGTCCCTAAACTAGACTGTAGATCACGATAAAGCCACTAGCCTAGTGACCCCTGAGCGAGACTGTGGGTTGTGGTAAAACCAGGATTGTGTTCTTCGATAGGCCTAGAAATCCTTATCAGTGAATGGTGATATACAGTAAATCTAAGAGGTAGATTTCTCTCTGTTAGACCTAGTAGTCCTGGGATGGGATGTATCCTAAAGCTAGAGAGTGTGTCAATGTGGGGCCCAGTGATCCTTGGATCGAACTGTGGATTACGGTAAAGCCTGAGAGACTAAGAGGCACTCAAATTCCTCACGGTGTAGGTGGAGAACTCTTGATGGAATCCTTGCTTGTTGGTGCTCTTGGCATGTTCTATGAATCGCATATTCATGATTGGAATATGGCACGGGGGTGAATGGCTAAAGAGAGATTTGGCTCAACCATTCTACGGTCGGGTGGAACGTGGTAGCCCCATCTCCGGTTGGTTTATTGCATTCATTAATGAGAAATTCATTCCATTGGTTTTCATGTGTAAATGTGTTGATGTATATGTGGATTTTATGACTGATATATTTATGGTATTTCTGTTGTTACTATGTTGGTTATATTTATGTTTTATGACAACAACTATGTATGGCTTTCAACATGTTTTTACTTGTAAATGAATGGATATTGTATCTATGACCTAATAGATGATAATGCAGCAAGTGACATGACAGAACAATGGTTCTTAGCGATTCGCAAGTAAGGTCGAGATCACTATGTTTAATTTTGTTGGTTATACCTGTAGATTACATGTTTGCGATATGTTTGACGAAATTATTATTATGGCTAGTAGGGGTCTGATTAAGGTCTTGTTTAACTTATTACCTTTTGCATCATTGTTTCCATTTTCTTTTACTTGTCTTGAGTTATCATTCCATTCTGGGCAGTGATCTAGGCTCTGGGCCTGAAAAAATGGCTCAAATCCTAGGGACGCTAGCACAACACTGACAAAATGGGTCCCTGGACGCTGGCAGGCAAACTCGTGAGAGCGATTGGAGGTCCTTGGATGCTTTCATGGCTATAGGATGAGAGCGACTGAGGGCTATGTTGATTAAAAATTTAGTAGGACCTAAGGGAAAGCTGATTGAAGTGTTGGCATGGTTCTTATGGGTCCTATAGTTGATGTGGAAGGTTTGTGTGCTATGTTTATGTCGATTCCACTTCCTTAAGGTCACATAGGAGGTCGAATCCAACCATAGTAGCCTCTTGTCGCATGTTTACCCTGGTTGGCCAGTTACTTGGGTGGATGTGGGAGGAGGGTGTTTACACTCAATATTTCTTTCAAGCACGACTATCGAGCGATGGTTGAATGCAGAAAAAGTATTGGGAAAACAAAACCTTTTGACACTCGAATTGACACAGGTATACAAAATCTATGAAATATTATTTACAATTTAATACTTTTAAAATATATTGATTATTAGTTTCGGCCACAAAGTAATGTGATTGTTTGTTTCAAGCAGGAAAGCGACGAAGAAGCACAACCTAGTGATGGTGGAGTGCCACCGAATGAAGGTGGCGTGCAACTCGGTATTGGAGGTATTTCATTTGCTATAAAAAAGATTATGGGTTACAATTAAAAATATTTAATTGCAAATGGTGTATTAATTATAATGTTTCTTATTTCAACTCCATAACATGTAGAGGATGAGGCTAGACAAGAAGAGGATATGTTACATATGAAACTACTCCTCTTGCCTCTACTACTCAAGTAGGTAAAGGACACTCTAATGCTCTTTTTATTAATGAAGTAGTTGTAATAATAAAATAGAACTTATATTAATTTAACATTTCTTCCTGGTTGTAGCTAAATACACACCCCTCTTACATCAACCTCGATGTTGTGAGTACACAACTAGGTCATCAAAAAGACTTGTATAGGCCATAAAAACTAAAGGGAAAGAAGGAACGGATGATACGATCATTTCTTAATACATTTCAAAAATAAAATAAGAAACAAAAAATAAATGATTGTACTAGTTATATAATTAGAAACACTATGTACAATATTATGAAAACATATTTTTTATGATAAAATTTATTGAGATGAAAAATTTTGTGTCTATGATTAATGAATGAATGTTAAATGTTAATTAATGATTTCTATATGTTTCTTTATGTACAAAACAACATGCGTTTCTTTACATTTTTTATTTTATTTTGCTAGTGCCTATGCATTAATGTTAATGCTTTGCTTTCAACTATTTTCTAGTAGATAAATTGGATATTCGGGAATTGAGAGTAATGTGAGGGAGAGGGGTGCATAAGAGCTTACACCTTCACATGGTTGACTTTTTTTAGTAGAGAATACATTAGGATTTGGATAATCTTGGAGAAAACCTCCCTTGATCCAAAAAATCAACAACAAAGTTAATGTTGGCTTTGCTACAACTCCATCAAATCCAGGGGTTTTCTCCAAGATTAGACTAGTCCAATAAATTATTCTTGGAACCAAGAGGAGCTCATTCATGTATTCATGTACTCAGGTCCTTATAAATATTATTTAGTCATAAAAATGTTTGTTAATTTATTTTATTATTTTGTTTATTCTTTAAGTGCTATTTGAATAAGTAAAACAACTAGTGGAGGAGATTGAATAAGAAGCTTTGGCGTTGAATCCAGGCAAGATCTATCTACAACTATGGAACCTTTAATTAGGATACTTTTCATATTGTTATTACTATTATTTTATGTCGTTCCTGCTCTAAAATCTATGTAGTTTGGATAAGTTGTATTAAATATTGCAAGTTTTTTAGTGGTTTGGATAAGTTGTATTAAACTAAACAATATTGGGTGTTGGAATTAGTTACTAAACAGCATATGCTTCTGGGATTAGTTTTTAGGTTAATTATACGTTGATCAGATAATTCATAATTGAAATATACTTCATGATCCATACTGTAATTACAATTGTCCTTATTGTTATAATAAATCTCAAATTGTAAAGCACTAAAAACCATCTCACAGTGAGCACTAATCATAACTAAGAGGCACCTTAAATGTGGGCACGTAGCATACAATATTGTATACAAAAAGCATGCATTTCGGGAACTTTTCAGTTTGTTTTCTAAATTTGATATTTCTGAATTTGATATTATTTTGACGACTTACAATACTCTTGATTCAAAATTAACTCATATGAGATTGCCTATCAAGGAGTCGAGTGGTTGATAATAATTATGGATAAGGCGCATTTCATAAAAAAATGTTGGTACTAAACAAGCCAAAGCATTAACAAATTTAAATGATGTGGGTAGTTACTGGTACTATGATTCAAAACACAACAGTTGATTTGTTTAAAATGATGGAATTATTGCATTTCAAACCATTTTCAATGACATATTATTGAATAGCTTAGTTCAACGCCTGCCATCTGAAGGAAACAAGAGTGGTTGTTCATGCTTACATGTGACTTATTGATTTTTATCACCTTTCGCCTTAGTTTTGGCTTCATGAACATATGTAGGTGTTTGATTCTCTTTGATGGGCAAGCTTTTTGATCATTATGGCTTATGAAATGTAGGATTACAGTGTGTTATGAATGCACTGAAAGATAATTAGTTTATTAGCCAAATTAATGAATTCAAAGTAATTTTTGCATGGTGAAAATAAATCACATTTTTCATCGATCTATTCCTGCATGTTTTTATGTTATAGGTAATAATTAGCTCACATCTTGACAATTTTTTTGAATTGTTCACTTAATGTTGTGGGATATATATACCTACATGGTATAAGACTGTCAAGACAAATGCATACTTGACTTACCTTTCAGTGACAACAATGCAACAAATAGAAGAACATTTAATATAGTTTTGATGCAATGGTTTGCAAGGAGTAAGGTGTTTCCATGGTGAAGTGCCATTCTAAACCATGATGGGGTTATACACAATAGATTTCATGAATTCACCAATTCATTCTTGCTCATTTTTTTGTTTCTCAAACTCCTTTAGATTTACTATAAGACATTTTCCTTATGTAAAATTCAAAATCAATGTCATTCCCTTCTTGTACCTAGAAGTTAGTGCTATAATATGATAACCAAGGTTTTACCTATTATTTTAATATATATTTTGAGCAGAGGAATGGGCCCCAAATTAGTGATTATTCTAGAATTGGCTGGTTTGGGTAAGTTTTATGATCACTTATTGATGATGTATTTTAATGACTGATTTTTAATTCTATCTCAATAAACTCTTGAGACGTAATGAAATTAGGTGTTGGGAGTTCCTTGGTTGATTTGTGGAATTTATAAGGAAATTAATTCATTCCTAAGGCTTTGTCTTTTAACATCATTGTAACTTCTTCTTCAAGCTCATAAAGTAAAAGAAAACAATCACAAAATGTATTTTGAGAAGCATGTAACTTTTATTGGACGATTGACTTGTAAGTTTGATGAGTAGCCTTTTTCTCTAAAGATTTCACCTTGAGATCAAAGAGTTGTATAAAACAGTTCACAAAATCCTCAACTATTATTTCTTAGGAAGCAATTTTTCAATGCTTGGAAAGAAGAATTCAACATAAAATTGTGTTTTCTATTTACTACTTTAAAAAATCCACCTTCAACTTATGCAGTATAACCCTAATTAGGTCAGCCCTAGCTTGTTTATGGTTTGGTTTCATGCCATGGTTGGCACATGCTAGTTTTGTGTGACTCATTCTAGCAAGGCTTCATTAGTGGGATGCTTCAAACTTCTAGAGTTTCTATCCTAAAGTCTTTATGAACTCTTATTCTTGTATTGCTATTTTTTTATTTCATATCCACTAGGAAATTTATTTATTCAAGCCTCAAATTTTGATACTTAGGTCAAAATGGTTCATGTATTATAGTTTTGCTTGTGATAGATTACTATTTCTCTACGTATTTTTTGTCTATGGGAACTCATAAGAGAGCTTGTGCTCATAGGGTGCTACAAGGCCATGATTTATATAAGATTTCTTGATAACAAGGTCACTTGATGAGAATAAAGGCTATATCTCTTAAGCTCTTCAAATATGCCAAAAATTCCTAGAACAAGCTAAACACTTATCTTTTCTAGTCAGATGAAATATATTAGCATCAATGCTATTTGTAAGATTTTAGGACAAAAAATGTTAGCACTTCATAAATCTATAGAAGTTGGTGTTGTAAATGACTTTTAGGCAATTTCAAAGTCTTTCATCTTTTAGATTTTTTTGTTTCTAGTTATTGTTTACTTACATGTCATAATCTTTCTGTATCAATTGTTTATGTGAGAAGTGACATTCTATTTCAACTTTAAAGGGCTTGTTGACCTTCAAGCATACTTATTCTTTGTGCTCAAATTTAGAAGGCAATTCTTAGTGTACATTTTTTTCTTTTTTATTCACTCTCTTGAAGGTGCTCTTGGTAGAGGATATGCCCTAAATATATTATCACTAAGCTCTTGTTTTAAAATATTTTTCCAGTGACTACCTTGCTCTGACATTGTTTATCTCTTTCCATATCTATTCCTTTTGTTTTCTCCCAAACTTGTCTGTGTTGAAAGAAAAATTTCATTATGTTTCTTATTGTCTCATTTTCTTTAATATCCCTTGCTATTTCTGTGGATTTACAATTTTACTCAGAAGGCATATATAATCCCATGAACAAGAATTGTATAGGAAGTGTAGTTTGGATTACCCTATGTATGGTTAGTATGATTCTTCCCTTAATTTTATTTATTTTCCCCATTGTTTCTTTTTGTAGGTTGATCCATGGGGGATTTTAATATTGAATCTCATGGTTTACATAATACTTCATAACATGATGATTTCCAGTTGAGTTTCTCCCTGTGGTTTATATTTTCCCTATTGTTGAACTAGAAATTTTCTCCTAAAAACTTCATAACTATGCATATTTATGAGATTAACTAGTAGCCAAAAAATCCTAGATAGTTTTAGATCACAACATTACTTGTAAACAATTTCTTTTTGCACTAGGAATACTGCTTTCACCTATCCTTGGATTATTATTACTTTCCATATACATGTAGAGAGAATTAAAAATCAATTTTGATTACAAATTACAATATATGTAGTGTCCTTCATTTGTAATGTGTATGTTTGGGAATTTTTGAGTCAAAAGTGCATATTGTTTGGCCACTTATATGCCATAGAACAATCAAATTATATTTTGTAAGCATCTCTACATATTTTAGTTCTCAAAATTTCTTTTTATTTTAGAGATAAAGAGGTTCTATGGGGAAACTAGGGTTCCAACAAATGTTGGAGACTTTGGATTTGGAGCTAGAGAATATATGTATAATTTTACTATTAGTTATAAGTAGAAAATAAAATGTAATGACACAACAATGAGTGAACTTGGAGAAACACTACAAGAAAATATTTCTTTTGGATTGGTTTTTATAAGATGAGGCTTCTCATGTATGCATTTGGAATATTTGCAATAAGAATAATATTGTAATAAATGAGATTGAAAGTTGTTATTTCATGTGTATAATGTTAATTGTTTCTAGTCTCTATACATTGAATTTCTCTGCACATTGTTGTGAAAAGTTAGCCATCTTGTAAAACTACCTTAAGGATTGTGTCTGATATATTGTTCAAGGAGGTAGTTGTGCTTGAAATGTTATGAATGAGATGTAATGAATGGGACAAATTGAAAGAATTGAGTTTTGTTTTCATAGTAGAAGATTTAATTTTGGAGAAATCTCTTAGACCTATTTATATTTTGAAAGTTATTTCTGTAGAAAATTTAATTGTATTTTTTATTTACACTATAATATCTATTATTTTTATTATTTCCTTTTTGAGTGTTTTGATAATAGGGCTCTAGCACCTCAATTCCCAATTCTCTAACATTAGCAAAGTTGAAATGGACATCTCTTCTTAGCCTAGATTTCGCTTGAGAAATTGAATATTCAATGGCTAAGAAACTTTAGGAGATTAAATGTGAGAAAAGTGCTAGGAATGTGTGAAACAAAGTCACTTATATAAACCTCGGAATAATTTATCATTTTCATTGAAATTATATATTAACTTTTACAACTTAATCCTTCAATTATTGTTTTTGGTTATATTGGGTTTTTCAGTTGCTTCTTCAAAGTTGTAATGGAAAAAATGCAGAGTCTTCCAGGTATTTTGGTTCAAACAGAACTTGGCTCTGCTACTAAGCTAACCTTGCCCAAGTATACCTCTCGGAAGGTGACTCAAACTCTCTAGTAGTTTGTGGAAAAATTTGTTGGCATCAAGTAAAAATGCCAGAAACTAAAAGAAAAACCTCATTTTGAATTATTTCTTCGATTAAGTGTTTTCCTAGACTAAATCCAATACTTACACTCTGGTCTTATGTACTATGTTCTAAGCTTGATTTTTTAACATTGTTCTAAACTTTTGATTGAATCATTTGCAACTTGGTTGTATGTTGTGAATTTGTGTTTATGTAGACAATTAATTCAATACATTAACCATCCTTTTAAGGTCCATTATAAGAAAGGGATTTGAAGAGGATATTAATGATATGATAATTGAGGTATGATGTGACTATGTATTGTGTGGCATTACACTTAAAAGGACCAATAAATTTTTGAATGAATACATATAAATTGGTAATTATCATTTTATAGTAATTATTTACATTTTTGTTCCCTTATTTTAGTATTTATTGTAGTTTTGATAGAGGGCCATTTTTTCTTTTTCTTTTTTGCCTTCAATATATTGTATTCAAACTTTAAGAGAACATTGGTGTTGCATGTATAGTGGAGATTCGCAGAATACATGCCCCCCTCTATTTTCCTTGCATATTTTTCATTGAGCGTTTGTGAGCATTTAGAGTTTTCATAGAAACATTGAATGTTTGTGATTTAGAGTGAGCTTGGAGCTTGTTTGGAAATCCTTGTAGGGTGTTTGTGGTGGATTTCCAGCAATGGTGCTGATTTTGATGATTTTTCATGTTGATTAGTTATATGTAGTAGGCCAATAGCTTGTGTTATTTTGTTTTTTGGAATTTAGAGGCCATTTAAAGCCTCATTCATTAAGTATTTTGTTCTAGATGAGTATTGCACTTGGTGTGATTTTCATATTTTTATACTTTCCCTATGAAAAAATACCTGCAACCACTAGAGGCCCAATTATATCAACTTCTATGTCAGTATCAAGCAAAAAAATGCTAGAACTAGGCTTGAGCTCAGGAACCCATAGCCTATAATCAAGCCCTTCATGGTGGATAATTAGTATATCCCATTCTGAAAATGTAGCATGCTGAAATAATGTTGTCTCTAGGAAAACCCTTTGATTTGGAATATAAAAAAAACTTAGAACCTCAGGTTGTAATTTTGCATAAGTTCCCTTTGGAAGTCTCACATACCTTACCCTAATCAGGGGATTATTGTCAGGAAAAAAAAAATTCTGAGCCTATGGATGAACCACATCAAAGCCATCTATTGCAGTGAAGTATAAAAACCCTATATGAGTTGTTTTATATTCTAGGAAGCCTTCTCACTTCATGCGCATCCTCCATGTTGAGGCTAAAAATATAAATCATATTTCTTTTTGTTTTAGGAAGTTGTCTCACTAACCTAATTCAATAAAGATCAAAATTCTTTGACTCATGTTTTAAGCTCTAATTTATGTCTGGCCAAGCTCATAACATACACAGCTAGTCATTTTGTCATTGAATATGATGACTGATTCTCCAGGTTTCAACTCATACCCTCGATTTTTCTTATCTAAGGAATGTGGGTATGTTGCACAACATAAGTTTCTGCAAAATTTTTATCCCGGGTAGCTTACTAAATGCAAACGAAGTCTTCAAATGTGAAAATGTAAACCCTATCTTAATTTTTTTGTAGCTAAATAGATATATTTCAGGTCTGCAATTTTAGGAGAAAAAAGAAGGGCATATCTAACATGAATATGAATGGGTACAAATATGGTAAAGAACTCCTCAAATCTTGTAGATGGGATGTATTCTTTATATTTGAATACTAAATCCACTTCAAACAACCCACAGAAATGAAAAACAATCTCCAAGCTCAATGTTATTCAAAAAATTTCAATGCAACCCCACAAAATCCAAATGCTCATGATTGCTCAATGAGATTGCTGGGAGGAAAATAGAGGGGGGAGGGGGTGGGGTTTTCTTATATAACAGCATTTTAGCATTGAGAGTGGTTTGAGGTGAATATGGATTTGGTGGTGGTGGGGGGGGGATGCTTATATAACAACATTTAGGGTTTAAAGTGGTTTGCATCAAATAGAAGGGTAGTGTTTATATAACAACATTTTATCGTTTGTGAGGGAGGGATAGGGTAGTTTTCATATTTTTAATTGTTTTATTAATTTTGAATTGCAACATCTCCACAATTGTGCCTTCACCAGTTTGGTATGAAACCAATTGAGTTGGCGAGTTTTGGTTTTGTGGTTTTAATAACTTGCTAGCAACTTAGTAAGAGAGCACATCCTACAAGTATACATAACTGGAGGCATCATAAATCTGTGATTCTAGCTGCCTTTTGCTTCTACCACTTTCACTATCTAAGATTTGCTTCTGGTTAGTTGATGATTTGATACCACCAATTATTATTTGAGGTAAATATTTGGCTACGTTAAGGATAACTTGTTTCTTATTTATATCAAATAGAAGAGAAAACAAACAAGTTTCAGGATAACCTTTTTCTTATTTATGTCAATTGTAGAAGAGAAAACAAAGAAGTTTGAAGATATCATGTTTTTTATTTATGTCAATTAGAAGAGAAAACAAAGAAGTTATCTTTCTATTATGCAATATATTAATAGATTAGTATATTTAGATATTGGATATTGGTACTATTGTTTATTGAGAAAAATTATAGAGTCTCTAGGAACATTTGATCAACATCAATGACTGGAAGAGGGCCAAACATCATTGTCTTAATGTACAAATAGATAGAATACCCTTTGGACAAAAGTTAGAACATGTTCTTGAAGCGATGGAATTTGTAGGACATGACATATGGACCATAAATATATCTTTATCACTAAGTTAATTATCCCTAGGAGAGTATTAGACTTGAAATGTAGGAGACATATGATATAGAACTAGAAGCAACAACTGAGATCCTTGTTGGTGTTTATATAAGGATTATAGATTTAGTCCCTTCCACATTTATTTGTAAATTCGAAGTTCATAATTATTTCAAGGTTATCATGCAAATTCTATGTAGGCCATAGGTTTCTTACCCAATATTCAACATTTACAAAATAGAAGACCCAACAAATGCTACGAATCGAGTAAAAACAAAGTGAATAACATTAACAAAAACCTAGAGTAACAACAATTAGGAATCACAACAAAATTATAAAATAGTAAAGAAGGAACAACAATTATAAAACATTAACAACATAACCAAAACACATACCTATACACACGATTAAATCCAACAACGCCTGATTAGGAGAGTGGGCCCAACTCTCCGATCAAGGATGTGGTGAAGACTTAGAAATCACACAGGATTAGAGAAGAATGGAATTCATATTAACCAAAAATAATTACAATCAAATTTATGTTGTTACACATCCGAAGGGAAAAATTATGTCATTCTTCTCTGATGAGCCTTACTTATAAATTTTATCGTTACATGAATAGAAATTACCAAACTCATAAATTTTGGCAATCATGCCTGCCCACAAATATACAATGATCGTTCAAATAGAAACATAATGCAAAGATAGCAGTCAGAGTCGATTTATCATCTCCTGCGCCGTTGAATAATTTTAATGGTCCCATCCTTGAATAGTGCTGCCAGCCTATTAACAACATCACACTGACTTATATTTCACTGAGCATTGCCCAACGTGATTCTACAAGAGAGTTCAATCAACAAACCATCTAAGCATTGTTCCCCTAGGAATACTCATTAATTAACATTTCAAGAAGACATGGAAATTTCTACCTTCATTGATTTGCGATCAACCTCATAAAAGCTATGAAATGGATAAAAAGGAACAGATAAAGGTGAGTGAAAAATAGGTAATTTTATCGGCCAACATCTCCCCCCAACTGGCTTGGTTGCATGTCCTCATGCAAACTGTTTCCTGCATAGATCAAGGTTAGACTCGCTATGATTGGCATGAAGCTGAGTAAGATCATATTTTTTTTCCATATTATTCCAGGAGCTTAAACCCATATGTATGAATGATGTCTTTCCACCAGTCTTCATCCACAACATAAGTCGGTCCATACTAATGAGAAGGCAACCAGATAATAGGAAATTGGAACTTAACCCCAGCCAATGAACTCCATAGTGTTCATGCAAGAAATGTAGCGTGGAAATCTCCCCAATTCTTTGATAAAGTTGGGTACCCCAAAGGGTTCTTTTACCCATACTGCCGACGATGAGAGCATCCATCGCTTTTGAAAAGCATCCTTGGTTTCTTCTTCGAAAGTGCAAATCTGTCTTGTGCACATGTTGACACACCACCATTGTGTCCTGAGCATCCAGTCTTTTCGTCCTTCGAGTTTTAGAAACTGATGATGTTTAGTAAAAATATCCCCATATTGGAAATGCTCCATTCTAACCATCAATGGGTGATTTTCCTGGTTTTCCTCGAATGTATCAAGGGCCTTTTTCCATTTGACTTGATTAATCACAAAATATGTAAAATATCTCAACTGAATAAGTCCTACAAGTGATATTGGATTGAATGACTCATAAGTTCTTAGGATATAATCATGCATGTATAATTCACATAGAAAATGTTGGTTAATATGATTGTGAACTCTCAAAATCCTCAAAAACTGCATGGGATCTTCTATGTTGTGACTTAACTCCTGGTGAGTACTTTCTAGACAAAGAAACATATATTGTTCATGAAGGAAAAGGGCGTAATAGATAGCAGGGCGCCTAAATGCCATTATTTGTTGCGTTATGGTGAACATCTCATCCTTATCGGTTTTTAGTAACTAAACCTATCCCTGCAACTCCTTGATGTTCTTCTGTAACTTTTCTTGTTGTTATTGAGCCTTTTCGATCTGATTTTTATATTCGATAGCCACCTTTGCTGCATTCTCCCAAATCTCTCTTATTTCTTTTCGATGGCCCTCCATGGGAATTGACCGATGCTGGAAACTAAAAGTAGTGGCATTCAATTTCTGGATTTTTGTCACTTAAAGAAACTCTAGGGCTTCTTCAAGATGGAGGAGTGTCTCGGTTTGTGTAGATCTTAAGGTCACCTCCTTATCTTCTATATGTACTGCCACCAAAACTGTCTCGCTGATTCCAAGCGTTACGGTTGCTTGGTCAATATTAATTTTTCGCTTTCATTTTTCCCATTTCCACAACTGCATCACCTGTTTCCTCAGTTTGGTAATTTCTATCTTCAACTAAATGTTTTCTTTGAACAGTAGTCAGTACCAGTACTGAATGGGAGCTTTCCTTTTTGCAACTTATTTGAAAAATTCCTATTTTACCACAATCTCTTCCATCTATCTTGGGGATGGTATTGGTCCTTGTGGAGAAGTATCATCAAACTCATCAAGCAGTTCTTGTTTCACCACGACTTTATCAATTTTTTTAGATGTCGGTACTCATGGAGCGACATCGACACATTATTCTACAGACTCTTGCACTACCGAATTTCCTTCTATTTGTTCAGAAGCTAGTACAGGTTCTTGTGGAGCAGTACTGACAACACTTTCTTACTCTAATCGTTTTGAATCTGATATTGGTTCTGGTGGAACTGTATCGGCAACAATATCCTCCTCCAATTGTTCTGAATTCGACACTAGTTCTTATCAAGCAATGTTGGCCACAACTTATTCTCCTACTTGCTCAAACACTGATACTGGTTCTTGTGGAGCAGTATCAATGACGACCTCTTCTTCCATTTGTTTAGGAGTTGATACTGGTTCTTGTGGAGTAGTATCAACAATGACCTCTGCTTCCATTTTCTTAGGCGTTGATATTGGTTCTTGTGGAGTAGTATCAATGAAAACCTCTTCTTCTATTTTCTTAGGAGTTGATACTTGTTATTGTGGAGCAGTATCAACAACAAATTCTTCTTCAGAAGTTGATATTGGTTCTTATGGGGCAGTATCAAAAACAAATTCTTTTTCCATTTGTGGAGAAGCTGATACTGGTTCTTGTGGGATAATATCAACAACAACTTCTTCTTCCATCTGTTCTAAGGTTGATATTGGTTCTTGTGGAGCAATATCAATGAAAATGTCTTCTTCCATTTTCTCTAATGTCAATATTGGTTCTTGTGGAACAATATCAGTAACAAATTCTTCTTCCATTTGCTCTAATGTCGATACTAGTTCTTGTGGAACGGTATCAATGACATCTCCTTCTTCTTCTACAATCACCCCTACAAACTTCAATTTTGGAGGAAAGATTTATTCTCTCACCACACGAGTAGGAGAATGGAATTTCCTCGATCCTCTCGGCAAGGAGGCCATGAGTGGAGAATGAGGGGTAGCAAATTTAGTTTCCATTCTACCAAAATCCTCTATTTTAGTCTTCTAAATTCCTCCCCCATTTCCCAAATCATCTTGTTGGTCTCTCATTTCTTCATCCTCTACCTCCTCCGGTATTTGCTCCATTACTTCCTCTTCAAGCAATTCCTATTCTAGCCTTATAGGAATAATGGCTACAACTTCTTGTTTTGATAGCTCAACCAGTTGCTGCCAAGTTACAATTGTCTATAACAAGGTGTGAATTACCAGTAATCTGACAAGCCCATGATTCATACGGATGGCCAACACTTGGTGTGAACGACATGCAAACCGGCCCATCAATTTTAGATTATTCAAAAGGAAGAGTGGAATATTTATAGAATGCATCTGACGAAATTGGAGATAGGATAGGAGATTAAAATGATATTTAAAGAGGATAGAAAACCAACCTTCACATGTGATATATCACATTAAGAAATATGGAACATCTGCCCAAGGCTGCAGTAGTGATTTCTAGTCATAACCCTTCCCTTTTGTATCACATTCTCCCCCACCTATAGGAATAGCTTTGGAAACTCTGGATGGCCCTTCTTATGATAAACCACTTATGTCCATCCTGAGGCAACTCGCTGAAAACTGTAATAACTTCCTCAGTTACTTGAACTTATAGCCCACGGACCCTAGAGCGATTTCCTTCCATATTTAGTGCAAACTCAACTGTCATCCCTTCATCAAACCCATGTAACATCTCGAAGTAAGTATACCCACAGGCATCTTGGAAGATCTGTCATACTTCTGGTTGACGTTGAACCTTCTCTTTGCTCTTTGATTCATGTCTAATAGCTTGGCCATCCATTTTTTATGTTAGTTACTCTGCAGCAGCACTCGAAGAAGCAACAAGACGTTAAGGAATCAATTGGACAGTAAAATATGCGGTAACAGGAGTAACAGTAAGGGGAGTGAATCTAGGTGAGGGTTATGGTAAAAACAATGATATTTATGGTAATTATTCTGATACATTAGAAATGACTGTATTTCAATGATTCCTTGCATATTCATACATAATGCAATTTCGAATGAGCATGGGCATATGTGAAGGATACCGGTAAGGATATGGTCCAAGTGGGTAATGATGCCATATTAATGATATGATTAGACGATTTAAATGAGGTATGATAATAACAAAAAATGGTATTGTTATTATTAAATACGATAATATCCCCCCAACTAAGATATGGTTGTCCTCAACCCTGATTGGTCATGTCATTAATGAAATATCAATTAGATTCACAGAGTCATTCAAGGATTTACTTGACGAATTACCTTAGTGGAGTATCAACATCAGTGGAGTAACAACATTAGTGGAGTAGTAGCAAGGGAAAAAGGAAAAGCATTGGATAAGGAAAAAGAGTTGCAAGTGGAGTAGCAACATAACTCAATTATTTATTATTTATTATTATTATTATTATGTATATATTATTAGTATTATATATATATATATATATCTATTTGTGTGTGTGTGTGTGTGTGTGTGTGTGTGTGTGTGTATACATACATACATACACACACACACACACACACACACACACAGATATATTTATATATATATATATATATATATATATATGAGCTGCAGAGGAAGAAATTTCTGCACAAATGATTTCAAAACCACAATCATCATAAATTTGTCTAATAAAGGAGTCCCTAGATGTTGGATGATGATAAAACCTAAGGTGATCTCTGTTTTCAAGTAACGAAGTATGTGCATCATCTATTGTTATGAGTTTATAGTTTGATTGTCAAACACTGTGTCAACCTCATATGGACCCATCCATATTGAGCAGAGATTTCCTTTAAAATCCTTAAATCGAGAATCATAGAGTAATTCCCAATCACCTTTTTGAAACACCTTTTTCTTAATAAAACTATCATGCCATTTAGTCCGTTGCTGCTAGATTGTGGCAGTGTTTTGTAAAACTACCAAACTGATTTCATCTAGCTCATTGAGCTTATACAATTAATGTTTTTCGGATGCAGTAAGATCAAGACCTACTTCCGAAGTTGTCCTGAGAATTTTGACCTCGAATTCCACCGGAAACAAAGGGGATTTTTATACACAAACTCATATGGTGAAAACCTTGTTGTATTCCACCATGTAGTTCTATACACCCAAAGTGCTTTAGGAATTTTTTTAGCCCAATTCTGGCGATGGTTAGCCACAGCCTTTGTAAGAAATTTTCCCATACTTTATTTGTGCTCTCGACCTGACCATTTTCCTATGGGTGATATGGAGATGTCACCCCGTGTTTGATTCCATATTTTTCCATAAGCACTGCTATTGAATGTGATGTAAACCGTGCCCCTCCATCTGAAACTATCTCCCTAGGGGCCCCATATAGAGAAAATATTTTCTTAATAAAAAGTCTGAGACAGTTTGTTCAGTGAATTTTTCAATGACTTTGGCTTCCACCCATTTCATCACGTAGTCTGTACAAAAAAGGATATGAACCTTCTGATGAGAAGGAGGATTAAATGGCCCAACAAAATCAATAGCCCATTTCTCAAAGGGCTCAAGGAATAGTTGAGTCTTCAATGGAATTTCATTTGATTGAACAAGATGGCCCATTCATAATCAATTGTCACACCTCCAAACATATTTTCTAGCATCCCAGAATATAGAGGGCCAATAGTATCCAATTTGTAGCACTTTATGACGGTTCATTTATCAACAAAGTGTCCTCTACAAGGTTCATCATGGGAATCTTGCATAACATCATAGATCTTATCCTTTCCTACACAACGTCAGCTTTGTTGATCTGGTATGGTGTAGAAGAGGTACCCTTCTATCCATGTATAGTGGGCACTCTACTGGATAATTCTCTGTTGTTCCCTGTATGACAAATGATGAGGTAGTTTTCCTGTAGCAAGATAGTTAGCAACATCTGCATACCAAGGGTTGTGAGTAGAAATTGAAAAAAGATGTTCATGAGGAAAAAAATCTTCCACAGGTGTATCTTCATCATTAATATTCAACCTAGACAGGAAATATTCTACCACATTATCTTTTCCTGGTTTGCTTACAATAGTGATATCAAATTCTTGTAAGAATAATAACCATATTGTAATTCGCCTAGGAGTTATAGGCTTATTCATCAGATACCTGATGATTGAATGATCTGTGTGAAAAAAGGTGGGGTACCCTATAATATAATGCTGAAATTTGTTAACGGCATAAATGACAGCCAAAAATTCCTTCTCAGTTAGTGTATAATTAACTTCAGTATGAGTTAAATTCTTGTTGACATAGTAGATTATGTTAGCGCTTGAAATTTCACCTCAGGCTGAGAAAGGCAAACTCCAAGGCAACATCAAACCACTTAGCCTCGTAGCTAGCCCTACGGGGCACGTGAGGGCTCTCTCCGGTATATCTCGGTAAAGATCTTCAATGGGCGAGATAACCAAAAAAGGAACACTGATTTTAGGCTAGTAAACTGATAAAAAGGTTTGAATTGGAAGTTTTAAGATTTTGGTGGAAAGTTGGGGAAAGGCAATTTTGGGTGCGGGGATTGGACACAGTTTTTGCAGGGGGTTCTTTGGGGCAAGGTAGGAGACAGTATTGATTCCTTTGATAGAGGTGGATGGATGAGAATGACCGGTGAGGAGTTAAGGAGAGCAAGCAATAACCTTGAATTCCCCTTAAACAGTTGAAAACATTGATATTAAGCAAACTTAAAAGCAGAGCATGACAGTCATGAATTCTACTTTAACACTTCATTTGCCTAATTTGCAGAAGGAAAAGTAAGGAAATGATTCACATAACACACTTACAAGTACAAAGAAAAACACACCATCAATACATGTGACCACAAGAATCCCAAAAAGGACTGCAAAACCCTGGTCTTCCTTTGCCAAAAATTGCAGAGATACAATGAGTAATACAATAGAGCTTATCCCTCAAGAGTCCAACCTCTCCAACCCCTGAAAATGACTAAGAAAGTACATAATATAGGCAATCTAACATATTTCCTTGCCTCTAGGGGTCGAGCTCACTATCCTAGGAGCTGTTTCAACCAATTCTAAACTGAGTACTAAAAACTAGGCAGTCAAAACAACTTGCCTCTACAAACTAGGAAACCAATTCATTCATTAAATTTTTACCTATCACATGAATGAATCTTCTAGAATAGGTAAATAAGTGTCATGTCATCATGAAAATACATTAATTACATCAAAAAGGGTGAAAAATCCCATCACAAGTCAAAACTGGTCAAAGCTGGGCGAATTCCTGAGCTGTAGATGAATTCCCGTGAAAACTGCCCAATGGGTCGCGCCCTCTTTCTGAACGGGTCACGCTACTTTGGAGCTGATTTTGAGGTACTTCCAGGTGTCCAACTGAGGCAACAGTGGGATTTTTGGAAAGGCCTGGATGTCTACTTTCCAACCCAAGTGGAATTTCTAAATTTGGTGGTCATTTGCCCCTCCAAAATTGCAATCTCCCAAGACTGCTTCCTGTGTGTCAAAAAGGTGGCAGAAAGTCATTTTTTGCTTTTTTTTGACTTTCTGGAGGCCCAAAACTTGGTGAAATTTCTTGGAAATGGCTGAGAAAGTGTATCTTTGCATGAAAAATCCAAAAATGCTGAGTTTTCCCGAAAAGGAGTTGCCCAATGAAAGGGTCGCGCGCGCGCGCGACCCATTGGTGGAGAAAACCTGTGTTTGGCACAAAAAATTCACAATTGACAAAATTTTCTCCAAATTTCTTGAAATTTGGGCTGGGAGTCCCCAATAAAGTACCATGCTCAGTCAAAGAGGCTTTGGCCAAAATTTGGAGTGGATCGGGCCTTTTCCGTCGTTTTAGTGCCTTGGCCAACCTCCTTGGATCTGGCGATTGCAATTTTGACATTTCTCTAAAACCATGACACCTGTGCAAAAAGTGAAGGAATTTTTTCTTCTTTGGCATGTTATGGATAAAAACCTCTCTCAGTTTTCCAAAATTCATCTTTTATTGCTCTGGAACATCATTTGAGTGCGACTTGTCCCGATGTGTGAAACAAGGAATTTTGTCGAAATGGAGCGAAATGAAGGGGATAGGGGCTTCTAAATTCTTGGGGAAATTTTTGGGAGTGGGGAGGGATGTTAGGAAGCAGGGGAAAGTGGAATCTCAGAGATTGAGCGAGGGGAAGGGGTCCAAAAGGGCAAAACACAGGCCAAACCTAGAAAATTGCCAAGTTGTAGCTAGAAACTAGGGTTTGTGCAAAAATGAGGAATTTGGGGGATCTCAGTGATGGGAAGCATTTGATAAGGTACTTTAAGGATAGGGGAAGGTGTATGAACATCAGGATACAAGTTTTGCCGATGATTTGACCGTCCACGAGAAATTGCCTTCAAAACCCTAGGAGAGGGAAATGACCTTGCCTAGGCGCAACTGAAGCATGAACAAGATGTAAAACAACTCATTAGACATTGACATGATAATGACAACCCTATGAATGATGATAGAATCAGCTGAATAGTGACATATATTAGCATTTGGACAACTTTAGAAGGAGTGAAAGCAAACCCTAGACCTAATGCCTAGTGACCAAATTTTGCTTGAAAACTCTTTGAAATGACAAAATTTGACCTTGACACTCTGAGACCACTTTGTAAGAGCATATTTGATCACTGGAGGAGGGCTGGAAAGACTGACACTAACATTGGCTCCAATGGGGACGGTAGCTCCTTGGAGGTGCCAAGAACCGCAGATCTCTGTAAGAGCAGACCAACGCCTTCGTCCATTGGGCAATGGAGTCAAAAACTCAGGCTGAAATGCATGACTGAAAACTGATGACTCGGATGACACTAATTGACTCTCACTCAACTAAAAACTGACTCAATACTTAAACACAACTGACAAACTGGAAATGATGCTCAAAGTGGAGCTTATTCATCAAAACCTACTCTAACAGTTTCATTCATCACCTGATCAAGTGAAATGAAACAACCAATGCAACCAAGTAAGTATCCCATCTGCTGTTCGAATTCTCCGCAAGTGCTCACTTATGAACAACAAGAGAGAACTACTGAAAGGCAACTCCCATGATAACTTAGAAACAGATCCGTTGAATGATATGGATTCACTATCCACCTCCAAAAGCACTGCATAAGGATCTTGAAGTTCATGCACACAGGAACTTAGCTCATCCAATGGATTACTTTTCTTCTCCTCATACCATGAATGTAAACTTTGATTTGAGCCTTGTGACGAGATCTTTGCTGAAAATGAGACAGAAACCGGCTGCCGGATCAAATTCATATCAGCACATGTTTCAAGCTCACATGTAGACAATGGAGAAAAACTTTGACTGCAAACCTCATCCAAAACATCAGCTATTGGATCATGAAAAACTTGAAAAGACTGCTGCAATCCCATTTCTATTGGTTCCATTGTAATTACATGATTTCCTACATGCTGCTCATTCTTCACTGAAGATGTACTATGCAAATTTCCCTTCAAAAACTGAAATGATTCAAACAGAAAGGTAGGGAATCTTCTTGTATCATTTGATCAAATATGTCAGCTTCCATGCCTTCATCTGCAACTTGACAACCAATGGCATTTGGGGGCTGCAAATCTGATGCTACAGGCTGCTCAATAATTTTGTTATCTGTCTCCTCCTCAACATTAACACTGAGAGATTGCTGATTTGTTATAGGCTGTTCATTTGAAGATTTACTATGCAATCTACCCTTCAAAAACTGAAATGATTCAAAACAGAATGGTATGGAGTCACCTTGAATCATTAAATCATGTATGTCGACTTCCAAGTCTTCAGCTGCAACTTGACAATCAATGGCTTTCGGGGGTTGCAAATCTGAATATGAGAAGTCTTGAACAAAATTTTCATTGCTCTCAAGATGATTCAAATCAAGACATGTTGACATTTGATTTCTGATTGCATGGTAGTTATCTCTGATGAACTGAAACGAATCAAAACAAAAAGGCAAAGATCCTTCACTTACTTCAAACTTTGATGCACTTTCCTCATCATTGTCATAGCTGATATGTGATGGCTGAAAATTGTATTCAAGCTGCTAAAAATGAACTTTTTCCTCCCACAAACTAGCTGTTGATTTGTCTGCAAGATTAGCTTCTGTTTGGAGAACATAATCATCATCATACTGATCAAACTAAGGCAAATCATCGGTATAAAATAAATCATCAAGCATACATGTCATATCAACAGATCTCTCTTCTTCACAATGATCTACAAAACAATCATTATCAGATCTATGACAACTAGGATAAGAAACAAAATGTTTTGGATCAGCAACTTGTTCTTCTACAATCAACGTGCCATGAGCTTGAACATCATAAGAATTTCTTGCGGTGACCTTCTCCATCATCTTTTCCACTGCACTTACCAAAATGTCAAGCTTCACCTCTAGAGATGTTGATTCGGCCGGATCTATGTTTTTCATCTCTTCTTCTTTCAACTTTGCCCTTCGGATCAGCAGATGAGCCTCTACATTTACTGCACTGTTTTGCATCTCGTGAAGTGTTTCAATATCCCTTTCTCTCAGCTGAAACTCCATCTCCGGATCAAAGGCACCCGCATAGTGAAAGAGAGAAGATCTAGGAGAAGGTCTTATATCAACTGGCATCGAATAATAAACTTGATTAAATCTGGCTGAAAATTGTTGTACTGTCTCCCCTGGTAATCTTTTCAGCTAGTTATACTCTTCTACAATCAAGAAAAGGTTCTGCCCGATCATCCACCTTTCGAGAAAAACTTTGACAAACTGCTAGAAATCTGAGATGCTCGCATCAGGCAGGGTTTTGAACCAACTCTTCACTTTGGCTTGCAAAGAAAGAGCAAAAAGCCTTATACTAACATCTTCATCATCAACTTCAAAAAGATCTAGAAAAGTCTCAACATTCTGCACATGTTGCTCAGCGTTGAAATTCTTACATTCACCATCAAACCTCGGTAAGTATAGATCCTAATTTTTTGGGAAAGCATGAAGAAAAGAAGGTAAAACAAGAGGTTTATACCGATCTGGAATTTTACAAGGTGTATGGGTATGTACAGCAAGTATAGAATCAGTCTTGGTCTCTTGGGGCTCATCAATTTGAAGATGGTCATCACAAATTTCGGAAAAAGGATCCTGATCAAGCTCAAAGGCATGCAAATCTTTGGAATTTACAATTTTCAAAGGGAAGGAATCAAATGCAGGCCTGGGATCTTTTCTCAAGCATAGTATACTTTGCAAAGCCTTCTTGAAATTCTTGGGAAAAGAGAAGAGATAATTTATGACAAAGAACAAAATGTCTTGGATGAAATTCCAACTTGAATACCTGGTCTGTCCATATTGTCCTTTCATGTTTTTGCTGGTTGGGATCATCCTCCAGTGGAGTCTTTGGATCTGATCTCGAAAATGATTTAGAGTCACCAAGTGAATGATTTCAGCCTTTCAAGTGTCTGATCATTGTCCACTATCAACAATCAGATCTGAACTTGATACATGTACTGGGGTAAAATGCAAATGAAGTGGCCATATTCACAAGCTCACGGAGATTGACTGAAGCAACGTTTATCTACTTCCGCTTATGCAAAGCAAAAGCGTTTCGAAGGCTACCTGGCATAACTTCAGGCTCCGTCTAAGACTTATGGGACAAACACATCAATCAACAAGCAATTTTTTCTCCATAGTATGGTCACCAATATGTTAGTGCTTGAAATTTCACCTCAAGCTGAGAAAGGCAAACTCCAAGGCAACATCAAACCACTTAGCCTCGTAGCTAGCCCTACGGGGCAGGGGAGGGCTCTCTCCGGTATATCTCGGTAAAGATCTTCAATGGGCGAGATAACCAAAAAGGGAACACTGATTTTAGGCTAGTAAACTGATAAAAAGGTTTGAATTGGAAGTTTTAAGATTTTGGTGGAAAGTTGGGGAAAGGCAATTTTGGGTGCGGGGATTGGACACAGTTTTTGCAGGGGGTTCTTTGGGGCAAGGTAGGAGACAGTATTGATGCCTTTGATAGAGGTGGATGGATGAGAATGACCGTGAGGAGTTAAGGAGAGCAAGCAATAACCTTGAATTCCCCTTAAACAGTTGAAAACATTGATATTAAGCAAACTTAAAAGCAGAGCATGACAGTCATGAATTCTACTTTAACACTTCATTTGCCTAATTTGCAGAAGGAAAAGTAAGGAAATGATTCACATAACACACTTACAAGTACAAAGAGAAACACACCATCAATACATGTGACCACAAGAATCCCAAAAAGGACTGCAAAACCCTGGTCTTCCTTTGCCAAAAATTGCAGAGATACAATGAGTAATACAATAGAGCTTATCCCTCAAGAGTCCAACCTCTCCAACCCCTGAAAATGACTAAGAAAGTACATAATATAGGAAATCTAACATCTTTCCTTGCCTCTAGGGGTCGAGCTCACTATCCTAGGAGTTGTTTCAACCAATTCTAAACTGAGTACTAAAAACTAGGCAGTCAAAACAACTTGCCTCTACAAACTAGGAAACCAATTCATTCATTAAATTTTTACCTATCACATGAATGAATCTTCTAGAATAGGCAAATAAGTGTCATGTCATCATGAAAATACATTAATTACATCAAAAAGGGTGAAAAATCCCATCACAAGTCAAAACTGGTCAAAGTTGGGCGAATTCCTGAGTTGTAGATGAATTCCTATGAAAACTGCCCAACGGGTCGCGCCCTCTTTCTGAACGGGTCGCGCTACTTTGGAGCTGATTTTGGGGTACTTCCAGGTGTCCAAATGAGGAAAAAGTGGGCTTGGTGGAAAGGTATAGATGTCTAATTTCCAACCCAAGTGGAATTTCTGAATTTGGTGGTCATTTTCCCCTCCAAAATTGCAATCTCCCAAGACTGCTTCCTGTGTGTCAAAAAGGTGGCAGAAAGTCATTTTTTGCTTGTTTTTTGACTTTCTGGAGGCCCAAAACTTGGTGAAATTTCTTGGCAATGGCTGAGCAAGTGTATCTTTGCATGAAAAATCCAAAAATGCTGAGTTTTCCCAAAAAGGAGTTGCCGTTGGTGGAGAAAACCTGTGTTTGGCACAAAAAATTCACAATTGACAAAATTTTCTCCAAATTTCTTGAAATTTGGGCTGGGAGTCCCCAATAAAGTACCATGCTCATTCAAAGAGGCTTTGGCCAAAATTTGGAGTGGATCGGGCCTTTTCCGTCGTTTTAGTGCCTTGGCCAACCTCCTTGGATCTGGCGATTGCAATTTTGACATTTCTCTAAAACCATGACACCTGTGAAAAAAGTGAAGGAGGTTTTTCTTCTTTGGCATGTTGTGGACAAAAACCTCTCTCATTTTTCCAAAATTCATCTTTTATTGCTCTGGAACATCATTTGAGTGCGACTTGTCCCGATGTGTGAAACAAGGAATTTTGTCGAAATGGAGCGAAATGAAGGGGATAGGGGGCTTCTAAATTCTTGGGGAAATTTTTGGGAGTGGGGAGGGATGTTAGGAAGTAGGGGAAAGTGGAATCTCAGAGATTGAGCGAGGGGAAGGGGTCCAAAAGGGCAAAACACAGGCCAAACCTAGAAAATTGCCAAGTTGTAGCTAGAAACTAGGGTTTGTGCAAAAATGAGGAATTTGGGGGATCTCAGTGATGGGAAGCATTTGATAAGGTACTTTAAGGATAGGGGAAGGTGTATGAACATCAGGATACAAGTTTTTCCGATGATTTGACCGTCCACGAGAAATCGCCTTCAAAACCCTAGGAGAGGGAAATGACCTTGCCTAGGCGAAACTGAAGCATGAACAAGATGTAAAACGACTCATTAGACATTGACATGATAATGAAAACCCTATGAATGATGATAGAATCAACTGAATAGTGACATAGATTGGCATTTGGACAACTTTAGAAGGAGTGAAAGCAAACCCTAGACCTAATGCCTAGTGACCAAATTTTGCTTGAAAACTCTTTGAAATGACAAAATTTGACCTTGACACTCTGAGACCACTTTGTAAGAGCATATTTGATCACTGGAGGAAGGCTGGAAAGACTGAAACTAACAGATTGCATATGGGTTCTTGTCCTCTTGTTGTCCCAAAAATGCTCCAATGTTGTATGGGAAACATCCGTAGAGATATGCAATGGAAGTTTCCAATCAGGACCATGCAATATTGGGGCCTCATAGAGTAATTTATTGATCCCTGAAAAAGCCACTTCGCAAGCATCAGTCCATACAAATTTTGCATCTTTAGACAGTAGTTGGAAAAGTGGAAATGCTGCTTTAGAAAAAAATTCTATGAAACGTCGATAATACTCAACATAGCCAATAAATTTACGTCCTGTCATTTGTGTTTTTAGAGTGGAAAAATTTAAGATTACCTCGACCTTAGTGGGATCAACCCATATTCCTATAGCTCAAATTAAATGCCCCAGGAAAATCCCTTCTTCCATCATCATATGACATTTTTTGTGCTAAGAGAAACATGAGTTTGTTTACATCGTTTAACTACTTTTTCTAAGTTATCCAAACCATCTTCAAAAGAATCACCATATGGGGTAAAATCATCCATATAAATTTCAACACTATCATTAATTAAATCAGAAAAGATTCCCAATATTCCCTGTTGGAAAGTAGTAGGTGCATTACAGTGTCCTCGTCTTCAGGAGCTATCCAGATCTGGTTATATCCACTGAATCTATCCAGAAGTGATCCAAGTGGATATTGGTGGCCACCCGCCTATTCCACTTGGACCCTCACCATTGTTCTTTCATTTTTTTTCAGTTTCCTTAATTGTAGCACAATTTACTATTTTTGGCATTTTTTCAGGTCTTGGACTTTCGAAGCCGTTTTGAGGCCCTAAACGACATTTTTTTTGGCAAAATAAATCTAGTGATTTAAAAAGAAATAACATTATTAGTTGTAGTCCTCAGAGAGATATATCCAACGAGGTATCATATGCGTCAAACAAAGATAATATGACCAAGTTATGACCCCGGGAAGTTGGTTTCCCAACTAACCCCAACAGGGCTCATAAACTCTTGGTATTACATTTCCTCGGTTTAGGGTTTTGGTTGTTTAGGGTTTTCTCTTATCGTTCAATAATAAAAAGGCCCTTGAGTCTCATTGTAACTCAGTTCAGAGGCATGAAGCCACCACATCTCTTCTCAGAGATAAGCTACCATCGCCCACACTAATCTTATTTCCATTCTGTTTGTAAGCTTATTTCAGTATTTGATATTAATGAAATGAAGTGTTATTTCTATTGCATATCTATATTTATGGTTATATCTATAATTGTTGTGTTCCTATTTAAATCCGAATCAAGAAGAGAAAAGAACTTCTTTTTGGCTTGTGTATCGAGAACCTGGCCAATGGAAGGTAAGGGAAAGTCATCTTTTTGGGTAGCTTTATTCAGTTCCCTATAATCGACACTAATCCCCCAATTTTCGTTCTTCTTTGGGACAATGATTAATGGGGATACCCATTGACCGTCAGAGATTGGATAAATAAATCCAACATCTAATAGCTTCTGTAGTTCTTCCTTAACAATGTTTTTCAAAGCAGGTTCATTCTTCTTTGTGGTTGCAGAACAAGGTGACATTCCTCTCATATATATATGTGACGGGTACATAAATAAGGACGAATCCCTTTCATATCTGTGTATTCCCAAGAAAATGCCTCCTTCCAATTCTGAAGAATTTTTAACAATTGTTCAGTTTGGGAGGCTGATAGATTGGGATTGATGTTCAGTTTCTTCCCTAGGCAAATCTATACTAGAAGATTGTTATGGACTGATGTGATAGGAATATTATTAGATTTAGTCTCTGATTGAATGGATTCCTGGGTAGTATAGCTCATAACATATTCTAGTAGTCATCAGGTTGGGCAGGAAACGAAATCGGGTCACCAATAAACATACTAATAGCATCATCTTTGTTTCCTCTTTAAAATCAAGAGCTTCCCCAATCATGAGAATTGGTCTCATATTTTCATTTCCAGGTTCAAAATCATCCATGAGGGAATATTTTCATGCTAGGGTAAATCCTGGTTCAACCGATGAGTTGGTTCTGCAAGGGGGATAAAGAACAATGTTCTTTGTGATCTCTCCATTTGATATCACCATGTTTCCCGATCGAAACCCAATCTAGGAATTGGTCATAACGATTCGTGGCCTCCCTAAGATCAGGGGATGCCCCCCAATTGGAGTTTGAGTGTGCAGTACTAAGAGATTGATTGGATATTCCCAAGAATCCACAGAAATAGTTACATCTTCTAATTTCCTTACATGCCTCATAGTAGATCGATCTGCAAGTTATAGAACCATCAAGGTTGGTTTAAGATTAAGTAAGCCCGGATTAAGTACAATTTCTAATGTTATAATGTTAATTGCATCCCCAAGGTCTACCAGAATATTTACAATATCAACCCCATTGATTTGGACTGTGAAGATTGGGTTTCCTGAGTCACCATATTTGATTGGGATAACTTTTCCCAACATTATGTTTGAAAAATTCACCATGGCATGGATAGTATGTGGGTCTTCTAGCTTCCTTCCAAGCTTAGAACATAGTTCTTTAATTGTTTTAGCACAAATTGGCACATCCTTCATGGCCTAGAGAAATGGCATCTTAACAAATAAATTATGTAATTCTCCCAAAAGATCAAATTCAGGTTGAGGAATATGTTTTCTTAAGGAAAGTCTCTCAAGATAAGGTGGGCCTACGTGACTCCCTCGAGTGACAATTGTTTTGGTGGGGGGTTGTTGTTTCACATCAATTTGTGTCAGATTACCCCCAGTTTCCCCAGAGGGGTTTTCAAATTCCGATTCTGAGACTTCATCATTAGTTTGTTCAAAATTATTGGTGAAGTATTTGTATTCACCACTCATCTGGATAGAAGATTCAATTCATTTCATTCCGAGGTAGAAATACCATATGCCAGAAGGTTGGGTGTCTCAACCTATTGGGCTCCCCTATTATTCAAGTTTGGGTTGGGTTGAACAAGAGTTGAAGATGGAGAGGAGTACTGATGGAGGCATTGGGTGGGAGTTGTAACTGTTGTTGTGTCATAGGCTGGGGAAGTTGACTTGTAGGAAGAGGGGGTCCATGTTGGTTATGAGGCCAAGAAGGGACTGGACTAGTTTGAGGTGACCATGACTGACTGCCAGGGTGTAGGATACTGATAATACTGCAACCATGAAGTTGGAAATGGTGTAGGTTGAGACCCAAAGTTCCAATTATTAAAATATTGACAAGGGTCTTGATTCATACCTTGATTCATTTTCTGTGGTCACGGTTTCCATGTCTTCTTTAGTCCCATAAAATAAGGCTGGTCCATCTATTCATTTTCTCCTTGAAAAATTGCCTTCAACCCAAGAAGAGATGGACATGTGCTGGTGGAATGGTTTTGCTCGCATATTACACATGTTTCAATGGTATTAAGTGGACATTCCTTCAATGAGTTCTTCTTCCTACATTGTGGGAAGAATATGGCCATTGCTTTCTCAACTTCCATTTGTTTCTGTTTCGCTTACAGAACGTCTATTTGTTGTTGGAAATACTGAGAGGGGGTGTGAATCAATATTCCTTAGCAATTAGCACTTTTAAATGTTTTCAAAGAATTAGCTAATATTCAATTATTATTAATTTTTATGCAATAATAACAGTAAATAAAAGAACACAGTAGGCACAATAATTTTAGGTGGAAAACCCCCTCTAGGTCAAAAACCACCGAACACTTTTCTAATAGCTTATTTAATCTTTAGCCCCAATTGAAATGAAAGTAAAAACTTCCTAGAATTCTAGAAAAGCATTATTCTCCAGCTACCACTGGAAGGATTCCCCAACGCCCTGGTTTCTTTAGTAATGAAAGTAATGGATGCCCCAACACCCTGGCAAGCCACAACTCACCCTAGCACCACCCTACCATCCTAAAGTGTTCACAGGCCCCAACCTGTAGGCGACTTCATACACCTTCCTAGCACCTACCTGCCACCCTATAATGACTAAAATAAGACAAGGTTGTGGATTCCCAAACTAGGGACAACAATCCATGATACAATAAGATGTACAATGATTTTCGTATACTTGACTAAATAGCCAATCACTTTAGGAACTGCAACCCAAACATGACATCATCCATGACATCATCCCAATAGTGACTCCTATACCTCCCAACACTGCCTCTTCGACTCTAGGCATAATGACTCTTTTACATTCTTTTCAATGATGATGCTTTTACAAATTTACAATGATGACTCTTTTACAAATGACTCTTTTACATTTTTACAATGATGACTCTTGGCCTTAACAATACTTCATGATATCTGGATGGTTGTCATGTCTTCAATGATGTCTCACTACAATTCTTCCTTTGATTTGATACTTCTTCTCTTGAATTCTTTCTTGATGTTGTACTTGAATATTCTTCTACCTGTGTGTGAATTTTCCCAGTGAAACCAATCCCAAAACAAACAAAATACCCTTCAACTTACCTCTGTGTGCAAAACACATGTAAGTGAATAATAATGAATAAATACAAATTAAAATTACAATGCGTACCTGATGTGTGCTTATCAATTTTGTTGTTGACTTGTTGAAATAGTAGACAAAGACTCCCACTCTTGATATAGGCCTGGACTCTATGCAAGACTATATCCAAAACTGACCTAAAGATATATACAATAAAAACTGATGACAAACCCTAGACTTGTGATGGACCAAGTTCTAAGTACAAAAACAGAGATCATTTTATCAACTATGACAAGACAAGTAACATGAACTTAAAACATCATATATATTTAAAACTTGGTGTATCATCAAGAATATGTAGCATCAAATGTGTAGTATCAGGAATAGGACATCCAAAATGTGGTATCAAAACTAGCTGTGACATATAGAGACATAGAGATATAACCAAGGCACTGTATATACTTACGTTGTCCTGCAAAAAAATATGTTAGAGATGATACTCAAAATTAAAATGTAAACACTAATCATACATAAATTTATGTAGGAGAATTACCCTTGGTTGTTCATGTTTCGTCCTTACTGCAATGATCCTTGAATGCATGTTTTTCTTGCCTTCTAGGAGCTTGATATTGAATGTGTTGTATATATGTAATTTCCAATCTCCAGGGTTTGAAATTTTGTCCTATGGTAGCCCTATGATTCCTCTTTCCAACCCCATAGGTCTGATCAATATTGGATTCTTCAAGGAAGCGTTATGCTAAATATCCCACGATGACCTAATTATAGACTGGTTCATTAGAGCGAACTTGTATGAAGTGCCATGTGTCACTATTGCGACCTGTGGCCCTGAAAACGATATCCAACAAACTATAGTATGTCATAGTTTTGTCACTAATTATGAAATTTGAATCCAATGCTTAGAGAGAAAGTTATGACAATTTTCCCAGCGTCACCTATTTGACATAGAATTCGGGAGCCTGCAAAAATCGTAACTTCCTCAGATCATATCTCCGATAATATAGCAAAACAAGATCTGAAATTTGGTCACAAGGTTCATCAGGATTGCGGCTCAAATGGGTTTTTATTTCAGCTTCTCACGCTTCGCAGAAAAAAACGTTATAGTGAAAATGCCACGATGACCTATTTGAAGCCACAAAATCCCTACTAGAGGAGGGTATGAGGGTCACTATTTATATGAATGTCTTGAGTGGAGAGGGTCCTCAACAAGTGAATGTTGGAGGGATTTTAGAAGGAAAAAAACATTATTGAGCATTGACTATTCAATGACCATAACTAATTATGAGTGCCATGCCACAACCCCATAGGGTTTTAGCCCACTAACTGGGGTTACTAACTTCAAATGTGAATATCTCTCAAACCTTGAAGAATTACGTGGTGTGCCATATATCAACGGAAACATATCAATGAGTAGAATCCATATAGAAGATCCTTGACTCATAATAGAGTAAGTTTTCAAGTCAAATTCCCATGCAAGATTGGGGTAGCCCCTGGTGCTGCTTGGGTTGACATCAATGACAACCACTGATCAACAACTATGAAGAAAATGTGCCTAGGAGGTTAGTCCTAAAATTTTCCAGTAAGTTCCTAATTTATGCTTTTATGACCCCACTACTAGATGATTTTGAGAGCTCATGTTTCTTTCTTATGCCTCGTAGTCCCATGTGAACATTTGACACACAATTCACAAATAGTATCAAACTCTTCCTTTGAGACATCCCCTTTTCCTACCACATTCAAAAGTTCCAGAGATTCTTCTCTTAGTGCTAGTAGTAAGATTATCTTCAAAATACCTTTGTTATGGCCCGATCTTTGCAGGTTGTATTTAAAGAATTCCTCAAAGTCCTCCATATTTTCATCCCCCTCCAACATAATATTGAATATTTCTTCTTTAATGTCTCGAGACTTGCAGTAGTCATGATATTTTACAAGGAAAATTTTCTTCATATTGTACCATGTCATAATATATTTTCCTCTTAGACCCATAAACCTATGCAACACTATCCCTTTTAAGGTAGCAGGGAATATCTTCAATTTTTTAGCATCTAAAATATAATCATATCCTTGGCAGACAACATCGAACTCAAAGAGGAATGTATTCGGATGCTCAAAAGAGAGACCATAGAAATTAGGTAATGTTGTTAGAGGAATAGGATTCATGGGTGCATCGCCCCTAATTTCTCCAATTGGAAACTCAATTGTAGAAGTTATGTTGTTGGCCATGAATATCCTCCAATATTCGCTTGGAATATCAATAGGTTTTAGTTGCTTAACGATACATGACTGAGTTTGTTTAACAACACTTCCCCAATCAGGTGGAGGATTTACTTCCCCAACCTCTTCTCCTTCGGAAACATCAACTCTTAATTCCTCAAATCCTCTGCTCCCTTCTTCATCTTCTCTGAACTCAGTTTTGGTATGGAGGAGGGCTCTAGTTGCGAAACTATCTGGGGCTTGGACCCCATCTGAGATATTACCCTGACAACACCCCTTGATGAGTTCCCTGAATTAGATCTTGCAATGATTTCCTGGATATAAGTGATTCTTCCTAGATCTTTCCTTCCTCGACCTTTTTTTTTGGGTCTTCCTCTTCCCCTTTTGTTTGTTTCCCCTTTCATACAATCTAAGAAGTAGAGAATTAAATTAAAAACAACCAAAAAAATCTAGAGCTTGGGTTCCGAAAACAGGTTGGTACAAACCTTGCCTAACCAGGATAAGAGAGTGGGATTTTACAGTAAAAATGGTAGAGAATTTGAAAAAAACAAGGAAATCTAATGCTCGGTTCCTAGAAAAGTTTTGGTACAAACTTTCGCCTACCTAGGACGAGAGAGTGGTTCCTATAATCAATCAAAAACCAAGAAACAATCAAAACGATCTAATGCTTGGGGTCCTAGAAAAGGTTTGGTGAAAAGTCTCGCCTAACTAGGACGAGAGGGTAGTTCCTATGGCCCATACTAGTTGTACTTTTGCATCTTTGATAGCCTCCCCGACAATGATGCCAAAATGTTGGTGTTTAGATATGGATTATAGATTCAATCCCTTCCACATTTATTTGTAAATCATGGGTTCGTAATTATTTCAAGTTTATCATGCAAATTTGATCCAGGAAACAGGTTCCCTACCCAATATTTAACATTTACAAAATACAAGGCCCAAAAAATGCTACGAATCGAGTAACAACAAAGTGAATAACATTAACATCAACCTAAAGTAACAACAATTAGGAATCACAACAAAATGATAAAACAGTAAAGAAGGAACAACAATTAGAAAAATTAATATCATAACCAAAATGCATACCTATTCACATGATTAAATCTAATAACACCTGATCAGGAGAGTGGGCCCAACTCTCCGATCAGGGTTGTGGTGAAGAGTTAGAAATCACATGGAATTACAGAATAATGGAATTCATATTAACCAAAAATAATTACAATCAAAGTTCTTCTATTACACGTCCCAAGGGAAAAATTCTGTCACTCTGTACCACTGAGCCTCACTTATACATTTTATCTTTACATGAATAGGAATTAACAAACTCAGAGATTGTGGAATCATGCCTACCCACAAATATACAATTCTCGTTTAGATAGAAACATAATGCAAAGATAGCAGTCAAAGTCTAGTTATCATCTCCTTGGGATTTGAGCAGTTTTAATGGTCCCATCCCTTAATAGTGTTTCCAGCCCATTAACAACATCACGCTGACTTGTATTCTGTTGAGCATCACCTGCCATGATTCTGCAAGAGAATTCAGTCAATAAACCATCTAAGCATCATTCCCCTAGGACTACACTTCATTAATTAACATTTCAAGAAGACATGCCAATTTAATATACCTTCATTGATTTGAGATATAAATCGACCTCATAAAAGTTATGAAATGGATAAAAAGGAACATATAAAGGTGGGTGAAAAATAGGTAATTCTATCAGCCAACAATCCTGTGCATGTATTCATTCATCATGCTATGGATCAACGTTTATAGGCTTGTTCAACAAGGTTGATATACAAATGACATTTTTCATTTTTCTCATGGCACTATTGATTTTAATCCTCCCATCCAAGCTCAAGCATGTCAAGAGATAGAATCCATGATACATTACTACAATCAGAAATGCATATAACTAGTGAAGGCACTTACCTGATCGATGACCCTACAACCATTTACAACCACTTATGGTTTATAATTACTCGAGACCATTTAGTACATCATGCAAGGTGTGTGCCTTATGTCCCCTAATGTGGCAAGTCTTTACAGCAATGAGAAACAAGTTGTGTTTTGTTTTATTTGTATAGCTTATATATGATATATGTGTGCCCTGGCATGCCGCAAATATGTTTATAATTAAATTTTTTGTTTCTTTATTGAATATCTCTCTTTTTATATAGGTTATGATTTCATCTATATGGAATATGAACGTGATGTCGAGGATTCCATCCAAGGGCTTGAAAATAATGAATTTGATAGAAAAAGACGTTGACTAGCTATAGAGTGGACAAAGGTTGTATTTTTATATTTTTTCGAATTAATTTCTTCTTTTTTTTTTAATTCACATGATGCTGATAGATAATTTACTCAAATGCAAGAAATGAAGTAGTTACCATACCACGTTGCTAATATGTTTGCCTTCTCCTTGTGAAAATTCCTATAGCATGTTGATCATGGTCTTTGTTGGTCTAAATAGAATAAGATATGTTACAAGTTTGAAGAAAAAAAAAGCATTATTTGTAATCAACTTTGATTCATACAAACCAAAATCAGGGACCTTGAAATGCATTTTGAGCCTTATGGAAAAGTGGTGAATGTAAGGATTAGAAGGAATTCTGCATTTGTTCATTTTGAATCACAAGAAGAAGAAATGAAATATTTTGACTCCATCCATATGAAATTAGTTGTAATCTTCTTATATTCAATGGTTTAACTTCATTTCTAAATGTAATTGCAGAAATTTGTTTCCATATCATTTGCTTAGTATGTTGGATTTATTAGTACATTTCATTCCAACCTAGTGTGTTTCATTTGAATTTCCAATTAGTTGCGGGCGTATTAACTAGTCCAAATGTTGTCTTTTAAGTTGTTGATCTTTTAATTTTGTGTGACTCAGTAAATTATTAGATAGGGTGATCACAGTGGAATATGATCAACGTCAAGATGGTAATATAAGAGGTCAACGTTCTAGTCCCATTTGAGGAGGAGGCTGATATCAAAGCTAAGGTGAGAATCGTGGTCATGATCGATATACAAGTCCTATACAAGGTAGGCATGAAATTAGGGGAATTCATGATTATGGTAGGGCTCCAAGCCTTATTTATTCATGGTGTCGAGAGAGGCGTAGTCCTGACTATGGTAGGGCTCCAAGTACTATCTATACAAGGCATTCAGAGAGGCGCAGTCCTAAATATGAGATGGATGCAAGTCATGTTTATGCCATACAACCTCAAAAATATAATCCATATTATGGAAGAGATGTAAGACTTATAAATGAATGGGACCACATGTATGTATGGTATCATATAAATATTTAGATGGTTTATTCTAATAACTCATCCAAGCACTTACCTTTGTTTCTAAATTTGTTATAACATTAAATCACCAGTGAAGCGGTCAGGGACTTCAATCGTTCATAATCATTCTTGAAGTTTGTTTACCCATAGGAAGTGAAGACATTGTCTAGAAATAATTAAATGGTGTAATATTTTTAATTGTATGGTGTTATTTGGTTGTTAAGGCATTAACCCTGTTGATATTTCTAAGCATTCTTTAGAATTTGATACCTAAATTTGTTGTTTAACTTGTAACTTATTGTTCTTGTTGTTAATTTCTAATGAACCCTTTAACTATAATAATTTAATTTATTTATCGATGGATAAGGATCAAGCCTAATATTAATGAAAAAACATTTGATTTGGACAAAGCATGTGCCCTTTTAATTGTTTGACTATGATGTGTTCGAGGTGAAAATAAATGTAACACCCTCCTCCCACATATACCCAAGAAACCGGCCAATTGGGGTAAATATGCGATGACAGGCCACTACAATATGATTTGACCTCCTAAGTCATGTTAAGGAAGTGGAATCGATAGAAACATACCATAAAAACATTCAACATCAGCTTCAGGACCCTCAAGAACCAATCCAACACTTCAGGCAACTTGCCCCTGAGTCCCATTGAGATTTTGGAAAACTTAATCCCTATTCATTCTCATGTTATAGGCATGAAAACGTCCAAAGGCCTCCAGTCCCTCTCACAGGCTTTCCTTCCAGTGTTCAAAGACTCTTTTTGTCAGTGCTATGCCAGCGTCCCCAGTATTTAAGCCACTTTTTCAGGACCAGAGCCCCGGTCGCTGCCTAGAATTGAACCATCTCTTAAGAACAGTAAAATAACATGGAAATGACAGTACTAAAGGAAATACTTGTTTAAGAACTTGACTGGAACTATACTAGCCATGACAGACATTTCGTCAAACATATCACAAATATGTAAATTGCAGGTGTAAAGAACAGCTCTAAGAATAGCAGTCTCATACTTAGCTGAGAATCGCTAAGGACCATTGATGCCTCAACACATCAATTGCCATTCCATCCATTAGGTCATCGATACATTGATAATTCAATTACAACTAAAAACAGGGTGAAATCCATACATAGTTGTTGTCATAAAACACATACATAACCAACATACTATCAACAGAAATACTCATGAAAGTACAACCATATAGACCACATATAATCCATCAAAATTCTCATAGAAATATAAGGATAAATAACCTTTCATTAATGATGCAAAATTCCAAACATGGGATGGGACTTCCACGTTCCACCCGACTATAGAATGGCTCATCCAAATCTCTCTTCAACCATTCACCCCTATGCCATATTCCAAGAATGAATGTGGATCTCATAGAACACATCAATCAAAAATCATCGAGGGCTTCCAGAGGCCATCCACCTCAACCCATCAAACAATGATTCCACCTCATGGTAAAACATAACAAACCATCATCAGATCGGTCTTTATCCTAGCTATCCAGGGCTCCACAGTGTTTGTTCCAACCAAGGCTCTAGGACTAGTAACTCAACCCACAGTTGCCAATGGGCTCCAGATCAGTTGTCTAACCAAGGCTCTAGGACTAGTAACTCAACCAACCAAGGGCTCCAGAGCGTTTTTCCAACCAAGGCGATGGGACTAGTAACTTTGTTGGGTTGTGTTATATTCTTTCCACGACTAGCCCACGTAGTTAATCGGGGAGTTAGAGGGGGGACGGAGCCCCCCCCGCACCCCCCCCCCCCCCCCCCCCCCCGCTTTCGTTGTGCCGATTGCATAGCGGAGGGGTCATAGGGGGTTTCAGGGGTGCAGGTAACCCCATTCTATGGGGTCTGTGTAGCGCCTCAGAAAATTTTGGTTTTGGAACCTATGTTAGGTTGGGCAGACCCACCTATGGTTTTGTGCATGATTTTCGCACATGTTATTGGACGAGATGGTTTTCGGTCCTTCGTATTGGATGCTTTGGAATGTATAAATATGTATTATAACATTGAAAGGAACATAATGAAAAATCAAGCTGGTAGTCCCAGTTTTTGGATCCAGGGGAAAATCTCTGTGTATATGTGTTTTATGTGTTACGCTCTCGTATTGTTTATTTTATGTGTTTTAGAATTCGTATGTAGGTAATTAATGTAAGGGGTTAGAACCTACATTTGGTATCAGAGTTGTTTTGGCTTCAAGGACGCCTTTGTTGTTGAGGGGTTTTGCTTGGGCCTGTGGTAGACCTTGTTCAGTGGGAGATTTGCGAGATCGATTCTTGTGGTGAAAGAAGATGGAGAGCAGTGGAAAGATAGAGATCGAGAAATTTAATGGTTAGAGTTTTGAGTTGTGGAAATTCAAGATGGAGGATCTGTTGGTGGATAAAGATCAGTGGATCGCGGTAGATCCGGGTACTAAACCAACGAGAGTGTCCGATGAAGAATGGAAGAAGTTGGATTGGAAGGCAAAGAGCACAATACGATTATGTGTCTCAGATTCAGTATTGCTGAATGTATCAGGGGAAGCTATGGTGAAGGCTTTGTGGGACAAGTTAGGGACTTTGTACCAATCTAACTATCTGGTGAATAAACTGTTCCAGCAAAAAAAACTGTATAACCTGAGGATGAAAGATGGAGACTCGGTGACAAAGCATCTGAACGCATTTAATACTGTGGTAAGTCAGCTAGCGCCTGTTGATATTAAAATTTCAGATGAAGATAAGTGCATCAATCTTTTGTGTCCTCTACCAGATTCGTGGGATAGTCTGGTTATTGCAATAGGTAGCAATGCAACTGCCTTGCAGTTTGATGAAATAGTCTCATCCTTGTTGACGGAGGAGATGAGACGGAAAAATATGGAGAGCTAGAATGGTGATGCCTTATCTGTACGAGTATGGTCCCAGAACAGAAACAAAAATAAGTCATCGAGTGGGAGATCTAAATCTATAGGGAGATCTAAATCTCTAGGAAAACCTATAAAGGTGGTGTGTTGGAAATGCGGAAAGGAAGGGCACTACAAAAGGGACTGTAAATCTAAAGCTCCTGATAAAGGAAAGGGGTCTGATGATGCTCCTTCTGCAGAGGTGAAAACCACCTCAGATGAAGGTGGGGATGTGTACTTGGCTTCTTCAAGTACAAATGTAGATCATGAGGCATGGTTGATTGACTCAGGTGCATCCTTTCACTTCACTTCCCATAGAGAGTGGTTCCGCGAGTATGAGAAATACGATGGTGGTGATGTCTTCTTAGGGGATGATAGTAAGGCTAGAATCATTGGTCGTGGAAAAGTAAAGTTGAAGTTGCAAGTTGGAAGGGTTAGAACACTTCCGGGTGTTCTGCATATTCCTGCATTGGCCAGAAATTTGATTTTTGTAAGCAATTTGGATGATGCAGGTGTAAAAACAGTGTTCGAGAAGGATACCTGCAAGATGGTTTAGGGAGAACTGGTATTGATGCGGGGAGTTCAGATTGGAACTCTATACAAGTTGCAAGGTAGCATTTTTGTTGATGGGTGAAACAGCTCTGTGGTTCCTGAAAGTGGATCAAAAAATTTAGTGGTGTCTGGAGAGAAGACCATGATGTGGCATCAAAGGCTTGGACATATTGGAGAGAAAGGCCTTCGAATACTTCATGGTAAAGGTATAGTAGAAGGTATGAGTAATAGCTCTCTGGATTTTGATTTCCGTGAAAATTGTGTATATAGGAAGCAGAATCGGGTGAGTTTCCCCTCTCGTGGTAAGAGGGAAAAACATATATTAGAGCTTGTGCATAGTGATGTGTTTGGATCTGTGAAGGTTCCATCACTGGGTAAGTCTGTGTACTATGTATCATTGATAGATGACTTCTCAAGGATACATGGATATATTTCCTTAAGAAGAAATCTGAAACCTTTGACATGCTTAAAGAATTCAAGGCTCTAGTGGAAAACCAGACAGAGAAGAATATAAAGGTGTTGAGGATAGGTAACGATGGAGAGTTTTGCAGTAAGGAATTTGAAGAATTCTGTAAGAAGTGTGGTATAGCACGGTAGAAGACTACTCCATATACACCTCAACAAAATGGAGTTGTAGAAATAATGAACAAGACATTGATGGAAAGGGCAAGAAGTATGCTCAGTGGTGCCTTGTTAGGACAGGAATTCTGGGCAGAGGTGGTGGAGACATCATGTTACCTAGTCAACAGATCACCTTCATTAGCATTGGAGGATAAAACTCCACAAGAGGTATGGACTAGTAAGAAACCCTCTCTTTCACATCTGAGGGTATTTGGATGTGATGCATATGTACATGTTCCAAAGGAGAAACGAACCAAGTTGGATAGTAAATCTGAAAATTGCATCTTTATTGGGTATAAGGATGGTTTAAAGGGTTATAAACTTTGGAACCTAGTAACAAGGAAGGTTGTGTACAACCGAGATGTGGTGTTCAGAGAGGTGAAATAAGTTATTAAACATGAAGTCCAACCAAAGGAACCTGAGAAGATAGAGTTTGAGCTAAAGGAGGAAGAATCAGACTCTACAACGGAGGAGGAATCAGAACATGAAGAGCCACGAACTCTGGGTGTGAGAAGATCAGTTCGAGAAAGAAGGCAACCAAAAAGGTATAGTCCATCTTCTTTCTATTCAAATTTTGCTTTATCTATTACTGATGACAATCCCAAAACTGTGAAGGAAGCAGTAGATTCAGGGGATGGAAAACTCTGGAAAGAGGCCATGGTTGATGAAATGGCATCTTTGCACAAAAATAAGGCTTAGGATCTGATGGAGTTGCCGGTTGGAAGGAAACCCATTGGTAGCAAATGGGTGTTCAAGAAGAAGACAAATATAGAAGGAAAGGTGGAGAAATACAAAGCTCGGTTGGTAGCAAAAGGTTATTCCCAGGTGCTGGGAATTGATTTTGGTGATAATTTTTCTCATGTTTCCAAGGTAACTTCTATTAGATTACTTTTATATGTTGTTGATGCTTTTGATTTTGAGGTAGAATAGATCGATGTGAAGACAACATTTCTTCACCGAGATCTGGAAAAGGAAATCTACATGAAGCAACCTGAACGCTTTGCGGTGAAGGGTAATAAATAACTGGTATGCAAGTTAAAGAAGTCTTTGTATGGGTTAAAACAGTCACCAAGGATGTGGTATCAGAAATTTGATACATTTATACGGGGACTTGGCTTCACCAGAAGCAAAGCAGATCATTGTGAGTATTTTAAATTAATTGGTGACCGTGTTATTTATCTGGTCTTGTATGTGGATGATATGTTGCTGGTTGGAAATGACAAAGAAATTTTCCAGGATTTGAAGACCCATTTGTCCTCCAAATTTGACATGAAATATCTTGGTGCTGCAAACTGTATTCTAAGCATGGAAATTAAAAGAGATAAGACAAAGAGGATGCTCTGGTTAAACCAGAGGAAGTATGTCGAGACAATATTACAGAGGTTTAATATGGAGGATAGTAAACCAGTGAAGATTCCTATTTCTACAGGTGTAAAGTTATCTGTTGAACAATGTCCCAAGACACAAGAAGAGGAAGAGGACGTGTCCCATGTTCCATATGCATGTGCAGTCAGTAGCCTGATGTATACGATGGTCTGTACTAGACTAGACATTGCACATGCAGTGGGAGTATTGAGTAGGTTTATGTCAAAACCAGGGAAGGAGCACTGGACAGTAGTGAAGCGGGGTTTTAGGTATTTGCGTGGCACTAGTGATTATGGTTTTTGCTACCAAGGAAGACCAAGATTGGACAGAGTGTTGGATATTCATGGCTTTGTTGATGCAGACTGGGCTAGAGATTTGGATTAGAGAAGATCTACAAGTGGGTATGTGTTTAACCTATTTGGAGGTGCAGTCAATTGGATGAGTAAGAAACAATCTGTAGTGGCACTATCAACTACAGAGGTAGAATACGTGGCAGCCACTCATGCAAGCAAGGAAGTAGTTTGGTTGCTGAGATTGTGTTCAGGTATGGGGTTAGTATAGGGAGCTATAAGGATAGACTGTGATAGCCAAAGTGCAATTTTCTTGGCAAAGAACCCCGCTTATCATTCAAAGACAAAGCACATTGATGTTCAATATCACTTTGTGAGGGATATGATAGAAGACAAAAAGGTGTTGTTGGTAAAGGTGGACACTTTGAAGAATACTGCAAATGCATTGACAAAATATGTGAGCTCTGAGAAGTTCTCTTGGTGTATAGAAACAATGGGGGTTGCAGGGCTGGATAAATGACTTGCCTCTCTTGTTAACAAGTGGGAGAATGTTGGGTTGTGTTATATTCTTTCCACGACTAGCCCACATAGTTAACCGGGGAGTTAGATGCCCCCTTCGTTGCACTGATTGTGTAGCGGGGGTGTCACAGGGAGTTTGAGGGGTGTAGGTAACCCCACTCTATGGGGTTCGGGGTAGTGCCCCAGAAAATTTTTGTTTTGGAACCTATGTTGGGTTGGGCGGACCCACCTATGGTTTTGTGCATGATTTTTGCACATGTTTTTGGACGCGATGGTTTTCAGTCCATGGTATTGGATCTTCGGCATGTATAAATATGTATTATAACATTGAAAGGAACATAATGAAAAATCAAGCTGGTAGTCTTGGTTTTGGGATCTAGGGCAAATATCTATGTATATGTGTTTTATGTGTTATGCTCTCGCATTGTTTATTTTATGTGTTTTACAATTCGTGCGCAGGTAATTTATGTACGAGATTAAAACCTACAAACTTAACCCAAGTTGTTACAAGGATTTAGAGTGTCTTTCCAACCAAGACTACAGGAACTAATAACTCAACCCAACCTAAGGAAACATGAGAACCAACCAAAACAAAACAATGGAAATAAACCCATAATCACCATGGCAATCTAGGAAATGGCAAGGCTAGGCAATCCACTGTTGATCCAGGAAATCCTCCATGCCAGTGATAGATCCTAATTAAGAATCCACATGCATATGTCATGCATGCCAAAACTAGTGAATAAATAATACATGAAACTCGGTACATGTAAGCAAATATGATGTAGTTGTTAATCCTGATGCCCTCTTGCACTTTCCTACTCTTCCTTTCCCTTCTTGCTCCAAGAATCCAAGTATTCCACACCCTCCAAGAGTGCTCCAAGAAAAACCTAAGTCTCCCAGAGTATGAGAGAGAGAAAAAACAATGACAGAGCTCGAAAACAGAACTCACAAAAGGTTACCAACTGATCCTCAGAAGCCTTTTTATGAATGAGGTCTATATTTGCTTCATTTTCCTCGTCACATGCAACCTATGACCTTTCACCTCATGTTTCTCCTAAATTCGGCTATTTTCATAAATAAATGTGCCAAAATTCCATTTTGCCTTTCCAAAGCCTTAGCCATTGCCTTTGCCAATTTCCTTAGCCATAAAAATTCATAAGTGATCCCCATCACTAGGATTTTTCCCAACATTCAGCTTGGAATAAGTGTCCTATCATCTGTGGTTATTATTTTTCCTTTATTTCCTTTTATTACATGGAATTTTCACCAGGGTTGTTACAGAACCCTCCCCCTTGGGGGAACACTATCCTCAGTGTTCAACAACACAAATAACCACAAAAATTTTGTAAGAAAAATATATTGCTGATGGAGCTTTATAACTTAGCTCGATGCAATATTTACAATGATCAACCTGTTGAGAAGAAAACCAACATGAAAACATAACATCATAATGACATGACACCCATACCTCTTATTGAAGCTTTATAACATAGCTCATGGTGGTATTTACATCCATATACATATTTACATATAGAAAAATCACCAAAACATATACCAGAACATATACCAGAACATATACCAAAGCATATACCGTAAACACACCAAAACATCCTTCCCTCAACCAACAAACAAAGGAAGGATACATAACCTGCATCTGATCCTCCATCTCCCATATAGCTTCATCGGGCCCAAAGTGCTTCCACTGCACCTTAACCTACTCGATTGCTTGGTTTGCGGAGCATGAGCACCTTTTTCTACAATATACATTGAGGCTCTGGTTAAAATTCTCCATCTGGTTCCACCTGCAATACAGACTAGTCAATCACATGATCAACATATCTAACATACCTCTTAAGCAATGACACATGGAAAACATCATGGAATTTTACTATCAGGGGCAGTGCAAGTCGATAGGATTATGGCCAAATCCTCTCAACAATACTGAAGGTTCCACAAAACTGTGTTGCTAGCTTGGCACATGATCCAATCCGTAAGTAGCTCTTCTTTGGTTTGATGTGTAAGTACACCTGATCCCCAACCTGGAACTCCTTGAATAGCCTATTCCAATCTACACAGCTCTTATTCCTATAATTTGTTGGCTTTATATTTTTCTTGTTAACCTGGATTTCTTGTTCCATGTTTGGAAACATGTTGGTTCCAATCAACACCCTGTTAACCAAATCACTCCAACTGATGGGAGTGTTGCAACTCCACCCATACAATGCCTCAAAAGGACTCATCCTCAATGATTCTCGATACCCATTGTTGTATGAGAAATATACCAAGGGAAGGTACTCTTCACACTTCTGTTGTTGATGCATCACATATATCCTCAACATGTCTTCCAATATTTAGTTGACCCTCTTTGTATGTCCATCTCTTTTTGGATGATACATTGTATTGAAGGAAAACTCTATGCCCAAACCTGCAAACAATTCCTTCCAAAACTTGGGAGTGAACTTTGCATCCCTGTCTGACACAATCTTCTTTGGAACACCATGCAATATGACCACATCTCTTATGAACACCGATGCCACGTCACTAGCTAAGAATGTAGACTTACCGGAATGAAATTTTCAACCTTTTTCAACCTATCCACAATAACCATGATGGAATCATGTTGTCTCACTATCCTCAACAACCCTCTGATGAAGTCCATGGAAATGACCTCTCATTTCCAATTTGGAATTGTAATTGGTTGTAGAAATCCACCTAGATGTTTACACTCTGCCTTCACACGATGACAATCAAAACATTTATCCACCAACTCTGCTACATCCCTCTTTAGATTTGGCCAATAGTAAAATGTCTTCACTACTATCAGTGTCTTTTGATAACCTGGGTGACCGGAATAAGGTTTCACATGAAACTCTCTCAAGATTACCTTCTCGAGCTCACTTTTATATGACACATATATCTTGTCTTTGAATCTAACAAATCCATATGTTATAAGGCAATAATCCCTATCTTGTGCACCCACACCTGTACCTGTACCTTTACTATCACATGTACCTATACCATCACCTGTACCTGTACCTATACTCTGCTACAACCTGTTCATAATCTCCATGTATCTAACATCCTACTGACCTGCCTGCAAGATCCTATCTTGTAAGTCTATCCCATAGGAGCTCATAGCTACTAAGTGATTTACCTGTATCCACCTGCTAAGAGCATCTGCCACTCTGATCTATTTACCTCTGATATACCTGATCTCAAAATCAAACTCATTGATTGCAGCCAACCATCGAGCTTGCCTACCATTCAAATTCGGTTGGTCAAATAGATATCACAAACCACTGTGATCACTCATCAATGTGAACCTCCTTCCCAGAATATAGTGTCTCCACATCTTCAATGCATGTATAATCATTGATAACTCAAGATCATTCATGGTGTAGTTTTGCTCGTGGTCATCAACTTTCTGCAACTCATAACATACCACTTGCCCATCCTGCATAAGGACTCCACAAATTCCTTTCTTGCAAGCGTCTATGCATACTACAAACTATTTGTCTAGATCTGCAATATTTAACATTGGTGCATGTGTCAACAACTATTTAAGGTTCTCAAAACGAGCCTCACACTCCTCTGTCCATTCAAACTTCGTACCTTTCCTCTACAATGACATAATAGGATGAGAAATTTGTGAGAAGTTCCTAATGAACCACCTGTAATAGCTTACCAACCCCATGAAATATCTCAACTCATCCACATTCTTAGGAGCTACCCATTCCATGATGACTCTTATATTTTTGGGATCTACTGCAATTCCCTCCTTGGAGACAACATGCCCCAAGTAGTGTACCTCAATCTGAAAGAAATTACACTTGTTGATCATAGCATACAACTAATACTCTCTCAACAACCTCAATATTGTTGCTAAATGCTTGACATGCTCTTAAGTAAAGAAAGAATTTCTAAATTAGCCCTAGCAGAACATGTTCACTGTTCCTCTCATTACATCTGCATGAAAGAAGCTAAACTTGTTAGAAAAGAAGAACACTATCTTAAAAGGAAAATTAAAGAAGCCATTGGAATAGAAAAAAAGGAAAAACAACTTTAACCAGGATGATGGATTAAAACTAAGTAACACTTGGAAACCTTTACTTGAAATCTTAAAAAAACAATAATCAGCTCTTACCCCTTATATTAACCTATTCCCTCCTCTCTTAAAAATCTGTATAAAATTTACCTTAATCATCCTCCTTAAACATTAAATCATTTGACTAATCTAAACATAAATTAGTAATAGATTACTTCTCATATAACTTGATAACATTAAAACACAACTAATAAAATACATATAGTTGTAAATTTTAAACAATTAAAAATTAACCATAGGAATTATAGATAATACTATAAAAATATTCCTATAAGATTAATTATTTATTGAGATTAAGTAATTGAATATATAAATTAAATAAAACCAGCCAACCAAATATAAATACTTTAATTAGTAAGAAAATAAATAAATATTATTAAATATTGAAATTAAGTTAATTTGTATTAATTAAATCAAATAAAGTAGTTAAGTGATTGATAATTTTTACACAAAAGTAATCAATATAATAATTAAATCAATAAATAATAAAATTAAGTAATTAAGTTATATCTCATCAATTAATTAGTTAATTAATCAAATTAATAAATCAATAAACATATTAAAAAATAAATGATATATATATATATATATATATATATATATATATATATATATATATATATATATATATATTATTTAATCAACTCTTTTAATTAAAAAATATATATAGAATTAAATTAAAAATTAAAAATTAAAATAAAATAAAGTAAATAAAATAAATAAATAAATAATAAATAATAATAATAATAAATAAATAAAACAAATAAATAATTAAATTTTTAATTTAAACACATTAATAAATTAAGTAAATCATTATTCAAAATAATTAATTTTATATATAAATAAATTATTAAACATAAAGGTCGGTTAGAGAGTGGTGATTGACGTGAGATGGCTCTGCTCATGGCTCCCGGAAAGTTTTATGGAGGCAGTCTTCCAAGGTCGCGGATCTATGATGACGTGAAGTTCAACTCAGAGAGAGTCGATCCCCCGTCTCTCCCCTCGGCCCCGCATCTGTCATGGGCAAGCGAGGCGCACTGGTCTATGGGGGGCCTCTCCTCCAAGAGAAAGCGAATGCAGGGCAAGATTGAAGGAAGCATCAGAAAACGCAGAGCCATTGAAGAAGATGAAGACGAGGGTCTTACTCTCTCAGGAGGCTTTGAGGGCTCCAAACCCAGTTTCTCCCATGCGACAGTTGCTGATGAAGGTATCGGTAGATCTGGCATAGAAACTAATGAAAAACCTTCTGAGAAAGGTTCTCCAGGGGTTCGAACCCAGGCAAAGAAGACGATAAGGCGTGCTATTCCTTTTGATAATGTGCAGAAGAGTGATCAAAGTAGTTCAGGGCTTGATATCCCTCACGCGATTTATATGGATCTGAGGCTGGAAACCATAGACAGTCACAGGACGCGGCTCTATGGCCAGATCTACAGGCCCAAAAATTTAGTTTCCGACCAGAATGGCTGGGCCAACGGGCATTATACCGAGGGGACCAAACTCATTAACCCCTTTCTTGAAGTCGTTCGCCAAACGGCTGAGAATTGTGTTTGCCTCCAAGGAGGGCTCCGGGAGCTGATCATTGATACCTTAGTTAGGGTCTTTGCTACGACTACTACCGCCGACATTGTGCAAAACAAGAAGGGGAGCTCCCCAAACCTAGATCGATGCCCTAATGTAGCCGGGGTATAGATCTCGGGCTATGGACAGAGCTATGCTCTGGATCTGAAGCGGAACCTGTTTTAATTGTCGAGGAGCTCTCTCTCTGCAGATCAGGGTTGATCCATAGTCATGCCGATTTGAACAGGACAAAGATCGACAGTATTAGAATAGGGCTGAAAGGACTCATTGGGATGGTAGATTGTGCAGCCGGAAAACAGAGACCGCCAAATACAAAGATCACTCCAGATCTTGGTACGGCCATAGGGGCAGAAGCAATCGAAGGCTCTGCTGTGGAAAGAGAGGACTGCCAGACTGGATCTCAAGCCCAGATCGCTAGTGCTAGCCTCGCTGGATCAGTTCCTCAAAGATTACAAATCTTCCTTAGAACGCCCAAGGGGAATTCAACCTTAATCTGGATTACAGCAACAGATAGGGTTATAGATCTGAAAAATAACATAGCCAATCAAATTGGTTACCCTGCTGGCATACAACACCTAATTACAGGGGGCAGATCGCTACAGGATGATAGAACCTTGAAGGATTACAACATCAAACCAGGATCCACAGTCATTCTCAATATGAGACTACGTGGAGGAGCAGCAACCAGCAAATCAACAGGGGGCAGTGGGTACAAAACCAGCCCAGAGCACCATCAATCAAACAATGAAGGAACATCTTACAAGAATATTTTACAAAGGGGGAAACCTCCACCTACTGCTCCAAAGCAGACCGGAACCGAACCAAGCCCTTATATAGTGGAGCAATTGCAGCACACCCCAGAACTAACAATAGATATAGCAGAAGCAGAAAAGGTACGTGACAGCTATGAAAAGCAAGCCTTAATATGTCGTTTTAATGGTTTTTGGCCCAAACCCGTAGACCTGTTTCATTGGATTCTCACAAAATGGTCTCTGAACTGTGAGATCCATCTCTGCTCCAAGGGGTTTTTTATAGTTAAATTCCCGTCACCAGAAGTTAGAGATGTCGTGATTCAGGAAGGGCCATGGTTCTGGGGATCTTCGGGTCTTTTTATCACTCCATGGTTCCCGGATTTTGATGCAAACAATTTTGTTGTTTCTAGGATGCCTGTATGGGTACGTCTCCATAATCTCCCTATCCACTTCTGGGATCCAAAGATACTTGCTTGCATAGGAAATTCTATTGGCAGATTTATCAAAATGGATACACAAAGAATTGACGAAAGAATATTTACTTTCGCACGTATATGTGTAGAAGTAGACCTTAGCAAAGGGCTACCGGAAAGTATTAAACTAAAACATGAAGACCACAGTTGGCTACAGTCATTAGACTATGAAAACACAGCCTTCAGGTGCAGAGTATGTCGGCAAACTGGACACTTGCAAAATGCATGTCCAGAATATAAAAAGAACAGTGGTAGAAAGAAGAAAACAGGCAACCACAAAAAAGGATGGAACTTCCCCCCCCCCCAGATCTGGAAGAGGAGGAAGACAATGAGGATGAAGAACCCAACCCAAATGAATGCAACCAAACAGAAACCCAAAAGACATCTTCTCAAGAGCCTATGGAATCACAATCGGAGAAGAATACAAATACAATGGAAAACAGTGGAATCAAAAGGCAGCACACACCAGACACCTCTGATTCAGATAGAGAAAATTCTCGACCCGGCGAAGACAATCCACTCCAACTTGTTCCCATAATTCCGTCCCAAGGAGAATGGCGGAAAGTTGAGAAGAAAAAGGGGAGGAAGACATGATCTTCCCCAAATATATAGTTTTTTTTCCGCTGTGGCCTTTCTCATAAATTTTGGTTTCTATTCATTGAGCTCACCTGTATGAGCTGTTTCAAGACTCCCTGCGTGGAGAACAAAGAAAACCTTCTTGTCTTGATAGGCAACTTGCCTCCATATGCATATGCTTTAGCATCTACAAAATGTAATTTCTTTTTATTAATAGAAATTACGATTTTTTCCAAGTGAAAAAAAAATTTAGTAAACATAATAATTAAACCTATAAAATATAAAATTAATTAAGTAACCTATTTATTAAATTAATTAATTAATCCACCTATCTAACTTAATAATTAACTAATTAAACACAATAATAAATAAATCAATTAATTAAATAATAAATTAAAATTAATTAATAATAATAATATTAATAGAAATAATAATACATGATATTAAAATAAAAATATAAATAAAATACATAGATAAATAAATAAATAAATAAAATGGCCAACCTAATTTCTCACTTCATTCCTTAATAACATATATATATATACCCTAAACATAGCTCATGGATAAATCATTAAGGTTGAAGAATATCTATTGTCGCATCCCCTGATGATGGACTCACTTGGCAATCCGAAACGTTGGGTTCACAAAACTCTATAACAGGTCATTCCTCCTCTATCTAAAACCATCCTCACCTGTATGGATTCATTATTTAATGCTCTTTCTCGTTTTTAGAATATACCAATATATCATCAATGAACACAATAACAAACTAATCCAAATACAGATGCAACATACTATTCATCAAGAACATAAATGTCGTTGGAGCATTATTTAAGCCAAGTGAAACTACAACAAACTCATAATTCCCATACTTGGTCTGGAAATCTATCTTGTAAATGTCTTCCTCTTTGACGTGTACCTGATGGTATCCTAACCTCAAGTCAATCTTAGAGAACACTTCTGCTCCCTTCAGCTGATCGAACAAGTCATCAATCCTTGGTAAAGGGTACCCATTATTGATTGTTACTTTGTTCAACTACCTGTATTCAACGCATAACCTGAGAGTACCATCTTTCTTCTTCACAAACAATACTGGTGCGCTACATGGTATACACTTGGCCTAATGTAACCCTTGTCCAACATTTCCTTCAACTGCAACTTTAACTCAAAAAATCAGGTGTGCTCATCTTGTAAGGTTCTTTTGATGTTGGACCTGGCCCTAACACTAAATCAATAGAAAATTCTACCTCCCTGTGAGGTGGCAACACTGTAATGTCCTCAGGAAATAAATCCTTAAACTATTGTAAAATTGGGTACCCTCTCAACATGTCTGCATCCTCAACTTCCTTACACTTATCACTAGAAATGTGTACTACAAATAGCTTTCACCCTTTCCTGTAGCTATTCTTTTCTTCCATAGATATCACCATTCTAATTGATGTGGCTTTCTTCTTTCCCTACAAGACTCTTGGTTACCCATTGTCATCAACACACCCAATTTCTTTGTCATAACAATCTACCTCGGTTCTATGAAGATACAACCAATCCATGTCCAACAACATACTATATGATCCCAACGGTAATACATTTAGATGTGATGTGGTAGGCCTACCATTCAAATAAAATGCACAAGCTTATACTCAATGATTAATGTGCTTCTTTGTACCTGTATCCAATTGCACTAACCAAGACTCTGCATGAAATTCCTTACTAAAACCACACTTATCCACCAAGTCAAGATTAACATAGCTATAATTAGATCCAAGGTCAATCAAAATAGAAATAACTTGATCACAAGGCTTACCATCCATCTCAATTATAGATACCTAATGGTCTTCCTAATTGTTATCCAATGTTTCATAAATACATGGAATACGCTGACCAACATACCCAATAGTTTGGGCCTCCTACACACTATATATCTTAGGCCTACCACTTTGGTATTGTGGATAGTCCCTCCTGTGATGATCTCCTCCATAATTCCAACACCATATGGGCTCCTTATTCTGCTCCTCAGATCAGTGTCCCTTTCCTCTATCTGATGTATTGAACCTCTTAGGTGGTGCAACGTTATCTTTATTACATGAATCCTGAGGTCTTGTTCGCTTCTTGTCCCATTTCCCTTTATTCTTTGTAGTACCTCTCTAGTATGGCTTAGTCTCGGACCCGCGCTTCGATTGTTCATAGCAATTCCTTAGCTTCCGAATGGCCTCGTCTAATGATCTAGGCTCATAAAACTCAATCATGTCTTTAAATTCAACCGTAATCCACTAATGAACCTCTAAGTCTTGGCCTTCTCCTCCGTGATAAAAGGAACATACCTCAATAACCCCAAGAACCTTCTAGTGTACTCATCATCTGTCATGGACCCCATATTTACCTCATAGAATTCCTTTGTCCTATCATCAAAGTATCTCTCTGACAAGTACCTCTTCTCAAATAGCTGCTCAAACTCACTCCAAGTCAAATATTCTTCATGAATGCATCTGACATTCTTCACATCTTCCCAACAAATGTCTGCTTTACCTTTGAGACTGAATGTAGCCACTCTAGCTTTCATGTTCTCTAAATAGTCATGCACCCTGAAGAATTTCCTCATGCCAAGAAGACATGCCTCTGCATCATATGGTTTCTTAATCTCTCCATCAAATGTTGATGCCTTTTCTTTCTTAAAATTATCCGAAAAATATCCCCTATCACTTCTCATGTAAGGATTATAATGATGATGATTGTGATGGTTATCTGAATCAAAACTAGAATAATACCTGTGTATATCCCCTCTCCTATCTGAAGTGTCAAACAATCTGTAACAACCCTTGTGAAAATTCCATGTAAAAATATATAAATACCATAGATGATGGGACACGTATTCCAATATGAATCTTGGGCAAAACATCCTAGGGGGTGTTCATTTGGTTTTTTATGGCTAAGGAAATTGGAAAAGGCAATGGCTAAGGCATTAAAGAGGCAAAAAGGTATTTTCATACATTTATTTATGAAAATAATGGAAACTAGGAGAAAAAGAAGGCGAAAGGTCACAGGTTGTGTGTGAGGAGGAAAATGAAGGAAAATAATGGAAAATGACGAAAACTGAGGCCTCATTAATAAAAACGCTTCTAAGGATCAGTTGGCAATGTTCTTCTTTTTAGTGTGAACCTTCTGTCAGTTCAATTTTTTATCTCTCTCATTATTCTCTCTCTCTCTCTCTCTCTCTCATACTCTTGGATACTTAGAGTTTTCTTGGAGCACTCTTGGAGAGTGTGCCATACTTGGATTCTTGGAGCAAGAAGGCAAAGAGCACAAAAGCATAAGAGGGCATCAACATCAACAACTACATCATATTTCTTGCAGGTACCAAGTTGCATGTATGATTTCTTCACTAGTTTTGGCATGCATGGCACATGCATGTGGTTTCTTGGTTATGATCTGTCATTGGCATGGAGGATGGTTGGGATTGACAGTGGATTGCCTGGCCTTGCCATTTCCTGGATAACCAAGGTGATTGTGGGTTTAATTTCATTGCTTTGTTTTTGTTGGTTCTCATGTTTCCTTAGCTTGGGTTCAGTTATTATTCTTGAGCCCTAGTTGAACAAACACTCTGGAAGCCCTGTAACAGCTTGGGTTGAGTTACTAGTCTTGGAAGCCCTAGTTGGACAAACACTCTAGAAGCCCTTGGTGGGTTGAGTTACTAGTCCTGGAAGCCTTGGTTGGACAAATGCTCTAGAAGCCCTGTATAAGTTGTGGGTTGAGTTACTAGTTCAGGAAGCCTTGGTTGGACAAATGCTCTGGACGCCTTGGAAGGATTGAATGGAGACCAATATGATGATGTTTTTTTGGTGATGTCCGATGTGAGGTGGAATCACTGTTTGATGGGTTGAGATGGGTGGCCTATGGAAGCCCTAGATGAGTTTTGGTTGATGTGTTCTCTGAGATCCCACATTCATGCTTGGAGTATGGCATGGGGGTGATTGTATGAAGAGATACTTGGCTTAGCCAAGCTATGGTCGAGTGGAATGTGGTAGTCCCATCTTCAGTTGGTTCATTGCATTTATTAATGAAAAAATTCATTCTCTTGATTTTCATGTGCAAATGTACTGATGTATATATGGATTTTGATGGCTGATATTTTTTTTGTATTTCTATTCCTATTATGTTGTTTATATGCACATTTACCCCAGAGGGTGTTACAGAGTGGTATCAGAGCTTCCAGGTTCAAACACTTGGACTGGATGGGCTCTATCATAGGTGAAATGAAAAACAAAGGTTAAATTTTAAACATTTCTGTCATATCTGTTATAACTTTTCTTCTATGGCATATTAGAGGTTGAAATTTTTTCCATATTGAAGGTAAATCCCACTGATAATGTGGTAAAAAATTTAGATATTGTTTCACAATACTTTACGAATTATGATCTAAGGAAGATGACCTTCCTGAATGCACCTTTAAACAGGCCATGTTGAAATATCTGCAATAATGCATATTCTATAGGCTTTCAAAAGCTGAAAAATGGCCCACATTGAGGGAAAATACCACTTATTATGTGGTAGAAATTTCAGATATTGAGTCGCAATATTTTAGGAGATATGAGTAGAGGGAGTCGAGCCTTCTGAATGCTCAGAAAATTAGGGCTCAAGTTGGTCACGTTGACATTTTTGTTATAACTTTTATTCTCGACACTCTCAGGAGCTGAAATCTTTTCCACAATGAGGGGAAATCCCATTGATATTGTGATAACAATTTCAGACATTTATGTGCTATATTTTAGGAGATATGACTAGTGGAAGTCGAGCTTTTTGGATACTCCTAGAATTTTGCACCAAATATGATTGTGTTGGTATTTTTGTTATAACTTTTCATCTATGAAATATTAGAAGTTGAAACTTGAACCATAGTGAGGGAAAATACCACTGATCATATGGTTCAGTTTCCATAACTTGTACTACTACAGTTTAGGATATATGCATTGAATCATTCGCTATATTAGTTTGCATGCAAAGTGTTTGATGAAATGCTTAAATGGTTCAATGATTAATTGCATACAAATTGTTTGATAAAATGCCCCAATGAGTATGTTGTTTGTGGTTGGGGGTAGTATTGATGTGTAATAATATTCTTGTATTTGATATATGCTTACTTGTATGCAAATATTTTTCTATATTAGTTCGCATGTAAAGTGTTTGAAGAAATGTTTACATGCAAATGTAATATTATAGTAGTTGTTTGAAGAAAAATGTAAAAGTATGGTAATTTTTTGACGAAAATGTGATTTTTTTGGATGGATAGTATTGTAGTATGATAATATGGATGTAGCCGATCTATGCCTATCTGCATCCAAATAATTTGAAGAGTTGCATGTAGGGAATTTGAAAGGTTGCATGCAAGGAATTTGAAGAGGCATGTAAGGAAATGGAAAAGTGGCATGTTTTTAGTTATTATGTTACAAGTGGAATAAGCGCAATTTTTTTGAATTAGTCTCATACCAATGTATGAGAAATAAAAATCAATTTCTTTTCAAGTGTGGTTAAATTTAGTAGAGCTTTGGAGATCCCATTTCCATAATTGGACATTAGAGATCGGGCCATTATAGTAGCTTCCTCCTTCTACCTTAGTGTGGACCATGAATAGTAAGGGGGTATGCTTATAGGTTGTTAGAATTGGTGAATGCTGATTTCAAATTAATAGACACGATGTCTTGATTTTTGGAACATGTGACTGACTGCATATGAATTATATGTCGCGTCCATATTGATTTCATGATACCTACTTACATCCTTGTATGTTAGGTTACATTTTTTAATATTTTGATTACATGTATCAGTCTTGTAGGTTGATTACAAGAATGGATCTCTTATGTTCGACTAGATGCGTTTATGCATAGGTGTAGTTGATTTGGCATTGCTTATGCACATTTTTGGTTGCATGTGGCAATGTGTACAATGGAGTAATGGTTGTTGTTATGCATGTATGGTTGTGGCTATGATTATGCATGTATAGTACGTCAAACATGCCTTGTGAAGTCATTGTATGTAATTTAGGTCATCATGATGCTATTGGTTCTTATGATTCTGATGAGCTAGTTGAGATAGAGTAAGGGATGTAGATCATCATAATGAGGTTGCAGCATTAGACTTTGGGATAAGAGAAGATCATGATATAGGTAGTGTATGTTTGGCATGCAAGTATGTAAGTTAAGGATTATTATATGCATTAGGGTTATATAAATTAGGTTTATGAATATGTATTTGACGTTATGGTTACATTCATGATAGATTTTAGGTTATTAGTGTGGTTATATGCACATGTGTCAGATGGTCAAAAATGATAGTAACATGTAGTTGTATGCATTGCTATTGATGTTTTATATTAGATAACCTGACGATTATGTTGTATGTTGATGATGAGTATGATATATAGCTTATTGTTGTTATATGCTATTAACTTGATGATTAGGGTCATTTCATTGAGATATTGATGTTATAATTTGGATTGGTCATATGCGTGATGGTTATGTTCATTGCCTTGAAGATATTGATGTTATATGTATTGTGTTAACCTGGTTTGACCTATGTAGATGGTTATGGTTGTGAAATTCATGTATGAGCCGACATATTTGTGAGATGGTGTCATACTAATCTAGATTGACTTTGCATATGTGTATGAGTTTACGATGTGAACATGTTAGTTAGATATTGTTATTGATATAATGATCTTTTGAGTGCTTGAGCTGATGTGTTGTAAAGTTATATCATGCTAACTAGATTGATTGTGCAGACAAGATCACCTCCCCTGAGATACATTAAGGTATCAATTTCTTATGTCATATATTTGGTGCTTGACTATTGATTATGTCATCTAGTTGATTTATTTAACATGGTATGAATGTTTGATGAATTTCATAATATGAGTATGTGTTAAAATGATCTTATTTTAAGATGATTGTAATAAAATATATGTGTTGAGATAGTTGGTACGTACTTGAGTATAGTAGTATTATGACTGATGACTATGAGTTGACTATGGATTATGACATGATTGTTAGTCTTGGTAATAATTGATTTCAAATTAATAGATATGATTGTCTTGATATTTGGAACATGTGGTTGACATGTGTGAGCAGTTGTAGGGTAACATGCTTGGTATTAGCATGACAAGGTAATATTTGATGTGTTTTATCACTAACAGTTGGGTGATATGACAACATATAGTAAGCCTCGATTCCAACAAGGTAAAAAGCTAAAAGAAAGGAATTGGGCAAGAATTCCTTTGTCTATGTTTGGAAACCCTAATTTCAAAGAATGAGTGCTTTGCACACAGGAAGTCTTATTAACCTTGATTTTTTCTGACATTATGTGGATATGTGTTATATTCATGTACATGTACTTGACAAGTATATTAGCTAGTCTTTAGCTACAAGTGGATCTTTTAAAGTATTGGAGTCCCTTGAGAGATGACGTGGATGTGTTCAGTTGCAAGCATCGTTCTTGGCACAAAAAGATGAGGTAACTGGTGTATTGTTATGTTTATTTATTCTCTAATAGCTATGTGTTAATGATAGTATGATGCAAGGAATTGAATGGAAAGACAGGTTGCCATGAAATCTTGAAGATGGCTCAGGTTGAGCTTTCCTTGGGAACCATGGGGATTGAGTCATGGTGTTTGTTGTTAGCCATGTGCTTTTGGAATTTTATGAATTGTTGAGCTTGATTTGTAGCTTTTTTTATGTCTAGTGTATGGCTATACCACATTGTTTGCAGATTCATGTTGTTATTGGTTTTTATGGTCTTCTTCTTGTTTGTTTCTTGTCTTGCCTTTTATGTTTTGAGTCTTGGAAATTGGTTGGGAAAGAGGAAAGTTGTTGGATCTTAGGGAGAGCTATGTGGTACCCGAAAGGTAATGTAAGATTCAGATGAAGCTCGGTGCATGAGTAAGTGCAACAGAGGCTAAGACTATGACAGTAGGCTAGACTGGCTAGGTCCATTGTGGTAAATGGACGGTAGCAGCATAGTCATGAGAAAGGTATCAAGAAAAGGTAAAGTAAATGGATTTGAGGTGTCATATGCCTTGGCTATGCTGGGAACTGTTATTTTCAATGTTATGTATGTGTTGCATGAATAAAGGAATTTCTCTTAACCTAGACCTTATATTATCTGGTAATTATGTTATGATCATGATTATGTTGATGTTTATCTATGTATACATGAATGTATTTATGTCGTTGTCTGACAAGGTGATGATTGCTTCATTTTAACAATTATATATGTATGTATCTATGTATCTATGTCAGTGTCTGATAGGGATTGTTAGGGATCATTCTTGTGAAGGAATAATTGCTTACGCAACTGAATGGTATGAAGAGGTTCCTGGTTCATGAGGAATCAAGTGGGAAGTGTATTCATGACAAATATATGAGGTTAGTATCACGTGGTTATGAGTTGATATTATGTGATTATATTATGACTATGTTGTGGATGTTATACCAAAGGATACACTAGCAAAATGAAAGCAGACTGGTCCGCCACATGCTAAGACAAGCTTGGATAACACACCAAAAGCAAGGTTGCTTGGTAGAGTCACTGTGGTTCTAGATGTGTGGTATTGTTATTATGCATATGTTGTATATGTTGTACATGTTCAATCTATGACGTGTGCACTTGTGGTGTTGTGTATACATAGCATATGTACATGTTATTTATGCAATGTTATGTAAAAGTGGTGTTGCGTACATGTTGTACATGTGGTGTTATGTACATATGGTGTGGTGTGCATGATTGTACGAGCGGTGATGTGTGCATGATTGTAAGAGTGGTGTTGTGTGCATGTGGTGCTATGTACACATTGTACAAGTGCCGCTCTATGCAGGTGGTGCTGTCTACATGTCTTGCATGTGGTGTTGTGTACATCTGGTGTCACATGCATGTTGTGTGTGTGGTACTATGTACATGTGGTATTGTGTACATGTTGTACAAGTGGTGTGGTGTACATGTGGCGTTGTGTACATGTTGCGAAGGTGGCGCCTTGTACATGTGATGTTGTGCACACTTTGTGCATGTGGTGCGATGTACGGGTAGTACTGTGCACATGTTGTACATATGGTACTAGTGCACATGTGGTATTGTGTGCATGTCATACATATTTTTTTGAGGGCATGTGGTATTATGTATGTGCATCATGTAGTCGTGGTATTGCAGCATGTGTACTCATTTTGTTGTACTCTGTGTAGGTACATGTATTGGCTGCTATTGCACATCGAGTATAGATGGATGCGTTGTGTTGTACACTAGCTGTAGGTGTATGCATTGTACGTCAGGTGTAGGTGCATGTATTGCATGGTGTCGTGTGTTAGGTGTGGTTGTATGTGTGTGATGCACACTATGCGTATGTTCACCTAGTATAGAAGAAGGCAATGGGTGTTTTCTAGGTGTGGCAACTGATCAGGTGTTTATACAAAAGAATAAAGGTAGAAGTAAGGATCGATGAAGGATAGGTATCGGTATTGTATTTCAGTTTTATTATGCATGTGACTCATTATTATGGTATATGATGATTACATGTAGATTATGATTTTGGTTTATGATGGTTACATGTGATTTATGATTTTAATCTATGATGGTTACGTTTTGAGCTAACCTTATGTGATATTTTTATACATGTTTTGGTCAAACATGCTAGTTTGACTTGTCATGGTAGGGAGCGAATATGATTGCAAATGTACCTTATTGATGAGCTACCAATGAGGTATGATTTGAGTTTATTTCAATTTATTTTAAATATAATGGAAGTTATGTGCTTGATATAGGAATACATGAAATGCTCGATTGGGTGGTTGAAATCAACTACAAGAATTAGCAACAACAATAAAGGAATTGAAACATGCATTAGTATGTTGGTAAAGCACTTCAGGAGTAGGGCCATTGTGCAACACTGGCACCCAATAGTGTCCATTGATTTCCATGAGCATGCTATGACCGATATGATGTGTTGAGGCAGGTATATGCCTTGGTTTTTGTATCTTCCGATGTGAGGAAGCCTTGCCAAGGGATGGACTACCCAGGATGGGGGTGCCAACGAAACTTGGAAGGTGAGCGACTACACAGAAGGGATGATTGGATTCCTGAGGGACTATGTAGCAGAGCAGGGAAGGTCATGGATGGATTTGTTTTGGTCATTAGCATTACTAGATGGAATCAGATGCACATTGGGAGTGCACCCTGGAATAATGAGCTGGTAACTATTCATTAAGAGGACAAGTGGTGTGGGATTATAGCAATGGACATTCGATGCATATTTGTCATTGCAGTGGATTCTATACTTCTTGGGAAGGAGATGAATCCTGGTATTACTTTGAGGATGGAGGTGTGAGCTTCTACATTTCCTTGTTATGGATACAGGCATCGTATTCTTTTAATTATGGGTTTAAAAAATGTGCATATGTGTATATGTGTATATGTGATTATTGTAGATACCATAATGAGCTATGTTATAAAGCTCCAGTATGTGGTATGTTATCATGTTGTCATGATATTTTGATTTTGAGCAGGTCTTTCATTGTAAATACTGCAATGAGATGTGTTATAAAGCTCCATGGGCAGTATGTTTTGTTTTCAGTAGTCTTGTTCATTATAGGTGTCATTGAATACCGAGGACAGTGTTCCCCCAAGGGGGAGGGTTCTGTAACAACCCTTGTGAAAATTCCATGCAAAAATATATAAATACCACAAATTATGGGACACTTATTCCAAGCTGAATGGTGGGCAAAACATCCTAAGGGGTGTTCATTTGGTTGTTTATGGCTAAGGAAATTGGAAAAGGCAATGGTTAAGGCATTAAAGAGGCAAAAAGGTATTTTGCCACATTTATTTATGAAAATAACGGAAAATAGGAGAAAAAGGAGGTGAAAGGTCACAGGTTGCATGTGAGGAGGAAAATAAAGGAAAATAATGGAAAATGAGGAAAACTGAAGCCTCATTAATAAAAGGGCTTCTAAGGATCAGTTGGCAAGCTTGTTCCTTTTAGTTTGAACCTTTTTTCAGTTCAATTTTTGAGCTCTCCCATTATTTTCTCTCTCTCTCATACTCTTGGATACTTAGAGTTTTCTTGGAGCACTCTTGGAGGGTGTGACATACTTGGATTCCTAGAGCAAGAAAGCAAAGGAAGAGTAGGAAAGAACATGAGGGCCTCAACATCAACAACTACATCAGATTGCTTACAGTTACCAAGTTGCATGTATGATTTCTTCACTAGTTTTGGAATGCATGGCACATGCATGTGGTTTCTTGGTTATGATCTGTCATTAGCATGGAGGATGGTCAAGATTGAGAGTCGATTTCCTAGCCTTGCCATTTCCTAGATAGCCATGGTGATTGTGGGTTTAATTTCATTTCTTTGTTTTGGTTGGTTCTCATGTTTGCTTAGCTTGGGTTGAGTTATTAGTCCTATAAGCCCTGGTTGAACAAACACTCTAGAAACCCTGTAACAACTTGGAAGCCCTGGTTGGACAAACGCTCTGGAAGCCCTTGGTGGGTTGAGTTACTAGTCTTGGAAGCCTTGGTTGGACAAACCCTCTAGAAGCCCTGTATAAGATGTGGGTTGAGTTACTAGTTCAGGAAGCCTTGGTTGGAAAAATGCTCTGGAAACCCTGGAAAGCTTGGATGGAGACCAATCTGATGATTTTTTTTGGGTGATGTCTAACCCTGAGGTGAAATCACTATTTGATGGGTTGAGGTGGGTGGCCTCTAGAAGCCCTGGATGAGTTTTGATTGATGTGTTCTCTGAGATCCCACATTCATGCTTGGAATATGGCATGGGGGTGATTAGCTGAAGAGAGACTTGGCTCAACCAATCTATGGTTAGGTGGAATGTTGTAGTCCCATCTTCGGTTGGTTCATTGCATTTATTAATGAAAAAATTCATTCCCTTGATTTTCATGTGCAAATGTACTGATGTATATATGGATTTTGATGGCTGATATGTTTATTGCATTTATGTTCCTATTATGTTGTTTATATGCACATTTACCCCAGAGGGTGTTACACAATCTTCCATCTCTGATGATGTCATCTCTATCTGAGATGTGACCACCATGCAACTGACTACCATATGCCCCATTGGTTGTAGCCTCCTGCTCATAGCTAATTTGACGTGGTCCTTGCCACTACAAATATGACAAAGTTTGAAGTATTATTGCATTTACCTCTACTTGTTTCTCCTGTGACTACATAATTATGTCATTATCTACCTCAAAACTCCTTATTTCTTCCTTTAAGATTCTCGATGTAATTGCAAAATCAGAAGAGTTCCCAACAACATAATGCTCTTCTGGTTCATAGGGAGAGTCTTTGTAGTCAACCATCTTGCTAGTCATTTGATATTTCTTCTTGCAAGCATATCATGTTAGCTAAACCAAATCACAATAAACCAACGTACCTTAGTATAGCTTGGGGAGGATACCTTGTCTGCAAGATCAACAATTCAACGTGATACCTGTATAACATAATCTTGAAAACATATAGAAACTTAACACATACGCATATGACCATACAACTGTCATTCTAGCTAGGGTCCAGTCATCAATGCATGACCTCAACAACAATGCATACTATGACCTCATGCATGATGACAACCATTACATCACTGTACACTTGACCACATGAAAACATGAACATGCATAAGCAATACATAACCACACATACCATGATCTTATGCATGATGATATAAACCATACCAATGTACGTAGACAATGCACAACCACCATGTAGACAATACACCAACCTACATGCAGATATCACTCAAGAACAAATATGTACCACACATGAACACATATAATCAAGCATAAATGAACAACACTTGTAACAACATGTATTCATGTGTGCAAGAAGATAACCAAGCATACAAGAATGATACATGTGACTGAACATAGAAGAATGTAACCAAGTGTACAGAATGATACATGTAAGTGACGTATAATACACTCATAGCGATGCATCCCCCATTAAAACACATCAACTCTACATGAGTGTTACATAACATTTTGTCACTGTCCCCGTACTCCCCGTTCCTTGATCCTAGAGGACCTCTACAATGAACCCTACATGCTTCCCCTTCATGAAGAAACTCCCATTATGTCCCCCTTCATGATTAGAACAATTCCCTTTGCACCATTTCCCACAAATCTTCTATTTTCCCAGTTTACAAGACCAACGCTAATGGCCCTTGTCCTCCTCACGCCGATATGCAGGGATTAACACTGTCCCTAGCGTTGACCGGAGTGACTAAGCTTTGGTACAGTCGCATCGTTCCTCTTATGGAAATGTTTTTAAATATAAAGTCGAAGCTTCTAGCTCTAGAAGCTTCGTAACGAAAGTCTAGTAAATGGTTTGGCCGGATGGGGTCAAGGATGTCAGTTCGGGCTCCTTTCCCCTATAATGATTGAACTAACTCAAGAGATAATACCTCTCCCATGAGAAGAGGATCCATCTCCCATCCATTCATCCTATATAAACCTTCCTTTTTCCCAAGCACAAGCTAGTGTTGTTGTTGGAGTGTTAATGTTGGTGTGCTAGTGCTAATTAAGTTTGGAGTAAACAACAAGCTATTCATAGTTGTAGCTCTCTAGTTGTGTGAGGGAGAAGTGTGAATTTGGTTTAGTGTTGAAGCCTAAAGGGGAGAGCCTTAAAACTATTATTGTTGAGGCCATCATGGAAAGCTAGCAGAAGAATCGATTGATTTCCTACATGATTTTTCATCTTACATGTTCATTGCTTAATGTTTCTTGACTTGTTAAGTAGGTTGAACTACAATTTGTTTATTATCACGGTTGTTGTTTTCTGTTGTTTACTTGTTTCAATTGTTTGAAGAAGGAAGCGAGAGAAACATGGAGTGAGAAAGCAAGGACATCATCAAATGAGATAAGCGTACTAAGATGTAGGCCCTCTTAATTGGTTCTAACCTAAGGAAATCTTCCATAGAATGTATCAGTTGTGGCTAGACCCATTATCGGGTTAGAGGAATTTTTTTGTGTTCGCACTTATAATTTTACTTCACCACAAATTGGCGACTCCGCTGGGGAGCCATCCTTCTATTTGTCTTGTCTTAGATTTCATGATTTCATGTGAACTTTTATAGTTCCACTTTTTCCCTTTTGTTTTGTTTCTTTTCTCCTGCTTACTGGTTTGAGTTTGAAATTCATAGTAGCAGATCTGGTCCATATTTCAAAAAAAAAAACTTTTTTTTTTCGTGGCTCCCTCACTCAACATGCCTAATCCGCTGACAGTTGTGCCGCTCAGCACGATATGTTGAGGAACAATCCGGCCAACCAGCCTTTGGTGCTTGTTGTCAGTTAGGCAGTCACGCCGATGCCTATAAGTGAAGATTAGGGTTTGCCCCAAATCTTGGCAAGTGTGTTTTTCTCTCATGATTTCGACCCTGTAAGCCTTTTAGACCATCTTCTCCCTGACTAGAGAGCTTCATTTAGCTTGGTTTGTGTGCTTTCTTGGTTTAGCCCACCCTTTGATGTGTTAAGTCTGGCCCTGTGTGAAGTTCTTTCTTATTTTTTATTTTTCTTTGAATCCCTCAATTAGCGTTATTTTTTTCCAAATAGTCGTGCCAATCAGGCCTATCAGCACTAGTTTTAGTTTGAAAGTCGTGCCAGTCGTGCCGATCAGTGCTACTTTTGGCCAAAAAGTCGCTCCAGTCTTTGAGTTAAGAAAAAATAGAATTTCTCCCATTCCAGTGCTAGTGTGTCCTGACCCTTAGACTCTCTTCTTCCTCTGAGAAGTGACTAGGATGCTTTGTTTGCTTCATTTTCAATATAATGAGTGAAAGAGTCTCGTTTGTTCTCTTATTCAGAGTGTCTCTTTTCGCTTTCCAAGCATAGATTACATTGCTTGGTTTCTCGATTGAAGCATTTATGTGTTTGGTTTGTTCAATTCAGGGAAGAAGATGCTTTTAGTTTCATTTATAATGCTTTGGATTTGATTGATGCTTGTTTGTTTGGAATTCTGAAATATTCATTTCGCAATTTATGAAAATAAGAATGTCATTCTAGTTCACTTAAGTGAAAATATTGCATTAGTAGCATTATTAAGAAGCTAGAATTACATCACCATAGGAATGGAAATGAAATGAAACTTCTTTTGTTGTTAAGGGAAGATAAATGCATTTAGGACATGTAGTAGAGAAAGATTTCATTCTTTGATTGTTGCATTCATTTTGTGTTCTCTATCTATCAAGTAGCGGTAACTTTCATCGAAGACAAAGATCTTCTTTCTCACATAGCTGCATGTAGGAGTTTTTTTCAGATGATAGCAGTAGGGCCTTGCAATTGAAACCTAATTCAAGATCAACCGTTAAAATTTATTGAATTAACCTAAGGAAGCATTGAAACTTGTGCTCACATTTAGTGGTCTAGGCTAGAGACATGTTTCAATGTCTTTAAACCTAACAGCTATCGTTAGCTTTGGCACTAGACAACGCTAGTACAGATTTGTGCTCCTCGTACTGTCGAGTTTATAATGGGAGACCCCTCTATGCTGCAATCCTTTATCCATAGGAAGCTGAGTTTGCCACCTTGTAAACGTGATACACCGAACATAGCATTCGGGGAGATTTCCTACCCGTACTTCTGGGTTCGTCGAGAGGTATTCTATAGTTCATGGTTACCTGGTAATCCTTTTGCCTAGATTACCTTGAGTGGTCATTCGATATTTTTGACTCTTTAAACTTAAAATATCACCCGAGAACTTGTCCTTTCAAGCTAGTTTCAAATCTAAAGTGATAGAGTCACCTTTTTCCCTTTTCTCGATTCTTAAAACATGAAAAGGTAAAGTTTTGTTTCAATGTATTAAAATTAGCTACCCACGAAATATTCCTGGTTAAAGTTATCTTCCTTAGTGTTTCTTTAAAATTTGATTCCAATGGCAACATTCCTAGAGTCTTCCAGTCAAGGGTTCCCCTTGGATGGGAATTCTGGTCCTTTTTATTCTTTTGGAATTGTTGGTGCTCCTTATATGGCAACGTTGTCCCTCCCTGGGTTAACCATTGGCTTACCTGTTTAGTTATTTTCAACCTCCGTGATCTCGAGTGTCCCAACTCCTGCCCTGCCATCTCCTCCATTTGAATCACATCACATTGATTCTAAGGTTGACCTCTCCCCTTCTTCCCCTATTTCGTCACCTTCATCTTCTACTTCACTTGGTGAAAGTTTGAAATCCAGTAACCAGGAGGCTAAGAAAAAGAAGATGATGAAGAAGAAGTCAGATAAGTGAGAGGAAAACCATGCAGCTATTACTCCAAATGCACCCCCTATCGACAAATCTTCTTATCCTCCGTGGAAGGTAAAATTCCCTTGCAGGCTGTGTAAGGGTGACCATGTCCTTAGAGACTATCTTGGCATACCTGGAGTCTTAGAGGTGTGGTCTCAAGACATGAACCGACCATCCCCGTCGACCTCTGGAGATCATGTCGATGTTATGCTTTCAGCTAATGATGGTAAGAATAAGGGAAATATTAAATTCCCCTGTAGGTTATGTGAAGGAGAGAATCTTCTTCACCTTTCTCCTCTTATGGATAAAGCTTCCAAAAGTTTTGGAAAACCTTGCAGCTCCTCAACCCAAACTTCTTGTTGGTTATCAGAGGCTTTCTTCTAACCCTCTCCCGGTTGGTAATGAGAATGAATTGGATTCATCTCTTGCCCGTCTCGCTCTTCTTGAGAGAGACTCCCTTGTGTCTATTCCTGACCAACCATTGGTCGAAAAGAGTGTCGACTTCGTTCCGCCACCAGTTGCTCACTCTATTCTGGGAGAGAGTGTTGATCATACTGCTCATGATCTTCTCATCTCCTCAGGTTCTCATGAATTGAAGCGTGACCCTCTCGTCCCAGTTGTTCAGGAGAGTTCTTCTCCTATTCCTATACAGCATGGGGGAAATCATATGATACCCCCACCAAGTAGTTATGTTGTCTCTTTCGATTGGGGTCCATTGACTGCTTTCTGCCTCCCATCTTATGTGCCTTTCCAGATTACGATACAAGCCTATAATATGGTAGTACCTGGCACTATATTAGATGAAGGCTCGTTTGTTAGCATCATGTCTTCTACTACTTGGCAAACTTTGGGCTCCCCACAGCTTGTGCCTGTCACTCGGAATCTGTTTGCTTTCAACAGTGGAATAAGTCAACCCTTAGGGGTCATTCCAAAGTTCCCTATTACTTTGGGAGGAAAGACTGTCTATATAGATGTGATGGTAGTCCAAGGTCCCTTAGATTTCAATATTCTCCTTGGACGCGACTATGTTTATGTCATGGGAGCCCTTGTTTCTTCACTTTTCTGTGTGGTTTGTTTTCCACACGAAGGGAGAATAGTGACCATTGATCAATTGTCCTTCATTGGTCACCAGGCGCCTCCTATGCAACCATCGTCCCCTATCGGCTCTTGTTTGCAAGCAATACCTTCCCTACCATAGGTCAATTATGTGACTACCCATTCCGTCTCTGCAATGTCTGCTAATGATCACACAGATGGTATTGTACATTATGTACTGGGGGCATTGGAACGTGATTTATCTTTGGTACCAAATGACATGTATTCTTCCCAAAACGTGCTTCTTCCATCTAGTGAAGACCTCTTGGGATCCATGTTCTCGTATGGTTCATGAACAGGGTCATGAGGATAGTTCTTGGTCTTGTGTCAACCTCATTAAAAAATGAAATAAGAGGTGAGCACAGTTCTTTGTCTTGTGTCAAGCTCGTTAAAAAATGAAACGAGGGTCTCGAGGATAGTTCTTTTACTATGTCAACCTCATTAAAAAATGAAGTGACTTCCATTTACAAATCGAGTCTTTGATTAATATCTTGTAGAATCCCAGTCGAGTCTTTCCAAGATCTCGAAAGTGAACCTTCATTCCATCTACCTAGTTGACTGAAATGAAGCTTGGGGGGCATCTACCTCGATTGAGTGATTATGTTGGGGGCATGAAAACTTATAGCAAACATAGTTTTTCATTTCAAGCTTGTGTAAACATGAAACTGAATCCAAGAAAAGTTCTCCATGGTTCAAGCTTGTGTAAAAATGAACCCATGCCTAATTTACATCTCGTGATTACCATTTTTATCAGTTGATTTCTACTATATGAGCCTTGGTTGTTTCATTCAATTCCCATCATCTCTTTGGCCAATCATATGCTTTCACTTGATTGTTTTTCCTTTCCTGAGGGACCATAGCGATGAGTGGTTTTATTAGCCAACCTCTTGACCATTACATGTTTTGAGAAGTTCCATCATTGCTAGAACTAGTTGCTACCATTTATACCACTCGTTTCTCCAAGACGTGTCACCTTTAAGCTCTTTTCTGAATCGTAGAAGATGAAAAGATCACTGAGTATTTTTCCCTTTTGACTCATAAAAAATAATAAAATGGGGGTTCTATTTCAAGCTCTTTTATGACCCTTTAAAAGTAAAAAGATAGTCGAGCCCTTGTCATTTCGAACTCGTTAACGGATGTGAAACATTGCGCGCCTAATATAAGTTTACCCCTTTTTTGCGCTGAGATGCACTATTTACAAAAAAGGTACTCCTTGATTGAAATGGTCAATTGGTTCTCTCAAGTATCGTTTTCTACCTTTTCGGGCTCGAGAGACACAAACGTATGAAAAGGGACCATGTGGAGTTTTCTTTTATGTGTCTATTTCAAACTCTCTAAACATGAAAAATATATCGAGTTACACCTTTTTAGACTCGTTAAACTATTAAAGGACATCATATTTTTTGTCATGACAAACATGAGCTTCTCCTTCCTAGGGCTCGTTAAACTTACTAGGTCGAATTTGTCCGAAGGATGAACTTACAGTGCAAGCATATGCTATCCCCTTCAAGCTTGGGATAAAAAATAATTGGGGTCCCTGCTAGAAATGGTGGGGAAAAATTTGGAAATCTAATGAGTTGTGTCAGCAGCTCAATCTTGAACATGACACTTTTTGCTTCGTGTCAGGTTGGGATATCCTCCTTTGTATTGTTGACCTTCCTGGGTTGGGCCATGCATTTTTGCCTTCCATTTAATCTCTGCCACGTCATCATGACCACTAATCCTATGGGTCCAAAAGCTGCCAAACTTCCAATCATGTCGCTAATATGTTCAAGAGTTGTCCTTCTGCAATTACATTTACCTTTGATTCTCTGTATCATCCAAAATCATTTTTCATCCTTTTGTCTCACGTCGATGATGTGGGATACATTGTGGCCCTCCTTTAACACAGTCGCTTCTTGTCGACTTCAACTCATTATCCAAGAAGTTGATTGAGAGAATCCCTTCCAATACCTTAGAGATTGCATGCCCTATTGGCAAGTTCTTTGCGCTCGCCGACAAGTTCACATCATTGTCTTTCGATTGAGTGATTTCATGGGTGTTCGACTTCAGTTCCTCTGTTCACATTCCATGGATTGTGCTGATAGTACCTTGAGGACCATTGTCATTATTGGTGGTTTCTCTCATGCTTGTTAACGGTTTACATCATTGACTGGTAATCAAGCGACTTTCTAGCATGTTCGATGTCAACACATCTATTCACATGTTAGGATTTGTACTTTGATCGGGTCATGTTGGAGCGCAAGACCCTAGGCTTGGATCACAAAAGTCGAGGTTGCAAAGTCATGTAATATGGTTATGTGATATATATGTCTCTTTCAGATGGATGGCTACGACCACACCATGAGTGATCATACGTGATCCTTTTCCTTATTGGATGGTTGTGACCATACCTTGGTTTCATTATGATCCTCTTTGATGGGTGGCTATGCCCATACTTGGAACCATTTACATGATCATTCTCTAGATGGCTGCATCCATGCCATGATTCATGTATCATTTACATAGTCCTCAATTATGTATATGTATCTGTACTTGCTTGCAGGTTTTCCGATGACAGACTCTGATTCCCCGCACTAATTCATAAATAATTTTATCCCTCACTCTAGTTCAGCCTCCACGCTTTAGGGGGAATTTGTTACACAACATTTTTTCACTGTTCCTGTACTACATGTTCTTTGATCCTGGAGGACCTCTACAGTGAACCCTACATGCTTCCCCTTCATGAAGAAACTCCCATTGTGTCCCTCTTCATGAGTAGAACAATTCCCTTTTGCATCATTTCCCACAAATCTTCTGTTTTCCCAGTTTACAAGACCGACACTAATGGCCCTCATCCTCCTCGCGTGGATATGCAATGATTAACATTGTCCCTAGCGCTGACCAGATCGATTGAGCTTTGGTCTAGCCACGCTGGTCCTCTTATGGAAAGTTTTTTAAATATAGAGCCGAACCTTCCACCTCTAGAAGCTTCGTAATGGAAGTCTGGTAAATGGTTTGGCCAGATGGGGTCGAGGATGTCATTTTCAGCCCCTTTCCCCTATAATGATGGAACTACCTCAAGAGATAAGACCTTCAACCATGAGAAGAGGATCCATCTCCCATCCATTCATCCTATATAAACCTCTGTTTTTCCAAGCACAAGCTAGTGTTGGTGTTGGAGTGTTAATTTTGGTGTGCTAGTGCTAATTAAGTTTGGAGTAAATAGCAAGCTATTCATAGTTGTAGCTCTCTAGTTTTGTGAGGGATAATTGTGAATTTGGTTTAGTGTTGAAGCCTAAAGGGAAGAGCCTTAAAACTATTATTGTTGAGGCCATCATGGAATGCTAGCAGAAGTCTGTGGGAACTTGGTCTTATTAGAGGAGAACGATAACGTCAAGATAACGATTGTAATCTCTTCTTGATTGAATATAAAGGCAACTATCGATTGATTTCCTACATGATTTTTCATCTTAAATGTTCATGGATTAATGTTTCTTGACTTGTTCAGTAGGTTCAATTACAATTTGTCTATTATCACGATTGTTGTTTGTTGTTGTTTACTTGTTTCAGGTGTTTGAAGAAGGAAGCGAGAGATAGCTCAAGTGAGCAAGCAAGGACATCATCAAACATGATAAGTGTACTAAGAGGTAGGCCCTCTTAATTGGTTCTAACCTAAGGAAATCCTCCATAGAATGTATCAGTTGTGGCTAGACCCATTATCGGGTTAGAGGAATCTGTTTGTGTCCACACTTATAATTTTACTTCACCACAATGAGGACATCACTACAACCATGATTCACATCATGCAAATGCAACAAACACATGGAATGCAAGTGTGAGAGACCCACATGCAACTGACATGCATGCATGACCAACACATTTCCCATATAATCTAAGGGGTGAACCATGCTCTGATACCACTCTGATACACCCTCTTCCCACATCTACCCACGCAACTAGCCAATTGGGGTAAATATGCAACGCGAGGCCACTATGATATGATTCGACCTCCTAAGCCATGTTAAGGAAGTGGAATTGATGGAAACACACCATAAATACATTCAACATTAGCTTCAGGACCCTCAGGAACTAATCCAACACTTCAGGAAACTTACCTCTGAGTCCCACTGAGATTTTGGACAACTCAACCCCTATTTGCTCGCATGCTATAGGCATGACAGCATATAAGGACCTCTAGTCTCTCTCACAGGCTTGTTTGCCATCATCCAAATACTCTTTTTTTAGTGATATGTGATCGTCTCTGAAGCCATTTTTTAGGCCCAGAGCCCAGGTCACTACCAAAAATTGAACCATCTCTTCAGAACAGTAAAATAACATGGAAATGACAGTACTAAAGCAAATATTTGTTTAATAACTTAACTAGATCCCTACTATCCATGACAAACATTTAGTCAAACATAACACAAATATGTAAACTACATGTGTAAAGAACATTTATAAGCATAGGGGTCTCATACTTAGCTGAGAATCAATAAGGACCATTGATGCCTCAACACATCAACTGCCATTCCATCCATTAGGTCATAGATACACTGATCATTCAATTTCAAGTAAAAACATGGTGAAATCCATACATATCTATTGTCATAAAACACATAAATAACCAACATAATAGCAAAAAAAATACTCATGAAAGTACAGCCATATAGACCACATATAATCCATTAAAATTCTCATATAAATACAATGATAAATAACCTTTCATTAAAGATGCAAATTTTTGAACTGGGGATGGAACTTCCATGTTCCACCCAATCATAGAATGGCTAAGACAAATCTCTCTTCAGTCATTCACCCTCGTGCCATATTCCAAGCATGAATGTGGGATCTCATAGAATACATCAATCAAAAGTCATCCAGGGCTTCCACAGGCCATCCACATCAACCCATCAAATAGTGATTCCACCTCACAGACAGACATCACAAACCATCATCAGATTGGTCTCTATCCCAGCCATCGAGGGCTCCAAAGTGTTTGTTCCAACCAAGGCTCTAGGACTATTAACTCAACCCATAGTTGTCGTCGGGCTCTAGAGTGTTTGGCCAACCAAGGCTCCAGGACTAGTAACTCAACCCACCAAGGGCTCCAGAGCATTTGTCCAACCAAGTCTACGTGACTAGTAACTCAACCCAATTTTTTATAGTGCTCCAGAGTGTTTGTCCAACCAAGGCTCCAAGAACTAACAACTCAACCCAAGATAAGGAAACATGAGAACCAACCAAGAAAAAACCAATAGAAATAAACCCACAATCACCATGTAAATCCTCCATGCCAATAAAAATCCACATGCATATGCCATGCATGCCAAAACTAGTGAAGAAATCATACATGCAACTCGGTACCTACAAGAAAATATGATATAGCTACTGATCCCGATGCCCTCTTGCACTTTCCTGCTCTTCCTTTTCCTTCTTTCTCCAAAAATACAAGTATGCCACACCCTCCAAGAGTGCTCCAAGAAAACTCTAAGTCTCCAAGAGTATGAGAGAGGGAGCAAATAATGAGAGAGCTCCAAAACTGAACTGAAAAAGGTTACCAACTGATCCTCAAAAGCCTTTTTATGAATGAGGCCTCTATTTGCTTCATTTTCCATTAGTTTACTTCATTTTCCTCCTCACATGCAACCTGTGACCTTTCACCTCCTTTTTCTCCTAAATTCCATTATTTTCATAAATAAATATGCCAAAATTCCATTTTGCCTTTCCAAAGCCTTAGCCATAAATAATCACAAGTGATCCCCATCACTGGGATTTTTCCCAACATTCAGCTTGGAATAAGAGTCCCATCATCTGTGGTTATTATTTTGCCTTTATTTACTTTTATTACATGGAATTTTCACTAGGGATGTTACAATAAATCCACGGATTTGTAATGGTAAAAATTGGGTTTTTAAATATGGTTACAATGGGTTCTCATAAGCTATAATAATGTTATTGATCTAGTATCCAAAAGGAAGCCTTGACCCTTATGTAAGAGCCCTTGTAGGTCTTGCCATTTTCCCATAAATTGCACCTCCATTCACATTAATTGTTGAATTTGTCATATAGGATACTCTTTTGGATGACTTTTTTCCTTTTTATTCTATTCCCATTTCCAAAACATAGCTTGATGTATTTGTCAATAAAGTGAGCATTGTGTTTAATTTAGGTTTAGAAAAAATGATGTAATGATTACTTAATTTTTGAGAGAACAATTCATTTGTAAATTTACTAATTATTTATAATATGTTTATGCAACAAATATGTGATGTTGTATATCTTGGCTCTGGAAATGCCATGGGTGATTGAAGATGTAATAAGTCACCCATGGGGTGCATATGCTAGCCTTTCAATGCAAAAATACAACATTTCTTGTCTATGTAGGAGAGTTTCCTCTAATTGTTTTGGATACATGTTATTATTACCATGTTCAATTTGTCTTTCCATATTTTCTTCGACATAGTAATACTGATGAAGAAAACAAACTTTTTTATATGCAAATATTTCTAGTAGGTTGAGTTGAGTGTTTAAATTGTTGTATACTACCATTCAGACAATATCTGGAAATGGCAACCCCTCTAGAATCTATGAGGGAGAAAAAAGACATAATTGGAATCCCTATAAATGCTAATCTTTCTCAAAAAATGGGAAGAGAAGAAGAGATGGAAACCGGAACAAGTGGTGATAAAAAGTGGCCTAGATGGCGTGAAGAAAATGATTTTCAATTTTTAGTCCAAGTCAAAAGTTGGTGGCATAATAGGTCAGGAGGGTGAGTTTGTCAAGAAAATGTGCAAGGATACCAGATCTTGCATCAAGATTGTAAATGGGTTTGCAAACATCCTTGAGCATGCTGTAAGTTTTATGTTGCTTTAATTCTTTATGTAAGGAAATCTTAGTGAAAATAAAATATTTATAGGACTATTACAATTTAGAGTCATTAATTTAGAATTATTGTAGTCATTATTGTTATATTTAGAATGTATGGTATTACATTCCATATTGATTTTTATTTCATTACATACTTCAAGAAAGAGATTACAATGAATTTGAGATACATATGCATTATAGCTATAACAACCTTGGTGAAAATTTCATGTAATAAAAGTAAATAAAGGAAAAAATAAGACCATGATTAAGGGACATGTATTCCAAGATAAATGTTTGGCAAAGATATCTTATTGGGCATCACTGGATGTGTATATTTATGGCTAAGGAAATTGGCAAAGGCTAAGGCAATGACATTAAAAGGAAAATAGGCATTTTTGGCACATTTCTTTATAAAAATAAAGGAAAATACAAGAAAAGTGAGATGAAAGGTCACAAGTTTGTGTGAGGAGGAAATTGAAGGAAAATAATGGAAAATGAAGAAAATAGAGGCATCATTAAAAAAAGTATTTTGAGGATCAATGTGTAACATTTTGTCAGTTCCATTTTGGAGGTCTCTCATTATTCTCTCTCTCTCTCTCACTCTTGGCCACTTAGAGTTTCATGGAGCACTATAGATTTGGAGCAAGGAAGGAAAATCAAGCAAGGGGAAAGGAAAGAAAGCAAGCATCAAGCAAGGAAGAGAAGGATCAAGAAGCTTCAGCAGGAATACTTGCAGGTATAATATTGCATGTGTGATTTCCTAGCTAGTTTTGACATGCATGGCTTTGCATGTTGGTGTACGGTTCTCTTGCTGTCAGTGGCATGATTTTTCCGAGTTATGACATTGGTTTTTAGCCTATCCTTACCTTTCTAGATGCCATGGTGTGTTGGGATGTTTATCTCAGTTTTGGGCTTTCGATTTGCCGGATGGATTTCAGAATCCAGGGCAGAGGTGGCCTTAAGGTTAATTCCCAAAGGCCTAGGAATCCCTTGACTGGTTTTGGCAAGATACACAGTAAATCCTGAGGGAGGAGTCTCAATTTAGGGCCTAATGATCCGGGTTTGGATTTTGGTAAAGGCCTAAGAGACAAGGAAATAGAAAATTCCTCAAGGATAGTGATGGATTCCTGATGGCATTCCAAGTTCGATTCGATTTTATGATCGAAGCACCGGTTTTGGTGTGATCACGATTTGGTGAGGGTGGAGGTGGTTTAACCTCTGGATTCCATTGTTTTTTTTGGATTGGTTTGTCCATGAGATCCCACATTCATGATTGGAATATGGAATGGGGGTGACTAGTTGAAAGAAAGATTCGGTTCAGCCATGTCTACGGTCGGGTGGTACGTGGAAGTCTCGGACCTGGTTGGATTTGCCTATGATTAATGAAAGATAATTTCTCTTGATTTTGCACTTGTTTATATATGGATTTAATGTCTATTATATCTTTGTTATGTACATGGTTTTATGTTGGTTATAAGCATGGTTAATTAATTGGCTCATGTCATGGTTATTTCATGTATTTACTTGTAATTGTCAAAATGATGGATGAAAGACCTAATCGATGTTATAACATTTCAAGGGAGAAGGTGGTGATCCTTCTTGGTATGTTTCATAAGGGTTTTCATTCATTAATGTTCTTTCTTGTATCCTAGACCTGTAGATTGCATTGATGCCAAGTGTTTGACAAAATCTCAATCCCAATTGGGGATGGTCAAGCCTAGTCCTGAGGTTGATTTTTGGTTTATTAGTCTTGTCATCATGTCTTGGATGGATTTTGAAAGTTACAACAAGTTTTGGGCAGAGGCCAGAATTCTAGGCTAGAAAAGTGCCTTAAATTCCACAGACGCTGGCACATGTCTATTGGGAAAAGTCCCTTGACGCTAGCTTGCAGGCCTGTGAGAGCTTCTAGAGGTCCCTGGACACTGGCATACCCATAACATGAGAGATTCCAGAGGTAAAGAGGTCTAAACGGTCAGTGGGATCTAGGGGCAGGATGTCTAAGTGGCTGGGATGTCCCTTGCGGGTGTTTTTGATGATGTGGAAGGTATGGTTGATGTGTTCCATCGATTCCATTTCCTTAAGGTCACCAAGGATGTTGAATCCCTTCATAGTGGCCTCTGTCATTGCATGTTTACCCTAGTTGGCCAATTAATTGGGTAGATATAGGAGGAGGGTGGTTACATATTAGTATTAGAGCATGGTTGCACTCTCCTTAGGTGAATGTGGTTGTAGTGAATTCATGTTGGTTGCACTTGTGTCAGTTATCCTTGAATTCTTGTTGCATATGCATGGTGTTGTTCATAGTCATAGTGATGTCACCTTGGGAATAAGGATGTCATTGTGTGAAGTTGTTGTCATGGGTGTATGATTTGGTAAATGTTGTTTATGTTGGCATATGGTCAGTATACAATGATATGGTTTTGTTTTCATGCATGAGGTCACAGTATGTGTAGTTGATATGTTCATGCATTGATGACCGGACTCTAGCTAGAATGATGGACATATGGTTACATGCTTATGTGTTATATTTTATAATGTTGTTATGATAATGTTATACATGTATCACGCTGATTTGATGATCTTGCAGATGGATATCCTCCCCGAACTATGCTAAGGTACGTTGGTTTATTGTGTTTTGGTTTAGTGGACATATTATGCCTTGTAGGAAAGAGATCAAAATGGATAGCAAGATGGTAGACTACAAAGACTCTCCCTATGAATCAAACGAGCAATGTGGTGTTGGGAAATCTTATGATTTGGCAGAAACATTAAAAGGCTCGAAGGAAGAAATAAGGAGTTGTAAGGTAGACATTGACAAAATCATGTAGGAACAAGAGAAAAACGTAGAGGTTAATGCAATACTACTTTAGAGTTTGTCAAAACTGCAGCGACATGGACCACTTCAAATCAGCCATGAGTAGGAGAACAAAACTAATGGGGCATATGGCAACAATTCTTATGGTGGTCATAGGTCAGACAAAGATGACATGATCAGAGATGGCAGGTTTTGGACACTCTGGATAGGAGAGGTGATGGAAACAAGTATTATTCTAGTTCTACTTCTAACATGCATCATGATTGTCATCATTATCATCCTTACAGGAGGAGTGATAGGGGACACTTGCCCAATGAGTTTAAGAAAGAATAGCCATCTACCCTTGATGAAGAGATGAAGAAATCACAGGATGCAGAGGGATGGTTGCTTGGTATGACGAAGTTATTCAAATTGCATGAGTATTTAGAAGACATGAACTCAAAGATAGCCACTTTCAGTCTCAAAGGTAAAACAGATATTTGGTGGGAAGATGTGAATAATGTTAAAAGTATACATGAAGATGATTTGACTTGGCATTACTTTGAGAGGATATTCAATAAGAAGTATTTGTCGGAGAGATACTTTGATAACAAAGCTATGGAGTTTTATGAGTTGTGAATGCGTTCCATGATAGATGATGAGTATACTAGCCGGTTCTTGGAGTTGTTGAGATATGTGCCTTACCTTAAGGAGGAGAAGGCCAAGGTTCAAAGATTCATCAGTGGAATTTCAGTAGAATACAGAGACCAAATTGATTTTGATGAGCCTAGACCATTGGAGAAGGCCATCCGAAAGATGAAACATTGTTATGAGCAGTCGAAGCGCAAAGTTGAGCCCAATTGTGACTTGAAAGCAAATGAGAAAGCTAAAGAAAAATGGCCACCAAAGTGAGGAAGACCTCAAGATGCAAGTGAGAAATAAAATGTAGTTGCTTACAAGAATTTCAATACAACTGAGAGGGGACATGGAGAGCCACAAACTAGAGGCAGTGGTAGAGAACCATTGTAGCACTGGATATGTGGTAAGGATCATCGTAGGAGGGATTTTCCGCAGTATCAGAGTGGTGGTAGACCCCAGATTGATAGTTCTCAGGAGGCACATATAGTTGGTGATGTTGGTCATAGCATTCCTCATATCTATGCAGCTGTGGACAACAAACAAGCGGACCATCAGGCATTTATCATTGAGATGGACGATAAGATTTGTGATCAAGTTGTTTCTATTTTGATTGATCCTAGATCTAACTATAGTTATATTAATCCTGACCTGGTGGATAAGTGTATTTTGAGAAAAGAAGTGCATGTTGAATCTTGGTTGGTACAGTTGGCTACCAGTACAAAGAAGATAATTCACGATTGGGTAAGAGCTTGTGAATTTGAGTTAAATGGTATGCCTACAACAACACATTTGAATGCACTGCCATTGGGATCATATAGTATGATTTTGGGTATCAGTATTAGATGTACCTTCAGAAGACCAAAGTGGATTGCTTCGACAAGGCCATTGAGTGTGTGGATGATAGTGAGGAAAAGAGAAATTTGAAAGGGAAGAAGAAGCCTACATCAATGGGGATGGTGACCACTATGCAAGCTAAGCATAGTCGCAGAAAAGGTTGTGTGATGTTTCTAGGGCATATATCTAGTGACAAGGGAAAAGATGTTGAGGATGCAGAAATATTCAAGAGGTACCCTGTATTGTAACAATATCAGGATGTGCTTCCATCAGAAATTCTAGAGTTACCTCCTCATAGGGAAGTGGATTTCTCTATTGAGTTGGTGTTAGGGGCAGCACCAGCATTAAAGGCACCTTAGAAATGAGCACTCTGGAGCTAGTAGAGTTGAAATTATAGTCAAAGGAGATGCTTGGCAGGGGATACATTAGGCCAAGTGTATCACCTTGGGGTGCACCAATGTGGTTCGTAAAGAAGAAAGATGGTACTCTCAGTTTGTGCATTGATTACAGGAAGCTAAACAAGGTAACGATCAAGAAAAGGTACCCATTTCCAAGGATTGATTATTTTTTTGATTAGTTGAAGGGAGTAGCAATGTTCTCTAAGATCGACTTGAGATCGCATTACCATTAGGTACACATCAAGGAAGAGGATATCTTCAAGACTGTGTTCAGGACTAGGTATGGGTATTATGAGTTTTTTGTAGTTGTATTCGGTTTGACTAATTCTCCAGCTACATTTATGTGTTTGATGAAAAGTGTGTTGCGTCCTTATTTGGATAGGTTTTTTATTGTATTCATTGATGACATCTTGATATATTCCAAGAATGAGGAAGAACATGCCTAAAATTTAGCAGCAGTGTTGAGATTGCTAAGAGAGCATCAATTGTATGCTAATCTCAGCAAGTGCAGCTTCTTTCAGGCAGAGGTGCATTACTTGGGACATGTCATTTCCAAGGAAGGCATTGCAGTAGATCCAGAAAATATAAGCTCCATCATGGAGTGGGCAGATCCTAAGAATGTGGATGAGGTGAGATCATTCATGGGATTCGTAGGTTACTACAGGAGGTTCATCAAGAACTTATCATGCATTGCGTATCCTATCACATCATTATAGAGGAAAGGTAGGAAGTTTGAATGCATGGAAGAATGTGCAACTAGTTTTGAGAAGCTAAAGTAGTTGTTGACAGATGCACCAATGCTAAAGATAGCAGATTCAGACAAGGAGTTTGTAGTGTGTACAGATGCTTGAAAGATAGTACTTGGTGGAGTTATCATGCAAGAAGGACAGGTAGTGTTTTATGAGTCACAAAAACTAAATGAGCATGAGCAGAAATATCCAATGCATGATCTTGAGCTAGTAGCGATCATACATGCATTGAAGATGTGGAGGCACTATCTTATTGGCAGGAGGATTGTGTTGATGAGCGATCATAGTGGGTTGAGGTATTTTTTTGACCAACCAAATCTAAATGCCAGGCAAGCTAGATGGTTGGCCACCCTTAGTGAGTTTGACTTTAAGATCAGATACATCAGAGGAAAGGAGAACCGGGTTGCAGATGCTCTTATTAGGAAGGTATAGGTAAATCATATAGAAGCTGTGAGCTCTTATGGGACAGAGTCATAGGATAGGATCTTGCAGGCAGAACAACGGGATGACAAGTACATGGAAATCGTGCACATGTTACAACAATGTACAGGTACAGGTACAAGCATAGGTACATGTGATTAGGATGTAGACTATCATCTCAAAATATATGGTTTGGTGAGATTTAGGGATAGGATTTATGTGTCGAATTGTAGTAAGATCAAGAAGCTTATCTTGAGGGAGTTTCACGTCAAGCCATACTCGGGTCACCCAAGGTATCAGAAGATGTGGACGACGGTGAAGAAGTTCTACTATTAGCCAAATCTGAAGAAGGAGGTGGTAGGGTTCGTGGCTAGATGTTTAGATTGTTAGTAGGTTAAGGTAGAATGTAAGCATCCAGGTGGTCTACTACATCCTATTGTGATTCTGGAATGGAAATGGAGGTCATTTCCATGGATTTCATTACAAGTCTTCTGAAAACAATGAGACAACATGATTCTGTTATGGTCATGGTCGACAAGATGAGTAAGGTAGCTCACTTCATTCCATTGAAGACTACATATTTAGCCAATAAGGTAGCACATGTTTTCATCAGAGAGATAGTGAGATTACATGTTGTTCAAAAGAAGATTGTTTCAAATAGGGATGCAAAGTTCACTTCCAAGTTTTGGAAGGAGATATTTATAGGTTTGGGTACAAATTTGGCCTTTAGTACATCTTATCATTCGTAGACAGATGGACAAACAAAGAATGTCAACACGATCTTGGAGGATATTTTAAGGATTTACATGATGCACTAGCAGAGGAGATGGGAGGAGTATCTTCTGTTGGTTGAGTTCGCATACAGCAATGGTTATCAGGATTCATTTAGAATGTGTCCTTTCAAGGCATTGTATGGGCGTAGTTGTAATACTCCCATCAACTAAAGTGATCCCGTGAAAAAGGTACATATTGGACCAGATATGTTGGCAGACATGGAAGAGGAAATGCAGGTTATAAAGAAGAATCTAAAGGCAACATAGGATAGATAGAAGGGTAATGCAAACCAACATAGGGTATTCAAGTTTCAGGTTGGAGAGCACGTTTATTTGCACATCAATCCAAAGAAGAGCTCTTTGAGGATTGGATCATGTGCCAAGTTGGCACCATGGTATTGCGGACCTTTCGAGATCCTTGAGAGGATTGGAATAGTGGCCTATCGACTTGCACTACCTCCAATAGTGAAATTCCATGATGCTTTCTATATTTCATTGCTTAAAAGGGATATAAAGGATGTTGATCATGTTATTGATTGGTCTGTATTGCAGGTGGAACAAGAAGGCGAGTTCTAGCCAGAGCCTCAATACATATTGCAGTTTAAGCATCTCATGCTCAGGAACAAAGCGATAGAGAAATTTAAAGTGTAGTGGAAGCACTTTGGGCCCAAGGAAGCTAAATGGGAGATGGCAGATCAGGTGCGGGCTATGTATCCTTCATTATTTATCAGTTGAGGAAAAACAATTTTGGTTTGATGTTTAGTATATGTTTGGCATATGTTTTGCTGATGTTTGTTATATGTATATACATGGATGTAAATGTCACCACGAGCTAAGTTATAAAGCTCCAATAAGTAGTATGGTTGTTATCTTGTCATGTTGTCATGATGTTTTTCTTTTGAGCAGGTCTATCATTGTAAATATTGTAACGAGCTAAGTTATAAAGCTCCAAGAGCAGTATGTTTTCTTTCAGTTGTTTTGTTGAGGTCTTGGTGTGGTTTAACACCGAGGACAATGTTCCCTAGGGGGGGTTATTTAACAACCCAGGTGAAAATTTAATGTAATAAAAGTTAATAAAGGAAAAAATAAGACCATGGTTAAGGGACACGTGTTCCAAGTTGAATGTTGGGCATAGATATCCTAGTGGGCATCACTAGATGTGTTTATGGCTAAGGAAATTTGCAAAGGCTAAGGCAAAGGCATTAAAAGGAAAAATGGCATTTTTGGCACATTTATTTATGAAAATAAAGGAAAATAGGAGAAAAGTGAGGTGAAAGGTCATAGGTTGCATGTGAGGAGGAAATTGAAGGAAAATAATGGAAAATGAAGAAAATAGAGGCCTCATTAATAAAAAGGCTTATGAGGATTAGTTTGTAACCTTTTGACAGTTCAATTTTTGAGCTCTCTTATTATTCTCTCTCTCTCTCTCTCTCTCTCACTCTTTGTCGCTTAGAGTTTCTTGGAGCACTACAACTTTGGAGAAAGGAAGGAAAAGCCACCAAAGGGAAAGGAAAGAAAGCAAGGATCAAGCAAGGAAGAGTAGGATCAAGCAGTTTCAACAAGAATACTTGTAGGTAACATATTGCATCTGTGATTTCCTAGCTAGTTTTGACATGCATGGCTTTTCATGTTGGTTTATGGTTCTCTTATTGTCGGCAGCATGGTTTTGTAGGGTTATGACAGGGGTTCTCAGTTTTGAGCTTTGGATTTGCTGGATGGATTTCAGAATCCGGGACAGAGTTGGTCTCAAGGTTCATTCCCAAAGGCCTAGGAATCCCTTGACCAGTTTTGGCGGGATACACGGTAAAGCCTGAGGGAGGAGTCTTGGTTTAGGGCCTAGTGATCTAGGATTGGATTTCGGGAAATCCTGAGAGACTAGTCTCAATTTAGGGCCTAGTGATTCGAGATTGGATTGGAGACGGAAAATTATTCAAGTATAGTGATGGACTACGGATGGAATTCCAAGTTCGATTCGATTTTGTGATTAGAGCACTAGTTTTGGTGTGATCACAGTTCGCTGAGGGTGGAGGTGGTTTAAAATTTGGATTCACTTGTTTTTTTTTATTGGTTTATCCATGAGATCCCACATTCATTCTCGGAATATGGCACAAGGATGATTGGCTGAAAGAAAGATTTGGTTTAGCCATGTCTACAGTTAGGTGGTATGTTGAAGTCCCGAACCTGGTCGAATTTTCCTATGATTAATGAAATATAAGTTCTCTTGATTTTGAACTTCTTTATATATGGATTTAATGGCTATTATATCTCTGTTATTTACATGGTTTTATGTTGGTTATAAGCATAGTTAATTGACTGGTTCATGTCATGGTTATTTCATGTATTTACTTGTAATTATCGAAATTATGGTTGCAATACCTAATTGATGTTATAACAATTCAAGGGAGAAGGTGGTGATCCTTCTTGTTATGTTTCATAAGAGTTTTCAGTCATCCATGCTCTATCTTGTATCCTAGACCTATAGATTTCATTGATGTCAAGTGTTTGACAGAATCCCAGTCCAGAATAGGGATGGGCAGGCCTAGTCTAGAGGTTGATTTTTGGTTTATTAGTCTTTTCATCATGTATTTGATGGATTTTGAAAGTTACAATAAGTTTTAAGCAGAGGCCAGAATTCTAGGCTAGAAAAGTGCCTTAAATTTCGCTGATGCTGGCAGAATTCTGATGGGAAAAGTCCCTAGTTGCTGGCATGCAGGCCTATGAGAGTGTCCAGAGGTCCCTAAACGTTGGCATGCCCATAGCATGGGATCCTCTAGAGGTTAACTGGTCTAAAAGGTCAGTGGGACCCAGGGGAAAGATGTCTGAGTGGTTGGGATGTCTCCTGAGGGTGTTGTTACTGATGTGGGAGGTATGGTTGATGTTTCATCGATTCCATTTCCTTAAGGTCACTAAGGAGGTTGAATCCCTTCATAGTGGCCTCTCTCATTAAATGTTTACCCCGGTCAGCGAATTACTTGGGTAGATGTGGGAGGAGGGTGGTTATAATATCTCCATCGTAAATTGTGTCAATTGTATTGTTTTGAGTTGACTAATTTTCATTGTGAAAAAACCTTTATCACTACCAATTGAAATGAAAACAAGTCCAATAACCACGTTTTATGTAATCAAGTATGTACAATCCCAACATCAGTTATTGTCACAATTTTATTTTCTATTACGGTTGTTTTCTCTTGTCGTTTACCCTCCTAGACATCCAAGCGAGGGAGCAACTTTAATTATAAAGAATTTCCTTGGGAAAGTAGGGCTCTTTTGGTTATGTCAATGTTGTCTTAATTTTTCAATATTGATCATGAGTAATGGCTTGATGAACATATCAACCAACCATGCAGGAGAAACCAAATTATTCATAAACCACGGGGTTTTTCCAACCTGTTGAACTCATGTGTCTTTCTTAAGTGGATGTTTCACCATTTGATGATCCTTTATTATGGAGTATAGGATATATGATAAAATTTGGAAAAATCATCTCAGATGTATTCCGACCACCTCCACTAGTTCTAAGGACCCTTCTTACTTTTCTACCTGACTAGACTTCTAGTTCAATTTAAAATCCTCAAAACATGAGAGTACATCTATTTTTTTTTCAAGAAATAAATCCATTTTTTTGGGGAGACCATCATTAAACGTCAAGAAATACCATGCTCCTCCAAGTTCTAGAGTTGGCATCAATGTCGTTGTGAATGAGGTCCAACCATTGTAGTGCTCTCCATGTTTCTTCCTTTGCTAACTAGTTGGTGTTGTTTTCCTTCAATGCATCATTGACAAACTGTATTGTCTCTCATATTATGTGGCAAATAGCTTCATACCCAATAAACAAAAAAGAAAAATAATAGGAGATATTCAACTATTTTTTTTTTTAATAGCTAAAGGTTCATCAGATATCCAACGAACTACTTTCGGATATCAAACATAAATTCTTAGGATTCCAGACGCAAATTTGTTGGATATCTCACAAAGTTGTCATATTATTTGATGAATGAGTGTTGGATATCCAACGGATTTGAGTCTAAATTCTGAAATACATTTGTATTACTTTTCCTCGGATGGTTTGTTGGACAGCTGACAAACTTCCATCAAATATCAGATGGATGTTCATCTAATGTCTGATGAAAATCTCTCATATATCTAACAAACTTCCATCAAATTATCCAAGGAAGGGGTGTTAGATATAATACGAAAACATGTTCGTTGGATTATTTGACGAAATTTCACCAACGAAACTGAGAGCCACTTTTCATCGCATATTCAGTGAATATCATCTGATGAAGGGGTGCCGGATATTCAATGCCAACATTTTGTTGGATTATCCAACGAAATTTCACCGACGAAACTAGGATCCCACGTTTCGTCAGAGTAGCTACGTAATTGCATCAAAATATCGTCGAACAATTGTCATATTTTAGTGCACATATTGGTAGGGAAACAAGAATTGTGTTACACAAAACCTCCATGGCTTGTGTTAATGTCCACCGAATCACAAAAGTAATTTTCACCTCATAAATCACAAAAGGTATTAGAAAAGAAAATGTGCATCTTATAACTAAAAAGGAAAGCAAGTTCCCCATACATGTGGGACAATGTGAATGGAAATAAGAGTTAGGATAAAGTAATTTACACCTTATAGTTCATAAAAACATTTTTTTTTTTTTGTAAACTGAGGCGGTATTCTATTACTGAAAAGAAGAAAAATTACATACATAGGCAGGTCTCAACCCGCCCTTAAGGGAAACCGGGTGACCATCGAAGGTTTTTAACAGCCATCCAAAAAAAGTATATGACCAGTCTATCTAACCATGCAAAAAGCCCAGCTATTCTTGCTACAATCAAACTGTTTTTGCTTTGAAGCATTACCATCCAAGATTACAAAAAACAAAAAGAAATAGATAAAAACCTCCTTGCAGCAATTCCATATCCTACTAATTCATTGTATCTGGCTTGGGCCCGCTCTCTGCCTTGACCTCCATTCCACTCGCTTTAAACATCTGCAGAATCTTGTCCATCTTTCTGTCTTGCATAAGAAGAGTAACCTGGATATTCTTCAGCTCCCTTTTGAGGGTGGGGAATCCTTGAGCCAATTCCACCATCTCCATGGCCACCTGCTCCATAGCTTTGGCCAATAATCTCTTCATTCCCCAATAAACATGTAATGACTGCTTGTACAAGGACATTCTTCCTCTTGTGTGCCCCGGATCAGGGATAAACCGCTCCCAATCTTCCATTTCAGGGTCTGAAATTTCCTGCATGGCCTCTTCCTCTAAGTGGTCAATAATTCTTCTGATATTTGGGTTTGTTTCATGAAGATATGCTTCCTCTGCCTCTTGCAATTTTTTCCTCATGTCTTTCTTCCCTCTTTTTCTGCCTCTGACCTCACTAGCTGATCCCTCCTCATATTCAGATCTTTGAGCCCTGCTCCCTCGACCTCCGTATCCGCCAGTCCTCCCTCTACCCCTCTGGTTCCCACGTCCTCGCCTTCCTCTGCTCCTTCCGCATCTTCCACCCGCTCCCTCTTCGTCATCTTCCTGACCCTCATTCATATCTTCCCTATCTCCCGTTTCACTATTCTGCTTCCACTTACCTACTTTCCCACCTGTTGCCCGACGTGGCTCCTCATCTGAAATGTAGTCTCGTATATCAAACTCTTCCTCCGACTCGTCCGGGATGTCAAGATAAATCCTCTGTAAGGTTTCCTCTACAAGACTCTTTCCTTTCTTGTCTAAATTCGCCCCCTTGCTTCGCGTCCACCTGCCTTCTCCCTGGTCTTGGTTCACGGCCATGTTGCTTGCCTTCGTCTGTTGCAAATTCGTAACGCTCCCCCTCTCTTTGCTGCAGTTCACTCCTAGTTTCTTCCTTTTCCCTGTTCGACTGCATGCAAACACTAATGTATCCCTACTCGGCCACCTTTTCTTCTTGAAACTTCGTTTCTGCCTGTCCTCTTCATTAATACGCGTCTCATTTACTGGATCATGATGTGAGACGTACGCTGTCTCTCTGACGCTGCCACCTCTCGTCCTCGATACCTTACCCACTTTCCTCCTTGGGATGATCATTCCTCCCATGGTTTGATTAAACTCACCGTCCCTGACTTTAATTCCATATACTCGCTTCTTCATACGCCCTAGTCCAACATTAATTGTCCTGTCTTTTCCCCTCCTATCCATAATCAGGAGGCGACTAATCATTCCTTTCTGATGCAGTTGCTTCATCATGATCCTGTCGTAATATAGTTTGTAATGCGTTCCACCTTGGATCATCCTGAAATGATAGCCAGCTACCATCCATTACCCTGTTCGGCGCTTCACTCCCCCAGTTGGCTAATAAATCGGCTGCTCGATTACCATTCCTCAAAACATGATTTATCATTGTATATTCTATCGTCCTCAGCAACCCTTCTATGTCTTGTATAATCCCTGCTGTCCGCCAACTCTTCGCCACATGATCCCATCTTCTGCCATCTCGTAATTTCCTTAACATATCTATCGTGATCTGGGAGTCACCTTCAATTTCAAGATTCCTATATCCGTTTCGAACAGCAATTCGAAGTCCATTATATACTGCCCATAATTCCACTTCGTTGTTTGTCATTTCCCCTCCCCATTCAGCATACGCCCACCGTGTAATACCTCTACTATCTCTGAAAATGCCCCCCCAACCTGCTTGTCCAGGGTTACCCTTCGATGCCCCATCGAAATTCAATTTGATCCGTCTATCCCCTGGAAGTCTAAAATGATTTGGACTTTGCATACAATATCTATTTCTCCTGTCTATATTGGGGTAGATCATCATAAAGTCGATATTCAATTTTGAAACTATTCGTTGTTCCTCCGGGCTCAGCTTCCAATCAGCTTCGTCCCAGGCTTCAGACAAAACTGTTTCTTTCATCGACCTACATATTTCATCCCAAATTCTTGATTCTTGGCAACTTTTGTCTCTAAAGAGTCTTCGATTTCGCTCTTTCCAAACCTCCCAGATTACGAAACCAACCGCCAAATTCCATAGCCTCCTTACGACTTTACTTTGAAAATTCCCCTTTCCCCATTGAAGTAGGGTATTCCTAAGGCTAGATGGATCCCTATTTGACTTACCAAAGAGTACCCTAAGTTCTTCCCATAGACTCTGAGTATATATACAGCGATTCAGTAGGTGCTCCTGATTCTCTATCTCTTTACTACACAGGTAACATCTTGATGGTCCATTCATTCCTCGTTTCTGAATATTGTCCCAAGTCAGGATCCGTCCTCTGCATACCAACCATGCAAAATATGTTACTTTTGGCCACCATTTTCCTTCCCAAATCTTTTTCCAGTCCATTGGTTCATCTTCCCTTTCCTCTTTCGTTTCCCAGTAATATGCTTCTTTGACTGTAAACATCCCCTTCATCGCTTTACCCCATCTAAGGATATCTTTACCTTCTCTGATCTTAATTTTCCTCGATTCTATTTCATTGATATACACTTGCCCAGTCTCCGGACTGATACTATCATCCCATTCCTGCGGCCTTTTCCAGACTCTCCATATATCATTTAATGTTTCTCTTCTCCAATAGTCCCTCACATATTCCATTCCTTCTCTTTGCGTTGTTGCTTGGACTTCATGAAGAGGTTGGTTCCTATTCAGCTGATCACGCTGCTGTCATCCTTCCTCCCAAAATCTTGCTGAACTACCTTCGCGAATTTCCCAGAATGCTAGGTTCCTAACTATATCCTTATTATTTCTTGCTAAATCCCATGTTTGTGATCCTCGTGGAGTTTCTTCTATTCTTAGACGCCCTTCAGTTGTACCTGGCATATCATATTTTTGGTTCCATATTCTTTTCCACACATCATAAAAACATTATAAAAGAGTAATTGCGATTTTATCAAGATTAATGAAAAGTTTATTAGAAAGTTTAAGAATAAATTCTTAAAAATATTGTTTAATCAAAATAATGATTTAAAATATTAATACAATTACTAATCATTGATTGAATCATTTAATCAAGTTTATTAGTGTGTTTAATTAACACGTTACATTGCACAAAAACAAATTCACTTTGAAAAATGATTAAACATTGTATAATGATAATAAACGATCTATTTTTTTACAATCACAATAAATATTAAGTGATTTCATATGAATAGAATTAACCTTACATATAATCTCGAATTTATTTTAAAAACAAAAAATTCATTAACAAACACAATATATTTTATAAATCAAACAATATCAATATCAACAATATATGAAAAGACATAATGTATGAATGTTAATATCAACATATATCAAATATGCATCTCAAATATGGAATCACAAATTTAAATGAGTAATTCGTTTCAAATTTAATTTAAAAATAAACAAATCATTAACATTTACATAATATATTTTATAAATCTAATAACATCAACATAATTATGATATGTGTGAATGATAGTCTCTCTCTCTCTCTCACACACACACCAAGTTAAATATACGTGTAAAATATACATCACAATAATCAAATATGTACATGTCAACTATTGTTAGCTAGGTTCACCACCAAAGCCAAATGCATTAGTACTTATACCATATAATAATGTAGAATGTACTAGCATGTGATATAGCTATCAACTATAAACTATATCAATCAATGCAACCATAGTGTTGGGTTGTGTTATATTCTTTCCACGACTAGCTCCACTTCGTTGCGTCGATGCGTAGTGTGGGGGGGGGGGGGGGGGCGTCACAGGGGGTTTGAGGGTGGTGGTTAGCCCCCCTCTACGGAGTTCGGGGTAGTGCCCAGGGGAAATTTGTTTTGGATCCTATATTAGTTGGGCGGACCTACCTATGGTTTTGTGTATGGTTTTCGCACATGGTTTTGGGTGCGATGGTTTTCAGTCCATGGTATTGGATGCTTCAGCATGTATATATATGTATTGTAACATTGAAAGAAACATAATGAAAATCAATCTGGTAGTCCAGGTTTTGGAATCCATGGGAAAATCTCTGTGTATATGTCTTCTACGTGTTATGCTCTCATATTGTTTATTTTTTGTTCTTGAAATTCGTATGCAAGTAATTCCTGTATGGGGTTAATACCTACATTTGGTATTAGAGTTTTTTTGGCTTTAAGGAGATGCCTTTGTTACTGAGGGATTTTGCTCGAGCTTGTGGTAGACCATGTTCAGTGGGATATCTGTGGGATCGATTCTGCTGGTGAAAGAAGATGGCGAGCAGTGGAAAGATAGAGATCGAGAAATTTAATGGTCAGAGTTTTAACTTGTGGAAATTCAAGATGGAAGATCTGTTGGTGGATAAAGGTCAGTGGATCACAGTAAATCCGGGTACTAAACCAACGGAAGTGTCCGATGAATAATGGAAGAAGTTGGATCAGAAGGCAAAGAGAACAATACGATTGTGTGTTTTAGATTCAGCATTGCTAAATGTATCACGGGGGACTACGACGAAGGCTTTGTGGGACAAGTTAGGGACTTTGTACCAATCTAAATCTCTAGTGAATAAACTGTTCTTATAGAAAAATTTGTATAGCGTGAGGATGAAAGTTGGAGACTTAGTGACAGAGCATCTGAACGCATTTAATACTATGGTAAGTCAATTATTATCTGTTGATATTAAAATTTCAGATGAAGATAAGTGAATCAGTTCGTTGTGTTCTCTACAAAATTCGTGGAATAGTCTCGTTATTGCAATAGGTAGAAATACATCTGCCTTGCAGTTTGATCAAATAGTCTCATCCTTATTGACTGAGGAGATGAGACGGAAAAATATGGAGAGCGAGAATGGTGATGCCTTGTCTGTACGAGGAAGGTCCCAGAATAGAAACAAAAATAAGTCATCGAGTGGGAGGTCTAAAACTATAGGGAGATCTAAATCTCCAGGAAAACCTGTAAAGGTGTGCTAGAAATGTGGAAAGGAAGGGCACTACAAAAGGGACTGTAAATCTAAATCTCCTGACAAAGAAAAGGGATTTGATGATGCTCCTATGGTAGAGGTGAAAACCACCTCAGATGAAGGTAGGGATGTGTACTTGGCTTCTTTAAGTACACATGTAGATCATGAGGCATGGTTGATTGAATGAGGTGCATCCTTTCACTTCACTCCTCATAGAGAGTGGTTCTGCGAGTATGAAAAATATGATGGTGGTTATATCTTCTTGGGGAATGACAGGAAGGCTAAAATCGTTGGCCGCGGAAAAGTTAAGTTGAATTTTCAAGGTGGAAGAATTAGAACACTTCCGTGTGTTTTGCATATTCTTGCAATGGCTAGAAATATGATTTTTGTAAGCAAGCTAGATGATGCAAGTGTAAAAATAGTGTTCGAGAAAGATACTACAAGATGGTTCAAGGGGAACTGGTATTGATGTGGGGAGTTTGGATTGGAAATCTGTATAAGCTGTAAGGTAGCACTGTTGTTAATGGGTGCAAGAGTTCTGTGGTTCCTGAAAGTGGAGCGTAAAATCTAGTGGTCTCTGGAGAAAAGACCATGCTATGGCATCAAATGCTTGGACATATTGGAGAGAAGGGCCATCAAATTCTTCATGGTAAAGGTATGGTAGAAGGTATGACTAATAGTTATCTGGATTTTGATTTCTGTGAAAATTATGTATATGGGAAGTAGAATCGGGTGAGTTTACCCTTTGGTGGTAGGAGGGCGAAACAAATATTAGAGTTTGTGCACAATGATGTGTTTGGACCTATGAAGGTTCCATCGCTGGGTAAGTTTGTGTACTATGTATCATTTATAAATGACTTCTCAAGGAATACACGGATATACAAGGAATACTGGGTTTAAAGAATTTAAGGCTCTTGTAGAAAACGAGATAAAGAAGAACATAAAGGTGATAGATAATGGTGGAGAGTTTTGCAAGAAGGAATTTGAAGAATTTTGTAAGAAGTGTGGTATATCACAACAGAATACTACTCCATACACACCTGAGAAAATTGGAGTTGCAAAAATAATGAACAAGAAGTTGATGGAAAGGGCAAGAAGCATGCTCAGTGGTGTCAGGTTAGGACAGGAATTCTGGGCAGAGGCAGTGGAGACTGCATGTTACCTGGTCAATAGATCACCTTCATCAGCGTTGGAGGATAATACTCCACAAGAGGTATGGAATGGTAAGAAACCCTCTCTTTCACATATGAAGGTATTTGGATGTGATGCATATATACATGTTTCAAAGGAGAAAAGAACAAAGTTGGATAGTAAATCTGAAAAGTGCATCTTTATTGGGTATAAGGATGGTTTAAAGGGTTATAAACTTTGGAACCCACTAACAAGGAAGGTTGTTTACAGCCGAGATGTGGTGTTTAGAGAGGTGAAAGATGTTATTAAACATGGAGTCCAACCAAAGGAACCTAAGAAGATAGAGTTTGAGATAAAGGAGGAAGAATCCGACTCTACGGCAGAAGAGGAATCAGAAGATGAAGAGCCACCAACTCCAGTTGTGAGAAGATCAGTTCGAGAAAGAAGGTAGCCAGAAAGGTATATTCCATCTGCTTTCTATTCAAATTTTTCTTTATCTATTACTGATGATGATCCCAGAACTGTGAAGGAAGCAGTAGATTCAGAGGATGGAAAATTATGGAAAGAGGCCATGGTTGATGAAATGGCATCTTTGCACAAAAATGAGGTTTGGGATCTGGTGGAGTTATCGACTAGAAGGAAACCCATTAGCAGCAAATGGGTATTCAAGAAGAAGGCAAATGCAGAAGGAAAGGTGGAAAAATACAAAGCTTGGTTGGTAGCAAAAGGTTATTCCCATGTGCCGGGAATTGATTTTAGTGATATTTTTCTCCTGTTGCGAAGGTAGCTTCTATTAGATTACTTTTATATGTTGCTTCTACTTTTGATTTTGAGGTAGAACAAATAGATGTGAAGACATCATTTCTTCACGGGGATCTGGAAGAGGAGATCTACATGAAGAAACCTGAAAGCTTTGCGGTGAAGGGTAAGAAAGAACTAGTATGCAAGTTAAAAAAGTCTTTGTATGGGTTAAAGCAGTCACCAAGGATGTGGTATCAGAAATTTGATACATTTATATGGGAACTTGGCTTCACCAGAAGAAAAGAAAACCACTGTGTGTATTTTAAATTGGTTGGTGGCCGTCTTATTTATCTGGTCTTGTATGTGGATAATATGCTACTAGTTGGAAATGACAACAAAATTATCCAGGATTTGAAGACCCAATTCTCCTCTAAATTCGACATGAAATATCTTGGTGCTGCAAAATATATTTTGGGCATGTAAATTAAAAGAGATTGAGCAAATAGGAAGCTTTGGTTAAACCAGAGGAAGTATGTTCAGACAATACTGCAAAGGTTTAATATGCAGGATAGTAAATCGGTGAAGGTTCCTATTCCTGTAGGTGTGAAGTTATCTATTGAATAGTGTCCCAAGACACAAGAAGAGGAAAAGTACATGTCCTGTGTTCCATATGCAAGTACAGTCGATAGCCTAATGTATGCGATGGTATGTACTAGACTATACATTACAGAAGCAGTGGGAGTATTGAGCAGGTTTATGTCAAAACTAGGGAAGGAGCACTGGACAATAGTGAAACGGGTTTTTAGGTATTTACGTGGCACTAGTGATTATGGCTTGTGCTACCAAGGGAGAACAGGATTGGACAGAGCATTGGATATTCATGGATTTGTTGATGCAAACTGAACTGGAGATCTAGATCAAAGAATATATACAAGTGGGTATGTGATTAACCTATTTGGAGGTGCAGTCAGTTGGATGAGGAAGAAACAATATGTAGTGGCACTATCAACTACAGAGGCAAAATACATGACAGCCACTCATGCAAGCAAGGAAGAAATTTGGTTGCAGATATTGTGTTCAAGTATGGGGTTAGTATAGGGAGCTATAAGGATAGATTGTGACAGCCAAAATGCAATTTTCTTGGCAAAGAACCCTGCTTACCATTGAAAGACAAAGCAAATTGATGTTCTATATCACTTTGTGATGGATATGGTAGAATACAAAAAGATGTTGTTGGTAAATTTGGACACTTTGAAGAATACTGCAAATGCATTGACAAAATCTATGAGCTCTCAAAAGTTCTCTTGGTGTAGAGAACAATGGGCATTGTAGGGCTGGATAAATGACTAAGCTCTCCTATGGCCCCCTGTGGAAAGAAAACAACAAGTGGGGAGAATGTTGTGTTGTGTTATATTCTTTCCACGACTAGCTCCCCTTTGCTCCGCTGATGCGCAGCGAGGGGGTCACAAGGGGTTTGAGGGGGGCAGTTAGCCCCCCTCTATGAGGTTCGGGGCAGTGCCCCGGGAAAAATGTTTTGTACCCTATATTAGGTAGGCGGACCTACCTATGGTTTTGTGCATGATTTTCGCACATGGCTTTTGGCGCGATGGTTTTTAGTCCATGGTATTGGATGCTTCGGCATGTATATATATTGTATTGCAACATTGAAATGAACATAATGAAAAATCAATCTGGTAGTCCTAGTTTTGGGATCCAGGGGAAAATCTCTAAGTGTATGTGTTTTATGTGTTATGCTCTTGCATTTTTTATTTAATGTTCTTAGAATTCATATGTAGGTAATTTTTGTATAGGGTTAAAACTTACACATAGACTCTATAACATCATTGGTGAGTTTAATGGGTGTAGTAGTTAATTGTCATTTTGTTGGAGGATGAGATTGTGGTTGATTTGTTGGAGAAGGATATGGTGGATGTGGAGGAGGGGGATATGGAGGAGTATACTCTTAGAAGGGGAATCCAATGAATAATACTAGCAAACCCTCGACCTCTCAAGTAGGTTGGGAGCACCAACAACATGATGCATCAATAATGTCATATTATGAGGAAGGTTTACCCATACTAGTTAAATTTCAAGTTCATTCATGATCTCTCAATATTGTACATGCATTATTATGTGGTGGTCCACCAATGCACATATTTTATTTATTACCAATTGACAGAATCTATGATCCAACTTACATGGCCTATTGTGTCTCTACTCCTAAAGTATGTCATCAATCTTAGCCATCTCCTCATCATGATGGGAAGGAACCTACCCATTGTACTGACCAACATATACAAAATAACAGATAACAATATTTATAAAATTTAAACGAAATCTTACAATTAATTACATGCACATTAAATAAGAAAAAATATTTAACCATATTAATAAAAATATAATGATAATATTGTCTGTCACATTTTTCATCTTGTCCTAACTAAATAGGATGTTTATAAATCCTTTCAAATACATCCCTATATATGGTCATTATATAATATTGAAGATGTGGTCATCATCACTATCTAAGAATCCAATACCTCTTAACACACCAACCTACATAATTTTATGCATTCAACTTTTGCTTGGCCCCTCTTGAGCAAAATCTGCCCCCACATGTGCATGCACACATTAGTCATCACCCTAGGATGGAGGTGGTTGAATATTTATCAAGATAACTCTAACGAAAATGGGAATAAAATCCTCCATTTAAACACATCATGACTATGATCCACCACAATACAAAATTCTCCAAAAAATATGGCCCAACCACTTAACTAGTTTGAACCTATAAAATATACTATATTCATAATGGATAAGACGAAAATGTGTTTCCCGTTAGAGGTATATTGTGTCAACGTAATTACTATAAGGTACAAACATCTAACCTCCTTTCTATGAAATTAATGTAAAAAAAACTAGTCCATAGAAACCTAAAAGTGACTACGGTTAGTGACAAACACATTAACATATGGTGGATCTTAAATTCTTGTGGGGTTCTAGTTTAATAATTAGAGTTTTTGATTTTTTCACCATAGTATACATATTGGTGGTTGAGATTTTCAATCTAGTACCATAATCCACCATTAGGAAATTTTTTGTCCTGATGATGGATTTTCCGCTACTAGATTCAAAACATCGACCAACAATATGTCTACCATGGAGAAAAATTAGGAAAATATCATTATTCAAACATACATATATATACACATATTCCAACTAATACTCTAGCAATGTTGAGTAGTAAATCAAGGAAATGAGAAAAATCCTAAACCATAATAGCCAATTCTATGATAAGACAAATATCCTCCTTTATTGGTTGGTAGCATAGATTAGGACCAACCTTAAATTTTTTCTTAACATGATCCTAGAAACATATAAACTACATCAAAACGGGTGTATTCCCCTTGAGGGATGTAGCCTCTTCATAAAACTTGAGGAGGCCAATATTCCTCAAAAGGATATGTTTGTGTCTTATAATAGCATACGAGTACATATCCCTGTCCCTATCTTAGGCCTCCTATTCACATATAAAGTTGTACATTTTAATATAATACTATTGTTTTTGTTGTTATCATCATCTGCGTCCTTGATTCAAATACAAATTTAATCAAGCACACACACACATATAGTTAGATCCAATAGTGTAACATGAAGCCACAACTAGCTTCTCCAAAGAATGATCTATCTCCTATGTACTACAAGAGAAGGCAAGGCAATACTCCTAGAATCACAACCCCTTACTTGAGTTATGAGGAGCTATTTATAACAAATGAAAATGACCTTTGAGCTTCCTCATGAATCTTCAACTCCTATGACTTTTCATATTCTATACATGACCTTTTACATTCCATATTTGGATTTTCATATTCCACATGTGTCTCTTGGACTTCATTACATATAACTTATTCCAAAAGAAAAATTACACATGAGACGGTGGCTATGTGAGACAAAAATAATAATAGGACAAAGTCTTATCAAATTGAAAAATAATTTGCTTCCTCATAGAGCTCATTAGTGATGTATGTGTGTCATTCTCTAAACTCCATAGAGATGACTTTGACCTAAACCAAAAAGTATGCTACATGCCACATCTTCACCTCCAGTGCTTCTGTTAATATGGTCTTGGAGCTTTTTTGTACATTATTCTATAGCCATGAGAGTTTTGTGTGGCCTTTGATTGGTGTGATGGCATATTTTAGAATAATTCTTTGGTGATCTCCAATCCTTCATGTTCTAATGCTTGCTTTATTTATTCTATGTACTGCTTGATATCCTCAAAGATGATTTCCTTGCCTATTATTTCTTCAAGTGATCCTATTGAAGGAATCCCATGTTTCTCTGTTAGAGACTCAAAACCATTATGCAGATGACTATAATCAGAATGGTTTTAGTCATCTGTTCTCCAATACAGTTGTAACTATGATGGTAAGTCTTAGTTGTACTCGGTCTATTTCAGCGGCATTCCTTTCCTTTCTAACGATCTGTGGTAGAACATTCATATTGGAAGCTATTTCCTGAAGTTGTTCAACCACTCTGTTGCCACTTTCAAGAGATTCAGGACTTCTTGTTCTTTCTTCTGAATTCCAATGAGAGGGGCCACCACTTTTTGTAGAAGTATCATCTCATCATACAACCGTGCCATGGTATCCCCCATTGGCCCTAGTTCCTCCTGCATGGTTGACTACCATTAAGATGTATTGAAGTTGTGTGAAGATAACTGTTGATTTTCTGCAACAAGGTGTTCCGCCTATTGCTTCACTATAGTTAACTCTCTCCTTAATCATGCATTATCATCCAACATATATTCTGAGTTTTCATGCACTACTATAGACAAAGCAACATTTTTTTCTATGATTTCCCTGCGATTCCTCCTAGAATTGGCAGTTATCACCTTTTTTTAGATACTAAGATTGGATTTTGAGGATCATTTGGGAAGTATTTTCACCTCTGTTGCACGATCCTATTCTTAAGCTGATCAAGCGTGACATTGCACACATCCATGAATTTGTCTTTAGGTGGATGTGTGATTCCCATTTCATCAAATGAGAGATGACCACCCATAAGAGGAGGTTCTTCTGGAGAGCCTAGTTCATCATCTATGGTAAGGGTGGTATCATCTTCCTCCAAATATTCATCTATCTGCTGAGTTAATTACTCTTCCTCCAATGTTCATGCTAATTCTTCCTCTTGGGACTAGCTTTGTTTCTCTTTTTCTTGTATCCTTCTTTCCTCTTCTTCTTCTTATTGCTTCCTGAGCAACTCATCTTGCTTCCTCTTCTCCTCTTCTTCTAATTCTCTCCTTTCATGTTAAGCTTGAATAACTCATGTGTTCAAAGGATCGACTCTCCATTTCCTACTACTTTCTCATATTGAATCATGCTTGATCCTTTTCCTAGGAGCTACACTCTTTACTTGAGGGATTGTTTGTGTTGCATCGTGTACCTGAACATCTTGAGATGGTGGACCTTGGGGTGAGCCAACTTCCATTCTTGGGTGTGCCTTTCTAATTATATTACAACCAGTTCTTCACCTTCTCATTTTTTGTGGTAGACATTGATGAATATTCCCAATTGAAACTAATCCTTTCACAATGCTAATCGTACACTCTTCTTGTATCATATCCATGAAATTTCTTAACTACAACATGAAAGTGGTCCAGCCCTTGTATTTATGCACCTATCGCCTTGTGGCTCTTCAGTTCATACAATTTGATCCTCAAAGGGAAGGTGGGATAGGGGATTTCTTCCTTCTATGAAGAACTCCTGACAACCCTTTGTCCAATTGATATGCTACTTCTTGCAAAACCACCTTATTGGTCACATATCACAGCATGAGATGAGGTTAGATATGACATCCAAAACAATTGATATATGTACCCTCAGGCACTGCAAACTAATTTGCAATATCATGTAGTGAATCCTTCACCTGATCGGTCATGCAAGGAGGATCGATCTTGTATATCATATGGAATATGGCTGTGAAGAAGTTCTCCACCAACTTATTATATGTGCCTCTAAAAATCTATTTTGATTACACTCTGTAGCGGGAATAGACTGGAAACTTATTCTATGCAGTCAAGTTCCAATACGTTCTTGGGTAATAATATTGTGCATATATTCCATCTAATAGAAATCCAAACATATAGAATTTCAGTGCATGGTTTTTCCTCAAAGATGCTTTTTCTTTCCCCACATGACGCTGCAACTAAAATGACAATATATCTTCCCAATTGAAGATCTTACCTCGGGTAACTATCATGTTGAGGATATATATCCAGTTTTCTTCATACACCTCAATGTTCTTTTGCCCATGTAGCTGACAACACACAGTGATGAAATACTGATATACATCCCTAAGAATCTTGTTTGAGAAAACTGCAGATGGGTGGCGAAAAAACTTAGCAAGCTCTCGACACCAATATTTAATGATGTCACTTGTGTCAAGATCAGTCCATTTGGTGTAGAAGTTGTTATTGGTATATTTTGTAGGCCTTAACATATTATAGTAAGTTTTGATGTCTTCTCCATAATAGGTGGTAAGCTAACCACTTCTTTCGCTACAAAGCACGAGATGAGAATCATCCATGTGTGTAAGAATCCACTCAATCACTTCTACACAAGGGATGACTGGAATCTGCATGTGATCCTGTGTATCCTAGACCGCTTGATATTGATGTATGCTTCTAGATCTTCCAAGTTTTCAATGAATTGTTTTTGCATGAATGTGTCTTTTATGTCATTCCATGTGACCTCAATAGACTTATCTATGAAGCACTATGTATCTGCATAGATGGGAATGGTAGGCTTTGTAACTTCAACTACTTCCTAATGTTTGCCTCTGAAGATTATTTGGAGGCCACTTTATGTGTAATGGGAGGCATGGTTCCAAAAGATGATGAAAGAGTAACAATACTGGCAACTCGAACACTTGTTTGTGGAAGCACACTCATGGTGAAAATGATTAGATTTATGAAATTTCCTATCTATTACAAGAAACAACTTAGAAAATCATATTCATGAAGCTATCAATTGTAATTAAAAAATTAAGCCTATCAATGATGGCACGTAGCTACTTGCATGGGAAAGAAATTTGCAAGCAAACAAGGATGACGGAATTCCAAAACATGAAGGAAGTTCAAGGGTCATTTGGGGCTTTGATGTGCGCTCATGTGCTTAAGCAAGAGAAAGGAAACATCAAGGCTTGGCATGCACTTAATAAGCATGAAGGAAGTTCATTCGGGCCTTCAAGGTGTGGTCATGTGCTCAAGTATATTGAGAGGGTGCAAGGGTGCACTTCGAAGAGACAAAGGAATGGAGCTTTTGGCCTTCATGTCTTCAAGGTGTGCTCATATGCTCAAGGACAAGGAGGGTGCACTGGCATGTGTTGAAGGGATTAAGAGAAAACATTCAAGCCTTCGGGGTATGCTCATGCGCTCAATGAGGGTGCAGTTCTTCGTGACAAAGGAGTGCGCTCTTGAGGAGAACTTGTCTTTTGTAGGCACATATTTCTAAGTTAGTCAGGGCTTCGGCTTCCAGAAGTGTGTTGTATCATAGCATGGCTCAAGGAGAAGTCTAAAAATAAGATTGCATGACAGAAATTTGGAGATGAAAGATCTACAAGTTTTTTTGGGTGTTGTCGCAATCGTGTTTAGAATGTTAAGACTTAAGGAACATGCAGAGTTACAACATGTGGTAGAAAATTAACACTTGTAGAGGAAAGAATAAATTGAAACACCAATTAATAAATTGAAAAGAAAATAAATTCCATCAAGGAAAGAAATATCGACAACAAATTCATGAAAGGAAATTAGTAGAATTGATATGCACAACTCACTTGGAGTGAAGATCGACGAAGAGCTTCTTGATTCAAAGATGTGCACCCAGCCTAGATGAGATTGATTATGGGAAATAATTATTAAATGGGTTAATTTAAAAGAGATTTATGCAAATATGTCCCATGCATGGTTTCCAATTTTCGACGAGTGGATGACTTAGTTAAGAGAAGAGAAATGAGCTCCTATTTTCTAGGATTGCGCCCATATGCAACAAGACAGTGAATGCATGGGTTCAAGAAGGGTGCATGTCTTCCTTCCAAGGAATGTGTTCAAGGAAGGCACACTTGCTAAGCATGAAGTAGTGCGTAGTTCTTGAGCCCGAAGAAGTGCACTCAACATAAGAGAAACTTCATCATCTTGAAGTATGCTTTTGCCTTAAAGTTATTTTTCTTGCTTTTGAGTGCTTTTATGGAAAATAAGGCTAGTTTCTAAGTCAAGAAAAGATATGATTCCACCTAACCATGTGAAATATAACACAAGTGATCCTAAAGTTTAGGTGACAACACTTAGGAAACATTTACTTAGGAACATGTGACACTCAAATAAAACATAAAAATAACAAATCAAAAATCATGATGACACTAAGTGGCTTGAAACGACAACTCATGTAGGAATCAAAATTGAGTTAGGAACAAATTTTTTAGGGTCGTTGTGCGACACACTCATATGATTTCATTTATGCATGAAGTTTCAGTTCTGCAGTAAGTATTGATTCAATCAGTGAGTTACCGTAGCTCCCCATTCTACCCAGTTAAAGATATAGTCTTCCTAGTTCCATTACTTAGTAGAACACATCATAAAGTAATACATATCATAATACTTTTGAAAAAGTAAGGGTAATATAGCACAACGAGTTAAAAAAACAATTAGAGTATTAGTTTTACATCTCTGGAACTTCTCCATTTCCAGCAAGCCTGGACAGTTCCCTGACCTAGTCACTTTAGGAACACAATTGTTGCTTCGTTGGCAACGGGCTCAGACAATACCCTGGAAATTTTTCTTGCTTCACCTCCCTACATTGGAAGCCTTTCTCTTCTTTCACCTTTTATTTTTTTTATTTTTCATAGAACTGTGCTTCGACACTTATTATTTTTAAATGAGTTGGAAGAGGGATCCCGACTTATTGAGAGCATAAGAGGTTTCTCTTTTAGAGAAAGATTTAAGACCTTTGATGCTTTATTTTCAATTTTTTTCCCCTTATCTTACTCTACTTAGATAGATAGGCAAGAACACACTATGAATAAACAAAACCAAGAGCAAGAATGAGGATCCTAAATAGATACATGCATCATGGTTTTCTTATAGCTTCCTGATTGATGGATCATATTTTCCATCCAAAAATCATCAACATTAGATATGTAAACAAAGTCAAAGAAGAGGGTAACAAATAAGCCAAGGGTTGTATGTTACCACAACTTTCCTTTCACAAAAGATTAGCCACATCATTATAAAGCTTAAAACTAGCTTTCTTCAAGGACTAATGAAACCAAAAGAGAAAAAGGGAATGATGAAAACACAAAATAGGAATTCATTGCATCTAGCTAAATGCAACCTATCCAATCCTAAACTAAATAGTACAAAATCGGGTTATGTGAAATGGAACTTCCAATGCATCCATAGAAGTCTCTTTTGATTTTGAAGTTGAAGGATGTGATCATGTAAGACCAGAGTGAAATGCAGTGAAGTGAAAAGGTTAAACTACCAAAACATTTGCACTAGGAGATAAAAACAATAAGTGCAAGAACAATGGTATGACACTTGATTATTTATTGGACAAAAGACTCCACAAAAACAACTACCAAGTTCATTACCATACAAGACTCGATTAACCACATGTAGGTACAATCCATGAGACATGGGTCCTGACTGATAAGAATATTCAAGGGCATCTGTAATAGGATCATGGAAAGAACCTTTAGGAAAAGCTTGACAATAAATATTAATCAAAGCCAAATCCATATCATAAGCAACATCAACCAATTAACCATAATTAGTGTTTTCGTGTGAGTTGAATTTTTCAATGGATGATGTAAATTGTATGTCAAATCGAAGGATTTGACAATCATAAAGACCATTCTTTGTTTGCACATTGCAGATTAAATATTTTCTTGAGATGGGATGTATTTATTTAATTTCAAGAGTTAAATTAAACTTTCTACCTTGATGGTTTAAAATTTTTATGTGAATAAAACGAGAATCCCTAAAGAGAGAGTCGACATCCCACGAGATGCCATTTATGAAAAATATTTTGCGATAAAATCTTACACTAACCAAAATCACAAATATTTTCTGAGTGATAGGAATCTGACATAACCATCATCATAGGCTGAAGTGTCCTACTCACCTGACTTAACTTTTAATTCTAGAAATATTGAGCATCATACTGAGAAAACATGGTCAACTACTTTTCTAAATAAGAGTGATAGTTTTGATCAGGTAGATTTTTAAGATTACCACAAAAATCCTCAGTGATAGGAATTTCATCTTCTTGATCAAAAGGTGATATACCTGAGAGGAAATATTCAATAATCACATCAGACTCTATTTCAATATTTTGCAAATCTAGATCTTCTTGTGGGAACAAAGATTTTTTACATGAGTCTTGAAAACTCATCACCATACAATTCAAAAAAAAGGAAATGATCAAGTTCATGGTTGTCCAAGGATTCAACTTGATTAATATGTTAAGGGTCGACATGAGAAATAGAAAGATTCAAATATGATTGATCGATAGAATCATATGAATCATTGTCAGGGGAAATATGTAAAAGAAAATTTAATTCTTCTTCCACAAATTGATCTTCCAATTTACTGATTAGTTTAGGTTAAAAGCATGGAACATCAAAAGGAGGGTGACCAGGCTCAACATTTCCAAAAGAGTGGAAATCATGTACGAAACTCTATAGAAAGAGACAGAGGAAAACGAGCGATTGCAGTTTCAGTTGCAAGCCATGAAAGATGCCTTGGAAGAACTGAAGCAAAACAAACAAAATCTTCAAACAGAGAACATTGAATTGAAGGTGTGTCTACATGAAGAGAAAGAAGAAAAAGAAAGTTTTCTATGACAGCTGCAAGCAAAGGACAAGGCCTTGGAAAAGCTGTAGCGAGACCCATGAGAGGTAAAAGGTAGTTGTCCATCTTCATGTATTTTTCTTGATGATGATTTTGTTGTTTTTGAAAATCATACCATAGGAATTGGCTCCAAACTGTTGAAGAGAATGGGGTATGAAGGAAAAGGATTTGGTGTCAATGGCCAAGGCATTATCGACCCCATCAAAGTAGAGGAATTACCGTGTCGAATAGGACTTGGGTATGTCAGGAAGGAAGTTGGGGAATGCGCCATGACAGTTAGCAAACCACCAACAACGGATGATGAGCATCCCTCATCAGTTCTTTCCAAGTCGACAAAGGAGGTAAAAGATGTTGATTTCCTTTCAGTTTCGTCTTCACATAGTGTGAGTTCTGTTGGAGATTTGGAGATCCCAATTATAGGGACAAACATGAGGCTTCTTACAAGGATGAGGCATGAGGAGAAAGAAGAACTTGGTGTTAATAACCAAGGCATAACTCAACCTTTGGAGGTTGTGCACAAACATCAATTTGCAGGCTCGAGATACACTAAAGGAGAGTGCTTGAAGGTGTCAAATTTTTTCGAGACATTGTTGAAATTTTCGAGGAAAGAGAATGATGGGAACACATCCCCATCATCCCACGGTAGTACCCATTGCAGGGAGAGAGCTGGGGCAAGCTCTCATCGCAATATTTACACCAGAGATAGCAAGGGAAGGTATAACCACTTTCGATCTTCAAGTGTTCATTTCGATTATGATCATATTGATAATGATGAGCGTAAGACATGGCATCGAAAAACATGTACCTTTTGTGGATTACATAACCATACATTTTCTAAGTGTTGGAAAAGAATGGTAGCACACAAAAGGATGAGGTGTGAAAGACCCTCTCAACAACATGAAAAGAAATAGGTTAAGCAGATATGGAGGAAGAAAACCTACTGCAGTCATTGCAATAGAAGTGGCCATCAAAGAGCCACTTGTTGGAGGCTCCATCCAAAGCAACGCCTTAAAGACAAAGCATCGGTGCGTGAACCAAGTGAAGAAGTTGTTCAACAAGCAAATATGCCACAAGGAGGTGACACATTCACCTTGATAAGTGAAAAATGGTTTCTAGACATGCTGTCATTTCATGGTCGTTCCTTTGTAAATAATTTGTTGCATTTTAAAATGTAAAAGTGATGATGTGTTTTCCATCACTTTTTTAGCAACAATGATGTCTGGTCGTATTTTGAGTCACATTTTACACTCTGAAAGTGATGTTATGTTTCCATCAGTTGTAAAAACAATAGTGTTTGTCCTTATGTTTGTAAATCATGTGTTGCAATGATGATGTGTTTTCCATCACTTGTTGAAGCAACAATGATAGGTTGGCCTTGTTGTCATAGCTGAGGTCTTGCGTCCATCTTGATGTAAACTTGACCACCGAGTATGTGTTATAAAATTGTGGCAAGTGTGGGACATTTGTGTCATTAGTTTGTCATAAAAGTCAAGCATGTAATTTGCAAAACAATGTACTACAGGTTGGAGAAGTAGAAGGTGTCGGCTCATCGCTTAAGGCTCTGAAGAACAAAGGTGAAGGAGATGGAAATGAGACCTTTTCAGGGTGCTTGTGATGCAGACCCTCTCATTAGAGGCATGGCATTCACCCTCTTGCCTCTAATTAAAATCACTGCCTCATATTGTAACGATAATATTGTGAGGGATAATATATCTGATCATATTCAAAAATAGTCATGCCGAGAGAGTGAGGACCTAACATAACCATTAGTAGGGACCGAAGTGCATCAACTGCTCGACAAAAATCCAAATAGTGAGATGTTAAATGATGAAGATCGAAGAATGTAAAACAATTACCATGGGATATACTGGTGGGAAAATGATAACATGAATGAAAGTCATCAAAGACAGAATAATGATCAGAAGATTTGATTAAAGCATCAGATTCCTAGCTTGTAATAAATGAGGATAAATCAATTTAAACAATTATGTGAATGCTCTAAACAATCAAACGAAGTTCCTCACAAGCCAAATGTGACAAACCATTTTCCTGTATTTGGTGAAAAAATATGCAAGAATTGTAATCATGAAAAGAATTTAAAAGGAATGCCAACATAACAAATACATGAGACCACTGAGGACATGGTGAATGGAGAAGAACTTGATTCATCTGATGGCTTGTGCATTCATTATTACTCAAGATGATTTTTGGTGCAATGAAGGGGAAGATTTGAAATATAACATTCGCAAGAAAAACAGGGAGCTAACTATTAAGCGATGAATATGATAGACATGATTCCTTCAGCCAAAGATATACTTTGAAATGATCAACTTCACAATTACATGACTTTGTGAGAGATACACATTCCAAAACCGAGTTTGTTGCTAAATATTTGCATGAAGATGAATAAAATGAAAAATATTCGTGAATCCAGTCATAAGCAAAATCTTAAAAATTTGAAAAATCATACCCGAATTACCAAGCATTTTTAAAAAATAAATCTACATCAAGTGAAACCATGCAGAGAGAAGGGCCGTGCGAGGGAAACCAGATCTATCTTAGTTCAAGGGGCTTACTAGATTCATGAGATCCTGACATAACCATCATTGGAAGTTAAAGTGCCTCGACTCCCTAGCTGGCCCCGAAACTTTCCAGGATTGTAAAATCGCATCTTGAAGATTGAACCAGATCATGGATGATTTTAGGATAGCTGCTACCACTGGTTTCAATAAATCCACTACTCATCAGATGTTAGCCATATTTGTCACTGATTTGACCAAAATTTTCAACTTCAACAACTAGATTACTTAACTTGAAATATTATTTTGATCACAAGTTCAATGATAAATGAATCGAGGAAATTTCATGAGCAAGTTGATTTGAAGTGTTGTCTTCATGCAAGTGAAGAGATGATGAGGGCTGGAAAGAGTACTCAAAGATTTTGTTTTTTTCATTTGCCTCATGGATTATCTCACCAACTTGTGTCAATTGAGAGGCTAACTCATTAGATGTCGATGCACTTGAAGATCATGGAGTAAGCCCGTCGCAAGTAGATGCATTATAGATGATAGAGAACAAGGGATAGTGAGATGAAGAGGAAGTTTTGATAACTACATCTTCTTTGACTGAATTGGGTTTTGGTTCCAAAGTAAAATTCTTCATGAGAAATCAAAAGATCAGCTCATGCACCTGGGTATTCGCGATCGCATACATCAATAAAATCATCATCATTATAATGATTTTCACCAAAGGATACAGATTGATTGAAAGAATCAATTACATTTGATTCACTACTAAGATTAGCATATTAAAAATCATCTAAGAATGGAAGTGCATCACCTTCACATGGAGGATTTTTTAAAATAGAATAAATATTGAAAGCATCTTCACCTTCCTGCTCCTCTTCTTGTGTAAAGTGGTTTCCTTGTATCTGATCGCAATTTGAAACAACAATTTGAAAATCAAGAGAGTGTGAAAGACTAGTTGGTGGAGCAGATTGATCAAGCAGATCACAATACAAAGAGTCATGGCATGTAGATGATAGAGGATCATGGAAACCTAGATCAGATTGGAGGCTAGAGTAATGAATGATAACATCATGTTACGAAAGGGGGGAGTTAATCTTCCCCATGGGCTTCATGAGCCATTATGGGATTTCCTCCATTGAATTTTAGTCATGAGAAACATAAGAAGAATGAGAAGGTGGATTAAGAATTTGATTTGCATATTTCCCAACTTCACAATCACCGAAAGGAAGCACTCACATCGGGATAGGAAAAGGGGGAGGAAAAGGAACAAAAGGAATAATAGGTTCCTCCTTTGAAATTAGAGGTGTTTCATGACTCATGAGAGTTGCAGAAGTAGGCAAATGAGGAGGTTAAGGTTCACCGTGAGAAGAGATAAGAACCAAGTGCTCAAACTCTTGTTTTAAGAAATATTTGTCCATGTCTTCTTTAGAAGTTTCACAACAAAGGTGAAGGAATCGATCAAAAAAATCCTCAATTGATTCATTAGGATTCATTCTTAAGAGATTGGTTATTTTACAAACATCTTAGTAACTATACCTATCAAAGGTTTGGTGAAGCTCCCCGAGGAACTAACAAAGGGAATGGATGGAAGCAGGTGGTAAGGTATGGCACCATCGATTAACATGACCTTCAATGAATGAAGAAAGATATGTATAATATCCTGTAGAATAGTCCACAAGAATGGGACAACAATGACAACCATTACAACACATTCTCTATAAGATAAGTACTAAAACAACTAAAATAGTTCAACTATCTTAGCACATGTGAAAGAAAACATGAAATACAAACATCCGCAGAATAACCTTACAAACATTCACAATCCATGCATGAAGAACATGATGGCCTTGAAGGCTTCTGTTATTAAGTAAAATTTCCAAGACACATGTTTGCAATGTACACCACTAGCTCTAGTAGTGGAGCATTGGAGCCACCCCTTGCTCCTCAAAGAATTGATTTTTCTCTTTAATTCCTTGCGGGAGGAGCCAAGGTGAAAAGTCCTTTGGTCATATAATGAGGGAGTATATATAGCTAAGGGTGACTCTTTGACTACCATCATGATTGTTCTACTTCCTATGACTTTCAAAATTACATGACTCTTTACATTCCATGTGTGTCCTTTGGACTTTCACTTTACAATACATTTTGTATGCAATATATATGATCCACAATAGTGAGGTGGCATATGACCACTCATGACATGACATAGCATGACACTGCTGACATGGACTGCTTGATTATGTGGAAATATCAAGCCATTGTTGCTATTAAGTGTTGGATGTCCTCTTGAAGATGATTTTCTTTCCACCTCTACATGGCTTGGTGATAAGGAATATTCAATGATCCCAATTCTTGAATAGTGGTCGCAAACTAGTTTCCCTTTTCTTTCTATTGATCAATCAACTTGTAAGTTCAACTACAAGAGAGTCTTTGAGCATGCTTCCCTCATTATTCTCCTTATTCATCATCTTTTCATGACATGATAGGGTACTGGTTCCTGCAATTCACTCATGAAGAGACGACATCAATCCGAAAACCCCCTAGTCTAAGATGATGCATTTTGATCCACCAACTGAGCCCAGAACAAGTGACAAGCCGGGAAGAGGGACTCAGTAATTGTAGAGTTCACATTTCCAGTAGCCAAGGGAGACATTTGAGCCTTGAGGCTACACAGTGTGCAGTTCATGCAAGTATGAGGGACAAGACAGTGCATTTTCTAGAGCCAATCAGACAAGGTGAGGGAATGAGCATTAAGAGGACACACTATGCAGTTTTGGGAGACAAGATAGGAATGGATACTACAGAGAAGAGAAGTTTAAGGGCTTGGAGAATTATATTAGGGCTTGTTATTGTGCAGTGCGCAATGGAGGCCGAGATGGGAGGAATGACTTGACAATTCTAGAAGTGAAGGTCGAAGCTTGGGCACAAAAATTGTGCAGTGCAATGGTCTTGGGAGGCAGGAACTACGCATTTCACAATGTGAAGTAGAAAGGTCACAACTATAGGATTAAGAATTTGTAGTGCATAGCTCAAGGGAGGCCCAGTGAAGCTAGGTTGCCCGGTTGGGAAGTTTTCTCGAAAATGGCTAAGTGTGTGATCAGTGAGATCGGGGTGAATGGTGATGAAATTTGATTATGATTGCACACTTAGAATATTTGAAGAAACAACAACATAGATCATACAAACACATGAACAAAACATTTGCCTCTATGCGACAACATTATGACAAGTTACAACAAGTGCAAGACCAAAGATGTACTTTGCGACGACCGTGATGACACTTGTGCGACAATGCTGAAAATTTTGGAAATGAATGGGATCAATGAGATCGATGTGAATGGTGATGAAATTTGACTATGATCGCACACTTAGAATATTTGAAGACACGAAAACATAGATCATCCAAACACATGAACAAAACATTTTCCTCTATGCGACAACATTATGACAAATTACAACAAGTGCGAGACCAAAGATGTACTTTGCGACGACCGTGATGACACTTGTGTGATAATGAGGTTATAATAACTCACTTGAACAAAGATTACCTCTTAGAACCACTAGAACATGCCTATACATAGGATACGACAACAAACATGCTAAAATACGACACTTGGCCATCTTGCAAAGGGGAACACAAGACTCTAAGAAAACAAATGAAAGGAGTTTCAATGTTTACAACAACAATCAACAAGATCTAGGAAGGCTCCAAAATTGGGTATAGACCAAAATTTTGGAGGGTGTTGTATGAGCTACAAAAAGTTCCCTTTGAATAGGAGGACAAGATGAATCTGGTTCAAAATATTTTCTTGACATCCTGACTAAGAAACAAAGATTTTCAGCCAAAAATTTCCAGTCCACAGCCTCATCTAGGAATTCATAACAAATAATGAAGGAATTGGTCAACAAAATGTTCAAAAGATTTATTCTACTCTATTCTAAGCTGATCGATTTCATTAAGAACATCTTGATATTCATATTTTTGAAAAACATGACGAAGCTCATTAAAAAAATCCTTAAATATGAAATAGAAGTAGTGGGTGAAAAATAACACTGTTTCTTAGCACGAACATCCAAAATAAGGGTAAACAACCTTGCGAGAATTTCTTCAGAATAAACACCACATGAAAAAAAAAATTGACCAAACTCAATTACATTGTTGTACCCTTGCCATCGAATTTCAAATGTGACAAGTTATGTAAAAATTCTGCAGGATTGAAAGATCTAAAGCTTCAGAAAAACACCTCGGTATTATGATCTGGGATGAAGTCATTAAAGGTAAGAGATTCAAATAGAATTAATAGGCTCATCTTGTCATTTATCCCCCCTTCTAGTGCCAAAATATTGACGGTGCTGGATGAAACCAACATGTAAGGGCATCTCCCCAATGTGAAGTGCCAATTAGACCTCACACCATTTGGTGTAGGAGTCCCGTTCAGCTGTATGGTCCGGCCATCATTGGAAATGTTTCAAAGATTTTCCTTGGTTACACAACATACACAATAGATCACAACAACTCTTTAGGGTAGCAAGTATGTAATCTTTGTGTGACACCAAATGTAATATTCACTGGGAACTTCCATGTCTAGTAAAGGAAAATGAGCTTTGGGTTAGGGAAGTAATAGTACTATCCTAAACGGGGACCCAAGAATGAAGAGAAAGGCTTGTTGATTACCTGCATATTATTCCACATAATAGAAAACAATCATGAAAACATAACAACACCTATTCAACAAAAACCATATCTAATCAAGAAAATAATTAATTAAACTTAGTATGTAATTAAACCAAGATATACCGCAAACATCACAAGAATAGTCCTATTACATCCACGATACATGTATGAAGAAGTGCCAATTCATAGATATTTTGATTATGAATGAAAGATCCCAAGTACATTGTTACATAGATGAAACACTAGATCCAGTAGTAGAACATGAAGCCACAACTTTCTTCTCCAAAGAATGATATATCTCCTATGCACTGCAAGAGAAGCCAAGGCAAGACTCCAAGAATCCCATCCCCTTGCTTGAGTTATGAGGAGATATATACAACAAATGACAATGACCATTGAGCTTCCTCATGACTCTTCAACTCCTATGACTTTTCATATTCTATACTTGACCTTTTACATTTCATATGTGGCTTTTCATATTCCACATGCGTCTCTTGGACTTCATTACATACAAATTATTACAAAAGACAAATTACATATGAGATGATGGCTATGTGAGACAAAACTAATAATAGCACAAAGTCTTATCAAATTGAAAAATCATTTGCTTCCTCATGGAGCTCATTGGTGATGTATGTGTAACATGTTCAGAACTTTGTAGAGAGGGCTTTGAACCGAACTGACAAGTCCATTGCATACCACATCTTCACCTATAATGCTTATGTCAATATGGTCTTGGAGCCTGATTGTACATTATTCCATAGCCATGAGAATTTCATGTGGGATTTGACTCGAGCGATGGAATACTGTACAATAATGTATTTGGTGATCTCCAAGCCTTCCTATTTTGATGCTTTTTTTATTTGTTCTATGTACTACCTAATCTCCTGGAAGATGATCCCCATGCCTCTTATTTCTTCAAGTGATCCTACTGAAGGCATCCCATGTTTCTGTGCTAGAGACTGAAAACCATTGTGTAGACGATTATAAGAAACAATGGTGTTAGTCGCTTGTTCTCCAATATAGTTATAATTCTAATGTTGGAGTCTCAGCTATACTCAGTCCATTTTAGCGGAAATATTTTCCTTTCTAACCAATTGTGGCGAAACATTTAAATATTTGGCAACCCATTCTTGAAGTTCATCAACCACTCTTCTTGTCACTTCTAGGAACTTCAATACTTTCCATGCTTTCTTCTGAATGCCAATGAGAGGGGCCACCACTTGTTGTAGAAGTATCATCTCATCATACAACCATGCCATGGTATCCTCCATTGGCCCCAATTCCTCCTGCATGGTTGATTGCCATTCTGCTGTGTTGAAGTTGTGTGAAGATAACCATTGATTTTTTGTAGCAAGGCGTTCTGCCTAATGCTTCACTGTATCTAACTCTCACCTTAATCGTGCATTCTCATACAATAAATATTCTAAGTTTTCCTGTACTGTTGTAGGAAAAGAAGCATTTTCTGCCCTGATTTCCCGGGGATTCCTCCTAGTATTGGAAATTATTACCTTTTCTATAGATTTAGAGACTAATTTTGAGGATCATTTGGTAAGTATCTTTGCCTATGTTGCACGATCCTCTTCTTAAGTTGATAAAACATGACAATGCACACATCCATGACCCTATCTTCAAGTGGATGTGTGATTCTCATTTAATCAAATGAAATATGGACACCCATAACAGGAGGTTCTTCTGGAGAACCTGGTTCATAATCTATGGGTTAGATGGTATCATATTCCTCCAACTCTTCCTCTATCTCCCGAGTCAACTGTTCTTCTTGCAGTCTCTATGCTGCTTCTTCCTCCTGGGACTGCATTTTCTTCTCTTATTCTTGTGTCCTTCTTTCCTCTTCTTCTCCTTGTTGCTTCATGAGAAACTCATCTTACTTCCTCTTATTATCTTCTTCTAATTCTCTCATTCCTATTAACCTTGAATAACTCTTGTGTTCAAAGGATCGACTCTCCATTTCCTACTACTTTCTCCTATCAAATCATTCTTGATCCTTTTCCTAGGAGCTACACTCTTTGCTTTGGGGGTTGTTTGTGCTACCTTTTGTATCTTCACATCTTGAGCTGGTGGATCTTGGGGTGAACTAACTTCCATTCATGGGTGTGTCTTTCTAGCTCTATTGTACTAGTTCTTCACTTTCTCATCTTCTGCGACAAACATTGATGAATATCCCAAATTGAAACCAATCCTTTTACAATGTTTCTTGCACACTCCCCTAGGATCATATCCATGAAATTCCTTAACTTTAAAGTGCAAATAGTCCAACTCTTTTATTTCTGCACCTGCCACCTTGTGGTTCTTCAGTTCATACAATAAGATCCTCAAAGGGAAGGTGGGTCAGGGGTCTTTCCTCCTTTTATAAAGAACTCTTGGCAACACTTTGTCCAACTGATATGCTACTTCTTATAAGACCACCTTATTGGTCACATGTCGTGGCATGAGATGAGGGGAGATAAGACATCCAAAACACCTAATATATGTACCCTCAGGCACTACAAACCAATCCACGATATCATGTACTGACTCCTTCACCTGATCGGTCATGCAAGGAGGATCAATCTCATATATCATATGGAATATGACTGCAAAGAAGTGCTTTGCGAACTTGTCGTATGTGCCTCTAAAACATTATTCTGACAACACTTTGCAGTGGAAGTAGTCTGGAAACTTATTATGCGGGGCTGAGTTCCAATACATTCCTAGGAAAGCATATTGTGCACAGATTCCATCTAATATAAATGTAGACATATAGAATTATGGTGCCTCATTTTCCCTTAAAGATGCTTTTACCTACCCCAAATGACATTGCAAATCAAATGATAATATATATGCCCAATTGAAGATCTTACCTAGAGTAACTACCATGTTGAGCATATATATCTATATTTCTTCAAACACCTCAGTGTTATTTCTCCCATGTAGTTGACAACACATACTGATGAGATACTAATATACATCCCTGAGAATCTTGGTTGGGTAAACTACGAATGGGTAGTGACGAAACTTAGCAAGCTCTCAACACCTAGATTTAATGATGTCACTTGTGTCGAGATCGACCCTTTTGTTGTAAAAGTTGTTATTGGAATATTATGTAGGCCTTAGCACCTTATAGTAAGTATGCATGTCTTCTCCATAATAGGTGGCAATCTGACCACCACTTTTGCTATGAAGCATGAGATGAGAATCATCCATGCGTGTAAGAATCCACTTAATCACTTCAACATAAGGGGTGACTAGGAATCTTCATGCAATCCTCTGTGCCCTAGACTACTTGATATTGATGTATGCTTCTAGATCTTCCAAGTTTTCAATGAACTGTTTCTACACGAATGTGTCTTTTATGTCATTACATGTACCGTCAATAGAATTATCTATGAATAATTATATATCTACAAAGATGGGAATGGTAAGCTTTGTAACTTCAACTCTTTCCTCACTTCTTGCCTCCGAGCTTCTTTAGAGACCACTTTACGTATAACAGGAGACATGGTTTCAATAGATGATGAAAGAGTAACAATACTTGTAGCTCGAACACCTTTTTGTGGAAGCACACTCATGGCAACAATGATTAGCTGTATGAAATATCCTATTTATTACAAGAGAAAACTTAACAAATCATATTCATGAAGCTATCAAATGTAAATAAAAATGTAAGCCTATTAAGGACGGCACATAGCTACTTGGATGGGAAAGAAATTTGCATGAAAACAAGGAGGGCACACTTCCAAAGCACGAAGGAAGTTCAAGGGTCATTCGGGGCTTTAAAGTGTGCTCATGTGCTCAAGGAGACTGATAAGGCGCAAGGGCGCACTCCGAAGAGACGAAGGAATGTAGCTTCGGGCCTTCAGGCCTTCAAGGTGCACTCATGTGCTCAAGGAAAAGGAGGTTGCACTGGCGCATGCTGAAGGGACGAAGGTAAAACATTCAAGCCTTCAGGGTGCACTCATGCGCTCAAGGAGGGTGCAATTCTTTGTGATGAAGGAGTGCGCTTTTGAGGAGAACTTGTCTTTTCTAGGCACAATTTTCTGAGTTAGTTTGAGCTTCAACTTCCAGAAGTGCACTCTGCCATAGAATGGCTCAAGGATAAGTCCAACAAAAATATTTCATGGTATAAATGTGGAGAGGAAAGATCTACAAGTTTTTATGGGTGTTGTCGCAATCATGATTAGAATGTGAACTGTTAAAGAATATGCAGAGTCACAACCTGCCATAATAAATTAACACTTGTATATGTGAGAAGAAACTGAAGCGCCAATAAATAAATTTAAAAGGTAAAGTAAAGAAACTGAAGCGCCAGTAAATAATGAAAGGTAATCAGTAGAATTGACATACAAAAAGCCTAGTGAAGATCGACGAAGAGCTTCTTGATCCAAAGATGTGTGCCCAACCAAGATGAGAATGATTACAGGAAAGAATGGTTAATTGGGTTAATTTAAAAGAGATTCTATGCAAATATGTCTCATGCATTCTTTCCACTTGTCGACGAGTGGATGAGTTAGTTAAGAGAAGAGAAGTGGGCTCCCATTTTCTAGGAGTGCGCCCATATGCAACAAGAAAATGCATGCATGTCTTTGTGCCGAAGGAATGCGCTCAAGGAAGGCACACTTGCTAAGCATGAAGGAGTGAACTCAAGGAGGGCACATTTCTTTAGCCTGAAAGAGTGCGCTCAACGCAAGAGCAAGTCTTCATAATCTTGAAGTGTGATTTTGCCTTAAAGTGCCTTTTCTTGCTTTTAAGTGCTTTTTGTGTGCTTTTGGGTGCTTTTATGGCGACTAAGGCTAGTTTCTAAGTTAAGAAAAGCTATGAGTCCACCTAACCATGGGTAAGATAACACAAACACTTCTAAAGGTTAGGTGATGACACTTAGGAAACATTGACTTAGAAGGATGCAACACTTAGAGAGAACATAAAAATAACAAATCAAACAATGTGACGACACTAAATAGCTTAAAACGAGAGTTCATGTAAACTCTAAAATTGAATTAGGCAAAAATTTTGGAAAGCCGTTGTCGCAATGACAAGAATAACATAAAAAAAACTATATTAAATTTTCATTTGTATATTCATTAAATATTGAAATTATTTTTAGCAAAAAAAGAATGTATAACTACCTATGCATCTTATTTATATTTATATATATGCATTATAAATTGTGTTAGATCTCAACACACCATTACAAGCGCTCTTGATTAATATTAATGCACTACTAAAATTGACCAGTTTTTTTAACCATTATTAGTAATTATTTTACCATAGGTGTAAGGACATCAATGCCACTTTGAGGCACTTTGTGTGCACTAAAGAATCACCAATGATATGATCGTACATTTGAATTACATCGATGAGACTCAAGAAAATTTTATTTATTATATTCTATCATCAATGCACTTATGATATAGGTAAGTAATGGATATGGCACAATCTTACATTTTTTAGTGTACCAATACCTGAGAAAATGTTTTTATTATATTTAACTTTACAATGCAGGTAGTATGTATGTCAGCTCCACTAATGGTGTCTTTGTACATTTTTTTAGAGCATTGACAAGTGAGAGAATTTATATTTATATAAGTGCACTCAACGTTCTGCTTATGTAGAAGAACCACAAATAATGCCTCATAACATTACATATAGCACCAAAAATTACATATAGCACCAAAAAATTACAAGCTAGTTTTATGTTTTCACTTCAATAATCTATTCTATTTGACCACATGTGTTATGCCCAATATGTCCATGTACATCTCGAAGTGTATCAAAAAGACAAAGAAATATTTATTTATTTAAATTATCAATGTGTTTATGTTACATGCAAACACCTCTTATGGTGCCTACTTACATTTCGAAGTGCATAGATAAGCATGATAAAATATCTATTTGATTAAAATTTACATGCTTTCTATGTATGAAAGCACTGTAGAAAATGTCTGCGTACATTTCCTAGAGCACCAGCAAGTGGGTTACGTGGGCATATTAATAAAAATGCACATGAGTAGTAATGGATTTTCGTACGGCAATAATGGAAATACACTAAGTGCGTTCCAAATTGGATCATATCTACCCTATTTTTTTTTTAAATAAAATCAATATTGTACAACAAAAAAATTAAACCCTTTTCAATGTGTCTCATATAATGATGCATCATTGTGTTTATGATTTAAAGAAGCATCATTGTGTTTGTTTAGAAATTATTTAACTTAATATTTTATCCACGGATAATAATAATGGTTGGTGGTGTATAGATAATTAGAATATATTAATATTTTTTTAATCGGATTAGTTTTAATATTTTTAAAATAAAAATTAATATTTAACAAAAGGCATAGTCTAATTTATAGACGAAATGATTGCTATCCCAACTATTTTTTGGTTAATTTCAATCAAAATTCAATAGAGATTTTTAAAAACTTGAGTTTAAATTGTTTAATCTGCATAATTCGAGTGCCCTAAGGGTTTTTAAGGGCGCTAAATCCATTTATGCTTTCAAAAATATATTTTAAACAACAAAAAATCTTGAAATTGTATTGTCGAATTTTGATAAATTACAATGAGAAAAAAAATATTTCATCTATAAATTAAACTAAGCCTTTAACAAAATATTTAAACACTCTATGATACATCATATACAATAATAAATTACTATATTCATAATTTGAAAATTGCAACAATTAAAATATGTTTAGAATTGTTTTAAATTGATAATTTAATAATAATAATGAGCATTGGTGTATTGATATTAGGAATGCACTCGCCTATCTATATGTGAGCACATCGAGGTGCCTAAGGCAATTTAAATGCATCAACCAAAAAATATTAGTCAACAGGCCTCTGCTATAAAAGAACAAGCATAATTTTTTTTCAAAGGCTTCATGAAAACCTCCACTAAGTAGTGTTTTCCTTGTCTTATCACTACAAGTAACATGAAAAAGGAAAAAAGTCGCAACTCCAATAAGAAACTATGTAACTAGGTTGTAAACTCTAGCATTTAAGTCTTTTTCACATAAGTGTGCTCATTGCATAACACTATCTTTTATATAAATACACTATTTAAAGAATAAAAAATAAAAATATTTTTCTTCAAAATACAATTTCTAATAGATATTGAAACATGGTATGTAGATAAATTATCTTATTTTACTTTTTAATAATTTCTAATAGGAGAATAAAACAATTATATGTTTACTACATTTTTGAAATTCTAAGTGTTTCAAAAGGCAAATGCTTTACAAACAGATTATTTTATTTTATTTCTTCACAGTTCCACACTCACATAGTAAGCTTTGTTTCAAACACATCTCACTACTTTTCTTAAGGTTTAAGAAAGCGTAATCAAACTAATATACATACATTGTATTTGCATTTTTACTTTTGAAATAGTGCTCGTGGATGAATTCTCAAATATAATTACATTATATAGAGCTTTTCAAACTTATATATGCAATTATGTTCAACAGTTGGAAATAATTAATTCCTACTTGTCTATGGTTGTAATTTTCTAATTGAGGAGTTTGTTCCTACATAATAGGAATAAGCTATAATATAGTTTCTCCTAGTTTAGTGTGTGGTTGAGAGAATCTCTCAACCACACTACTGTACGTCTAAGATAGCATTCCTATCTTGAGACTATTGATTGTATAAATATGTGTGTAATTCCCTTATTCAAATGAATAAAATATATTTTGAGTGACTGCAATGAACAAATTCCTGCACATTCAGAAAAACAAATTTTGGAGAAGATGTTATCATCGCTAATGTGGATTCAGGGGTATGGCCTGAAGCTGCTAGTTTCAATGACGAGGGTCTGGGTCCTGTTCCTTCTCGATGGAAGGGGATCTGCTGGTGTGCTGCGTGAACCATGGAGATCTGGTGAAACGATGATCTGAGATTCTTAGATGATGCGTTAGTTGGGGAGGGAAGAATTGAGGACGGTGAAAAGCTCGAATGATTCGATTCGGCTCATTTGCTTCCTGACAATGAACAACAACAACGTGATAGACATAGCCAACACCTCAGGGCAGTTGGAGACCCTCTCAGAGGAAGATCGCCGAGCGTTGCGCAGTAGTCGCTTTTCATCTCTCGCACAAACTGCCAGTTCTCCCAAACCCGACAAACCGCAGTCTAGTCCCAGAGTTGCTCATCCAGGTGGGCCAGTTGCAACAAATAAGGCTGTTGCTTTGGCAAAATTTCTGCAAAGGAAGCGTGGATCTGGTGATCTGCCTGTGGAGGATTTGCATGAGGCGTGACGCATTTGCCAATCGTGTATTCAAGCACGATTGGTTCGCTGCACCTTTCGGTAGGAGATCAGCTCTGCGGCTACAACGCCCCGACGATTGGTAATTGGATCCACTTTATGCGGCTGCCTGTATTTGTTTGAGGCTGAGATCCTGTGGCTGTCGGTCGTGCCTTCACGGAGGAGCTGTCTGCTAGTGAGAGCTCATTAATAAATTGCACTCCAAATGCAGATCGTAATATGGTTCTTGGCAAGAGGTTTTTTGTGACTCCATCAGATTCTGTTGCCATCATTGCAACAAATGCAGTTGAAGTTGTTCCATACTTCAGCTCTGGATTGAAAGGTGTTGCAAGAAGCATGCCGACATCAGCTGCACTTGATGTAGTTGCAAAAAGTCTTAATCTTAGGTTTTTTGAGGTGCCCACTGGCTGGAAGTTTTTTGGAAATTTAATGGATGCTGGAATGTGTTCTGTTTGTGGTGAAGAGAGTTTCGGCACTGGTTCTGACCATATCCAAGAGAAGGATGGAGTCTGGGCAGTTTTAGCATGTCTTTCAATTCTAGCTTACAAAAATAAGGATAACCTTGATGGCGGGAAGCTTGTCACTGTAGAGGACATAGTCCGTAACCATTGGGCTTCTTATGGTCGCCACTATTATACACGTTATGACTATGAAAATGTTGATGCAGGTGCTGCCAAGGAGCTCATGTCACATTTAATTAAGCTGCAGTTAACAAATTAATTAAGGAAGTGAGGCCAGATGTTTCTGGTGTCGTGGATGCCGATGAATTTGAATACAAAGATCCGGTTGATGGTTTAGTTTCCAAACACCAGGGTGTATTCCGGCTTTCTGGTACTGGATCTGTAGGTCCAACCATTCGGTTGTATATTGAGCAATATGAAGCGGAATCCACCAAGATCGGACGTGATTCACAAGTGGCGTGTTAGTAGTACGTGCTAATAGACCAGTGATATGTTGTGGTTGGGAGCCGGCGGTGATGCCGAACAGCCAGCAGTCCTGGTAACGGTGGGTCGAAAATTGCGATGGCGCTCCAGGTCGAACATCAAAGATCTGGTAATTGAGAGCTGGACGGTGTCAAAATCTGTATGCTGGAAGGCCATGAGCGGCCATGTTGGAGCTGCTCGATATATAGAGAAGTTTATGCTATTGTCGAAATGTATTTTTTAATTCTCTGATGATGTTGCAATATATTATGAAACTAGTTGTAATTTAAGTGATAGTAGTATGACCAACTATTGTCACAATGTTGAGTGTGTTGGAACTGGTCATTCCAACACTAAGCAAATTTGCAGGGAATGGTGAACACATGACAATGAAAACGACATCAATTGGAGCTACATCAGAGATTGGAGGATGATCGAGATCATGTTGCAGATTGTTAGCAAGCATGAGGCAGTATGCTTGAAAACAGTGGCTAGCCTTGATACTGTGAAGGAAGTGGCATTATGTTGCAATGCCAAGAGAATTGGACCGTGGAGTCCTGGATTATTGTTCTTGAAGGGAAAATTGTGTTCTCTTCGTGTGGCTGTGAGTGCCTATGTTCCGGTTTCTTTATCAGTGGACCCCTCATAGATGAGGTAAAGGAGCAGCGACAATGTTTATGGTGGACAACAAAGTAGATGTTTGTTTGAGTTAGTGGAATAGACTCCCTAGCATGTTATTGTAATAGTCATTGTATGTACCCAGAAACTCCAAAAATGTGAAATCAGATGTAAGATTTTTAAAGGCATCTGAAAGTTCATGGTGATCTTAAAACCACTTTGTAATGGTTTATGGTTGGTGGTGAGCCTGAAACCATCTTTTGTCACTGAATGTGAGGGTTGGTGGTGAGCCTGAAACCATCTTTTGTCACTGAATGTGAGGGTTGGTGGTGAGCCAGAAACCATCTATATAGTCTTTGTGACTGAAGTGCCTTTGTGGCCAGCTTGCCTTTGTGGCTGAATCACCTGTGTGGCTTGAGGTGCCTTTGTGGCTGGAATCGTGGATGTCAACACGTTGTTTGACAAGCTAGCCTTTGTGGCTGTGTTGAGCTCTGGCTGAGTTGAGTCAGCATGCCTTTGTGGTTGTGTGTACACGAGAGCTTTGTGCTCAATTGAGCAGGTGGTCTGCAGGACACCTGGCTCGGACTCAGATGTTTTTTCTGAGTAGAAGGGGATTGGCGTTTTTCGCGCTGACAGCAACGCCAGGAAGGCCAACTGGTGCGTCTGTTAGGCCATTAATCGCGTCAATGGGCGTGGGTTTTTCATTCAGGATCGCGCCAATTCACCTTCGAGGGGATCCGCGGGATCAGAGAAGTTGTGGATCTGTCCGAGGGCGGCAAATTGTGTTTCTGGAGGTTTTGTACATGCAATTCGCCTGATGGTGGTGGATTTGACTATCATGAAAAGTAGTCATTAAGGGGGGGAGTTGGAAATAATTAATTCCTACTTGTCTATGGTTGTAATTTTCTAATTGAGGAGTTTGTTCCTACATAATAGGAATAAGCTATAATATAGTTTCTCCTAGTTTAGTGTGTGGTTGAGAGAATCTCTCAACCACACTACTGTACGTCTAAGATAGCATTCCTATCTTGAGACTATTGATTGTATAAATATGTGTGTAATTCCCTTATTCAAATGAATAAAATATATTTTGAGTGACTGCAATTTTATCTTCAACCTCATTTGATTTTATATCTTGTAGTTGTTTATAGTTAGTGGGACTTGGCCTATGGTTCTTCATTGTAATCAAAATTTGGTGGCCTATGACATTCTAGTTTCAAAGGGTTTTGTACTTTCATGAAATTTTAGCCAACAAAGTATATATAACTTCCTAGACTTATATTTATAATGGTTTTTGAATTTGCTTGAATTTCTGAGAAAAGCCAAAGTTATATTTCTAAGAAGCCATTTTTCAAGGGAATTGCAAAACAGAAATAATTTACGATGCCAATCAAAACCTTCGTTTTAATACATGTCCTAATTACATCAAAAGTTTCCTTAAACATAATACTTTTGACGTTGTTATGTACTTTTATTTACACCTTCCTAGCTACTAATATTAAAGTTAGCGAAATGGGTAGTTAGTATAATTTTCTTAAAATTAATTTCAACAATATAATTTCTAGAAACTTATCAGAGTTTTAGTTCAGTAATGGAATTAGTTTGGGTGTTAGTTGACATCTAAAAACCCTAGTTCTAAGATTAGATAACCTTAATACCGTAAATAATGACACCGTAAATATTAGTTTACAACAACCACCACCATTGTTTTGAACATTGTCGTACTGAAAAACGTTAAACCGATTCAAAAAGGCGATTCAAAAAACCGTTTTCTTGGTGTTTTCACTGGAGTAAAAACCTTGATTTCTTGGCAATGTGGCATCGAGTCATTGCTTTTTATTTCCAATATTTAAACATCACCTTCGCATATGTTAAACTATTGTTGTAGCGTCAAATCGAACAATGAATGAGGTAACATGGTTGCACACCAGTCGGGATACAAGTGGGTCAGTACAGTTGGGCCATGTAACCGAGATATATTCACAATGTTAAATTTAATAATAAAAATGTGAAATTATTATAAAAAGTGATATAGTAAACTTGTTAAGTAACATAATAAAAAGATAAAAAGTTTTATTTCTTTGAGGATGAGGTTTATTTTTTCATATGTTTTGATGATGAATCACATAGGTTGGATGAATTGAAATTTTGTTTTAGTGAAATATAGAATTATTAAGTAATTATATTATTTTTTATTTTTTATTATCGTTAAAGTAAATTATATAATTAAGCAATTTTTATTGTTTGAAATTTAATATAAAAAATAATTACTTTGATTCAAGTTTTTAAACAATTATTGATTTAAGTTTTATTAATTTTTCTAATTATATAAATTAAATTATACATAAATGCCAAAAATAATCTAACGAGTGTATTGTACATTATAATTAACGTTTGGATGTTGCAATTCAAACATTTATGTGACTATGCAAGACACATTGTTTTATCACATTAAATATAAGTATGAAAAATGTTTCAATTTAACAACATTATAATTTTACGCTATGATTGTTCTACTTTTAAAACTATGTGGTTTTGTAAAATGATTTAGTCAAAAGAATATTAACTATGAAATAACTAACTTAAGAAAGATGATTAACTAAATGTTAAAACAATCAAACTCAATGCTTTATGCACATAAGATTTGAAACTAAGGTTTATACTTTCCCGTTATTATGATTACATCTCTCAAGTTTCTTTTCTGACTTTAATTTAATTATGTTTAAACTAACCAAAAGCATCTACCATGTAACCTTTATTAAAATATGACAATTACTTCATGCTTTTTCAAAATTCAATAATTAAATTAAACCCAAAAAAACACTACCTATACAACTTTATTCAAAATAATCATTTAATAATAAACGTAAATTCACATCCATTTATTTTACTTATACAATATATTTGTACTATCCAAATCCAAATCAAAACTAATTATTTTGCATGCGACTTGTCCAAACCTTAATCATTTCATCTAAAACTAAGAAATTGCCACGATATCTCTGTTTCATTTTTCCCATTACACTCACAATTATTCATTTGGTTGATAAATTTTACCATACAAAATTCGATAAGACAAAATATTAATATTTACCACAAGTGATAGGACCATGCTATGACTTCATCTTACATGGCCACTCCGAGCCAGCCAATCTGGAGTACCGATGATAAGGGTTTCTCTTCATTGTCAAGAAGTTTTGAGGTCTGTATTCCCGGCAAAGCAGATTTACAAGTTTACAGAGTTATTAATATGCGGCACAGTATATGTTTACAATTAGATAATATATTTGTTTAAATCTCAGGATAAAACTACCTCGCTCAATAGACTCATAATAAATTAATCACTATATCCACTAAATAATGAGAATAATATGATATCTACTCCCATATACAAAGCCAAAAAACATACAATCTTTGCAATCTTTAAGTCACAACAACTTTCCAATGTGATGGACCCATTGGAAAAGCAAACATTCATTTCTGACCTAAAATGAGAGTGACTAAGATACTTCCGGACTCTCATTATCTACCGGTCTTTGTCCCAGTTGCAGACAACTGTAGGGCTTTCCTGGTGAGACTCTTCTTAGGGGATTCCCCAGGGATTTGGTTGACCCTTGTGTCTCGTCTTATATTCAATCATTTCCGGGTTGGTGAACATAACATATATCTCTTTACACCGAAATATGAAATTTGAGCAGTGACTGCAACCGGCAACAAGATATTATTGGCATGATGTAAAAGACAGAATTGGCTTTCATGTCATTTATTTACAGTCACGCATTCACCCTACACTGTACAGTGCCAATATTAAACGGTTGGGTTTTAATAGCCAGCAGAAATTTAGACATGATTTTGATAAAATTTTGTGGAAATTTTTGAAAATTTAAATTATAATTTTCACGTTTCAAAATTTTGAGTGTCTCCCCCGTTTATGATGTGCTAAATCTATTTCCTCTATTCAGAAAAAAATGATTTACACTCGCAGATATAAATTTTTGAAAAAAAAAACACCCAATAAATTCACTTTTAGAACAAATTATGGCAGGTTAGATGTTATTTTGTTTATTTAAATGAATGAAAAAATAAATTAAAATAATAGATAAATATTTTTTATTTTATACATTTTAATGTTAAATTTTTGAAATGTATTTATAATTTTATTTAATAATATAAAATCAAATAAATTTGATCAGGGGTAGTTATCATCACTTTTTATGTTAAGAAAAATCTTCACAATTCATTTAGAGATGTTTTTTTTTTTTTTTTTTAAATGGTTATAAAATTATATTATGTTTTATTAAGTAATTTTAGGACATATTGTTGAGGTGAATCATGCCTAAATACCCTTGTTCTTATTCTTATTGGACCACCATTCTTATTGTTCTATGAGATTAATTTTTTATTCTTCAAATGAGAACAACTGATCAGTTTTGATTCTTCCAAGGAGAACAACTTCAAAGACCAATTTTTTTTCAATAAATTACAATGGAAACTAGTGTTGTTGTTTATGGCGCACATAATGACTAGTTATATGTAGACAAACTTAATCATTTCAACATATATCTCAAAATTATACAATGGTTTTTTACCTTGGAGGCATCATGTGTGTTTTCAACACATCCAAATTTTAATTACTAAACAATACACAAAGTGACTAGTTACCTGTAGACAAAAACTCACTTTAAAATATGTCCCAAAATGATAGAATGGTTCTCTACTTTGAAGGCATCTTGTGTGTTTTGAACACACCATAATTTTAATTACTAAACAATAGTACATCGAGAATGTACAACATTAAGCCAAAAGATCATACTACATATTGATACCCCCATAATGCCTGCTTTGCCTTCCACTTCAAGAGAACATGCTTCTTTGCTAAATATCCATTTTTATGGAGAATTGCATAGCCAAATTTGATATAAAACCCATTAATTATCCTAAACGGACTAGATCAATTGTCTCGTGAAAACTTGTTCAATCCTGTCCTTTTCTTAGGAAGGAAATGCCTGTCAGTATGATCACATCCCACTTGCCCCTTCCTGCGTGTTAGAGCATCCAATTATTGCCAAAGAGGACCCCTTTCCAATGTAGAGGGGCAACAGAAGAAATATTGTACTCAACAATAGTATGTGCCCAAAAAGTAGCAATCTTGTTTGTTCAATTTCATAGTAAGTGTATAATGTGTCCGTTCAAGGCATCTTAATCCTCTACCTCCCATTGGTATGTCTAATTACTTGAACAAAATCATTTTTCCAAGTCTTATGTAATTCCAACTAGTCAATGTTATTGTTTGAACATTACTTTACTCTTCCTCCCTTTTCTTAGCATGCAATAATTCTTATATTATGTCATTCTTGTAATTTCTTTACTCTTTCCTTCATTGGTTGAGCACGCAGTAATTGATAATGTATCGTTCTCATATTTATTTCTTTCATATCTATTTTGTTCTACCAATTTGCATAACTGTCTAGAAACAATAATGGAATTTAGTATTATACAATTCTTTTGTGACCTCAAAGTATTTTAGTATCTGTTTAACACTAATACATATTTAAATTCAACTTATGATTCCACTAAATCAGAAATTTTTGTGGTATGGATACTTAATATAACTTTTCTAGCCCTTCTTTTAGATCTAATATTGTAGGCAACAAATGTAGCTTTTGTTACTTTTTTTAATAAGTGGAATATGTCTATTCAATGTAGAAGAATTTGCATAGGATAAAAATCTAAGGCTAGGTTGCTATGGTGCTTTATCATATTTTGTAGGCCATTCCATAATACTTGTCCCTATAGACAGTTGGAGGCTCAGGGTTCACATGCACTCTTCTGAGCTATTTGTGGTTGAATGAATTCTGCTCCTTGGAATATAATTTTGTTTCTTAAGGTCCAAATACCCCAAACATATAACATGGTAAAGCCCTGAAAGCTTTTTCATACATCTCTCCAATCCAAGAACGAAAGAAAATATAACAAAGTCTTTTGCTCCCACTTGGTTTTTTTCACTTATTTGAAGCACTTCAACCTATACTAATCTAGAGAAATCACAATAGACAAACAAGATACTAACAATTTCCACATTTTTCTTACATACAATGGATCTCCCTGGACCCTTCATGTTACTTTTCTGACAGTTTTCCCATGTCAAAATTTTGTTGACAAACTAACCAGAGGAAAATTTTGGCTTTTAAAGGGAAGTCTAACTTCCACACTACCTGAAGCCAAAAAATTCTTTCTCTAGCTTGGTTTTCTTACATCTTAGTTGAATATCCCCAATTTTATTTTATACTCTTTAGACCCCTAATTTTGAGACCACTTAATAAATGTCTTCTTGATATAAACGTTTTATGGCACTCACTGCTAATACATTTACAAAAAATTTCCATTCCTTTGATTCTCCCCCTTGCCTAGACCAAGTCTTTTGCCAAATTCTAGCACTTATCCCATACATTACTTCCATCATTTACCACTGCATCCTCCAAAATGAAATATCTTATGCATTAAGATATTTAACAAGGCTTCAAACATCCTAAAATAAATTTACACTCAATTCAATTGTCTTGTCGCATTCTCTTCTTATTTTCCTCACCAAGTTTACAAGATGCCCATTTTCCTATGAGAGTGTAGGCCCTTACCAAAGATTCTCATACAATAGAACCTCCTTGTGAAGACTTTATTTCCTTCCTAAATAATTCTTTAAAGGATAGCCTTCTCAAACATTTAGACTTCATAACCTTACCCCACAACCCTTCATTATAGGAAAGCCTCCAAACAATTTTTCTAAGAGCCTAACTAAAGCATTGCAAATTTTTTAACCTCCAACCTCAAGCCTAATTTAGGTTTCCCACTTTCTTCCATTTTACTATAGAAATTTATTTATTTTCCCTCTTTCTACTCCAAGGGAAGTTGAAGCACTAATCTTGTAGAGGATAACTTTTGATATGTGAGCAATAGACATCCAATACATAAGAATGCTTCCCAGAATAGCCTTCATTAATATTAATCTACCACCCTTGGGAAACCACCTATTACACCATAGAGGAACACTTGCTTAAATTTTATTGTACAACCATATACAACATTCACACAACAAATTTTAAGCTTTATGATGCACCCTAAGTATTTGATGCCTTCAAATAATTTCAACAGATTAGTTGGGAGAAGGGAGATTATTTAATCTCTTACTTCATCCACAATGTTAAACAACATTGATGAATTTCTCAAGTTAATCTCCGTGCCTATGACCTTGCAAAAAACATCTAGAATCTCTTTTATCTTTCTTATTCCAGAAACAGAACATTTTTCAAAGTTCAAGATGTCGTCAACAAAGAGATTAATTGACACTTGGAGATTTTGACTTCTTCCAAGGTTCCAACTCTCCTAGATTTTTGTTATCAACATACTGAGACCTTTGGTTACTAGTACCAAGAAAAAAATGAGCTAAAGGATACATCACTATTGAAGTCCTTTAGAAGCATCAAAGAAAACCAACGGAGACTCATTTGATAATACTATAAAGGAAGCTACGAAAAGGCATCCCATAATCCATACCACAATCTGCAAATCCATGCCCAATTGGATAAGTAATAGTCTTAGATATAACCAATTTACCTTGTCATGTGATTTTGCAACGTATAAATCCATCACTACAATAGGAATATCCTAGGTTTAATTGAATGCATCCCTTACTATTTTGTTACAACAACATCAAGAATTTGTCTATTAAAAAGAAACCTAAATTGCTTCTAAGCTATAACTCCAAATAAAATTCCTTTAAGCTCGTTGGCAATAATTTTAGAAATGAATTTGCATACCAAGTTACACATAGAGATATGCCTCAAATCAACAAAGGGTGATGAATCCTACTTCTTAGGAATGAATTCTATAAAAGTAGCGTTGAGCACACCCAAAACCCTAGATTCCTCCACCATTCCAAGCACATCATCCACCACCAAATCATAGAACCTTAAAAAGAATTCCATTGTCCACCCATTGCACCCAAGGCTTTTGGATCTTTTGAAAGAATTTAAAACTAACTTAATATCTTCCTTTGACACCTCGTTTTCAAGTTCAACATCATATCAACATCTACGAACCTAGGAAAAGTATAATAATTTTCATAATTTCTCCATGTTTTCTACCTCAATATCTTTAAATAGGGACTTGAAATGTTGCTTTCCCTCCTAAAATTTCTCCTTGAACGTACCGACTCTACAACCATATTCTTTTCTAATCTCCCATACGGTGTTCACATTGTTTCTATGGCTAGCATACTTATGAAATAATTTAGTGTTTCTACAACCTCAACAAGACATATAACTCGACTTTTGAGCCTCCACTCTTTCTCCTCTTTGTCCAAAATAACTTTATTTTTCCCTTCTAAAACTTTAAGAGCATCAAATTCTACATTTAAGAAAGCCTCAACTTCATTATTTTCAAAAATAATTATAATGCCTTCTTCTACTTCTTTTAGCTCTAATTTTCTAATTGATTCTATTACATCTGACCTGATTTGGTACTTCTTTTTTTAATTTATTTAGGGTGTTTGCAAGCTACTTCATGGCTAATTCTTTAAGATTTTTCTCATAGTGTTTCAAAACTCTAACAACCATTTCTTTGAATCCTCTTTAGCTAACCAAGAATGGTTAAACTTAAATGGGGCAGGTTGCTTCCTATTTTCATTTTCAATTTGAAGTAAAATAGGAACATGATAAGAAAATCCTCCTTGGCCCACCCAAGACCTAACCTGAGATATGTCTGCCATAACTTGTTCATCTACCAACAATATATCCAGCATTTTAGATATTTTTTCCCTTCCTTTCTTTCCATTCCTCCAAGTGGGAATTACTATAACAAGTCCTACACCATTTCGTTTATGAACTTCAAAAAAGTGATAGAAGAACTCAACAAGGGGGGTCCTTCCTAGCCACTGCCCCTCATAAATTTCCTTCATAGTCCTATGGAAGAGCCAGAAATGATTCTGTTGTCTAATAAATCCTACCCAATGCGAGTGGGGAAATAAAACAATTGTCATTACCATGAAATCAACACTTTATACAGTTAAGCATTCATACACATAGAATTTGTTGTCTTGTGTTTTGAATAGATTTTCTCCAGTAACATCATGGGTGCCTTGAAAATACAAAAAACCATTCAAACTAAAGATGAAAAGGATTGTCATAAGAATTTTAGACTATACATGTTAAATCGATGGATCAAGATAAATGAGAAAAATCACTAGCAAACTAGTCACTGTTATTAAAAATTCAGTTTGATTTGCATCAAGCCTTGGTTTATAGATGAAGTTCACAGAGTATTAAGCCATCCACCAGGGTTTCATTCCTTCCATTATTTGCTTGAATGGCATGAGTCTAATAGTAATGAGGCCATGTGCATTTCCTTGGCTACTTGAGTGGAATATCTATGGCACCTAATCCAAATGAAGTCTTCACTTTGGGTAAAGCACTGGACTTCACATTATTTTTATCTAAATGCTTTCAATTAATAATTATAAATCAAAGAAAAAAACTTTTGATCATGACAAAATGCAAAACAGTCTTGAAAGTTGCAGAATTTTGAAAAAAAATCAGACTTTTAATTTCTTTTAGACATGTGAGAATAGATGATAAACTTTCTTGTTGTACAATTGAAGGATACAAGACCTGTTTCTAAGAATTTGTATGGAGTTCTTGTGGATAACTCTTGTTTAGGCTAAATTTTAGTAGAATAGAAGATGTTATGGATATGTAGATGAAAGGAGGCACTAGAATGCCTCTATTTGTTTGGAATTGTAAATACATTAGCACATTGGAACTATAATTTCGTTTCCTTTTCTTCTTGAATAGAAATGGCTATCAAAAAAATATAAATTGTAAAGTGGGAAAGTAGGAATAAAAACATGACTTCACTTTCCATGACTTGCTAGGATATATGCTTCAAAGCCCACTGTAAAAAGTAATTTACTCAATAATCCACCATAGCATTGGAAATCTTATAAAGGAAACATTTGATAGTAATAATAGCCTTCAAGTGTTTTGGTAGTGGCATAGGTGGCCACTTTTTAATATGTTATTACTATAAACAATTAAAAGAAGGAATGGAAAAAATCATTGAGTTTGGACATGGGATTGCCTCAATGAAACAATTCCAAAATAGACTGCTAGGATTAGATTATATAATGGCTTTGGAAAGCAATGTATTCGTATACACATATGATGGAAACAAGGCTGAAGTTATCTAAGGCCACATGCGTTTTCAAGGATTTAGGAAGACACTTACCCTTGAAAGCTATATTGGGAATGTTTTAAGTTTAAAAGTGAATTCTTGAGCTTTGATACTAAATAATTTGCATCTATGCTTCATTAACTCTTTTAATTTTATGATATTTGATGCAGACAAATTTTGGCCATGTTGATTTACGGGTATGAATCATGAATGATCTCTTGGGATACCTTTGAGCATGATGTGAGGGAAATTCATTCTAATAGGCAAAATCCTCGATACCGATGAGAACCCAGGAAATTTCCAAAAATAGAGGAACACTTTTATGTTAATACCCTACTAGGTTGCATCTGTCAAACTAAGCAAGTATCAAGGGAATTGTTGAATGGAAAACTATAATTATGGTTTGCTTACACTTGGGTCCATTTTAGTATACTTTTGTATTTTTGTACATTGAACAATCTGATCCAGACTTAAACATGAACACAACAAATTTCAGATATAATCATAAATACAGAGATGCAACAGAAATAATGCTTCATTTCATTAATATCAGAATACTGAAATATGCTTACAAACAGAATGGAAATAAACTAGCTCGGGTGATGGTAGCTTATCTCTAAGAAGAGATGTGGCAGCTACATGCCTCTAAACTGTGTTACAATGAGGCTCAAGGGCCTATTTATTATTGAACAACAAGGAAAACCCTAAACAAATAAAACCCTAACACCAGGAGATGTAACGCCAAGAGTTTGTGGGCATCGTTGGGGTTAGTTAGGTAGCCAACTTCCGGGGGTCATAACTTGGTCATATTATCTCTGTTTGGTGCGTACGGTACCTTGTTGGAAAGGTCACTTCGAGTACTACAAGATTTTCCATAGGCCATTAGGGTTTGTTGCGGACCTCAAAAAAATGTCGTTTAGGCGGTCAAAACTGTGCTGGAAGTTCACGACCCAAAAAACTGCTAAAAATAGTAAATGCTAAAATAAACAAGGAAACAGATGAACCCGAATGGAGGTCGAGGTGGAATAGGCAAGTGGCCACCAATATCCACCTTGATCACAATCCCTTACAATAGTTTGACATTGACTCAAAAATTCTTGCTTTGTAAACTCTGAAGATTATTCTATGCATCATTCTTTCTCACCTTACAATAAATTTGTGGCCTGTATCAATAATTAAAATATATACAGACACAACTATCGCGTTCTAGAACACTATAAGCCCCATTCATTGTATTGACTTGTTCATGAGTATTATAATGCCTTTCATTGCCACTGTGTAAGGTGGTCTAGAAGATGCAATAGTTATCCTATTCTTTTACTAAATTGAATCATTAGAAATGAGCTTCGAGGGGATGCAATGTTGATAGTCTTGTCTCTTCTTCCTTGATATCATATGATTACATAGGATTTGTGCTTATTGCGTATATTTTGAAGTACAAAAATCCCCTAAGGATAACTTCCCTACTGGGAGCTCTATAGTGTCCATACATGGTCATGAAAATCATTGCAATTCTTTAATACGGTGCCAATTTAGAGACTAGATTTGACAAATTCGTGTAAATAAGTTGTTATGGAGATAAATTTTATGTAATTCAGACCTTCTGTTGGTTATTCGATGGTGATTTTGTTGGATTGACCCAAAAATTATGTATCGCCAAATTGAGAAAGGTTCTATTTTAGGAACAAGTTTTCCTTTTTGTTTTCCTGTGTTTTGAAGCGATGTTACTAGTCTTCTTCTATAATGTTTAGTAATAGCCTATTACTACACACATCATTCATCAACATTAAACACTTAATTTCAAATATAAAAATTAAATCCTTTCGAATTCTATAAAGAACCATTAAGAAAATTGATACGTCTGAATTCAACTTTTACTCAAACATTTTTGAATTCCCATGCTGGAATTGTGTGTTGCATTTTTGTCATTTATTAGAATTGATACTAACAAAAAATGATTTTGCATGCTCATGAACATCTCACGAGCATCATTACAGTTCGGTGCTTTCTAAAAGGGTTCAATGGTGCATGATAGACACATATAAAAAGATGCACTCTTCATATGATATGATGTTATCATACTTTGTAAAATTTAATTTAGAATGATTTCTTTTAATTAATATATATATTTTTTAATTGTTTTAATGTCAAAGGTGTGTATAATAATGATAGGGCAATGGTATAGTTCCAAGCTGCATGGTTTCATGTGGTACAAAAAGTGTTTTAAAAACCTTTCTTATACATCGCTACTTACTCAAAACCCATAAGTGATAAGATTTTTTTTAACTTTGTAGATTTAAAAAATGTATATGGATTATATCATCAACTTTTTCTAAGCCGTAAAACATCACGGAAGGAATAAACCCTTATGATTTGTCCTTATGTTTTTAAGATTAGAGTTGTGTATGTAGTTAAAGAAAAAAAAAAAAAAAAAAACTAAAACTTTTTATGAATTCAAGTGTGTAGGTCCATTTAAGAATAGCATAAGTTTACATTTGCACTTCTAATTTGTAGACTTATTCAGATATCTAAAATTTTTAATGCTTTATTTTTATTTTCACACAATAAAAGAAAGATAGAAGCTCCAATTATAAAAAGTTACTTAGCGACAACAACATTAAGATTTGCTTTCATTCAAACTCAGCTACATTACAAATCACATCTCTCTTTATCTATGCTCTTCTTCTATATGCTACTCACTCACGGCCTTTATTTTGCAACATCTTATCCAATTTTAATAATTACAATTAGAATTTAGTTTAGTAAATAATTGATTTGATGTGAGTTTGGTAAAGGACAGAGACATCTCCACGTCAATTATTTTACGTCTCTTTCTTTCACGTGATCTATTAAAACGTGGCATGTTTACTTTTATGGTATTTGCATGATTACAAGTTTTCTAGCATTTTCTTCTCCATCGATCAACTTGTTGATAGCATCTCGAGTGTCATGTGTCTCTCCTTTATACACAATGGCCACATGGGCACCCTCATCTATAATGTCATCCTTATCCTTTTCTTGTCTGTCCTTTGTACTCAATGGCCACATCAAGGCGAACAAGAAGGTTCCAGAGCAACCAACATCAGAGTGCCACTATTATGAGAGCCACTCGACCTTGTAATTTTCCTGCATTATTGAAGTCTGTCATCGCTTAGAAGAATATAATAAATATGGTGGGGACAAATCATAATCATATACCTAGGAGCTTGTAAGCCGGATGGAAAAAATGGACAGGGAGATGGAGCTTATGTTGCCTTTACTCCTATGCTCCTATGCTGCAATTTGGTCACGAGGATTTTCAACCACGCTGTTCATTTTGTCAACTCAATCCACAACTTCTGGAATTGTGTGTTCTTCAATTGCTCCTTAGATCACTGTAAATTCTTTGTCATTCCTTTTAATGCCAATTTAAGGTTTCGATTTTAAATTTTATGAATATTGGCTACAAAATGAGAGTTACTAGCATGCAGAGTACACTATTTGTAATGAATCCATGCGCATCACCACGTTTCACTGGTTGAGCAGCGTGCACGTAACATAATTTTGGTGGTATAACCTATCACAACGGTTGAACTTACGTTCATTTTGAGAAAAAATTGGAATTCAATGCACAATATCTTTTCCTCTTTATTTTTGAACTCATTTAGTTATTGTGTTGAAGATGGACTACTATTCCAAAACTAGTTTTAGGAACTCATTCCTCTTTAGCCTGATGAGTTTTATTTGGATATGAATTCACAATGTAGATGGCTGGCTGTGAGTCCCACATCTTGAGTCATATGGCTAGGTTGCTAAATGCCATTTCAATAACCTTGTGAAGGCTCAGAGGCATTGGGACTCAAAAGAAAGGAAAATTAAAAATTCATACCTCAGTTAAAAATGCTAAACTTCCATTCTAAGGATGCATGGATGTGATGAGAGGCGTTGGGACTCAAAAGAGAGGGAAATTAAAAAGCTAGACAACAATTAAAATCGCTGGAGCTCCACTCTAAAGAGGAATGGATGTGATTCTTGTAAATTGATTTTTAGTTTTTTCTTTTTTTCTTTTCTAAATCTAACACGAATTATGTCTTATTGTAATAAAAAGTTTCCAAAAAAATCCTAACAAAATGGTACAAACTATGATGGAGATTTACACTAGTTGATAATAAATTAGCATGCAGACTTTCACTGCCTAACATAATATCGCTCCCAAGCTATTGGATCAAATTTTTGCAAGTAATCTTGTAAAATCCAATACATAAAAACAAGACAACTTATAGAATGTTGGGTGCTAAAACTATGATATAATAGTGAAGTTGATTTGTTAATCTAAATCCATTTATAAGTTGTTTTTTTAGTCTAAATCCATTTTAAATATACTAGCATTGAAAACCATGTGGAGAACAAAAGGAAAAAGGATAACGCACTTATGTTAGGAATTCCTTTTTCAAAGGAAAAAAACATACTTTTGATATTCCATTAGGAAATCAAAAAATACAATCCCATGGCTACCTCACATCCATAATCTTGTTCACCATATCATTTACAAAAATAGCAATAACTTATCATAAATCGAAAGTACATTAGCATACTAACTACTAAGCTTTAACAGAAAATATTAAAAGAAACATTTGATATCAAATCACCATAAAAAAAACTCCAAGATGGAGCATTCTCTTGCATCTAACACTAAAGCTTCTTTGGTCAACATGTCATGTAAAGCATTATTTTCTCTGTACGAATGTAAAACTTGCAAGTCATCAAATTCTTCTTGTAATTGGCGAATTTTCCTCTGCCATGCTTCAAGATGTAGAATTCTTAGTTCTTGCTTCCTATGGAACCAATCCACCAATACTTTGGAGTCTCTGACCAACTTAAAAACTTTAATCTCATTCCAAACTGCTAACCTTAAAGCACACCACATTGCAAACAATTCTGCAACAAAATTATCCCTTGACCCAATCCCTCCTTACACTTTAGAAACCAATTTTATGGAAGAAAGATAACAACACCAACACCACATTTTTCCTTTTGACATGCTCCATAAAAAAACCCCACAAGAAACCATCATTAATATCCAATTTTGGGACATCTTGCTTCCTCAAACAACACTTTGTTTCTTCCAAACCATATGCCCCAAATCACAAACACAAGAATATATTTTAAACAGGAGGACTTAAAGCATTGAACCCACAACCAAAGACACTGTTCTACACATTGACTAAACCATAGCCCAAATTTGTTGAAAAAAGAAGAAACTGAATTCTAAACAATTCTCGAAAAGGGCTATTCTACAAAAAGATGGCACATTGACTCAACATTTTGATGGCAAAGAACACAAAGGTTGAGGCCCTCCCAACCTCTTTTATTACAGTTTTTCCATGTGATAACTCTCCCTTCTAGCAAAAACCACAAAACCAACCTGCATTTCAGTGAACCTTGACCTTTCCATATATAATGATGCCACCATTTAACAGAACGCTACAAATTTCCATTTATCAAGGCATTGTAATGGTGGATCTTGGTTTTTCAACAGAAGAGAAACCACTTACCCAATGCCTCCACATCATCAACACCCATCATACCACCTTCAGGGTCGATTTCAACCAATCCTTAATAGAAAATAATTTCAAATATTTATTCTTCATTAATCTACTCCATAGAATTTAGTCAAACAAACAATGCCAACAACTCTTGGCAACCAAATATTAGGCAAAGGTCGACAAATTACGCAGACCCCAACTTCCTAGCAGTTTTGTTTGGGAAATCTTCTACCAACGGATTAGAAAAACAACTATTTCTTTATCCTTACCATTCCATAGGAAATAAAAACATAGCTTTCAAATCAAGTTTAAAATGTCTTTTGGGATTTCAATTAAAGTTGACCAAAACACTGGAATGATTTCAATCATAGATATAATCAGAATCAAGCAGCCTCCCATCAAGAGCCACCAATTACACCATAATTTTATGCGCCTTTTCACCTTTCTTATCAACCATCGCCAATCAACCACTCAGTAATAATTTGGTTTTAAGAAAACCAAGATATTTTATCCCTTCATTGAGATGTCCAAAAATTCAATGGAAAAATATGCTTTAGAGGGATTAAGCTATCCTACATATTGTTGTTCATATAAATCTATTTCTCCATGCTCACTTCCATTCTAGATGTTGCACGAAATCAATCCAAAATGTCCTTATAACTTTGCCACTCCTCAACATAATCCATTACAAACAGTAAAACATCATCAATCGAAAGGATGTGAGTAATGGACAGATCATTTCCCACTGTGATACATTGAATTCTCCCTTCATCGTTTGCCTTTTCGATCATATTGCTTAACCTTTCTATCATAAGAAGAAATATGAAGGAGGATAGGGGACACCCTTGTCTAATCCCCCTTGACACTCTAAAAAAATTAGAAAGTTCTCCATTGATCAAAACAACAAAATTGTGTTATCTAATACATGTCATAATCCAATAGACAATATCAAAATTTAATCTGGTCTACAAAAGAACCAATCTAAGGAAGGACCAATCAAATTTATCATAAGCTTTCTTTAAATCAATCTTAATTAAAAAAGCGGGAATAATCTTAGTTTTGATAGAATGAATTACTTCCTCAGTAGTCCCTATAGCATCATGAATCAGGTAATTGTTTAAAAACCTTATATTAGGTGAAGACATATACTTGGAGAGCCCTGCTTTTAATCTATTTGCTAATAATTTGAAATCACTTTATACAAAGAGTTACATAAAACTATAAGACGGAAATCACTGAAATACATTACATCTACACTTTTAGGAATTAAAGCTAGAAAGGTAGGATTGAGACTACCTAAAACATAACTCCTCCTCCTTGAATATTCAACTACCTCCAATGATATCCTTCCCCATGATATCAAAAAAGTGTAGAAACAAATCCACTGTCCAACCATCAGGGCCCAAAGTTTTGTCATTTGACATTTGTTTTAGAATATTGAAACTCTCCTCTTCTAATGTCGACCTCCCAATCTAATTCGCCTCTTCCTATGAAAACTAAAGAGTATAGGACCCAATAAAATTCATCTAAACCTCTATATTCATTATTCTAAATCTAAGAACAAACTCTAAAAAAGTGACACCTTCTTGAGATAAATCGTCATGATAGACCATAGTCCTTGAACCATCCAATGAAAAAAATCCCAAATGTGGTTTACAACCCTTCTATCATTGACATAGTTGTGAAGAAACTTAGTATTCTTGTCCCCCTTTGCAATCCAAGTAGCCATGCTTTTCAACCTCAAAGAAATTTTCACCTCCCTCAACAAGCCTTCTTTCCTTTGCTTTAGCATCTTTACCCTATCCTTTTAAAATTCTATTAACATTCCTTTTATCCTTGCAAATAATGAATAGATCTCTCTTTCTATATAGTCAATCAAGCCATGTTCCTCCTCTTTCTTCTTTTTAATCTAGGACGCCACTGCCATATTCAAGTTTCTCAAGTTTTCCATAAACTAATCCATTGGAAAAACATGAAAGGAGGAATCGACATGTTTCCATGCCGACCTCATCATAGATTGGAAAGAAGCATCCTCTAGTTAGAGTCGACTTCGATGAAAAGGAAACTTCCTTTTTTTAGCTTCCGCTAGAGTTAAAAAAAAGATAGGTTTATGATCAAAAATATTATCACAACCCACCTAGGATCTGAATATGCCAATCCTTGATAGAAAGTTGTCCTCCACCAAAAAGTGATCCAACCTCTTCCCTACATGTTTATCCCATTTTCGATTATTTTTCCAAGTAGGGAGCATCTTTGATATCCCACATCAACAAAACCCGCCTCCTCTATCTAGTGTCAAAAAAACCAACCAAAGGATCTCCTCTAACATTATACCCTAAAATCTCCCAATGTGAGATTAAAGAATTTAAATCTTCAAAAAAGGAAATGTTCTCGTTTCTAATAATATCACTATCTAATATTTTTGACCAAAACACTTCTCTTTCAACATAGGGACTATAACACTTTACAACAACAATAAACATTCCCAAAGGGGGAACTAACCCCTTAATAACTAAACCAACTTTATAGATAGATCCCTTGAATCTACCAACACTAGGTGACCAACCCAATACCAAACCTATTGATAAACCATATGCATCCACCACTATGAACTTGAAATTTTCCAACACTTTTGATTGAGGATCTACCACTTTTGACCATAGGCACATTGTCTCCTGAAGCAAAACAATATATGTTTTCTGGACACTAAATAAATGGTTGAGGATAAAACGTTTGGAGGACCCCCTAGTCCTCTAACATTTAAAGACATAACTTTCATTACGAATGTAACCACCCTTCCCAACATTTACCTACTTTTACAAGCTCCCAGGGCAAATGTGAGGCTGAGTGTTACTATGGCATGACTTGACCTCCAAGTTCCATTTATGGAAGTGGGACCTACAATCCTACCACAAACTAACATCCCTCAGAGGTCACAGACACTCAAGAGGCTGCAAAGCACCCTAGGTGGTCAATCCCTCAACTGGAAACCGTTTTCACTGACCTAACACCCCAATTGCACACACAATAAGGAAAAAGTGTGGTTATGAGGCCCCAACCACATGCATAAGCCAAATTACATGTGGTTATGACCTAGATCCTCTAGTTCAATGCCAACAGTCTCGAGATCTAAGTCACTTTTCTAAGCTATCCTCCAGAACACTGCCTAGAATTGCCTGTAACTTTCCATATTCATTATTAATATGATGAAAATGGCAAACATTCAAACTTGAATCCAGAACTTGACCCAGATTTCCTAATGCACATTAGACATTTCCTCAAACATATGGTAAGCATATAAGTTACAGGTCATGAATGCATATCTGATTACAAATCTCTATGAAAGACTAGTTGGTGGAGCAGATTGATCAGGCAGATCACAATACAAAGAGTCATGGCATGTAGATGATAGAGGATCATGGAAATCTAGATTGGATTGGAGGCTAGAGTTATGAATGATAACATCATGTTGCGAAATGGGGAAGTTAGACTTCCCCATGATCCATTCTGGTATTTTCTCCATTGAATCTTAGTCATGAGAAACATAAGAACAATGAGAAGGTGGATTAAGAATTTGATTTGCATATTTCCCAACTTCACAATCATCGAAAGGAAGCACTGACATCGGGATTGGAAAATGTGGAGGAAAAGGAACAAAAGGAATAATAGGTTCCTCTGAAATTAGAGGTGTTTCCTGACTCACAAGAGTTGCGGAAGTAGGAAAATCAGGGGGTTCAGGTTCGTGCTGTGAAAAGAGATAAGAACCAAGTGCTCAAACTCTTGCTTTAAGAAATATTGATCCATGTCTTCTTCACAAGTTTCACAACAAAGGTGAAGGAATCGATCAAAAAAATCCCCAATTGATGCATTAGGATTCATTCTTAAGAGATTGATTCTTTTACAAAACTCTTAGTAATTATACCTATCAAAGGTTTGATGAAGCTCCCCGAGGAACTAACAAAGTGAATTGATGGAAGCATGTAGCAAGGGATGGCACCATCGATTAGCACGACCTTCAATGAATGAAGAAAGATATGTCTAATATCCTGCAGAATAGTCCACAAGAATGGGACAATAATGACAACCATTACAACACATTCTCAATAAGATAAGTACTAAAACAACTGAAATAGTTCAACTATCTTAGCACATGTGAAAGAAAACATGAAATACAAACATCCGCAGAATAGTCTTACAAATGTTCACAATCCATGCAAGAAGAACATGATGGCCTTGAAGGCTTATGTTATTAAGTAAAATTTCCAAGACACATGTTTACAATGTACACCACTAGCTCCAGTAGTGGAGCATTGGAGCCACCCCTTGCTCCTTAAAGAATTGATTTTTCTCTCCAATTCCTTGTGGGAGTTGCCAATGTGAAAATTCCTTTGGTCATATAATGAGGGAGTATATATAACTAAGGGTGGCTCTTTGACTACCCTCATGACTGTTTGACTTAGTATGACCTTTCAACTTACATGACTCTTTACATTCCATGTGTGTCCTTTGGACTTCCACTTTACAATACTTTTTGTATACAATATAATTGATCCACAATAGTGAGGTGGCATATGACCACTCATGACATAACATAGCATGAAACTGCTGACATGGACTGCTTGATGATGTGTAAATATCAAGCCATTATTGCTACTAAGTGTTGGATGTCCTCTTGAATATGATTTTCTTTCCACCTCTTCATGGCTTGGTGATGAGGAATCTTCAATGATCCCAATTCTTGAATAGTGGTCGCAAACTAGTTTCCCTTTTCTTTCTATTGATCGATCAACTTGTAAGTTCAACTGCAAGAGAGTCTTTGAGCATGCTTCCCTCATTCTTCTCCTTATTCGTCATCTTGTCATGACATGATAGGGTACCTGTTCATGCAATTCACTCAGGAAGAGACGACATCAATCCGAAAACCCCCTATCTAAGATGATGCATTTTTATCCACCAGCTGAGCCTAGAACAAGTGACAGGCCAGGAAGAGGGACTCAGTAACTGTGAAGTGCGCATTTCCAGTAGCCAGGGGAGATATTTGAGCCCTGAGACTATATAGTGTGCAGTTCAGACAGGTATGAGGACAAGACTGCGCATTTTCTAAAGTCAATGGAACAGGTTGAGGGAATGAGCACTAAGGGGACACACTGTGCATTTTTGGGAGACAAGAGAGGAATCGATACTACAAAGAAGTGAAGTTTAAGGGCTCAGAGGATTATCTTAGGGATTGTGATTGTGTAGTGCACAGTGGAGGCTGAGATGGGAGGAATGACTTTGCAATTCTGGAGGTGAAGGTTGAAGCTTGGGCACGAAATCTGTGCAGTGCAACGGTCTTGGGAGGCAGGAACTACGCATTTCACAGTGTGAAGCAGAAAGGTCACAACTAGAGGATTGAGACTTTGCAGTGTGTAGCTCAAGGGAGGCCCGATGAAACTAGGTTTCCTGATTGGGAAGTTTTTTCGAAAATGGCTAAGTGTGTGATCAGTGAGATCAGTGTGAATGGTGATGAAATTTGACTATGATCACACACTTAGAATATTTGAAGACATGACAACATAGATCATCCGAACACATGAAAAAAACGTTTGCCTCTATGCGAAAACATTATGACAAGTTACAACAAGTGCGAGACCAAAGATGTACTTTGTGGCAACCGTGATGACACTTGTGCGACAATGTTGAAAATTTTGGAAATGAGTGCGAGGGTTACTTACAAGGTTAGAACAACTCACTTTCAAAAAGATGACCTGTTAGAACCACCAGAACAGGCCTATACATAGGATATGATAACCAACATGCTAATATACGACACTTTTCCAATCTTGCAAAGGGGAACACAAGACTCTAAGAAAACAAAAGAAAGGAGTTTTCAATGTTTACGACAACAACCAACAAGATCGAGTAAGGCTCCAAGATTGGGTATACGCAAAAATTTTGGAGGGTGTTGTATGAGCTACAAAAAGTTCCCTTTGAATAGGAGGACACGATGAATCTGGTTCAAAAATTTTTCTTGACATCTTGACTGAGAAACAAAAAAATTTCATCCAAATATTGCCAATCCACATCCTCATCCGAGAATTCATAACCAATAATGAAGGAATTAGTCAACAAAATATTCAAGAGATTTATTCTATTGAATTCTAAGTTGGTCGATTTCATTAAGAACATCTTAATATTCATATTTTTCAAAAACATGACGAAGTGCATTAACCAAATGCTTAAAATATGAAATAGAAGTAGTGGGTGAAAAATAACACCATTTCTTAGCACAACCATCCAAAATAAGGGTAAACAACCTTGTGAGAATTTCTTCAGAATAAACACCGCATGAGAAAAAAAATTGACCAAACTCAATTACATTGTTGTACCCTTGCCATCGAATTTCAAATGTGACAAGTTATGTAAAAATTCTACGGGATTGAAAGATCTAAAGATTTAGAAAAACACCTTGGTATTATGATCTGGGATGAAGTCATTAAAGGTAAGAGATTCAAACAGACTTCACAGGCTCATCTTGTCATTTAGCCCTCCTTCTAGCGCCAAAATGTTGACAATGCTGGATGAAACCAACATGTAAGGGCATATCCCCAAAGTGAAATGCCAATTAGACCTCATGCCATTTGTTGTAGGAGTCCCATCCAACTATATAGTCCGGACATAATTGGAAATGTTTCAAAGATGTGCCTTGGTTACACAACATACACAATAGATCACAACAACTCTTTGGGGTAGCAAGTATGTAATCTTTGTGTGACACCAAATGTAAGATTCACTGGGAACTTCCACGTCTAGTAAAGAAAAACGAGCTTTGGGTTAGGGAAGTAATAGTACTGTCCTAAAGAGGGACCCAAGAATGAAGATAAAGGCTTGTTGAAGAGCTATAAACAACCTTGCGAGAATTTCTTCAGAATAAACACCACATGAGAAAAAAAATTGACCAAACTCAATTACATGGTTGTACCCTTGCAATTGAATTTCAAATGTGACAAGTTATGTAAAAATTCTGCGGGATTGAAAGATATAAAGATTTAGAAAAACACCTTGGAATTATGATCTGGGATGAAGTCATTAAAGGTAAGAGATTCATACAAACTTCACAGGCTCATCTTGTCATTTAGCCCTCCTTCTAGCACCAAAATGTTGACGATGCTGGACGAAACCAACATGTAAGGGCATATCCCCAATGTGAAATGCCAATTAGACCTCACACCATTTGGTGTAGGAGTCCCATCCAACTGTATGGTCTGGACATCATTGGAAATGTTTCAAAGATGTGCCTTGGTTACACAACATACACAATAGATCACAACAACTCTTTGGGGTAGCAAGTATGTAATCTTTGTGTGACACCAAATGTAAGATTCACTGGGAACTTCCACGTCTAGTAAAGCAAAACGAGCTTTGGGTTAGCGAAGTAATACTACTATCCTAAAGGGGGACCCAAGAATGAAGAGAAAGGCTTGTTGATTACTTGCATATTATTCCACATAATAAACAACAATTATGAAAACATAACAACACCTATTCAATAAAGACCATATCTAATCAAGGAAATAGTTCATTAAACTTAGTATGTAATTAAACCAAGATATACCACAAACATCACAAGAAGAGTCCTATTACATCCACGATACATGTATGAAGAAGTGCCAATTCATAGATATTTTGATTATGAATGAAAGATCCCAAGTACATTGTTACATAGATGAAACACTAGGTCCAGTAGTAGAACATGAAGCCACAACTTTCTTCTCCAAAGAATGATCTATCTCCTATGCACTACAAGAGAAGCCAAGGTGAGACTCCAAGAATCCAATCCCCTTGCTTGAGTTATGAGGAGCTATCTACAACAAATGACAATGACTTTTGAGCTTCCTCATGACTCTTCAACTCCTATTACATTTCATATTCTATACATTACCTTTTACATTTCATATTTGGCTTTTCATATTCCACATGCGTCTCTTTGACTTCATTACACACAACTTATTACAAAATACAAATTACATATGAGATAGTGGCTATGTGAGACAAAACTAATAATGGCACAAAGTCTTATCAAAATCAAAAATCATTTGCTTCCTCATGGAGCTCATTGGTGATGTATGTGTGACATTTTCTGAACTCTGTAGAGAGGAATTTGAACCGAACTGACAAGTCATTGCATACCGTATCTTCACCTTCAGTGCTTATGTCAATATGGTCTTGGAGTTTGATTGTACATTATTCCATATCCATGACAGTTTCATGTGGGATTTGACTAGAGTGGTGGCACAGTGTAGAATAATGTATTTGGTGATCTCCAAGCCTTCCTGTTTTGATGATTTTTTGTTTGTTCTATGTAATACCTAATCTCCTGCAAGATGATTTCCATGCCTCTTATTTCTTCAAGTGATCCTACTGAAGGCATCTCATGTTTCTGTGCTAGAGACGGAAAACCATTGTGTAGACGATTATAACAAACAATGGAGTTAGTTGCTTGTTCTCCAATACAATTATAATTCCAATGTTGGAGTCTCAGCTATACTCAGTCCATTTTAACGGAGATAATTTTCTTTCTAACCAATTTTGGTGAAACATGTAAATATTTGGCAACCCATTCTTGAAGTTTGTCAACCACTCTTCTTATCACTTCCAGGAACTTCAATATTTCCTATGTATTCTTCTGAATGCCAACGAGAGGGGCCGCCACTTGTTGTAGAAGTATCATCTCATCATACCACCATGCCATGGTATCCTCCATTGGCCCCAATTCCTCCTGCATGGTTGATTGCCATTCTGCTGTGTTGAAGTTGTGTGAAGATAACCATTGATTTTTTTGCAGCAAGGTGTTCTGCCTAATGCTTCACTGTAGGTAACTCTCTCCTTACACGTGCATTCTCATACAATAAATATTCTGAGTTGTCCTGTACTGTTGTAGAAAAAGAAGCATTTTCTGCCTAGATTTCCTTGGGATTCCTCCTATTGTTGGAAATTATTACCTTTTATAGATACAAAGACTGATTTTGAGGATCATTTGGTAAGTTTCTTTTCCTATGTTTCACGATCCTATTCTTAAGTTGATAAAAAATGACAATGCACACATCCATGACCCTGTCTTCAGGTGGAGGTGTGATTCCCATTTAATCAAATGAAATATGAACACCCATAACAGGAGGTTCTTATGGAGAACCTCGTTCATAATATATGGGTTGGATGGTATCATATTCCTCCAACTCTTCCTCTATCTCCCAAGTCAACTGTTCTTCCTCTAGTCTCCATGTTGCTTCTTCCTTCTGGGACTATATTTTCTTTTCTTATTCTTGTGTCCTTCTTTCTTCTTATTCTTCTTGTTTCTTCATGGGAAACTCATCTTACTTCGTCTTATCCTCTTCTTCTAATTCCCTCATTTCCTGTTAACCTTGAACAACTCCTATGTTCAAAGGATCGACTCTCCATTTCCTATTGCTTTCTCCTGTCAAATCATGCTTGATCCTTTTCCTAGGAGCTACACTCTTTGCTTGAGGGATTGTTTGTGCTACCTCCTGTACCTTCACATCTTGAGCTAGTGGATCTTGGGATGAACTGACTCTCATTCATGGGTGTGTCTTTCTAGCTCTATTGTACCAGTTCTTCACTTTCTCATCTACTGCAACAAACTTTGATGAATATCCCCAATTGAAACTAATCCTTTTACAATGTTTCTTGCACACTCCCCTAGGATCATATCAATGAAAGTCCTTAAATTTAAAGCGCAAGCAGTCCAACTCTTTTATTTCTGCACCTGCCGCCTTGTGGTTCTTCAGTTCATACAATATGATCCTCAAAGGGAAGGTGGGCCATGGGGCTTTCTTCCTTCTATAAAGAACTCCTGACAACCCTTTGTCCAACTGATATGCTACTTCTTCTAAGACCACCTTATTGGTCACATGTCGTGGCATGAGATGAGGGGAGATATGAGATCCAAAACACCTGGTAAAATTACCCTCAGGTGCTACAAACCAATCCACGATATCATGTAGTGACTCCACCTGATCGGTCATGCAAGGAGGATCAATCTCATATATCATATGGAATATGACTGAAATTAGAGCTTTGCCAACTTGTCGTATGTGCCTCTAAAACATTATTATGACAACACTTTGCGGTGGAAGTAGACTCGAAACTTATTAGGCAGGGCCGAGTTCCAATACATTTCTAGGAAAGCATATTGTGCACAGATTCCATCTAATATAAATGTAGACATATAGAATTATGGTGCCTCATTTTCCCTTAAATATGCTTTTACTTGCCCCACATGACATGCAACTCAAATGATAATATATATGCCCAATTTAGATCTTACCCCAAGTAACTACCATGTTGAGCATATATATCCATATTTCTTCAAACACCTTAGTGTTATTTCTCCCATGTAGTTAATAACACATACTGATGAGATACTGATATACATCCTTGAGAATCTTGGTCGACTAAGCTGCAAATGGGTAGTGATGAAACTTATAAAGCTCTCAACACCCAGATTTAATGATGTCACTTGTGTCGAGATCAACCCTTTTGGTGTAAAAGTTATTATTGGCATATTATGTAGGCCTTAGCATCTTATAGTAAGTTTGCATGTCTTCTCCATAATGGGTGGCGAGCTCACCACCACTTTCGCTATGAAGCATGAGATGAGAATCATCCATGCGTGTAAGAATCCACTTAATAAATTCAACATAAGGGGTGTCTCAAAATCTGCATGCAATCCTCTATGTCCTAGATTGCCTGATATTGATGTATGCTTCTAGATCTTCCAGGTTTTCAATGAACTATTTCTGCACGAATGTGTCTTTTATGTCATTCCATGTACCCTCAATAGAATTATCTATGAAGAATTATGTATCTACATAGATGGGAATGGTAGGCTTTGTAACTTCAACTCTTTCCTCAGTTCTTGCCTCTGAACTCCTTTGGAGGCCACTTTATATGTAGTGAGAGGCATGGTTCCAACATATGATGAAAGAGTAACAATACCTGTAGCTTGAAAACCTTTTTGTGGAAACACACTCATGGCGAAAATGATTAGCTTTATGAAATATACTATTTATTACAAGAAACAACTTAGCAAATCATATTCATGAAGCTATCAAATGTAAATAAAAATGTAAGCATATTAATGACGACACATAGCTACTTGAATGGGAAAGAAATTTGCATGAAAACAAGGGGGGAACACTTCCAAAGCATGAAGGAACTTCAGGAGTCATTCGGGGCTTTGAAGTGTGCTCATGTGCTCAAGGAGACTAATAAGGTGCAAGGGCGCACTCTGAAGAGACGAAGGAATGGAGCTTCTTTCCTTCAGGCCTTCAAGGTTCGCTCATGCGCTCAAGGAAAAGGAGGGTGCACTGGCGCATGCTGAAGGGATGAAGGGAAAACATTCAAGCCTTTGGGGTGCACTTATGCACTCAAGGAGGGTGCAATTCTTTGTGATGAAGGAGTGTGCTTTTGAGGAGAACTTGTCTTTTCTAGGTGCAGCTTTCTGAGTTAGTTGGGGCTTCAGCTTCCATAAGTGCACTCTGTCATAGAATGGCTCAAGGGTAAGTCTAACAACAAGATTGCATGATATAAATGTGGAGAGGAAAGATCTACAAGTTTTTATGGGTGTTTTCGCAATCATGATTAGAATGTGAAGAGTTAAGGTATATGTAGAGCCATAACCTGCCATAATAAATTAACACTTGTATATGTGAGAATAAAATGAAACGCTAGTAAGTAAATGTAAAAGAAAAGAAGTGCCAACAAGGAAAGAAAGATTGAAAACAAAATCATGAAAGGTAATCAATAGAATTGACATGCAAAACTGCTAGTGAAGATCGATGAAGAGCTTCTTGATCCAAAGATGTGTGCCCAACCAAGATGAGAACGATTATGGGAAAGAATGATTAACTGGGTTAATTTAAAAGAGATTATATGCAAATATGTCTCATGCATTCTTTCCACTTGTCGACGAGTGGATGAGTTAGTTAAGAGAAGAGAATTGGGCTCGTATTTTCTAGGAGTGTGCCCATATGCAACAAGAAAACACATGCATGGGTTCTAGAAGGAAGCATGTCTTCGTGCCGAAGGAATGCGCTCAGGGAAGGCACTCTTGCTAAGCATGAAGGAGTGCACTCAAGGAGGGCACATTTCCTCAGCCTGAAAGACTGCGCTTAACACAAGAGCAAGTCTTCATAATCTTGAAGTGTGATTTTGCCTTAAAGTTCCTTTTCTTGCCTTTAAGTGCTTTTTGTGTGCTTTTGAGTGCTTTTATGGTGAATAAGGCTAGTTTCTAAGTCAAGAAAAGTTATGAGTCCACCTAACCATGGGCAAGATAACACAAGCATTTCTAAAGGTTAGGTGACGAAACTAAATAGCTTGAAACGACAGTTCATGTAAACTCTAAAATTGAATTAGGCAAAAATTTTGGAAGGTCGTTGTCGCAATGACAACAATAACATAAAAAAACTATACTAAATTTTCATTTGTATATTCATTAAATATTGAAATTATTTTTAGCAAAAAAATGATGCATAATTGCCTATGCATCTTATTTATATTTATATATATGCATTATCAATTGTGTGTTAGATCTCAACACACCATTACAAGCGCTCTTGATTAATATTAATGCACTACTAAAATTGACAAGTTTTTTTTACCATTATTAGTAATTATTGTACCATAGGTGTAAGGACATTGACGCCACTTTGAGGCACTTTGTGTGCACTAAAGAATCACCAATGATATGATCATACATTTGAATTACATCGATGAGACACAAGAAAATTTCATTTATTATATTTCATCATCAATGCACTTATGATGTAGGAAAGTAATGGATATGGCACAATCTTACATCTTTTTAGTGTACCAATACCTAAGCATGAGAAAATGTTTTTATTATATTTAACTTTACAATGCAGGTAGTATGTATGTGAGCTCCACTAATGGTGTCTTTGTACATTTCTTAGAGCATTGATAAGGGAGAGAATTTATATTTATATAAGCTCACTCAACATTGTTCTTATATTATGTAGAATAACCACAAATAATGCCTCATAACATTACATATAGCACCAAAAAATTACAAGCTAGTTTTATGCTTTCACTTCAATAATCTATTATATTTGACCACATGGGTTGTGCCCAATATGTCCATGTACATCTTGAAGTGTATCAAAAAGACAAAGAAAATTTTATTTATTTAAATTAACAATGTGTTTATGTTACATGCAAACGCCTCTTATGGTGCCTCCTTACATTTCGAGGTGCATCGATAAGCATGCTAAAATATCTATTAGATTAAAATTTACATGCTTGCTATGTATGAAAGCACTGTAGATAACGTCTGCGTACATTTCCTAGAGCACCATCAAGTGGGTTAGGTGGGCATAATAATAAAAATGCACATGAGTAGTAATGGATTTTGCTATTCCAATAATGGAAATACACTAAGTGCATTCCAAATTGGATCATATCTACCATAATTTTTTTGTTAAATAAAATCAATATTGTACAAAAAAAACAATTAAACCCTTTTCAATGTGTCTCATATAATGATGCATCATTGTGTTTATGATTTAATGAAGCATCATCGTGTTTGTTCAGAATTTATTTAAATTAATATTTTATCAAGGGATAATAATAATGGTGGGTGGCCCGGATGCGGGTGCTTATACTGCTAATTAAGGTGATGGGACAGGGGTGCGGCAAGGTTGGACGACACCTGCCTGCCCAGCACCACCTGGTTTATAGCCGGACGCGACTTCAACAGAGGTATGGGAGTTCAATTAGTTTCACGTATTGGGGCACTGATATGCACAACCTGTACTCTGATCTTTCCATCACTTCCGCATGCTTTAGCCCGAGTTGGGCATCGACTCCATTCAATGCTAGAGTAATGGCGGGGGCAATCCAAGGAGAGGCGGTTGATGTTAAATTTAGGCACAGCTATGGACTCGTTTGGAAGCTCCTGGTGCATAGCTGGTCTGGCAAAGTTGTGTTATGGGAGGCTGCTTGGTTATGCTTGGCTAATTCTGCATCGCGCCCTCCGCCTGCTCCCAATTTGCTTTTCTTTCCTCCCTCAGATTACCCTGGTGCTCTCTTTGTTCCTCATCCCATCATGGTTCGACAACGTTTGATTAGTAGAAGGGGCGGCTCGCGGGGTGGGAGCTCTCGGCATCAGGTCAGGAGGCGAAGCACCTCGGGCTCTCCATCTTCCTCGGTGGAAAACCCCCGCTATCCCAATACTAGAAGCGGCCGTGGTAGAGCAAGCCTTCGCTCTGCTCCCTTCCCTCTGCCCCAACATCACTCCCCCCATACCACGCTATTCCACTTCCGAAGCACTCTCAATAAACCGATCATCACCGCAACCATTTCCATCTCCTTTTCTGAGGAAGCGGAGCAGAGCATCCCGATGACCTTCCCCGGGACGATAAGCACAGAGTTGGACCAAGTCAAAACAAAGCTGAACCGAGTCGAAACAGAGATAAGGAAGACGAGCCTGAAGGGCACGGTGGGCAGCCCAAACGGAAAGGGAAGGAGGTTGTTGGGGACCTGCAAGAGGATTCAGCACCACAGCTTGCCACGCTAGCCATGGAGAGGCGCATGATGGACGGGTCGGACCCGCAGCTGGACGCTGGTAGCAGAGAAGGCGAGCAACAGGACAGGGGCCAAACTAAGCCAGACAACCCAGATGATTGGAGTTGCCCGATAGTGGAGGAACCTGCCACGGAGGAGTTCATCACCAAAATCACCAATGCCAGGTGGCACTTCATCTAACTTTTGGTTTTTCTTCCTCTTTTTTGTCCACGTAGGAGCTCCAAGGAGGATGAATTGCTGGTTTTATGTGGGTTTATTGGCACTTTTCAGAAAACTATGGAAAATTTTCAGTGATGTCTTCTTTTTTGTATCTCCCTCACTATCAAACTGGTTTCCCCTCTGTTGGGGCAGTCCTAGATCTAGTTCTTCGGCAAGCTGAGATAGGCTGTATTCCTTCACAGCCAGAACCCCTCTGTAAATATCTTTTTATTTTCTTTTAATAGATTAAACTTACTTAGCAAAAAAAAAAAAAAAATGGTGGGTGGCCTCTACTTAGTGGAGGTTTTCATGAAGCCTTTGAAAAAAATTTATGCTTGTTCTTTTATAGTAGAGGCCTATTGACTAATATTTTTTGGTTGATGCATTTAAATTGCCTTAGGCACCTCGATGTGCTCACATATAGATAGGCAAGTGCATTCCTAATATCAATACACCAATGCTCATTATTATTATTTTTATTAAATTATCAATTTAAAACAATTCTAAACATATTTTAATTGTTGCAATTTTCAAATTATGAATATAGTAATGTATTATTGTATATGATGTATCATATAGTATTTAAATATTTTGCAAAAGGCGTAGTCTAATTTATAGACGAAATTTCATTTCCAATATTTAAACATCACCTTGGTATATGTTAAACCGTTGTTGTAGCGTCAAATCAAACAACGAATGAGGTAGCATGGTTGCACACCACTCGGGATACAGGTGGGTCAGTACTCTAGGGTTTCAGACGTTGCCATGTAAACGAGATATATTCAAAATTTTGAATTTTATAATAAAAATGTGAAATTATTATAAAAAGTGATAGAGTTAACTTTTTGAGTAACCTAATAAAAAGATAAAAGGTTTGAGGATGAAGTTTAATTTTTTATGTGTTTTGATGATGAATCATACAGGTTGGTTTTGCTAACCTAAATTTTCCAATGTGATTTTTTCGGAAAATGTTTTCGAATAATCAGAATATGGATCACATAAACTTGAATTTGAGTAACATAATAAAATGTGATATATTCAAATTTCCATTAAAAATAAAGTGATATATGTTCACATTTTAATGAATAGATATTTTTTTATTAAATTTAATGAATTATATTAAAAAATAAAATATTACTAGGGATGAATTGAAATTTTGTTTCAGGGAAATATAGAATTATTAAGTAGTTATATTATCTTTTATTTTTTATTATAATTAAAGTAAATTATATAATTAAGCAATTTATAATTAATTTTTATTAATTGAAATTTAATATAAAAATTAATTACTCTGATTCCAAATTATACATAAATGTCAAAAATAATCTAAATGAGTGTAATTAACTTTTGGATGTTGCAATTTAAACATTTTTGTGACTATGCAAAACACTTGGTTTTACCACGTTAAATATAAGTATGAAAAATGTTTCAATTTAACAACATTATAATTTTAGAATATGATTGTTCTACTTCTAAAACTTTGTGATTTTGTAAAATGAATTAGTCAAAAAAATATTAACTATGAAACAACTAACTTAAAAAGATGATTAACTAAATGTTAACACAATCAAATTCAATACTTTATGCACATAAAATTTAAAACTAAAACTTATACTTTCTTGTTATTATGATTAAATCTCTCAAGTTTCTTTTTTGACTCTAATTTAACTATATTTAAACTAAACTAGAGCATCTACAATATAACCCTTATTTAAATACAACAATTACTTCATATTTTATCAAAATTCAATAATTAAATTAAACCCCAAAAATAACTACCTATACAACTTTATTCAAAATAATCATTTAATAATAAACATAAATTCACATCCATTTATTTTACTGGAAGGTCACTTGCTTTATTACTACGAGCCAGCCAATCCGGAGTACCGATGATAAGGGTTTCTCTTCATTGTCAAGGAGTTATGAGGTCTGTATTCCCGGCAAAGCAGATTTACAAGTTTACAGAGTTATTAATATGCGGCGCAGTATATGTTTACAATTAGATAATATATTTGTTTAAATCTCAGGATAAACCTACACTACCTCGCTCAATAGACTTATAATAAATTAATCACTATATCATCTAAATAATGAGAATAATATGATATCTACTCCCATATACATATAATCTTTGCAATCTTTAAGTCACAACAACTTTGCAATGTGATGGACCCATCTTGCAGTGAATCTACATGTTTTGGAAAAGCAAAAATTAATTTCTGACCTAAAATGAGAGTGACTTAGATACTTCCGGACTCTCATAATCTACCAATCTTTGTCCTAGTTGCAGACAACTGTAGGGCTTTCCTGGTGAGACTCTTCCTAAGGGGATCCGGGTGACCCTTATGGGGATCCGGTTGACCCTTATGGTGAACATAACATATATCTCTTTACAGCGAAATATGAAATTTGAGCACTGACTGCAACCGGCAACAAGATATTATTGGTATCACGTAAAAGACAGAATTGGCTTTCATGTCATTTATTTACCGTCACGCGTTCACCCTACACTTCTGTCTTTCATGTCATTTATTTACCGTCACGCGTTCACCCTACACTGTACAGTGCCAAATGTGCCAAATTTAAATTATAGTTTTCAAGTTTCAAAATTTTGAGTGTTTTAGGTGTTTATGATGTGCTAAATTTATTTCCTCCATCAAAAAAAATGATTTAAACACTCCCAAATATAAATTTTTGAAAAAAAAACACCCAATAAATTCATCACTTTTATGGTAAGAAAAATCTTCACAATTCATTTAGAGATGGTTGTTTTTTTGGATTTTTATTTTTATTTTTATTATTTCAAAAAAAGTTATAAAATTATATTATGTTTTATTAAGTAATTTTAGGACATATTGTTGAGGTGACTAATGCCTAAATACCCTTGTTCTTATTCTTATTGGACTACCATTCTTATTTTTCTATGAGATTAATTTCTTATTCTTCAAATGAGAACAATTGATTAGTTTCTGATTCTTCAAATGAGAACAACTTCAAAGACCAATTTTTTTTTCCAACAAATTGCAATGGAAACTAGTGTTGTTGTTGATGGTGCACATAATGAATAGTTAAATGTAGACAAACTTAATCATTTAAACATATATCTCAAAATGATACAATGGTTCTTTACCTTGGAGGCATCATGTGTGTTTTGAACACATCCAAATTTTAATTACTAAACAATACACAAAGTAACTAGTTACTTGTAGACAAAAACTCACTTCAAAATATGTCCCAAAATGATAGAATGGTTCTTTACTTTGGAAGCATCATGTGTGTTTTGAACACATAAGAATTTTAATTACTAAACAATAGTACATCAAGAATGTACACCATTAAGCCAAAATACCACACTACATATTGATTCCCCCATAATGTTTGCTTTGCCTTCCACTTCAAGAGAACATGCTTCTTTGCTAAAATATCCATTTTTATTGAGAATTGCATAGCCAAATTTGATATAAAACCCATTAATTATCCTAAACAGACTGGATCAATTGTCTCGTGAAAAGTTGTTCAATCCTATCCTTTTCTTAAGAAGGAAATGCCTATCAGTATGATCACATCCCAGTTGCCCCTTCCTGCTGGTTAGAGCATCCAATTATTGCCAAAGAGGACCCCCTTCCATTGTAGAGGGGCAGCAGAAAAAATATTGTACTCAACAATAGTATGTGCCCAAAAAGTAGCAATCTTGTTTGTTCAGTTTCATAGTAAGTGTATAATGTGACCGTTCAAGGCATCTTAATCCTCTGCCTCCCATTGGTATGTCTAATTACTTGAACAAAATCATTTTTCCAAGTCTTATGTAATTCCAACTAGTCAATGTTATTGTTTGAACATTACTTTACTCTTCCTCCATTTTCTTAGCATGCAATAATTGTTAGATTATGTCATTCTTGTAATTTCTTTACTCTTTCCTTCATTGGTTGAGCACGCAGTAATTGATAATGTATCGTTCTCATATTTATTTATTTCATATCTATTTTGTTCTACCAATTTGCATAACTTCCGAAAAACAATAATGGAATTTAGTATTATACAATTCTTTTGTGACCTAAAAGTATTTTAGTATTTGTTTAACACTAAAGCATATTTAAATTCAACTTATGATTCCGCTAAATCAGAAATTTTTGTGGTATGGATACTTAATATAACTTTTCTAGCCCTTCTTTTAGATCTAATATTGTAGGCAACAAATGTAGCTTTTCTTAATTTTTTTAATAAATGGAATATGTTTATTCAATGTAGAAGAATTTACACAGGATAAAAATCTAAGGCCAGGTTGCTATGGTGCTTTATCATATTTTGCAAGCCATTCCACAATACTTGTCCCTATAGACAGTTGGAGGCTCAGGGTTCACATGCACTCTTATGAGCTATTTGTGGTTGAATGAATTCTTCTCCTTGGAATATAATTTTGTTTCTTAAGGTCCAAATACCCCAAACACATAACATGGTAAAGCCCTGAAAGCTTTTTCATACATCTCTCCAATCCAAGAACAAAAGAAAATATAACAAAGTCCTCTACTCCCACTTGGTTTTTTTCACTTATTTGAAGGACTTCAACCTATACTACTCTAGAGAAATCATAATAGAAAAACAAGTTACTAACAATTTCCACATTTTTCTTACATACAGTGGATCTCCCTCGACCCTACATGTTACTTTTCAGATAGTTTTCCCATGTCAAAATTTTTTTGACAAACTAACCAGAGGAAAATTTTGGCTTTTAAAGGAAGTCTAACTTCCACACTACCTGAAGCCAAAAAATTCTTTCTCTAGCTTGGTTTTCTTACATCTTAGTCGAATATCCCCAGTTTTATTGTATACTCTGTAGGAATTTACAGGGTAAGTTCCTCAGAAAGAATACCAAAAGGACACCGCTCACAACCAGATCACAGATCAATACACCAGTATTTTTGACGTGGTTAAAACCATCAAAGAGGGAAACAGTCCACGGCCTGTCCCAACGTGGGTACTACAGGCAATTTATTAATCAAAGAATGAAAATTTACATAAGCTTCTCTCATACACGGATTACCCGAACAATGACCCTCCATGCGCTTTAAATAGAACTCATGGACCAATCGCGTGTCAAGCCACGGATCAAGTGTCAATAATACCGAGGAGAGAATGAACCGTCGGATCACTACATATTGTGACCGTCGGATTGTAAGTTACAAAATGTACAACGGTAAAGAAACACACTTTACCTAACTCTATACCTAACTCTATACTAGACCAAGTTGAACTTAACTATTTCCTATGTGTCGGAATATCCTAACATCCCCCCTTAAGAACAACTTGGGATAGGATTGAAGGATTTACAAATATGACACAATAGGAGAAGGAAGGAGGCACTAGAGCCTATCCCCCCTTAGTGACAACTTCCTGAACTCCAAGCATATATCGAAGTTTAGTGAACTTCGCCTCTGTGAGAGCCTTTGTGAAGATGTCTGCAACCTGATCATCTGTTGAACAATATTGCACTTCAAGAACATGGTCATGAATGAGCTTTCTGATGAAGTGCATGTGTAGTTCAATGTGTTTGCTGCGCTGATGCTGGACTGGATCTTTGCATAGCTGAATGGCACTTTGATTATCACACCAAAGTGTGGTTGGATGCTGCTGCTCAAAGCCAAACTCTGATAGGATCTGACGAAGCCACAAGGCTTCCTTACTAGCTTCCACGGCACCATGATACTCTGCTTCTGCTGACGAAAGAGAAATGACAGCCTGTTTCTTACAAGCCCATGTAATAGGTCCTGAACCAAGAGTGAAGACATAACCGGCAGTAGACTTTCGATCATCAGGGTCACCAGCCCAATCAGAATCAGTGAAACCAACTAACAGAGGAGCTGCTTTGGCACTGTAATGAATCCCAAACTGTACTGTACCTCGAACATAACGAAGTATTCTTTTAGCTGCTTTCCAATGACTTTCACGGGGGTTTTGCATAAAACGAGCAACAAGGCCAACAACAAAGGAAAGATCAGGACGAGTATGGGTTAAATACAAGAGTTTTCCTACAAGTTGACGGTATAAGGTAGCATCAACTTCAGGAGAAGTACAAGAGACTGAAAGTTTGACTCCAGACTGAAAGGGAGAAGGGGCTGGCTTACAGTCTTCCATGTGAAAATGACGAAGAATATCACAAGCATACTTGGACTGGGAAAGGAAAATACCCTCCTTGGATTGCAAGACTTGAAGACCGAGAAAATAGTGTAAGTGTCCTAAGTCTGTCATTTCAAATTTCTTTTTAAGGCTGGACTTCACATGGTTTATAAGGTTGGGATCACTACCAGTAAGAATAAGATCATCAACATAAAGAACAAGGATGATAAGAGAGTTGCCCACTTTCTTGGTGTAGACAGTATTGTCAGAATGACACCTAGAAAAGCCAGATTCTAAAAGAAAGCTATCCATTTTGGCATACCAAACCTGAGGAGCTTGCTTGAGGCCATAAAGGGATTTCTTAAGTCGAAAAACAAGGCTGGAGTCTGTTTGTATGAAGCCAATGGGTTGTTCCATATAGATTTCTTCCTGCAAGTCCCCATGCAAGAAGGCAGATTTAACATCCATCTGATGGACTTCCCATTTTAAAGAGGCAGCAAGGGAAAGAACAAGGCGGATAGAGTTCATTTTGGCAACAGGGGAGAAGGTTTCAGTGTAGTCAATGCCTTCAACCTGTGAAAAGCCCTTAGCAACGAGACGAGCTTTATGTTTATCAACTTTCCCATCTGGTCCATACTTGGTTCTGTAAACCCATTTACATCTAACAAGTTTGCGTCCCTTTGGTAGAGGAACAAGATCCCATGTATCATTTGTCATCAATGAATGATATTCTTCATTCATAGCTGCTTCCCAATGTGGATGGCCTGAAGCTTCTGCAAAAGTGTCAGGATCATGATTTACTGGAGCTTGAGCCAGTAAAGAAGAGGCTCTTTCAAACTGAGAACGTGTACATCGCTGATCTGTAGGATCACCGGCAAGATCACCTGCTGCATCCCGAGTAGCACGGACCCATCTTGGAAGTTGAGGATCCTGAGAAGGTGGGGGAGGAGTATCATCCTCGCTTTCATCATGTGAAGAAGAAATGTTTTCAAAAGTAGAAGAGATAGGAAGAGGTGGCACATCCGCCGGACTAGGCTCGCAGGCCGATTTATTTTCATCAAATTTTACATCTCTTCTAATGATAACATTTTTGGACTTAAATGGAATAAGTCTATAACCTTTTACATCTTCAGAATATCCAACAAAAGTACATTTCTCACTCTTAGGTTCTAAAGCTTTATGCTTTTCATCTGGAATATGGGCCCATGCTTCACTTCCAAACACACGAAAGTGACTTACATCTGGTTTAATGGAACTCCAAGCTTCTTCTGGAGTGATATTCTCTAGAAACCTTAGTAGGAGTGCGATTGATTATATAATTTGCACAATTAATTGCTTCGGCCCAAAAACTAAGACTGAGTCCTTTAGATTGCAGCATACAATTAGCCATTTCCTTTAAGGTGTGATTTTTCCTTTCATCTACACCATTTTGTTGTGGAGTGTATGGAACAGTATGTTGCATTTGAATTCCATTTTCGGTGAAAAAGTTGATGAATGTGTTTTTAACATATTCTCCACCATTATCAGTTCTTAGCTTAAGAATTTGATGTCCAGATTGTTTTTCAACAAAGGCTTTGAAGGCCAAAAAGTGTTAAATACTTCGCTCTTGAGTTTTAAGAAGTATACCCAAGTGCGTTTGGAGAAATCATCAATGAAAGTTAAGAAGTACTTGCAGCCAGAGAATGAAGCAACAGGAAGAGGACCACATAAATCACTGTGCACAAGCTGTAAAGGGGCTGAGGCGTGCCAAGAGGCACGTTTGTCAAAACTGTCCCGATGATGTTTTCCGAGTACACATCCGGAACAAACACCATCTCTGCAAGATACCATAGGAAGACCTGTCACCATATTTTCTTTACATAGATGCTGAAGGGAGCGATAGTTTAAGTGACCAAATCGCTCATGCCAAAGTTTGCTCACTTCATCATTATGAGCAACAAATACTGAGGGAAGATTTGATGACCCAAAGTTGTGAAACTTATACAACCTTGTGGAATCATCAGCAAGACCAGTAGCTAGAATCTATTTAGGATCTTTTAGATCCTTGATTACAACATCATGAGGTGAAAATTCAACAATTTTACCTTCACCTGAATGAGTTATCTGATAGACAGATAGAAGGTTGCAGGATAAGGTTGGAACACATAATACATCATTAAACTGACCATTGTCTAGATGAATAGTTCCAGTCCCTACAACATTAAGAGATCTATCATCACCAACATATATATTTTTGGTGTTACAATCATTTAAAGAAGAAAACATGGCTTGGTTTTTGGCCACGTGATAAGAGGCTCTAGAATCAATGAGCCACTCATGAGAATGAGAAGAAGAAGAAGATACATTTAATGCATAACCAGACTGAGATGATTGACAACGACATGCAGAAAGTGCCATTCCGGAAGTTGAATTTGAAGTAGGCTCCACATGGATGTTATGTTTCTTCATTGCGGCTTCCAAGGTTTCCATCTTCTTAAAGCATTTAGATTCTAAGTGGCCATCTCGATTACAAAAGTTACAATGTCTATCAGTCTTCTTCCATTTGTTTTTATTGGTCTTATCATTTTGAGGTTTAGGACCATTCTTTTGAGGATATGACTTCTTAGGATTCTTTGAATTTGGTTGCTGCTGGGCGGCTAACGCTTTCGTGGAAGAGTTTCCAAGATTAAGAAGACCAAGGTGTAAGAGTTTTTCTTGTTCTCTTATTAAGGAATCACAAAAGGAGTCAAAGGAAGGGGCCTTGTAGTCTTTTCCTTGACAAATGAAAGCTTCCCTTGTAGAATGGAAAGTGGAAACAAATACAGAGTAGGCTGGTCCCAACTTAGTAAAGATGGAATAAATAAGGTTACCATCTTCTTTCTTAACTTTAACACCTTCCAATAGATATCTAAGGGTCTTGAATTTGGACAAGAAATCTTCAATGCAAGAAAAATTATTAGGATCCAAAGTAAGCAACTCATTTTCAAGTTGATGGGCTCTAATTTCATTTTTAATCCCAAAAACTTTAGCGAGTTTTTCTAATGCTTCATGAGGAGTCTCAAGTTCTGCAATGTGGAATCTAAGATCAGGAGAAATAGACATCCCTATCAAACCACGTGCTTGATCTTGTCTATTTTCCCATTTTGCAGCCTTGTCTTCATCTTTTGGTTTCTTCTCTTGGTCTGTGGCTATTCTGAAGAGACCTTTACTTCTAAGTAAATCTTCCATGTAGGCTACCCATTGGAAGTAGTTAGTGCTGTCAAGAATGACTTGACATGGACTTTCCATTTTTTTAAAAAAACTGAAGCTGAAGATGCTGAAAGTAAGTGTTCCAATGGATAGATCTCGAAAAAATAGGCGGTTTTAAAAAAAACGGCTCTGAAAAAGGCTTCCGGATGAAGAAGTTATGGATTTTTGAAAAAAAAAATTGTTGACGTTGCCGGCAAAGTGCGCGAATGTGCGGGAATGAAAAAATCCGCCCCCACAAAATGGAGACTTGAACCCAAGACCTCTACTCTCTTAAATAGCTTTGAACCAATTGATCTATACAAAAAATTTGAGAGAGAGAGAGAGAGAGAGAGAGAGAGAGAGGGGGGGGGGGGGGGGGGCTTGGTTTGCGTGCTTGCCTTGAGAAAGCTCTTTTTCCCTACAAAACACAAAACACAAAACCCAACACGAACATGCAAAGAAAAACGAACCTTGCGGCTCGAAGTTAGCTTTAGCCAAAAAACTAGAAATTAAAAAAAAATAAAAAATATCTCAAAGCTAGCTTTACCCGAAAAACTAAATATTTTTCTCAATGTTTCTGATTTTCCGAGATCACACTAAGGTGCAGGGAAAAGAGCATACGCATGAGAAAAAATCCTTCCTTTCTGTTTCTGATTTGCCCAGATCGCACAGAGTCGCAGGGCAAAGAGCATACGCAGAAATGAAAGGTATAGATCTGGTTAAAAAAAAGGCTAAATAAACCGAAACCGAAATAAGCAGAGAGAAAATAACAGTAAACTGCAAAAAACACTGTATACCTCCCGATCTGAAAAATGACGCAGCTAGGGCTACCGGAAACCTTTTCACGTGAAACGAAAGGAGTTCCTCACTGGAACAGATGCTCCGAACGCAAAAGAGCAGTCCTCTCGGCCCGAAAGCAGTCAGAAACAACAGATCTAGGAAACGACAGCCGCATGCAGTTCTACCGGCTTCAGTTTTGGATCACCAACGGACGCGGCCCTCAAATAGCTCTGATACCATGTAGGAATTTACAGGGTAAGTTCCTCAGAAAGAATACCAAAAGGACACCGCTCACAACCAGATCACAGATCAATACACCAGTATTTTTGACGTGGTTAAAAACCTCAAAGAGGGAAATAGTCCACGGCCTGTCCCAACGTGGGTACTACAGGAAATTTATTAATCAAAGAATGAAAATTTACATAAGCTTCTCTCATACACGGATTACCCGAACAATGACCCTCCATGCGCTTTAAATAGAACTCATGGACCAATCGGGTGTCAAGCCACGGATCAAGTGTCGGTAATACCATCGGATCACTACATATCGTGACCGTTGGATTGTAAGTTACAAAATGTACAACGGTAAAGAAACACACTTTACCTAACTCTATACCTAACTCTATACTAGACCAAGTTGAACTTAACTATTTCCTATGTGTCGGAATATCCTAACATACTCTTTAGACCCCTAATTTTGACACCACTTAATAAATGTCTTCGTGATCTAAACGATTTATGGCACTCACTCCTAATACATTTACAAAAAATTTCCATTCCTCTGATTCTCCCCCTTGCCTAGACCAAGTCTTCTGGAAAATTCTAGCACTTATCCCATACATTCCTTCCATCATTTACTATTGCATCCTCCAAAATTAAATATCTTATGCATTAAGATATTTAACAAGGCTTCAAACATCCTAAAATAAATTTACACTCCATTCAGTTGTCTTGCCGCATTCTCTTCTTATTTTCCTCACCAAGTTTACAAGATTCCCATTTTCCTATGAGAGGGTAGGCCCTTAATAAAGATTCCCATACAATAGAACCTCCTTGTGAAGACTTTATTTCCTTCCTAAATAATTCTTTAAAGGATAGCCTTCTCAAACATTTAGACTTCATAACCTTACCCCACAACCCTTCATTATAGGAAAGCCTCCAAACAATTTTGCTAAGAGCCTAACTAAAGAAATGCAAATTTTTTAACCTCCAACCTCAAGCCTAACTTAGGTTTCCAACTTTATTCCATTTTACTATAGAAATTTCTTTATTTTCCCTCTTTCTACTCCAAGGGAAGTTGAAGCACTAATCTTGTAGAGGATAACTTTTGGTATGTGAGAAATAGACATCCAATACATAAGAATGCTTCCCAGAATAGCCTTCATTAATATTAATCTATCACCCTTGGGAAACCACCTATTACACCATAGAGAAACACTTGCCTAAATTTTATTGTACAACCATATACAATATTCAAACAACAAATTTTAAGCTTTATGATGAAGCCTAAGTATTTGATGCCTTCAAATAATTTCAACAGATTAGTTGGGAGAAGGGAGATTATTTAATCTCTTACTTCATCCACAATGTTAAACAACATTGATGACTTTCTCAAGTTAATCTCCATGCCTATGACCCTGCAAAAAACATCTAGAATCTCTTTTATCTTTCTTATTCCAGAAACAGAACATTTTTCAAAGTTCAAGATGTCGTCAACAAAGAGATTAATTGACACTTGGAGATTTTGACTTCTTCCAAGGTTCCAACTCTCCTAGATTTTTGTTATCAACATATTGAGACCTTTGGTTACTAGTACAAAGAAAAAATGAGCTAAAGGATACATCACTATTGAAGTCCTTTAGAAGCATCAAAGAAAACCAATGGAGACTCATTTGATAATACTGCAAAGGAAGCTACGAAAAGGCATCCAATAATCCATTCCACAATCTGCAAATCCATGCCCAGTTGGATCAACAATAGTCTTAAATATAACCAATTTACCTTGTCATGTGCTTTTGCAAGGTATAAATCCATCACTGCAATAGGAATATCCTAGGTTTAATTGAATGCATTCCTTACTATTTTGTTACAACAACATCAAGAATTTGTCTATTAAAAAGAAACCTAAATTGCTCTTAATCTATAACTCCAAATAAAATTCCTTTAAGCTCGTTGGCAATAATTTTAGAAATGAATTTGCATACCAAGTTACACATAGAGATATGCCTAAAATCAACAAAGGGTGATGAATCCTACTTCTTAGGAATGAATTCTATAAAAGTAGCATTTAGCACACGCAAAACCCTATATTCCTCCACCATTCCAAGCACATCATCCACCACCAAATCATAGAACCCTAAAAAGAATTCCATGGTCCACCCATTGCACCCAAGGCTTTTGGATCTTTTGAAAGAATTTAAAACTAACTTAACATCTTCCTTTGACACCTCGTTTTCAAGTTCAACATCATATCAACATCTATGAACCTAGGAAAAGTCTAATAATTTTCATAATTTCTCCATGTTTTCTACCTCAGTATCTTTAAATAGGGACTTGAAATGTTGCTTTCCCTCCTAAAATTTCTCCTTGAAGGTACCAACTCTACAACCATATTCTTTTCTAATCTCCCATACGGTGTTCACATTGTTTCTATGGCTAGCATACTTATGAAATAATTTAGTGTTTCTACAACCTCAACAAGACATATAACTCGACTTTTGAGCCTCCACTCTTTCTCCTCTTTGTCCAGAATAACTTTCTTTTTCCCTTCTAAAACTTTAAGAGCATCAAATTCTACATTTAAGAAAGCCTCAACTTCATTATTTTCAAAAATAATTATAATGCCTTCTTCTACTTCTTTTAGCTCTAATTTTCTAACTGATTCTATTACATCTGACCTGATTTGTTACTTCTTTTTTTAATTTATTTAGGGTGTCTGTAGGCTGCTTCATGGCTAATTCTTTAAGATTTTTCTCACAGTGTTTCCAAACTCTAACAACCATTTCTTTGAAATCCTCTTTAGCTAACCAAGAATGGTTAAACTTAAATGGGGCAGGTTGCTTCCTATTTTCATTTTCAATCTGAAGTAAAATAGGAATATGATAAGAAAATCCTCCTTGGCCCACCCTAACCCAAGATATGTCTGCCATAACTTGTTCATCTACTAACAATATATCTAGCCTTTTAGATATTTTTTCCCTTCCTTTCTTTCCATTCCTCCAAGTGGGAATTTCTATAACAAGTTCTACACCATTTCGTTTATGAACTTCTAAAAGGTGATAGAAGAACTCAACAAGGGGGGTCCTTCCTAGCCACTGCCCCTCATAAATATCCTTCATAGTCCTATGGAAGAGCCAGAAATGATTCTGTTGTCTAATAAATCCTACCCAATGCGAGTGGGGAAATAGAACAATTGTCATTATCATGAAATCAGAACTTTATACAATTAAGCACTCAGACACATAGAATTTGTTGTCTTGTGTTTTGAATATATTTTATCCAGTAACATCATGGGTGCCTTGAAAATACAAAAAACCATTCAAACTAAAGATGAAAAGGATTGTCATAAGAATTTTAGACTAGACATGTTAAATCGATGGATCAAGACAAATGAGAAAAATCACTAACAGACTGGTGATTGTTATTAAAAATTCAGTTTGATTTGCATCAAGCCTTGGTTTATAGATGAAGTTCACAGAGTATTAAGCCATCCACCAGGATTTCATTCCTTCCATTATTTGCTCGAATGGCATGAGTCTCATAGTAATGAGGCCATGTGCATTTCCTTGGCTACTTGAGTGGAACATCTATGACACCTAATCCAAATGAAGTTTGCACTTTGGGTAAAGCACTGGACTTCACATTATTTTTCTCTAAATGCTTTCAATTAATAATTATAAAACAAAGAAAAAAACTTTTGATCATGACAAAATGAAAAATAGTCCTGAAAGTTGTAGAATTTTGAAAAAAAATCAGACTTTTAATTTCCTTTAGACATGTGAGAATAGATGATAAACTTTCTTGTTGTACAATTGAAGGATACAAGACCTGTTTCTAAGAATTTGTATGGAGTTCTTGTGGATAACTCTTGTTTAGGCTAAATTTTATCAGAATAGAAGATGTTATGGATATGTAGATGAAAGGAGGCACTAGAATGCCTCTCTTTGTTTGGAATTGTAAGTACATTAGCACATTGGAACTATAATTTCTTTTCCTTTTCTTCTTGAATAGAAATGGCTATTGAAAAAAAATAAATTGTAAAGTGGGAAAGTAGGAATAAAAACATGATTTCACTTTCCATGACTTGCTAGGATATATGCTTCAAAGCCCACTGTAAAAAGCAATTTACTCAATAATCCACCCTAGCTTTGGAAATCTTATAAAGGATACATTTGATAGTAATAATAGCCTGCAAGTTTTTTGGTAGTGGCATAGGTGGCCACTGTTTAATATGTTATTACTATAAACAATTAAAAGAAGGAATGGCAAAAATCATTGAGTTTGGACATGGGATTGCCTCAATGAAACAATTCCAAAATAGAATACTAGGATTAGATTATATAATGGCTTTGGAAAGCAATGTATTTGTATACACATATGATGGAAACAAGGCCGAAGTTATCTAAGGCCACATGCGTTTTCAAGGATTTAGGAAGACACTTACTCTTGAAAGCTATATTGGGAATGTTTTAAGTTTAAAAGTGAATTCCTGAGCTTTGATACTAAATAATTTGCATCTATGCTTCATTAACTCCTTTAATTTTATGACATTTGATGCAGACAAATTTTGGCCATGTTGATTTACAGGTATGAATCATGAATGATCTCTTGGGATACCTTTGAGCATGATGTGAGGGAAATTCATTCTAATAGGAAAAATCCTCCATACCGATGAGAACTCGGGAAATTTCCAAAAATAGAGGAACACTTTTATGTTAATCCCCTACTAGGTTGCATCTGTCAAAATAAGCAAGCATCAAGGGAATTGTTGAATGGAAAATTATAATGATGGTTTGCTTACACTTGGGTCCATTTTATTATAGTTTTGGATTTTTGTACATTGAACAATCTGATCCAAACTTAAATAGGAACACAATAAATTTTAGATATAACCATAAATATAGATATGCAGTAGAAATAATGCTTCATTTCATTAATATCAGAATACTGAAATATGCTTACAAACATAATGGAAATAAACTAGCTCGGGTGATGGTAGCTTATCTCTAAGAAGAGATGTGGCAGCTACATGCCTCTGAACTGTGTTACAATAAGGTTCAAGGGCCTATTTGTTATTGAACAACAAGGGAAAACCCTAAACAAACAAAACCCTAACCCCAGGAGATGTAACGCCAAGAGTTTGTGGATATCATTGGGGTTAGTTAGGCAGCCAACTTCCCGGGGTCACAACTTAGTCATATTATCTCCGTTTGGTGCATATGATACCTTGTTGGAAAGGTCACTTCAAGTACTACAATATTTTCCATAGGCCATAGGGGTCTATTGCAGACCTCAAAAAAATGTCGTTTAGGGGGTCAAAACTGTGCTATAAGTTCACAACCCAAAAAACTACTAAAAATAGTAAATGCTAAAATAAACAAGGAAACAGATGAAACCGATTGGAGGTCTAGGTTGAATAGGCAGGTGGCCACCAATATCCACCTTGATCACAATCCCTTACAACAGTTTGACATTGACCCAAAAATTCTTGCTTTGTAAACTCTGAAGATTATTCTATGCATCATTCTTTCCTCACCTTAGAATAAATTTGTGGCCTGTATCAATAATTAAAATATATACAGACACAACTGTTTCTTTCTAGAACATTATAAGCCCCATTCATTGTATTCACTTGTTCATGAGTATTAGAATGCCTTTTATTGCCACTGTGTAAGGTGGTCTAGAAGATGAAATAGTTATCTTATTCCTTTACTGAATTGAATCATTAGAAATAAGCTTCAAGGGGATGCAATGTTGTTAGTCTTGTCTCTTCTTCCTTGATATCATATGATTACATAGGATTTGTGCTTATTACGTATATTTTGAAGTACAAAAATCCCCTAGGGATAACTTCCCTACTGGGAGTTCTATAGTGTCCATACATGGTCATGAAAATCATTGCAATTCTTTAATATGGTGCCAATTTAGAGACTAGATTTGACAAATTTGTGTAAATAAGTTGTTATGGAGATAAATTTTATGTAATCTAGACCTTTTGTTGGTTATTTGATGGCGATTTTTTCGGATTGATCCAAAAATTGTGTATCGCCAAATTGAGAAAGGTTCTATTTTAGGAACAAGTTTTCCTTTTTGTTTTCATGTGTTTTGAAGCGATGTTACTAGTCTTCTTCTGTAATGTTTAGTGATAGCCTATTACTACACACATCATTCATCAACATTAAACACTTAATTTCTAATATAAAAATTAAATCCTTTCAAATTCTATAAAGAACCATTAAGAAAATTGATACGTCTGAATTCAACTTTTACTCAAACATTTTTGAATTCCCGTGCTGGAATTGTGTGTTGCATTTTTATCATTTATTAGAATTGATACTAACAAAATATGATTTTGCATGCTTATGAATATCTCATGAGCATCATTATAGTTCAATGCTTTCTAAAAGGGTTCAATGGTGCATGATAGACACATATATGATGTTATCATACTTTGTAAAATTTAATTTAGAATGATTTCTTTTAATTAATACATTTTTTTTTAATTGTTTTAATGTCAAAGGTGTGTATAATAATGATAGGGCAGTGGTATCGTTCCAAGATGCATGGTTTCATGTGGTACAAAAAGTGTTTTAAAAACCTTTCTTATACATGGCCACTTACTCAAAACCCATAAGTGATAGGATTTTTTTTAACTTTGTAGATTTATAAAATGCATATGGATTATATCATCAACTTTTTCTAAGCCATAAAACATCACGGAAGGAATAAACCCTTATGATTTTTCCTTATGTTTTTAAGATTAGATTTGTGTATGTAGTTTAATATATAAAAAAAAAATAAAAAAAAATTATGAGTTCAAGTGTGTAGGTCCATTTAAGAATAGCATAAGTTTACATTTTCACTTCTAATTTGTAGACTTATTCAGATATCTAAAATTTTTAATGCTTTATATTTATTTTCACACAATAAAAGAAAGAAAGAGGTCCCAATTATAAAAAGTTACTTAGCGACAACAACATTAAGATTTTCTTTCTTTTTTTTTGTGTAAATCAGCAATTTATATTAAAACAATAATGCATTTTTACAAAAGGTCTGCTTGTGCAGACATAGGACTACTTTCCTAATTCGCATACACCTGGTCATGACCAAAATGAACTTCAACAGAACCCCAGGGCACACCGCGCAAGGCGGCAGAGACAGTCAGGGGTTGACAGAAAAAAGCAATGACCAAACTGAGACCTACATAGAGCCATGGACAGCTAGATAAGAAAACAGAAAAAAAATTGATAAAACAAATCACTTCCAAGGTCAACGATCGCATAAACGGACCCATGCCTCAGGAACTCATCCAGTGCTTGCAGCAGAGAGTTGTTACATCTCGAGAACAACATAATTCTTGGAGGATTCCTGGCCAGTCGGAGCCTTGGCTCTGCCCACCTGAGATGGCACTGGAAGTGTGCTCTGACTATTGCCCGTGTTCCCCTCCACCCTTTCCCCAGCATTCCTGGCTTCTTGACATATGGAGTGGCGCAGAAGACTGATCAAGACTGTAAGTTTCTTGGAGATGCTGTCGAATTGCTGCTCCAGGCTGCTGATTTTGAAGTCCAGGCCTTCCAAGATCGCCACATGTTCTGCAGAAGTTACCGCAATTGCATGTTGTGCTTGTCGAGCCTGGCTGATGTAGTCACCCTGCATACTTATGGCCTTGGCCAGCATCGTTTTCATTCTCCACATTTCCGCTTGCGTGCGGACATATTGGGTGGCTCGCGTTGTGGATGTGCCAGGGTCCTGTACCCATTCCATATCCTTCTCCAAATCATGCGCTTCCAGGTTCTCCTCTTCCTCAGTTACGATGGCCTCCAGTTCCTCGATCTTGCGTTTTTCCTTTTGAGAGGTCCTTGTTTCATAGGCTTCTCGAGCCTGCTTAAGATCTCAGTTGGCTGACGCGTTTCTACTTCCCTCACCCGCCATTATCTCAAACTCAAACACCAAACAACACCGTGTTCTAAGGGCCGAGGAAAAGAGTTTCAGCCAGCTAACCAAATACACAGTGGTGCTGCCGTTGCTGGGAACTGAAGATATATAGGGGAGAGTGGGTGAGTCATTTGCTGCATTCCATCTTATCACCTGCTGCTCGCAAATCCATTCATAATTATCCTTGCTTCGTGGTTCATACTTTAAATGATGGCTCGAATTTCTTCTCTTACGTTTGCCTCTCTTGAACTTCTCCGAAGCATGCCAAGTGTCCATACTTCTATAAGGGCGTCGGCGACGCTCATATTTTTCAATCATGGAGCTGATGGGAGTGACTCCCGCCTGCTTGTGCATTGAATTCCCATTACCTGCCTGTCCTTCATTCTTCTGCCTTCCCTTAATTCTCCCCGCAGTACGATTGATCATCATCATATCTCAATACCTGTATGGAGCGTCGTCCCTCTGTCCTTATCTTTCATTCACCATATCCTGCCTCGAGAGCAGGGTACACTTGTTTCTTACTTCCGGGCAGGTGACGTCCTGCCAACAGCTGTCCATGATGCTGGTGGGGTTCTCTATACCATAATTTGCCAGATGGTCCGCAACTGTATTGGCTTTGCGGCGAACAGCCTGAAAGATTAAACCTTTCAAACGCCCAAGATGTTCGGCTATACTTTCTGTTACTTTGGCCAGTCGCCAATGTTGTGTAACTTTTCTTGCTTTAGCTCCTGCATACATCCTTCTGGCTGCTGTAATTGCGAGCTGGGAGTCCCCTTCTACCACTGCCGCGCCCGCCTATAATTTCCTAAGAATTCTAAGACCATGTTCCATCACTGCAAACTCCATCTCATTATTGGTTCCTTCCCCTAAGGCTCTGCTATAGATGTACTGAATTTCTCCTTCGTTGTTCTTGAGAATGCCTCCAATGCCGGCCAGACCTGGATTCCCCCACGACGCACCATCAAAATTTAGCTTGAGGAAGCCTGCAGGTGGTTGTTTCTAGATGGTTAAAGTGGTGTTTATCTCCTGTTGGCGATTCACGGTAGCCGTGAAGGTTCCTTTATCCAGGTTGAAAGCTTTCAAGATTTGTAAGTCCCCATTTGATGCTTTATTATCTTTTTCTGGTCTGCCTTTGACAAGAACCAATTGCCTGATATTTTGTGTGATAATTTCTATAGAGTGATTTATATCTCTGGTTTCATTCAAGAATACTCTCCTATTCCTTTCTTTCCAGATTGACCAAGTAATAAACCCTGGCATGGTTTTCCAAATGATGTTGACCAATTGATTACTGGAGAAATTGCCTCGCCAATTTTCGATGGTTTCTTGAATGGAATCTCTTGTTCTGTCCGTTTGCTGCAAAGTGGTTTCCACCCAATTCCACAGGAGGTTTGCCAAATCACATGTGTTGAATAGATGATTCATTGTTTCTTCTTCCTTTTCGCACATGGGGCATCTAGATGGGCCACAGAACCCTTTCTTTCGGAGATTCTCCCAAGTGAGAGTTTTCCTGTGCATTAGGAGCCAGAGGAAGGTTTTAATTTTCGGCCAGAACTGAGAATCCCAGACCTTGTTGCTCCATTTCACCTTTTCTTCTTGCTCCGAATCTTCGATACAGTTTCTGGCTTCTTTGAGCATGAAATTGCCCCCTCCTTGCTTTCCCCATCTTAGTTGGTCGTTGTCTTCTGCCATTCTAATTCTTCTTTTGTTTAACAGTGTTTGCAAATCCCTAATGTCATTGTTTGCATCGGTCATGTTCTCTGTTTCATTGAATGCCCAAGTTCTCCAGTCAGGGTCCCTATTATTAGGAGTCCAATAGTGACTCACCGTTGTTCTCCCAAGCTCCTAGTAAGTTCTTTGAAGACCTGCAAACTCAGGCCTTTCTAACTTGGGGAGTTGTTTCTAGGCATCCTCCCAAAAAAAAGCAGTTTTTCCATTGCGAATTTCCCAGAAGCTATTCTCCTGTATAATGTCTCGATTTTTCCTTGCTAGGTTCCAGATCGGTGAGCCCTCTGGATTCTCTTGCATTCTGATCAGGTTCTGAATGCTATGCATTGGAGCATATTTTTCCTTCCAATGTCTAGCCCAAGGAAGATTGGGTTCCTTCAGCCATTTCCACCACAGCTTAGCCCCACAGGCCCTGTTGATAGTGAAGGGGTCTAACAGGTTTAACCCTCCCAGTTATTTGGGTTTACACATTTTGTTCCATGCCACTAGTGCCCACTTTTTCTTCTCTGCATTTCCTGACCATAAGAAAGTTCTCTGGATCACCCTCATTTGCTGAAGGACTCCTTTGGGAGTAGGAATTATGGAGAGCATATATTGAGGAATAGCTTGCAGGACTGCTTTGGTTAAGACTAGCCTACCAGCAAAATTGAGGGCCCTGTGGGTCCAATGATGGCATCTTTTCTCCAGGCTAGCTAGGATTTTCTCCCAATGAGTTTTTTGCTAGGGTTTATCCGTTAGAGGCGCTCCTAGGTACCTAGAGGGCAGGCTGCTTCTTCGGAAGCCTAGAATGGGAGAGATATTTTTTGCACTGCTAAATGCGTATTGAAAAAGAAGATGGTGGATTTAGTTAGATTAACTTCCATACCTGAAGCTTTGCTGAAAAGATTGAGGATCCTTTTAAAGCCCAAGGCTTCTTTGACTGTGGGAGTACCATGTAACATTGTATCATCAACAAATTGTTGATGAGTAGTCGCTGGAATGGAAGGTAGGGGCTGCAATCCTTTGATACTTCCTTCCTCTTTAGCGCTGCGTATGAGTCTGCTTAAACCTTCCATCAGGATAACAAAAAGGAAAGGTGATAATGGGTCTCCTTGCCTGAGCCCTCGTGAGGGGGAGAATTGATCGGCAGGGGCACCGTTTACCAGAATAGAAAATTTAGTAGATTTGATCAGAGCTAAAATCCACACTATCCATTGATTGGCAAAACCGAAAGCTTTTAAAATTGCTTCCAGGTAATTCCAGTTGACTTTATCATAAGCCTTTGATAAGTCAAGTTGCATCATCATGCCTGCAATTTTCCTGGAGTGAAGCGTGTGAATCATTTCTTGAGCTAGTAAAATATTGTCCAGAATTTGTCTCCCCTCAACATATCCCGATTTCTCTTCAGGGTGTTGGCCTCCTCTTCTTTTGGAATCAGGGCAAGGAACGTAGAATTTAGGGACTTGAGGATTGAGGCAGAACGCCGAGAGTCTTCCACCACTTCCCAGACCTCTGTTTTAACAATGTCCCAGCAAGCCTTGTAGAAGTTGATGGTAAAACCATCAGGCCCAGGGGCCTTATCATTTGGCATATCCTTCACCGCTTCTTCCACCTCTTCCAAATAAATTTCTCGAGTTAGTGCTAGGTTTTTCTCATTAGTGATTATTTTGGGAATGGATTTGATGAGTTCATCAATTGCTTCTGTCCTATCAACCTCTGGCTCCTGAGCTATGCTGCTGAAATGCGTGGTAAGCAGGGTTGAAACTTCTTGATGTGTCTGTAGAATGGCTCCCTGTTCATTTTTGAGACTGAGGATTTTATTGGCTCCTCTGTGGTCCATTGCTGATCTGTGGAAGAATTTTGTATTCTGTTCCCCTTCCTTGAGCCACTGAATCCGGGACTTTTGTTTCCAAAGGGTCTCCTCTTGTTGGCAACGAAGCTGCCATTGCTGCATCAACATTTTTTCTTTGTTTACAGTTTCTGGGTTAATGTCTCCAGTGATCCAATCTTTGTGTATCTGCTCTAATTGCTCCTCTAATTTGACTTTTTCTTTGAATATGTTCCCAAAGACTGTTTTGTTCCATATTTTGATCTTGTTTTTGATGTATCTCAGTTTGCCTTGTAACCTGTACATTTTGGTTCCTCTGATGTCCACCGGTTCATGCCACCATTTTTCAATAAGTTGAATGAAGTCCGGATGGGTAAGCCAAAATTTCTCAAATCTGAACGACTTATTTCTAGGAGTGCCCTGGATAGCAGCAACCAGAGAGATGGGCCAATGGTCTGACCCTCCACTAGGGAGTATATCTGATTCTACTATAACTCCCTCCAACAGAATACTTTCGGAGATTAGAAATCTGTCAAGACGAGAAGAAATTTGTCTTTCACCTCCCCTTTTGTTATTCCAGGTGAAAGCCCCACTTTTGGGGTGGACATCCACTAGTTTAGCAGTGTTTATGAAATCTAAGAAAGCTTCGGAATCTTTGTTGAGTTTCCTTGTCCCTCCTTTCTTTTCCATTAGGGTGGTTATCATATTGAAATCCCCTCCTATGACTGCCTTCGCTCTGGGATATGTTAGCTTCAGCTTCTGCAAAGTTCTTAGAAAAATAAATTTCTCTTCTAACTTCTGAGGCCCGTAGACATTGGTACACAAATAGGTTTCCGAATTTCCTACCACCTGAGCTTCTATAGCTATGAAAGATCTGGTTGCTTCAGAGGAGAGGATTTTGATTACTTGCAGATCCCACAGGGTAATTAAACCTCCCTCCCATCCATGGCTAGCAGTTTCCAGGTATTCCATATGTTTGCCTAATTTTTTGCTGACATTATGAATAGTACTACTTGCACATTTGGTTTCTTGCAAAAATATAATGTCTAGTTTTTCCTTTTGGACCTTCTTCTTTAAAAGTCGTTTTTTTATTTGGCTATTAAGCCCTCTAGCATTCCAAGAGATGACTTTCATTTCAAAACAAAAATTAGTAGTTTAGAGAAAATGCTTCTAGAGCTTTCATCTTAACAGAGTTTAAAAGCATTTGTCCCAGTTCCTACAGTGCCTCATTATTGGACCTGCGCCCTCTCTTTTTCCTTTGTTTGGAGCTGGTGGAGGTTTGAAGTAGACCTTTTTTTGGAGTCCCATTCCTTTGGCTACGCCCAGGTTCTTGCTTTGCATGTCGATTTCTGCTCTCTGTCGTGCTATTAGTATATCATTTATTCTCCTAACTTCCTCTTCCGATATGTGTTCCATCCCCTTCTTTTTCCAGTTTTCCACCATGTCTGGTAGGTTAACTCCTTCTTGCTCTAGTATGTCATTAAGCTCCATCTCATCACTTCCGATGTCACTTATGAGCATTTCTGAGTCTTCATCTACCCCTTCTGTTACCTCTTGATTCTGTAGTATAATGCTTTGAGGATTTTTCTCAATTGTTTTAGTTTCAGGCTCTGTTGTAGTTTTGTTTTCTTCAGAGGTGTTTTTTTCCTTGTTATTGTCCTCTAATTTGGTCCCAGTTTCTAGAGCTTCAAAAGCATTACTAGTATTACCTTGTGATGTGCTTGCTTTGGTTGGGCGTTTCCTGTTTGCTCTTTGTCTCGCTCTTGGCCGAATGAAGGTTTCCCTGTTCTTTTCTGCCTTATCTACCTTAAGGTCTTCCGCTGTTTTATTTAATGGACATTCTCTGACTAAATGTCCATGCTCATGACATTTTCTGCATCGAAATGGGATTTGCTCATAATCAATGGCTTGGAAATAGTCCTCATCCCTATATTCCAGCCATAGTCCCTCATGCAGTGCCCCTGACACATCCATTTCCACACAGATTCAGGCACAGGAGGTGTATCTTCTCTGTAGAGTGGCTTCTGAAGCTTTGATGAATGTTCCTAACTTGTCACCTATCTGTTTAGAGCTGCATATCCCCAATAGTCTATTGGCAGGGAGAAGAGGCGTATCCAGACTGGCACCTACTTGAAGGTTTCTTTTTCTGGCACGAAATTGGGCTTCCAAGGCCTAATGTATAGGCTCGCCGAAGCAAAGAAGTAAGGTCCGCCATCAAATATTCTATCCTTATCCTCTAGATTTGAAAAAACAACAGTGAAAAAACCTTTGGCTCCTAAGTGCAGTCTAACATCACCTTTGGGTTTCCATTGTTGCTTTATCCATTGGCACAACGCTCTTTCTGTTGGCCAGAGTCCCATGAACTTGCAGATCACTGCGTGTTCGGTCATGTGATCCCGGTAGGCTTGAATTTCTGGGTCTGTTATCACCACCCTTAGGGTTTCTGCCGCCTTAGGTTTGCATGGGCCTTGAGTCGTTTTGCCATTGAATGTTTCTGTTTTGTCTCCTTGTTCCTCGTTCTCTTTATTCAGAGCCCCTTCTTCTTCGTCTGTTTGCTTCTTTTCTTGTTTGTTTTCATGGGCAGGATGTGCTTGCGTTGCCTTCTCCCTGCCTCTATTTTCTGTTCGACCGCCGCCCTCCTTTCCTTTCAGCTTTTGAGTATTGTGTTCCTCCTTGCCCTCATTTCTTTTCCTTCCCTTGCTGGTCCCGTCCTCTTTCTGTGACCTTTCATACCCAGCTATTTGCACACCTTCCTGTGCTGTCTGTTTGTGCATCATTATATGTTTGTAAGAAGGGGTCCCTATGGACCCCTCGTTTACCATCTGTCGGGTCAGGATCTGTCCTCTTCTGTATAGCTCTGCCACTCTGACCCTGTTCTTTTCCAGTTTCGAACCCTAGATCTGAAGAGTCCGTGAACTGTAAACCCCCGTTTTCACCAGGTCGTGCTTCTCTCTACCATGTGCATTTATGAGTTAAGCTTATAACTCGGATCGTTAATAATTAACATTAAGATTTTCTTTCATTCAAACTCAGCTACATTACAAATCACATCTCTCTTTATCTATGCTCTTCTTCTATATGCTACTCACTTACGGCCTTTATTTTGCAACATCTTGTCCAATTTTAATAATTACAATTAAAATTTTCTTTAAAAACTTTAGTAAATAATTGATTTGATGTGAGTTTGGTAAAGCACAGAGACATCTCCACGTCATGTATTTTACGTCTCTTTCTTTCACGTGATCTATTAAAACGTGGCATGTTTACGGTCATGGTATTTGCATGATTACAGGTTTTCTAGCATTTTCTTCTCCATCGATTAACTTGTTGATAGCATCTCGAGTGTCATCTTGATTTTTTTCTTGTGTCTCTCCTTTATACACAATGGCCACATGGGCACCCTCATCTATAATGTCATCCTTATCCTTTTCTTGTCTATCCTTTATACTCCATGGCCACATCAAGGCGAACAAGAAGGTTCCAGAGCAACCAACACCAGAGTGCCACACCACTATTATGAGAGCCACTCGACCTTGTAATTTTCCTGCATTATTGAAGTATGTCATCGCTTAGAAGAATATAATAAATATGATGGGTACAAATCATAATCATATACCTAGGAGCTTGTAAGCCGGATGGAAAAAATGGACAGGGAGATGGAGCTTATGTTGCCTTTACTCCTATGCTACAATTTGGTCACGAGGATTTTCAACAATGCTGTTCATTTTGTCAACTCAATCCACAACATCTGGAATTGTGTGTTCTTCAATTGCTCCTTAGATCATTGTAAATTCTATGCCATTCCTTTTAATGCCAATTTAAGGTTTCGATTTTAAATTTTATGAAAATTGGCTACAAAATGAGAGTTACTAGAATGCAGAGTACACTATTTGTAATGAATCCATGCGCATCACCACATTTTACTGGTTGAGCAGCATGCACGTAACATAATTTTGGTGGTATAACCTATCACAACTGTTGAACTTACGTTCATTTTGAGAAAATTTTGGAATTCAATGCACAATATCTTTTCCACTTTTTTTTTGAACTCATTTAGTTATTGTGTTGAAGATGGACTATGCTTCAGAGCATTAACTACTATTCCAAAACTAGTTTTAGGAACTCATTCCTCTTTAGCTTGATAAGTTTTATTTGGATATGAATTCACAATGTAGATGGCGGGTAGTGAGTCCCACATCTTGAGTCATATGGCTAGCTTTCTAAACGCCATTTCAATAACCTTGTGAAGGCTCAGAGGCATTGGGACTCAAAAGAAAGGGAAATTAAAAATCCATACCTCAATTAAAAACGCTAGAGTTCCATTCTAAGGATGCATGGATGTGATGAGAGGCATTGGGACTCAAAAGAAACGGAAATTAAAAAGCTAGACAACAACTAAAATCGCTAGAGTTCCACTCTAACGAGGAATGGATGTGATTCTTGTAAATTGATTTTTAGTTTTTTTTTTTTTCTTTCTAAATCTAACACGAATTATGTCTTATTGTAATAAAAAGTTTCCAAAAAAATCCTAAAAAAATGGTACAGACTATGATGGAGATTTACCGTAGTTGATAATAAATTAGCATGCAGACTTTCACTACCATAATATCGCTCCCAAGCTATTGGATCAAATTTTTGCAAGTAATCTTGTAAAATCCAATACATAAAAACAAGACAACTTATAGAATGTTGGGTGCTAAAACTATGATATAATAGTGAAGTTGATTTGTTAATCTAAATCCATTTATAAGTTGTTTTTTAAGTCTAAATCCATTTTAAATATATTGGCATTGAAAACCATGTGGAGAACAAAAGGAAAAAGGATAACACACTTATGTTAGGAATTCGTTTTTCAAAGGAAAAAAAACATACTTTTGATATTCCATTAGGAAATCAAAAAGTACAATCCCATGGCTAGCTCACAACCATAATCTTGTTCACCATATTATTTACAAAAATAGCAATAACTTAACGTAAATCGAAAGTACATTAGCATACTAACTACTAAGCTTTAACATAAAATATTAAAAGAAACATTTGATATCAAAGCACCATAAAAAAAAACTCCAAAATGGAGCATTCTCTTGCATCTAACACTAAAGCTTCTTTGGTCAACATGTCATCTAAAGCATTATTTTCTCTGTACGAATGTAAAACTTTCAAGTCATCAAATTCTTCTTGTAATTGCCGATTTTTCCTCTGCATGCTTCAAGATGTAGAATTCTTAGCTCTTGCTTCCTATGGAACCAATCCACCAATACTTTGGAGTCTCTGACCAACTTAAAAACTTTAATCTGATTCCAAACTGCTAACCTTAAAGCAAACAACATTGCAAACAATTCTGCAACAAAATTTATCCCTTGACCCAATCCCTCCTTACACTTTGGAAACCAATTTTATGGAAGAAAGATAACAACACCAACACCACATTTTTTCTTTTGACATGCTCCATAAAAAAACCCCACAAAAAACCATCATTAATATCCAATTTTGGGACATCTTTCTTCCTCAAACAACACTTTGTTTCTTCCAAACCATATGCCCCAAATCACAAACACAGGAATATATTTTAAATGGGAGGACTTAAAGCATTGAACCCACAACCAAAGACACTCTTCTACACATTGACTAAACCATAGCCCAAATTTGTTGAAAAAGGAAAAAACTGAATTCTAAACAATTCTGGAAAAGGGCTATTCTACAAAAAGATGGCACATTGACTCAACATTTTAATGGCAAAGAACACAAAGGTTGAGGCCCTTCCAACCTCTTTTATTACAGTTTTTCCATGTGATAACTCTCCCTTCTAGAAACAACCACAAAACCAAATTGCATTTCAGTGAACCTTGACCTTTCCATATATAATGATACCACCATTTAACAGAATGCTACAAATTTCCATTTATCAAGGCATTGTAATCCTCCCTAATTGTAATAAATAAATCCTATTTAGTCTAAAACCAAAAAAAAAAAAATCCTCATCATTATTGATTACTATCGCTACCTACCTTAAAATATAAAGATTATCATTCTATTCCACTCCTTGAAGCATTGAAATGCCAAGCTCTTTCACAGAGAACCAATTATGACTTTCCATCTCATTTACGTTGTCCTTTTCCACATCAACAAGTGTGAAGACCCCCCTTATATTTAATCGTTGAACTAGACCTTATGTTAACATGTATCTACCAACAACACCTGACCATGGGTCATGCCTAATCAAAACCCTTTGACCATTACTAATCCACCACAAGATCCACTTTTCAACAGAAGAGAAAGCACTTACCGAATGCATCCACATCATCAACACCCATCATACCACCTTCGAGTCGATCTCAACCAATCCTTAATAGAAAATAATTTCAAATATTTATTCTTCATTAATCTACTCCATAGAATTTAGTCAAACAAACAATGCCAACAACTCTTGGCAGCCAAATATTAAGCAAAGGTCGACAAATTACGCAGACCCCAACTTCCTAGTAGTTTTGTTAAGGAAATCTTCTACCAATGGATTAGAAAAACAACTCTTTCTTTATCCTTACCATTCCATAGGAAATAAAAACATAGCTTTCAAATCAAGTTTAAAATGTCTTTTTGGATTTTAGCTAAGCTTGACCAAAACACTGGAATGATTTCAATCATAGATATAATCAGAATCAAGCAGCCTCCCATCAAGAGCCACCAATTACACCATAAGTTTATGCACTTTTTCATCTTTCTTATCAACCATCACCAATAAACACTCAGTAATCATTTGGTTTTAAGAAAACCGAGATATTTTATCCCTTCATTGAGATGTCCAAAAAGTCAATGGAAAAATATGCTTTAGCGGGATTAAGCTATCCTACATATTGTTGCTCATATAAATCTATTTCTCCATGCTCACTTCCATTCCAGATGTTGCACGAAAGCAATCTAAAATTTCCTTATAACTTTGCCACTACTCAACATAACCCATTACAAACAGTAAAACATCATAAATCGAAAGGATGTGAGTAATGGACAGATCATTTCCCACTGTGATACCTTGAATTCTCCCTTCATCATTTGCCTTTTGGATCATCTTGCTTAACCTTTCTATCATAAGAAGAAACATGAAGGGGGATAGGGGACACCCTTGTCTAATCCCCCTTGACACTCTAAAAAAATTAGAAAGTTCTCCATTGATCAAAACAACAAAATTGTGTTATCTAATACGTGTCATAATCCAAGAGACAATATCAAAATTTAATCTGGTCTACAAAAGAACCAATCTAAGGAAGGACCAATTAAATTTATCATAAGCTTTCTTTAAATCAATCTTAATTAAAAAAGCAGGAATAATCTTAGTTTTGATAGAATGAATTACTTCCTCAGCAGTCCCTATAGCATCATGAATCAGGTAATTGTTTAAAAACCTTATCTCAGTTGAAGACATATACTTGGAGAGCCCTGCTTTTAATCTGTTTGCTAATAATTTGAGTTACATAAAACTATAAGACAGAAATCATGGAAATACATTACATCTACATTTTAGGAATTAAAGCTAGAAAGGTAGGATTAATATTACCTAAAACATAACTCCTCCTCCTTGAATCTTCAACTACCTCCAATGATATCCTTCCCCATTGTTATAGACATTTTTGTGCCTTACAGCTCTAAGCATGAAATGTCCATAAACCAAGGGCTCCTAAGTCCCTAACAGTGTTGTTCTAACTCCTAAAGGAACAAGGTCAACAAATTACAGCCTCTCCCAGAAGTTCTCCACCAGAAACTGCTCAGAATAAGTCAAATCAGGATCATTTCAGCTGCTCCACTAGCCAATTGCGTTGCATAGCACCCAAGTCCACTAGCTAGGTGTGTTGCAACACACCTAAATGCACTACCAGGGTGCGTTGAGCGGGAAATGACAAGTTGCAGAGTCATTCCACGAGGTGGAGAGACAATGGAAGCTTCCAGAATCTTCTCCAATGACACTTGCCTCACTGAATTCGACCAAGGATGAGTAAGAGGCTCTCAGTCGCCAAGTGGAAGCAAGAACTGACAGAGAGAAGCCACTAATCAATTCATGAGCTGACTCATCCTCCTTGCATACATCTATATATGGATCCCTCATCCCAGAGATCCAGAGGCTGGAATTTTACATATTGTAAGGAATTGTTGTTGGTTTTGAGATACATATCAGAGAATTGGGTGATCTATGCTTTGTTGGGGTTGAAGAAGGGACTTCTTTGTTGGGAGGTTGATTCTCGGTCAGGAATCATCGGTTGTAACTCCTCCTGGATCTTCTTGTATATCAATAAAACTATTTGGGTTTCTTCTCCATGCTTGTGTTTCATTGATTCTTGTTACATTTGTATGGTTAGCTTAAATCTGATCCTAAGTTATTTATGAATATAAACCCATGTCTTTGTATAGTTTCCTTCTTCTGTGATCTTACAGGTACTTGGTGAAGCTGGGCAAGTAAGGGAGCAGGTAGCTGGAAGCTGTCAAAGAGGAGAGAGATTGGATCAAAGGACTAGCGCAAGACACAGGTTGGTTCATCCTATTCCTCTTTGCTTATAGTTCATAAAGAAGAATACAAAAGTAGTTTTCTCTGTTTGTTTCTAAGGTAGCTGTCACACCTTAGTGGGATAGAGTCGTTCTAAATAGACACTTTTCCCGATAACAAAATGGCGACTCCACTGGGGATCGTGTCTAGTTAGTTTGTTTGTGTTTCTCTTATTGTTTATTTCATAAACTTAGAAGTAGCAATCGAACTGCATTTGCCATTAACAAATGCAAAGTAGACATCTGCTGCTTCAATCCATTTACTGGATCTGTTTATGATTTGAACAGCTGATTCATAAACCAACTGATTTCCCTTATGATAGCTCTTAGAACCCCCCTTAGATCTACCTCTGATTGTGCATTACTGATTGCTTTTACTCGGCCAAAAACCAAATATTAAACTGCAAACCGTGACCCAGAACCCGGATAGAATTCTTGTTTCTGCCCCAACGCAGGCTCTGTGAAGAGGTTCTGCATTTCAACGCACTTCCCGAGAGGGCTACCTGTGCTGCAATGCAGTTTCTCTGTGTAACAGGTGCGCTGATGAGCCTAGCCTTGTGCAGCTAAGGTTCTTTGCTTCATTTTTCCAGTTTTGTCTCTGTTTTTTGCAGCCTGTGATCAGTATTTCACTGTTTCAAACCCCTTTTCCTTACTGATATTCCGCCTCAGTTGTACAAAAGAAACTGTAGATGTTTTTATGTGTTTGTTGCGTCGTTTACAGTTTTCCATTGCAAAAGTAAAATAGTCGTACTGTCGTCCTTTGATTTAGATCTGTCGCAAGTGTCGATTTTGATCATAAGAGAAAGTTTATTTTCTGTTGATAGTCGATTATGTTTTTACTTTTGCCTTTGGCTTGAATTTGTGACTTTCTAGTGTCGAAACGAGTATTTATTTCAAAATCATAAAGTGTCGTAATCATCTCTACCTTTTGATTTCGAAAAGAAGCTTGTTTGTGTTTATCACTTGAAAGCAAATTCAGATTTGTACATCAACTTTCTTTTTAGGCATCAATATTAAGAAAGTGAAAAACAAAACACATGCATGTGCATTTGCATATTGGCAGTCTGTTTGGCTTGATTTAGGAAAGTGCATTTACAGTGTGCTCTTTGCTCTTTGCGAAAAGATTGTGTCTTTCTTTTCCCCTAGTAGCTAGGATTTTCATTGCTGAAAAGAGATAAAATTTTGTTTATCATCTTTAGATTGCATTTTAGGAATTACATCTACATCTCGTGGTGATCCCAAAAGGCAAACTTCATAAGAAATATCAACTTAAAATAAATTCAATGAACTTAACAACGCTTTGGAACTTAACGCACAACATTTAGAGGTCTAGGCTAGAGACGTATTCCGGCGTCGTAAAGCCTGGTAACTGTTGTCCTCGCCGATGGTTGGGTGATTCCTCCACTTTGAGACGATAAGTGCCAGTACAGACTTGTGCTCCCACGTACCGTCGAGTATATATTGGGAGACCCCTATAGGCTTAAAACCTTTATCCATAGGAAGCCGTGTCGGCCGCCCTGCTGATCGCAATACACCGAACACAACATTCAGGAAGATTGACTGTCGTACCGTAAAAAGTATTCTGCAGTTTTGCGATTGGTTTGGTACTCCCTCTACCTAGACCTCCAGATCAGTCCCTTTTGTTCCTTTTCAGACTCTTTAACGGAAAAGGTCCATCTGAGCACTTGTCACTTCAGGCTCATTAAAAATCGAAGGAGACTAGAGTCATCTTTTGTTTTTTCTCGACTCTTAAAAACTGAAGAAACAAGTTGTGTCAAAAGCGTCTAAAATTCATTTAATTAGGAAACATACCTTCCCTTTTATTTTTAGTTGATCGAGTAATCCACAATTGTGGAAGAAAGTCAATTGAAACCCCGTCGTTCGCAGAGGCTTACGAGTCAACCGTCTTTGTCTCCGGAATCGAAGCCAGTACGGACAAAGTGAACTCGTTTAACCGGTTCCAAATCTCCTATCAAAGTTAGAACAAGTGTTCCAACGACATCAAAGAATCCGGTTACTCCAAACATTTCTGGAATCCCTGCCTCTACAGAAGAAGTTCAACAGCCACAGAAGGACAATGGTGATGATCCTAGTTTGAGAATAAACACTTGTGTTACCGAACCAGTTCCATCTACAACCGGTTCGGAGAGTCTTACTCTTCAAACATTTGTCGCTGCTTCTTCGGCACCAGAAATATTTTACGGACCTGACGGTCTTTCCCTTCCACCTGGTCTGATTGCGATAGAAGAAATTGTAGAAGATCCTCAAACAAGTACTCCAACGTAGTTTGGACTCGGGATCACTCTATATCCTTCGACATCAGAAGTTAGTCTACCACCAGCGGAAGTCCCTGTAGAATCGCTAGGTAATCTTTTGGATAGACTACAAATGTCTGAACAAGCGTCAACATTTAGGACTGTGTCATCTAACACAACGACGGCAGAACTCCCTGCTGTCACTCCGACAATGTTCGCCGGCATACCATCTGTCCCGACTAGCTCTCAACCGCTAGAAGGAGCCCATTCAGGAGCTATTTCGACAGTCTGGTCCGTTCCTGTTTGTTCATCCGGAATAATATCCGGAAACTCTTATGTTGAGTCTCGACAAATTGATCCATTTGGAGGTAAATTTGGGCAGTCCGGTCCCCAAGGGCAAACAATTCCCTTGAGTTCTGAATTACCACCGTATGGGGGGTAGTATGCCCTTTCATTATCCCCTCCGGGAGGATATCCATACGGGAGTTCACAACAATATTCAGGTTATACTGGAATTACCTCAAGTGGTTGGGTACCTATACTACCTCAACAACCAAGAGTTGTGTATTCAATGCAACAATGCGTACCTATGTCGAACATCCCGACTACGCCAGCTATTGTGACGGTGTCGCAAGTTCAAGCGATGCCTGTTGTATGCCAACCTCAGGTTTCTCAGGTTGTAATGCAACAGCCCCTTGACCCTGCGACTCAACCACAATCGCCTACTAGTGGGGCGACACAAGTCCAGTCAGGTACAATTACCCCTCACCTTGGTCAAACGATTAGTATCGGGCAACAGCACATGGCCTCACAACCATGGCTGGTGCAATACCAACAACCGCAATTCCAACAAGTATACCAAGGTTCTGAGCAGCAAATCTTTGCGAACAATGGACAGCCGTACATTCAAAACGGTCAAAATCAACCATTTTACAATGGTCAAGTCCACCAACCTTACCAAACATACCAGCATCAAATGCATTATGCTGGTATGCAAAGACCAACTGCTCAGGCGATTCCATTGTATCCTGGGTATGCTTCACCTAACCTGAATCAAGAGTTACCGTTCGTGGAAACTTTAGAGTTACCTGATTTAAACTAGTTAACAAACGATCCAATTGCTTACGCCCCTTGGTGGCCAGCGATTCCGCATAAACTTCCATCAGATATTCCTAAATTTAATGGAAATCCGGGTGAAGATCCATCGAATCACGTGATGACCTTTCATCTATGGTGTTCATCAAACACCCTAAATGATGATTCGATAAGACTTCGCCTCTTTCAGAGGACGTTAATGGGTCTAGCGGCAAAATGGTACATTGAATTGCCTAGAGCTTCGTTCAACAACTTCAGTACCTTAGCCACAACCTTTTTAACCCATTTTCAATTACCAATAAGGTATGAAACGGGAACAGAACTTCTTACCAACTTCAAACAGACAACGGCCACTCACATATCTGATCATATACATGAGTGGCGACGTCATCGCAGGATGGTAAAAACGTACGTCCCCGATCAGCTTTTAGCTGAATGGTTTATTAAGTCATTACTGCCTTCCATCACGGAAGATGTGGCAAAGGGAGGAGTCGTAACAGAAGAGCAAGTTATCGCTCGTGCACAATATCTGGACTTGATTTACACTCAGTCCGGCACGCTCTACGACAAAATACCTGACGCCCCTAGACCGGAATTCTCAATTCCTCCTCCTATTAAATCGAACAATGACTCTCATGCCGGAGATGGCATGATTGGCACGACAGACGCGAAATCGACAAAGGCTACATCCAAGATGGCCCGTAAGATTTCAGGTCAAAATGAAAAAGACAAACTTCTTGCTTCAGAAGTAAATGCCGTATCGACAGATACAGGCAAAGAAACCAAACAACCAGGAAGCAAGAAGAAAGGCAAAGGGAAGAAGAAGAAACAGGATGAATCATCACCTGAAAAATCTTCTTCAAACCCTCCTGGAAATAGGAAACCAAGAACTCCATGCCATATATGCGATGAGGATCACTGGACCTCAGAATGTCCGTACAAAGCTGAGCTTAAGAAATTCTTTAAGAGTTCGAAAACCTCAGCAGTGTTAACTGATCCGTTTCCAAATCCAGGAACAAATCTGGTTGAAAGTGGAAATGCTTCCCCGTCTCAAGTGCTAATGTTGTCGATTTCAAAATAGCAGAATGATGCTTTGATTTCGACAAGGAACAAAGATTACGGGAATCCGCAGCTGTCGAACAACAAGGATAAAGATCAACCAAGTAGTTCGACAACAACTTCGACAGAAGTTGTACCACCCACCATCCCTGAATTGACAATAAAACCGCCGAAGGGAGTAGTACACAAGTCGACGTTTAATCCCCGCGCTAGAGCGGCACAACATTATAACATAGTGGAAGATTTGGCCCAATCGCCATCTACTATGTCGACTCTTGAAGTACTACAAAATTGCCCATCCCAAAGGCAGGCTTTATTATTGGCCATTGGTGGGATTGATCCAAAGGATTCCAATCTTGTATCCTTCGACCACAAAGGATACGATCCTCAATTACCGGCTCAACTAGCTTTCCTTGTTCAAGTGAAAGCCCTCAACAAAACTGTTCATCGAACAATTATTGATGAGGGGGCATCTACATGTATTATGTCGATGAGTTGCTGGAAAACTTTAGGATCTCCAACCTTGTCGCGGTCTGTGACGACATTAAAATCATTCGACGGAAGGACATATACCCCGTATGGTATCCTAAATAACTTGAAAGTTGAACTAGGAGAGAAAACAGTCGAAATAGATGTTGAAGTCATCGATGGGAATCTTGATTACAACATCCTACTGGGACGACCATGGATATATGCCATGGCAGCTGTTGTGTCGACCTATTTTTAGAAAGATTGCATTTCCCTTTCAAGGAGGGATTACAATCATCAATCAACAAAACTTCCTCCCCAATGGTTCTCAAGTTACAGGAAGCATTCCCATGATCCATGGAAGCCCCTGTTTGCTTCAGAATATCGGAGTAGGCCTACTAAAAGATCCTATACTAATGGGAACTTTCGCTCTTCCACCTCCAATCAATCTGGCGGAAGTAGCGTCGATAGGAACTTGCAACATGATATCTTCTACAAAGATCTCAGAAAACAATATAAACATGGATCATGCAATGGTTTTGCCCCCAAGCCCAATGGAAATATTATAGCAATCAATGTTCCTAGCATGGGAGGCAAACCCAAATCAATGCTCATCAAGCGTTTGGGTAGATAGGTCCAGAGAATATGGTACTCCTTCAGATCCTTGGTCGCGAGTGCATGTCACCGACGAATGAATTCTCCAAGCTATGGTAAGTGAGGGAGCACCATGGAATGATTCCCACCATCGTTCTCTTCTTCCAGATTGTGAAGAAGATACTCAAAATGACCTTTACCATCCTTCAGTAGTTGATTTTCTATCAAATACTGTAAATACGGTGGATTCCGAGCGAAACCTGTCAAACATTGAAGAGACTATAGCCATAAATATCTCGATCAAAACAGATGTTGTAGAGAATATTTGTGTCGGAAAATGTTGTTCTCCTTCAGAACTGGAAATTTATAACGCTCTTTTTCGTGAATTCAGAGATGTCTTTGCTTGGTCATACAGTGAAATGCCAGGCATCGACTCGAGTATCGTTGAACATGAAATTAAGATGTATCCAGATGTCAAACCAGTATGACAACGGCTAAGGCAGGTGCACCCCAAGAAAGTTGCTGCCATTAAGGCAGAAGTTGAAAAACTTCTCCATGCTGGTTTCATCTACCCGGTTCCTCTAACTGATTAGGTATCGAATATTGTCCCTGTCATGAAAAAGCAGGGGACAATTAGAGTGTGCGTCGATTATAGGGATGTAAATCAAGCTTGTCCAAAAGACAACTACCCTACACCCTTCATTGACCAGATAATTGATGAATGCGCCAGATGCGAAATCTTTTCATTCATGGATGGATTCTTCGGGTATAATCAAATAAATATCCGCCCACAGGACCAGTCAAAGACTGCATTTATCTGTCTGTGGGGCACATTCGCATATCGAAAATTACCCTTTGGTTTAAAGAACGCAGGGGCGACGTTTCAGAGGGAAATGAATTATGCCTTTCATGACATCAAAAACATCATTCAACCATACCTCGTCGAACTTCCGGCTCATTCGCGGAAGCGGACTGATCATCCGCAGCATTTAAGAGCGATATTTCTACGTTGCCGACACTACAAGATACGACTCAATCCGCACAAATGTGTATTTTGCGTCAGTTCTGGTCATTTACTTGGCTTTGTAGTCTCTAAGGATGGGATTCGTCTTGACCCGTGTAAGGTCCAGGCAATCATAAATTTGCCTCCACCTTCGAATTTGCTTCAGATTCAGAAACTCCAAGGGAAAGCAAACTTTCTGAGGAGGTTCATTCCAAATTACGCTGAACTTGCTAAAGGTTATACTCGTCTCTTGAAAAAGGAGGTACCCTTCGTCTGGGATCAGGTTGCGCAAGCTTCATTTGATGCTTTAGAAGATTCCCTAATGAAAGCATCATTAATGTACGCCCCTGATTATCAAAGAGATTTTAACCTGTATCTGGCTGCAGCAGATACACCATCACAATGGTTTAGTGTCCAAGAAGTTGATGGAATTGAACATCCTATATATTATTTAAGTAAAAACTTAAATGATACAGAAAGCAAATATTCTTATGTTGAAAAACTAGCGCTTGCAGCTGTTCAAGCGATACAAAGATTTCGACACTATGTCCTCTTTCGGAAAACTACCATTCTATCAGATTGCAACCCCATGACTTATATATTGTCGCGACAGTTGCTGGGGGGAAAATATTCAAAATGGATAGCAATCCTTCAAGAGTTTGATCTGGAATTTGTAAAATCCAAGTCAAAGAAAGCTCTAGTTTTTGCAGAATTATTATGCGATCTCCCATCGTCGTCCAACGATGAAACATCCGAAGAATCAATCATGGATGAAAGTTTGTTTCTGATATCTACAAGCGATCAGTGGTATGGGGATATAATCATTTATCTCCAAACCCAAAAATTTAGGCCAAACACCTCCCACTCTGAACAAAAACGTATACGATACCAAGCAAAATACTACATGATCGTCGGTGATACACTTTATCGTCGTGGTATTGATACAGTTCTGAGAAGGTGCCTCACCCATGAGGAGGCCGAAAAAGTCCTGAATGAGTGTCATTCGGGCGCGTGTGGGGGGCATCAATCTGGATATGCTACAGCACAAAAAATCTTACGAGCAGGATACTTCTGGCCAACAATGTTCAAAGATTGCATAACCGCAGTCAGAAGTTGCCATGCTTGTCAAATTTTTGATAGCAAAACCAGAAGATCACCCGCACCTCTACAGCCAATAGTTGTTGTTGGGCCATTCGCCAAATGGGGCATCGATTTCATGACATGTAACCCCACCTCGACCGGGGGGCATGGGTATATCATAATCGCAGTTGACTATTTTACCAAATGGGCTGAGGCGATGCCTACATTAGATAATACTGGTGAAACAACTGCCCTCTTCTTTTTCAATCATGTAGTCGCCAGATTCGGCATACCACAGGCTATAGTCACGGATCATGGATCGCATTTTCGCAATCACATGATGGTCGAATTAGCTGCCAAACTAGGGTTGTCTCACGACAGCTCTACTCCATATTATCCGCAAGCCAATGGACAAGTTGAAGCGATCAACAAGGTCCTGAAACGCATGCTGCAAAGGATGATCGGAGTTCACAAAAGAAGATGGCACCTAATCCTGTACTCAGCTTTGTGGGCTTACCGAACATCGGTAAGGAATGCAACCGGGTTCACACCCTTCCAACTGGTATATGGCTGGAAGCAGTCTTACCAGTCCAGTGTGAAATCTCGTCTCTCAAACTCGCAATTGATCTCCTCCCCGGAACTTCAAAGAAGAGGCTCGTTTCTTGGAATTAATCCAATTGGATGAAACCCGTCGTGACGCCGCTTTGGCTAACGAAGCCCATAAGAAAACGAGTCAAGGCGCAGTTCGACAAAAATGTCAAACCCCGTGTCTTCTCAGAAGTGACTTGGTCTTGCTTTACGACCAAGAATCCGATAAATTGGGAGCAGGTAAATTTAGTCTTTATGGATGGGCCCCTATATTGTTAAACGGTGTTAGCAAAGGGAGCCTACGAGTTAATGGATTATGACGGAATTCCACTGGCACAACCTCGTAATGGGTTGTACCTCAAGCGTTACTACGCGTAGTAGTAACCATATGCTTTTGTTATATTTTTGTTTTCACTAAAAGTGTTTGTTTTGGTCGAGTAATCCACCTTTTTACATTTATTGCAGATGTCAAACCTATTGGAGCCATGTGTTGGATATGCCGACAGAGCGAGTCGTAGTTCGCGGAACCTGTCCTCCGCAGCCTGGGCCATTTTTAATCCAAGCGGCGAGTTAGTAAGTTTCAGAGGTGTATGTATTGGTCGATCAACGAATAACATCGCTGAGTATAGCGCGTTGATAGAACTTCTCTCTGATGCCATCACTCATGGTATACGCCGACTAATTGTCAGGCTAGACTCACAGCTCGTAATACTACAACTCAATGGTATATATTCCGTCTGAAACCCAGCTATTTATCGCATGTTCCTAAGGGTTAAGATTTTGGAAAGACAATTTGATCTTATTCAATACCAACATATTTCCAGAAACTTAAACACATTAACCGACTCATTAGCAAACTATGTGTTAGATAGACATTTGCAACATTTATAAAAAGAAACACATCATCAATGTTTTACATGTGGGTCATATAGCTCAACCAAAATAAAACCTTGAAAATAAAAAATATATATAGCTGTTTATGGTTTACACATAATGTTCTGTAACCAAGACAAAATCGGTCACGCGACCCAAAAACTCAAAATGCTATGGGGCACCCTAGTCTAATGATGCTCGTGATAGCAAGTCACAGCCTGTGCGATCATGCGTAAGAGACGAGTCCATTGTCTGGGCACACCAGTAGTATGCCGCTGTAACCGCAAAGGTAGCTCGTCAGTCCTCACATCTGGTATACCGAGAGTGAGGCCCTCAACCTGCTCCTGCAAAGATGTGAGAGTCTCGGCCACATCGAGGTCGCGAAGAATAGCCCTTCCGGCGGCCTCTCCTGCTGGGGCAACGGCTGGTACTCTCAGGCGAACTACTGGATGAACAGGACCAACATCTGCATGTACACATGAGTTTGATTAGAGTCTTGATAGAACAAAGCACAAGGACATTATAAACAAAAGCAGTAAACAACAATATGGTCAGAGATTTTACCAATAGCACCCCACTGCTCGCCATCTGGCAGTACTAAATCTGGATCACCCCGGAAGTCCATGACAGCATATGGATACTTGGAATAAACCATCTCCTAACGATCAAACCACCTGAAGAAGGTGTCAGAAAATGAAATCTGAGACTGACCGGCATGCCTAGACATATGGTCAACCCATCTCTGCATACGTGGTTCAGTAGGAGAAGGTAAATCGAGTGCAATGTACTGCGGTTGCATCAGTGGTATCTTCTCCAAGGCAAAGGCGGTCAAAATAGAACCATACCCAAATTTCTTCAACCTCCCGTCCTTTATCTTGGTCAACTGTTCTTTCATCACAAGAAGTACTGCGTCACACCAGTTGAACACCTTCGGTTGGAGGCATTCCAAGGCATGCTGCATATAGGATCGGTTGGCTACATGAAGAGACGCACTACCGGCCATCCTACCAAAAGTAAACAGGATAGTCCTAAGGGACCTGTCAGTGACATCACGGATGATGATCTTGCCGTCTTTACTCGGCTGAGATCCTTCTCTACAATACCGGCGGACATAATCTCTCACAGAATCGCCTCCTCGGCCGAACCTGACAAAGAGATGGGGGCACCCCGCCTCGACAAGCCAGTCAAGAAATAGATGTCTACTGCAGTCAAGGGGATAGATTTGCCCCTAATCTGGAAAACCTGATTAGTAGGATCCCAAGCATCGAGCAAATACTGCAGTAAGTTGATCTGTGTCTCATGCTAGAAATGCGGAAGAACTTCAGCAAGCCACAATTCCGCAGCGCGTTCACTGTAACTGGATCATGTAGGGCAATCATGTCCTCTTCTTCATGCTCACGTTCTCACCATGTAAGGGTCATCTTGCTCCCAAATCTCTGAAAAAACAACAAGAGAGGAGTTAGATCCTGATTTTGGTGAGAAACAGGCAAAAATTCCATCAAAAATTGTGCAACAAATTCCCTTTCTGCGCCCAACGCACCTGCAACAGTGTTCTAGGTGCATTGAATGTCAAACTGCCTTCATACAAGCCAGCATTCAATGCAGGTTTCGATACACTAGGGGTGCGTTGATGACAGAACGAGTCCCTCAAACCCCAGGGGCTCAGAAAAGCAGGGAATCAGGCTCAAAAAGCAAAATGAAAACCATGAAATGAAAGAGCTCAGGTTTAGCTCCTACCTGGTCCAGACGGTGCCGAGAATTGTCCACAAGATCTCCCGAAATCAACTGATGAAAATCGAGGGGGAAAAGCACCTCCAAAGCTCCAACAAACCAAGTTCAAATGAAATGGTAAAATGAGAGGTAAAAAACACTTTTTGATTACTTTTACGTAGTTCAAAGTAAAATATTAGCGTTTTAATCTCGTTTTCAAGCAAATATTGTTCATTTCTGACTAGTTTGATGAAGCAGTTGAAAATACAGTACGATCTTTGGAAGGACAAAGCTATTTATGGTAAAAATCAAAACAAGACCATCTGCTCAAGCAGTGTTACCGCAAGGTTCAAGCTCGTTAAAAAATAAACCCGCACCGAGCAAATGTTTCCACCGCGTTTAAGCTCGTTAAAAAATGAACTATTCCCTGGTAAATAACCACCGTGAATGTAGTACTTCAGCCATTAAAGCCTTGGTCGTGTTTGCACCGTCACCTCCACTTTTCCATTGGCCGATCATTCACCTCCATTTGATTGTTTACCCATTTTGAGGAACAGCTGCGAAGAGTGATTTCACTAGCCATCCTTGTGACACTGCCGTGATTGGAAAATTCCAAACCTTACCTGGAATCAGCTGCTACCCATTTTATCACTCGTTCCTCAAAAGATGAGTCTTCTTTAAGCTCTTTTCAACTGACTCGTAAAATATGAAAAGATTGCCGAGTCCTTGGCCTTCCAGCTCGTTAAAGGGACAGGAAGTGTTATCCCTCCTCTAGATTTTAATCTTTTTGGACCTGAGGGATTATTGCACAAAAAGATCGAGCGCTTGTTTTGTTCGGCTCGTTAAAACTATCGAAAATTCATCCCTTCTGTATTGTTTTATACTTTTTCGGACTTAAGGGATTAGATGACGAAAAAGGAATTTTGGAGTTACCTTTACGTACCTTTTCAGACTCTCTAAAAATGAAAAGGACCGAGTTATCTTTGTCGTTAGACTCGTTAAAAAGATTAATAGCGAAAAACTTGTCTTTAGACGAGAACGAGTTTCACTATCGCTAGGCTCGTTAAAACATAGCGATGGGTTTGCCCGAAGGGAAAATTATAGAACAAGCATATGTTATCCTCCTCAAGCTTGACAAAAATAAAGAGGTACTGGTCAGCAATGACTGGGGAAAAATTGGGAAGAAAACTCAAAGAATCTTTATTGGTAGCAAGTCGCTCTTGAACATGACACTTCCACTCCGCGCCCGAGTCGGGTTGGGTTGTTTCATTCACCGGTCACATCACCATGGTCTCGCCATACCATCCACATTTGGGGTTAATGCTACCAATCCATCACATAAGTGTCGCCGACATGTTCAAGAGAAGTCATCCAGAAAGGTCACTTGTGTCCCGCCCACTACCATACATTATACTCCATTCTTTCATGACCGCCACCCTGAACCATATATCATCAGATCGTTTTCACCTCCATCAAAATCATTTGCTCCATTCCGTGTCATTGATGTGGGATTCATTAAGGCCCTCCTATGACGGATCACTTCTTGTCGACATCAGCTCATTATCCAAGAAGTTGATCTAGGAACACCCCATTCAGTACTTTGAAGCTTGCATGCCTCAATGGCAAGTTTCTCACTTCTGGCGACAGGTATACATCAATGACCTTCGACCGAAAGATTTTGCGTGGTGTTCGACGCCAAGTCCTTTATTCACACCACGTGAATTGTACTGCAGTACCTTGAGGGTCATCATCATTATCGGTGATTCGTCTCGCGCTTGTTAACAGTTTACATCATTGACTGGTAATCAAGTGATGTCTTTCCATGTTCGACTTCAAAACATTTCTCACATGGATCGACTTGTACTTCGAATGAAGATCGAACGAGATTGAAGACCCTGGATCTAGTTTCATCCATCCGAGCTGCAATATATATTCAGGAAAATAAATACATTGAAATGTGCAACATTGCAGCACAGATAATCATCCTACCAAAAGGATGATGGCTCTATCAGAATCATCAGTCTACCATCAGACGATTGTCTGTCCTATGTACATGAAAATGAATTTATAAAGCTGAGCATGGGAATGCCCGCCTCACTAGATCATGAAAACAGTATGAAGATAATGTATTGTATTGTATCTTATTACAGGTCTCCTCCCAGCATTGAAAGAACTTTGGATCCTCCTAATAAAGCATTTCACCCGATAAATGGCCTCATACTTTAGGGGCAACTGTTATAGACATTTTTGTTCCTTACAGCTATAAGCATGAAATGTCCATAAACCAAGGGCTCCTAATCCCCAAAAGTGTTGTTCTAACTCCTAAAGGAACAAGGTCAACAAACTACAACTTCTCCCAGAAGTTTCCACCAGAACAAACTGCTCAAATAAGTCAAATTAGGATCATTTCAAGCTGCTCCACTAGCCAAGTGCGTTGCATAGCACCCAATTCCACTAGCTAGGTGCGTTGCAATGCACCTAAATGCACTACCAGGGTGCGTTGAGCGGGAAATGACAAGTGCAGAGTCATTCCACGAGGTGGAGAGACAATGGAAGCTTCCAGAATCTCTCCAATGACACTTGCCTCACTGAATCGACCAAGGATGAGTAAGAGGCTCTCAGTCTCCAAGTGGAAGCAAGAACTGACAGAGAGAAGCCACTAATCAATTCATGAGCTGACTCATCCTCCTTGCATACATCTATATATGGATCCCTCATCCGAGAGATCCAGAGGCTGGAATTTTGCATATTGTAAGGAATTGCTGTTGGTTTTGAGATACATATCAGAGAATTGGGTGATCTATGCTTTGTTAGGGTTGAAGAAGGGACTTCTTTGCTGGGAGGTTGATGCTCGGTCAGGAATCATCGGTTGTAACTCCTCCTGGATCTTCTTGTATATCAATAAAACTATTTGGGTTTCTTCTCCATGCTTGTGTTTCATTGATGCTTGTTACATTTGTATGGTTAGCTTAAATCTGATATGAAGTTATTTATGAATATAAACCCATGTCTTTGTATAGTTTCCTTCTTCTGTGATCTTACAGGTACTTGGTGAAGCTGGGCAAGTAAGGGAGCAGGTAGCTGGAAGCTGTCAAAGAGGAGAGAGATTGGATCAAAGGACTAGCGCAAGACACAGGTTGGTTCATCCTATTCCTCTTTGTTTGTAGTTCATAAAGAAGAATACAAAAGTAGTTTTCTCTGTTTGTTTCTAAGGTAGCTGTCACACCTTAGTGGGATAGAGTCGTTCTAAATAGACACTTTTCCCGATAACACCCATGATATTAAAAAAGTGTAGAAACAAATCCACTGTCCAACCATCAGGGCCCAAAGTTTTGTTCTTTGACATTTGTTTTAGAATATTGAAAATCTCCTCTTCTAATTTCGACCTCCCAATCTAATTCGCCTCTTCTTATGAAAACTAAAGAGTATAGGACCCAATAAACTTCATCTAAACCTCTATATTCATTATTCTAAATCTAAGAACAAACTCTAAAAAAAAGTGAAACCTTCTTGAGATAAATCGTCATGATAGACCATAGTCCTTGAACCATCCAATGAAAAAAATCCCAAATGTGGTTTACAACCCTTCTATCATTGACATAGTTGTGAAGAAACTTAGTATTCTTGTCCCCCTTTACAATCCAAGTAGCCATGCTTTTCAACCTCCGAGAACTTTTCACCTCCCTCAACAAGCCTTCTTTCCTTTGCTTTAGCATCTTGACCCTTTCCTTTTAAAAGTCTATTAACATTCCTTTTATCCTTGCAAATAATGAATAGATCTCTCTTTCTATATAGTGCATCAAGCCATGTTCCTCCTCTTTCTTCTTTTTAATCTAGGACGCCACTGTCACCTTCAAGTTTCTTAAGTTTTCCATAAAACTAATCCATTGGAAAAACATGAAAGGAGGAATCGACATGTTTCCATGCCGACCTCATCATAGATTCGAAAGAAACATCCTCTAGTTAGACTCTACTGAAATGAAAAGGAAACTTCCTTTTTTTAGCTTCCCCTAGACTTAAAAAAAGATAGGTTTATGATCAGAAATATTATCACAACCCACCCAGGATCTGAATATGCCAATCCTTGATAGAAATTTTTCCTCCACCAAAAAGTGATCCAACCTCTTCCCTACATGTTGATCCCATTTTCGATTATTTTTCCAAGTATGGAGCATCTTTGATATCCCACATCAACAAAACCCGCCTCCTCTATATAGTGTCGAAAAAACCAACCAAAGGATCTCCTCTAACATTATACCCTAAAATCTCCCAATGTGAGATTAAACAATTTAAATATTCAAGAAAGGAAACATTCTCCTTTCTAATAATATCACTATCTAATATTTTTGACCAAAACACTTCTCTTTCAACATAGGGACTATAACAATTTACAACAACAATAAACATTCCCAAAGAGGAAGCTAACCCCTTAATAACTAAACCAACTTTATAGATAGATCCTTTGAATCTACAAATACTAGGTGACCAACCAAATACCAACCCTATTGATAAACCATATGCATCTACCGCTATGAACTTGAAATTTTCCAACACTTTTGATAGAGGATCTACCACTTTTGACCCTAGGCACATTGTCTCCTGAAGCAAAACAATATATTTTTTCTGGACACTAAATAAATGGTTGAGGATAAAACGTTTGGAGGACCCCCTAGTCCTCTAACATTTAAAGGCATAACTTTCATTACGAATGTAACCACCCCTCCCAACATTTACCTAATTTTACAAGCTCCCAGGGTAAATGTGAGCTGAGTGTTACTATGGCATGACTTGACCTCCAAGTTCCATTTATGGAAGTGGGACCTACAATCCGACCACAAAATAACATACCTCAGAGATCACAGACCACTCAAGAGGCTTCAAACCACCCTAGGTGGTCAATGCCTCAGTTGGAAACCCTTTTCACTGACCTAACACCCCAATTGCACGCACAACAAGGAAAAAGTGTGGTTATGAGGCCCCAACCACACACACAAGCCAACTTACATGTGGTTATGACCTAAATCCTCTAGTTCAATGCCAAGAGTCGCGAGATCTAAGTCACTTTTCTAAGCTAGCCTCCAGAACACTACCTAGAATTGCCTGTAACTTTCCATAATCATTATTAACATGATGACAATGCCAAACATTCAAACTTGAATCCAGAACTTGACCTAGATTTCCTAATACACATTAGAAATTTCTTCAAACATATGGTAAGCATATAAGTTACAGGTCATGAATGCATATCTGATTACAAATCTCTGTGAAAGACTAGTTGGTGGAGCATATTAATCATGTAGATCACAATACAAAGAGTCATGGCATGTAGATGATAGAGGATCATGGAAATCTAGATTGGATTGGAGGCTAGAGTTATGAATGATAACATCATGTTGCGAAATGGGGAAGTTAGTCTTCCCCGTGGGCTTCATGAGCCATTCTGGGATTTTCTCTATTGAATTTTAGTCATGAGAAACATAAGAACAATGAGAAGGTGGATTAAGAATTTGATTTGCATATTTCCCAACTTCACAATCATCGAAAGGAAGCACTGACATCGGGACTGGAAAAGGTGGAGGAAAAGGAACAAAAGGAATAATAGGTTCCTCTGAAATTAGAGGTGTTTCCTGACTCACAAGAGTTGCGGAAGTAGGAAAATCAGGGGTTCAGGTTCACCGTGCAAAGAGATAAGAACCAAGTGCTCAAACTCTTGCTTTAAGAAATATTGATCCATGTCTTATTCAAAAGTTTTACAACAAAGGTGAAGGAATCGATCAAAAAAATCCTCAATTGATTCATTAGGATTCATTCTTAAGAGATTGATTCTTTTACAAAACTCTTAGTAATTATACCTATCAAAGGTTTGATGAAGCTCCCCAAGGAACTAACAAAGGGAATGATGGAAGCATGTGGCAAGGTATGGCACCATCGATTAACACGACCTTCAATGAATGAAGAAAGATATATCTAATATCCTGCAAAATAGTCCACAAGAATGGGACAATAATGACAACCATTACAACACATTCTCAATAAGATAAGTACTAAAACAACTAAAATAGTTCAACTATCTTAGCACATGTGAAAGCAAACATGAAATACAAACATCCACAGAATAGTCTTACAAACATTCACAATCCATGCATGAAGAACATGATGGCCTTGAAGGCTTCTGTTATTAAGTAAAATTTCCAAGACACATGTTTACAATGTACACCACTAGCTCCAGTAGTGGAGCATTGGAGCCACCCCTTGCTCCTTAAAGAATTGATTTTTCTCTCCAATTCCTTGCGGGAGGCACCAATGTGAAAATTCCTTTGGTCATATAATGAGGGAGTATATATAACTAAGGGTGACTCTTTGACTACCCTCATGACTGTTTGACTTAGTATGACTTTTCAACTTACATGAATCTTTACATTCCATGTGTGTCTTTCGGACTTCCACTTTACAATACCTTTTGTATACAATATATATGATCCACAATAGTGAGGTGGCATATGACCACTCATGACATGACATAGCATGACACTGCTGACATGGACTGCTTGATGATGTGTAAATATCAAGCCATTATTGCTACTAAGTGTTGGATGTCCTCTTGAAGATGATTTTCTTTCCACCTCTTCATGGCTTGGCGATGAGGAATCTTCAATGATCCCAATTCTTGAATAGTGGTCGCAAACTAGTTTCCCTTTTCTTTCTATTGATCGATCAACTTGTAAGTTCAACTGAAGGAGATTCTTTGAGCATGCTTCCCTCCTTCTTCTCCTTACTCATCATCTTGTCATGACATGATAGGGTACCTGTTCATGCAATTCACTCATGAAGAGATGACATCAATCTGAAAACCCCCTAGTCTAAGATGATGCATTTTGATCCACCATCTGAGCCCAAAAAATGTGACAGGCCAGGAAGAGGGACTCAGTAACTGCGGAGTGCGCATTTCCAGTAACCAGGGGAGACATTTGAGCCTTGAGACTGCACAGTGTGAAGTTCAGACAGGTATGAGGATAAGACTGCACATTTTCCAAAGTCAATGGAACAGGTTGAGGGAATGAGCACTAAGGGGACACACTGTGCAGTTTTGGGAGACAAGAGAGTAATGGATACTACAAAGAAGTGAAGTCTAAGCGCTCAGAGGATTATCTTAGGGATTGTGATTGTGTAGTGCACAGTGGAGGCTAAGATGGGAGGAATGACTTCGCAATTCTGGAGGTGAAGGTCGAAGCTTGGGCACAAAAGCTGTGCAGTTCAACGGTCTTGGGAGGCAGGAACTACACATTTCACAGTGTGAAGCAAAAAGGTCACAAATAGAGGATTGAGACTTCGTAGTGCGTAGCTCAAGGGAGTCCCGATGAAGCTAGGTTTCCTGATTGGGAAGTTTTTTCGACAATGGCTAAGTGTGTGATCAGTGAGATCGGTGTGACGACTATGATCACACACTTAGAATATTTGAATACATGACAACATAGATAATCCAAACACATGAACAAAACATTTGCCTCTATGCGACAACATTATGACAAGTTACAACAAGTGCGAGACCAAAGATGTACTTTGCGGTGACCGTGATGACACTTGTGCGACAATGCTAAAAATTTTGGAAATGAGTGTGAGGGTTACTTACAAGGTTAGAACAACTCACTTGCACAAAGATGACCTCTTAGAACCACCAGAACAGGCCTATACATAGATACGACAACCAACATGCTAAAATATGACACTTTTCCCATCTTGCAAAGGGGAACACAAGACTCTAAGAAAACAAATGAAAGGAGTTTTCAATGTTTACGACAACAACCAAAAAGATCAAGGAAGGCTCCAAAATTGGGTATACGCCAAAATTTTGGAGGGTGTTGTATGAGCTACAAAAAGTTCCCTTTGAATAGGAGGACACGATGAATTTGGTTCAAAATATTTTCTTGACATCCTGACTAAGAAACAAAAAAATTTCATCCAAAAATTGCCAATCCACATCCTCATCCAAGAATTCATAACCAATAATGAAGGAATTGGTCAACAAAATGTTCAAGAGATTTATTCTATTCTATTCTAAGCTGGTCGATTTCATTAAGAACATCTTAATATTCATATTTTTCAAAAACATGACGAAGCTCATTAACCAAACGCTTAAAATATGAAATAGAAGTAGTGGGTGAAAAATAACACCATTTCTTAGCACAACCATCCAAAATAAGGGTAAAAAACCTTGTGAGAATTTCTTCAGAATAAACACCACATGAGAAAAAAAATTGACCAAACTCAGTTACATTGTTGTACCCTTGCCATCGAATTTCAAATGTGACAAGTTATGTAAAAATTCTACGGGATTGAAAGATCTAAAGATTTAGAAAAACACCTTGGTATTATGATCTGGGATGAAGTCATTAAAGTTAAGAGATTCAAACAGACTTCATAGGCTCATCTTGTCCTTTAGCCTTCCTTCTAGCACCAAAATGTTGACAGTGCTGGATGAAACCAACACGTAAGGGCATATCCCCAATGTGAAATGCCAATTAGACCTCACACCATTTGGTGTAGGAGTCCCATCCAACTGTATGGTCTGGACATCATTGGAAATGTTTCAAAGATGTGCCTTGGTTACACAACATACACAATAGATCACAACAACTCTTTGGGGTAGAAAGTATGTAATCTTTGTGTGGCACCAAATGTAAGATTCATTGGGAACTTCCACATCTAGTAAAGCAAAACGAGCTTTTGGTTAGGGAAGTAATAGCACTATCCTAAAGAGGGACCCAAGAATGAAGAGAAAGGCTTGTTGATTACCTGCATATTATTCCACATAATAAACAACAGTCATGAAAACATAACAACACCTATTCAAAAAAAACCATATCTAATCAAGGAAATAGTTCATTAAACTTAGTATGTAATTAAACCAAGATATACCACAAACATCACAAATAGTCTTATTACATCCACGATACATGTATGAAGAAGTGCCAATTCATAGATATTTTGATTATGAATGAAAGATCCAAGGTACATTGTTACATAGATGAAACACTAGATCCAGTAGTAGAACATGAAGCCACAACTTTCTTCTCCAAAGAATGATCTATCTCCTATGCACTACAAGAGAAGCCAAGGCAAGACTCCAAGAATCCCATCCCCTTGCTTGAGTTATGAGGAGCTATCTACAACAAATGACAATGACCTTTGAGCTTCCTCATGACTCTTCAACTCCTATTACATTTCATATTCTATACATGACCTTTTACATTCTATATGTAGCTTTTCATATTCCACATGCATCTCTCAGACTTCATTACATACAACTTATTACAAAAGACAACTTACATATGAAACGGTGGCTATGTGAGACAAAACTAATAATAGCACAAAGTCTTATCAAATTGAAAAATCATTTGCTTCCTCATGTAGCTCATTGGTGATGTATGTGTGACATGTTCTGAACTCCGTAGAGAGGACTTTGAACAAAACCAACAAGTCCATTGCATACTGTATCTTCACCTCTAGTGCTTATGTCAATATGGTCTTGGAGCTTGATTGTACATTATTCCATAGCCATTAGAGTTTCATGTGGGATTTGACTGGAGTGATGGCACATTGTAGAATAATATATTTGGTGATCTCCAAGCCTTCCTGTTTTGATGATTTTTTTATTTGTTCCATGTACTACCTAATCTCTTAGAAGATGATTTCCATGCCTCTTATTTCTTCAAGTGATCCTACTGAAGGCATCCCATGTTTCTGTCCTAGAGATTGAAAGCCATTGTGTAGACGATTATAAGAAACAATGGTGTTAGTTTCTTGTTCTCTAATACAATTATAATTCTGATGTTGGAGTCTCAGCTATACTCAGTCCATTTTAGCAGAAATATTTTCCTTTCTAACTGATTATGGCGAAACATTTAAATATTTGGCAACCCATTCTTGAAGTTCGTCAACTGCTCTTCTTGTCACTTCCAGTAACTTCAATACTTCCTATGCATTCTTCTGAATGCCAACGAGAGGGGCCGCCACTAGTTGTAGAAGTATCATCTCATCATACAACCATGCCATGGCATCCTCCATTGGGCCCAATTCCTCCTGCATGGTTGGTTGCCATTCTCTTATGTTGAAGTTATGTGAAGATAAACATTGATTTTTTGTGGCAAGGTGTTCTGCCTAATGCTTCATTGTAGCTAACTCTCTCCTTACTCGTGCATTCATATACAATAAATATTCTGAGTTATCTTGTACTTTTGTAGAAAAAGAAGCATTTTCTACCCAGATTTCTATGGGATTCCTCCTAGTATTGGAACTTATTACCTTCTCTGTAGATACAGAGACTGATTTTGAGGATCATTTGGTAAGCATATTTTCCTATGTTGCACGATCCTCTTCTTAAGTTGATAAAAAATAACAATGAACACATCCATGACCCTGTCTTCAGGTGGAGGTGTGATTACCATTTAATCAAATGAAATATGAACACCCATAATAGGAGGTTCTTCTGGAGAACCTCATTCATAACCTATGGGTTGGATGGTATCATATTCCTGCAACTCTTCGTCTATCTCCTGACTCAATTGTTCTTCCTCCAGTCCCTATGCTACTTCTTCCTCCTAGGACTGCATTTTCTTCGCTTATTCTTGTGTCCTTCTTTCCTCTTATTCTTCTTGTTTCTTCATGAGAAACTCATCTTACTTCCTCTTATCCTCTTCTTCTAATTCTCTCATTTCCTGTTAACCTTGAATAGCTCCTGTGTTCAAAGGATCGACTCTCCATTTCCTATTGCTTTCTCCTATCAAATCATGCTTGATCCTTTTCCTAGGAGCTACACTCTTTGCTTGAGGGGTTGTTTGTGCTACCTCCCGTACCTTCACATCTTGAGCTGGTGGATCTTGGGGTGAACTGACTTCCATTCATGGGTGTGTCTTTCTAGCTCTATTGTACCAGTTCTTCACTTTCTCATCTTCTACGACAAAAATTGATGAATATCCCCAATTGAAACTAATCGTTTTACAATGTTTCTTGCACACTCCCCTAGGATCATATCGATGAAATTCCTTAACTTTCAAGTGCAAGCAATCCAACTCTTTTATTTTTTCACCTACTGCCTTGTGGTTCTTCAGGTCATGCAATATGATCCTCAAAGGGAAGGTGGGCCAGGGGGCTTTCTTCCTTCTGTAAAGAACTCCTGACAACCCTTTGTCCAACTAATATACTACTTCTTCTAAGACCACCTTATTGGTCAAATGTCGTGGCATGAGATGAGGGGAGATATGACGTCCAAAACACCTGATATATGTACCCTCGGGTGCTACAAACCAATCCAAGATATCATGTAGTGACTCCTTCACCTGATCAGTCATGCAAGGAGGATCAATCTAATATATCATATGGAATATGACTACAAATAAGTGCTCTGCCAACTTGTCGTATGTGCCTCTAAAACTTTATTATGACAACACTTTGTAGTGGAAGTAGACTGGAAACTTATTATGCGGGGCCGAGTTCCAATACATTCCTAGGAAAGCATATTGTGTACAAATTCCATCTAATATAAATGTAGACATATAGAATTATGGTCCCTCATTTTCCCTCAAAGATGCTTTTACCTTCCCCACATGACATTGCAACTCAAATGATAATATATATGCCCAATTGAGATCTTACCTTGAGTAACTACCATGTTGAGCATATATATCCATATTTCTTGAAACACCTTAGTGTTATTTCTTCCATGTAGCTGACAACACATACTGATGAGATACTGTTGTGCATCCCTGAGAATATTGGTCGGGTAAACTACAAATGAGTAGTGACGAAACTTATCAAGCTCTCAACAGCTAGATTTAATGATGTCACTAGTGTTGAGATCGACCCTTTTGGTGTAAAAGTTGTTATTGGCATATTATGTAGGCCTTAGCATCTTATAGTAAGTTTGCATGTCTTCTCCATAATAGGTGGCGAGCTCACCACCACTTTCGCTATGAAGCATGAGATGAGAATCGTCCATGCGTGTAAGAATCCACTTAATCACTTCAACATAAGGGGTGACTGAGAATCTACATGCAATCCTCTATGTCCTAGACCACTTGATATTGATGTATCCTTCTAGATCTTCCAAGTTTTCAACGAACTGTTTATGCACGAATGTGTCTTTTATGTGATTAAATGTACCCTCAATAGAATTATCTATGAAGAATTATGTATCTACATAGATGGGAATGGTAGGCTTTGTAACTTCAACTCTTTCCTCAGTTCTTGCCTCTAATCTTCTTTAGAGGCCACTTTACGTGTAGAGAGAGGCATGGTTCCAACATATGATGAAAGAGTAACAATACTTGTAGCTTGAACACCTTTTTGTGGAAGCACACTCATGGCGACAATGATTAGCTTTATGAAATATCCTATTTATCACAAGAAACAACTTAGCAAATCATATTCATGAAGCTATCAAATGTAAATAAAAATGTAAGCCTATTAATGAAAACACATAGCTGCTTGCATGGGAAAGAAATTTGCATGAAAACAAGGAGGGAAAACTTCCAAAGCACGAAGGAAGTTCAAGGGTCATTCGGGGCTTTGAAGTGCGCTCATGTGCTCAAGGAGATTAATAAGGTGTAAGGGCGCATTTCGAAGAGACGAAGGAATGGAGCTTCGGTCCTTCAGGCCTTCAAGATGCGCTCATGCGCTCAAGGGAAAGGAGGGTGCACTTGCGCATGCTGAAGGGATGAAGGGAAAACATTAAAGCCTCCGGGGTGCACTTATGCACTCAAGGAGGGTGTAATTCTTTGTGATGAAGGAGTGTGCTTTTGAGGAGAACTTGTCTTTTTTAGGCACAGTTTTCTGAGTTAGTTGGGGCTTCAGCTTCTAGAAGTGCACTCTGTCATAGAATGGCTCAAGGATAAGTCCAACAACAAGATTGCATGATATAAATGTGGAGAGGAAAGATCTACAAGTTTTTATGGGTGTTGTCGCAATCATGATTAGAATGTGAAGAGTTAAGGAATATGTAGAGTCACAACCTGCCATAATAAATTAACACTCGTATATGTGAGAATAAATTGAAATGCTAGTAAATAAATTTAAAAGAAAAGAAGCGCCAACAAGGAAAGAAAGATTGACAACAAAATCATGAAAAGTAATCAGTGGAATTGACATGAAAAACTCCTAGTGAAGATCAACGAAGAGCTTTTTGATCCAAAGCTGTGCACCCAACCAAGATGAGAACGATTATGGGAAAGAATGATTAACTGGGTTAATATAAAAGATATTATATGCAAATATGTCTCATGCATTCTTTCCACTTGTCAACGAGTGGATGAGTTGGTTAAGAGAAGAGAAGTGGGCTCCTATTTTCTATGAGTGCGCCCATATGCAACAAGAAAACACATGCATGGGTTCTAGAAGGGAGCATATCTTCGTGGCGAAGGAATGCGCTCAAGGAAGGCACACTTGCTAAGTATGAAGGAGTGCATTGAAGGAGGGCACATTTCTTTAGCCTGAAAGAGTGTGCTCAACACAAGAGCAAGTCTTCATAATCTTGAAGTGTGATTTTGCCTTAAAGTGCCTTTTCTTGCTTTTAAGTGCTTTTTGTGTGGTTTTGAGTGCTTTTATGGTTAATAAGGCTAGTTTCTAAGTCAAGAAAAGGTATGAGTCCACCTAACCATGGGCAAGATAACACAAGAACTTCTAAAGGTTAGGTGACGACACTTAAAGAGAACATAAAAATAACAAATCAAACAATGTGACGACACTAAATAGCTTGAAACGACAGTTCATGTAAGCTCTAAAATTAAATTAGGCAAAAATTTTGGAAAGTCATTGTCGCAATGATAACAATAATATAAAAAAACTATATTAAATTTTCATTTGTATATTCATTAAATATTGAAATTATTTTTAGCAAAAAAAAGATGTATTACTGCCTATGCATCTTATTTATATTTATATATATGCATTATCAATTGTGTGTTAGATCTCAAGACACCATTACAAGCGCTCTTGATTAATATTAATGTACTACTAAAATTGAAAAGATTTTTTTTACCATTATTAATAATTATTGTACCATAAGTGTAAGGACATTGACACCACTTTGAGGCACTTTGTGTGCACTAAAGAATCACCAATGATATGATCATACATTTGAATTACATCGACGAAACAAAAGAAAGTTTGATTTATTATAATTTATCACCAATGCACTTATGATGTAAGCAAGTAATGTATATGGCACAATCTTACATTTTTTAAGTGTACCAATACCTAAGCATGAGAAAATGTTTTTATTATATTTAACTTTACAATGCAGGTAGTATGTATGTGAGCTCCACTAATGGTGTCTTTGTACCATGTTTTTATTATATTTAACTTTACAATGCAGGTAGTATGTATGTGAGCTCCACTAATGCAGGTAGTATGTATGTGAGCTCCACTAATGGTGTCTTTGTACCTTTCTTAGAGCATTGACAAGTGAGGAAATTTATATTTATATAAGCGCACTCAACATTGTGCTTATATTATGCAGAAGAACCACAAATAATGCCTTCTAACATTACATATAGCACTAAAAAAATTACAAGCTAGTTTTATGCTTTCACATTTGACCACATGTGTTGTGCCCAATATGTCGATGTACATATTGAAGTGTATCAAAAAGACAGAAAATTTTATTTATTTAAATTATCAATGTGTTTATGTTACATGCAAACGGCAAACGCCTCTTATGGTGCCTCCTTACATTTCGAAGTGCATCGATAAGCATGATAAAATATCTATTAGATTAAAATTTACATGCTTGCTATGTATCAAAGCACTGCAGATAATGTCTGCGTACATTTGATAGAGCACCAGCAAGTGGGTTACGTGGGCATAATAATAAAAATGCACATTAGTAATGGATTTTCGTACGCCATAATTTTCTTTTTAAATAAAATCAATATTGTACAACAAAACAATTAAACCCTTTTCAATGTGTCTCATATAATGATGCATCATTGTGTTTATGATTTAAAGAAGCATCATTGTGTTTGTTCAGAATTTATTTAAATTAATAATTTATCAGGGGATAATAATAATGGTGGGTCGTGTATCGATAATTAGAATATATTAATATTTTTTATATTGGATTAATTTTAATATTTTTTAAATAAAAATTAATATTCAACAAAAGGCGTAGTTAATTTATAGATAAAGTGATTGCTATTATAATTATTTTTTTAGTTAATTTTAATCAAAATTTGATAGAGATTTTTAAAAACTTGAGTTTAAATTGTTTAATCTGCATAATTTGAGTTCCCTAGGGGTTTTTAAGGGTGCTGAAGCCATTTATGCATTCAAAAATATATTTTAAAAAACAAAAAAATTTTGAAATTGTATTGTCGAATTTTGATGAATTCCAATGAAAAAAGATATTTCATTTGTAAATTAAACTACGCCTTTAACAAAATATTTAAACACTATGATACATCATATATAATAATACATTACTATATTCATAATTTGAAAATTGCAACAATTAAAATATGTTTAGAATTGTTTTAAATTGATAATTTAATAAAAATAATAATAATGAGCATGGGTGTATTGATATTAGGAATGCACTTGCCTATCTATATGTGAGCACGTCAAGGTGCCTAAGGCAATTTAAATGCATCAACCAAAAAATATTAGTCAATAGGCTTCTACTATAAAAGAACAAGCATAAATTTTTTTCAAAAGCTTCATGAAAACCTCCACTAAGTACTGTTTTCCTTGTCTTATTGCTACAAGTAACATGAAAAAGGAAAAAGTCACAACTCCAATAAGAAACTATGTAACTAGGTTGTAAACTCTAGCATTTGAGTCTTTTTCATATAAGTGTGTTCATTGTATAACATTATCTTTTATATAGATACACTATTTAAAAAATAAAAATAAAAATAAAAATATTTTGCTTCAAAATACAATTTCTAATAGATGTCGAAATACTTTTTAAATATAAAAACATTTTGCCCAAAATGCAATTTCTAATAGATATTGAAACATGGTATGTAAATAAATTATCTTATTTTACTTTTTAATAATTTCCAATACCAAAATAAAACAATTATACATCTACTACATATTTGAAATTCTAAGTGTTTCAAAATCCAAATGCTTTACAAACAGATTATTTTATTTTATTTCTTCACAGTTCCACACTAACATAGTAAGCATTGTGTCAAACACGTCTCACTAATTTTCTTAAGGTTTAAGAAAGCATAATCAAACTACCTTTCTTAAGGTTTAAGAAAGCCTAATCAAACTAATATACATACATTGTATTTGCATTTTTACTTTTGAAATGGTGCTCGTGGATGAATTCTCAAATGTAGTTACATTATATAGAGATTTTCCATTTTACTTTTGAAATGGTGCTTGTGGATGAATTCTCAAATATAATTACATTATATAGAGCTTTTCAAACTTATATATGCAATTATGTTCAACCTCATTTGATTTTATATCTTGTAGTTGTTTATAGTTAGTGGGACTTGGCCTATGATTCTTCATTGTAATCAAAATTTGGTGGCCTATTACATTCTAGTTTCAAAGGGTTTTGTACTTTCATGAAATTTTGGCCAACAAAGTATATATAACTTCCTGTAATGGTTTTTGAATTTGCTTGAATTTCTAGAAAAAGCCAAAGTTCTATTTCTAACAAGACTTTTTTCAAGAGAATTGCAAAATGGAAATAATCTACCAGGCCCATCCAACCAACCTTTGTTTTAATACATGTCCTAACTACATCAAAAGTTTCCCTAAACATAATACTTTTGAGTTTTCTATGTACTTTTGTTTACACCTTCCTAGCTACTAATACTAAAGTTAGCGAAATAGGTAGTTAGCGAAATAGGTAGTTAGTATAATTTTCTTAAAATTAATTTCAACAATATAATTTCTAAAAACTTACCAGAGTTTTAGTTCAGTAATGAAATTAGTTTGGTTGTAGGTTAATAACATCTAAAAACCCTAGTTCTAAGATTAGATAACCTTAATACCGTAAATATTAGTTTACAACAACCACCACCATTGTTTTTAACATTGCCGTACTGAAAAACGTTAAACCAATTCAAAAGGGCGATTCAAAAACGCTTTTCTTGGTGTTTTCACTAGAGTAAAAACCTTGATTTCTTGGCAATGTGGCATCGAGTCATTGCTTTTCATTTTCAATATTTAAACATCACCTTGGTATATGTTAAACCGTTGTTGTAGCGTCAAATCGAACAACGAATGAGGTAACATGGTTGCACACCAGTCGGGATAGAAGTGGGTCAGGACTCTAGGGTTTCAGACGTTGCCATGTAAATGAGATATATTCAAAATTTTGAATTTTCTAATAAAAATGTAAAATTATTATAAAAAGTGATATAGTTAATTTTTTGAGTAACATAATAAAAAGATAAAAGGTTTGAGGATGAAGTTTAATTTCTTATGTGTTTTGGTGATGAATCACACAGGTTGGTTTCGCTAACTTAAATTTTCCAATGTGATTTTTTCAAAAAATGTTTTCAAATAATCAGAATATGGATCACATAAGCTTGAATTTGAATAACATAATAAAATGTGATATATTCAAATTTCTATGAAAAAATGAAAGTGATATATATAGTCACATTTTAATGAATAAATAATTTTAGATTGAATTTAAAAGATTACATTAAAAATAAAATATTACAAGGGATGAATTGAAATTTTGTTTCAGTGAAATATAGAATTATTATGTAGTTATATTATTTTTTATTTTTTATTATCGTTAAAGTAAATTATATAATTAAGCAATTTATAATTAAATTTTATTAATTGAGATTTAATATAAAAAATTAATTACTCTGATTCCAAATTATACATAAATGCCAAAAATAATCTAAAGCGTGTAATTAACGTTTGGATGTTGCAATTTAAACATTTTTGTGACTATGCAAGACACTTGGTTTTACCACATTAAATATAAGTACGAAAATGTTTCAATTTAACAGCATTATAATTTTACACTATGATTGTTCTACTTCTAAAACTTTGTGGTTTTGTAAAATGATTTAGTCAAAAGAATATTAACTATGAAATAACTAACTTAAAAAAGATGATTAACTAAATGTTAAAATAAGCAAACTTAATGCTTTATGCACATAAGATTTAAAACCAAGGTTTATACTTTCCCTTTATGATTACATCTCTCAAATTTCTTTTCTGACTTTAATTTAATTATGTTTAAACTAAACAAGAGCATCTACCATGTAACCCTTATTCAAATATAGCAATTACTCATGCTTTTTCAAAATTTATTAAATTAAACCCGAAAAACACTACCTATACAACTTTATTCAAAATAATCATTTAATAATAAACGTAAATTCACATCCATTTATTTTACTTATACAATATATTTGTACTATGCAAATCCAAATCAAAACTAATTATTTTGCATGCGACTTGTCCAAACCTTAATCATTCCATCTAAAACTAAGAAATTGCCACGATATCTCTGTTTCATTTTTTCCATTACACTCACAATTATTCATTTGGTTGATAAATTTTACCATACAAAATTCGATAAGACAAAATATTAATATTTACCACAAGTATAGGACCATGCTATGACTTCATCTTAGTAAACGTGTACAATCATGGCCACTCAGAGCCAGCCCATCCGGAGTACCGATGATAAGGGTTTCTCTTCATTGTCAAGGAGTTATGAGGTCTGTATTCCCGGCAAAGCAGATTTACAAGTTTACAGAGTTATTAATATGCGGCGCAGTATATGTTTACAATTAGATAATATATTTGTTTAAATCTCAGGATAAACCTACACTACCTCGCTCAATAGACTCATAATAAATTAATCACTATATCATCTAAATAATGAGAATAATATGATATCTACTCCCATATACAAACCCAAAAAACATATAATCTTTAAGTCACAACAACTTTCCAATGTGATGGACCCATTGGAGAAGCAAACATTAATTTCTGACCTAAAATGAGAGTGACTAAGATACTTCCGGACCCTTATTATCTACCGGTCTTTGTCGTAGTTGCAGACAACTGTAGGGCTTTACTGGTGAGACTCTTTCTGAGGGGATTCCCCAGGGATTTGGTTGACCCTTGTGTCTCATCTTATATTCAATCATTTCCGGGTTGGTGAACATAACATATATCTCAGCAGTGACTGCAACCGGCAACAAGATATTATTGGTATGATGTAAAAGACAGAATTGGCTTTCACGTCATTTATTTACAGTCACGCTTACACTTTACGGTGCCAATATTAAACGGCTGGGTTTTAATAGCCAGTAGAAATTTCGACATGGTTTTGATATTTGTGGAAATTTTTGAAAATTTAAATTATAATTTTCAAGTTCCAAAATGTTGATGTCTTAAGTGTTCAGGATGTGCTAAATCTATTTCCTTCATCAGAAAAAATGATTTAAACATTCCCAAATATAAATCTATTTCCTCCATCAGAAAATTGATTTAAAGTTAAACACTCCCCTATATCATTTTTTGAAAAAAAATTACCCAATAAATTCACTTTTAGAACAAATTATGGCAATTTAGATATTATTTTGTTTATTTAAATGAATGAAAAAATAAATTAAAATAATACATCAATATTTTTTACTTTATACATTTAATGTTAAATTTTTGAAATGTATTTATAATTTTATTTAATAATATAAAATCAAATAAAAAACGATGAGGGATTCTTGGAACTCTGGAACCCTAATGACCTTGCAGCCATGAGGTAGGTAGCACGAAACACCTCAAAAAACAAGCAGACAGGCACGGACAGAAGTGAACAGGCAGCTCAAAAATGCCATAGGAGACTAGGAGGAGAGAGATCCCCTCCTACAGGGATGCGACAGCAGGAGAAGGAGCCAGCAACAGCGAAGCGAAGGCTGCACAAAGGACACGAGCACGCTGGCAAGCAGGAAGCAAAGGAAGATGTCTGCCCTGCGCAATGGAGAAATCGAGGTTTGTCATTCCGATGAACAAACTGGAAAGGTACAAAAGCTATATGAAGGATCATGCATTGATCTGCAAGTTCATCGGAGTCTGGCCCTCAGAAAAAGATTTGACAAGATGGATCCAGCAGAAATGGCAGCCACGCTGCCACATTGAACTGAAGCTGGGAGCACAGTAATCTTCTCAAACCTGCAAGACAAGGAGAAAGTTTTTGAAAATGGACCATATTTCCATAACAATGCAGGTTTATTTATGAGGTATTGGGAGGAATGCTATAACCCGGACCAAGAAAAATTCCTAGCAGCACTTGTATGGGTTAGATTGTTTGGACTACCTATGGATTTCTGGGACCCAAAGATTCTTGAAGGAATAGGGAACACCATAGGCAGTTTCATAAAGATAGTGGAATCAACTAAAAGAGGGAGATATACCTCGTATGCAAGAATATGTGTATACATGAACATTGCAAACCCTATACCAAGTGCAGTCGAACTAGAGTATCATGAGGAGGTCTGGCAGCAGGCTCTGGACTACGAACATATACCATTTAGATGTAGAAAATGCCATGAATATGGACACCTTTTTAAGGAATTCCCCTTAAATGCATAAGAAGAGGAGAGAAAGACCAAGCAATAAAGGAAAACCACTGAAGACGATGAGGGGTTTCAAGAAGTAAAACTCAAGAAATGACCCACTAAAGAATTCCAGCAGAAAGGCAGGAAAGAACAACAAACCACAAGTCAAGAGACAAATAGGTACGAAATACTGCAAACAGAAGAAGGGGAGGGAGAGACCCGAAAGATGAACTACCAAGAAGGGACAGATTAGGACGGTGGGGGGAAAAAGAAAGATACTAACAACAATAAGCAGAAAGCTCAAGAAGAACTCGAAGAAAAGGGGAACCAAGAAAAGGAAGTATACCAGGAGTATGAAGTAATGGAAGTAGATATAAATAAAGGGGATGACCCAACCACAGAAGAGGAAATTTTAAAAAACTTACTGGATAAGTGGAAGAACCTGGACGAATGGTTTATCCCAGAGGAAGATAAAAAACTATACAAAGACATCTTCCAAAAATACAAAGAAAAGCAAGAGAGTGGAAAAACAGGGATGAACGAACAGCTTGGAACACAACAGGATAATAGCCAAGAACATCAACATAAAGGGAAAGGGGGGAAAAAGAGGATGGAAGAACCTACAAGAATCCATTCAAATAATGGGAGAAATGTTAGTCAACACAGGAAGAGTAGTGCCGCTCTCAACAGTCTTCCACCAAACAACCCAACCGTCTCAATGATTATTACATCATGGAATATAAGAGGGCTTAACAGCAAGGGTAAGCAAAGATATCTGGCTGAGAGGATCAAAAAAGAAAAACCTCATATCATGCTGCTTCAAGAAACAAAAATAACAGGAGCAAAAATGGAGGAAATTCTAAAAAAATCAAGCCTTATTATGAAAGTATGACAGTAGGTGCAAAAGGGAGTGCAGGGGGTATAGCAATACTGTGGAATCCAACAAAAGTAATGGCTGACCTATGGATAGGAATGCGATGGATTCTATTAGCAAGATTTAGAATGGTTGGACATAAAGATTGGTTCCTTGTATCAGCGGTGTATGGGCCTCATATACCCGCTTGAGAGAGAGGCCTTCCTAACACAGCTGCGTCGAATGGGCAACCTACACACAGAAAAACTATGGGTGATAGCAGGAGATTTTAATATGATAACAAACACAACGGAAAAGAAAGGAGGACTGCAACGAGAGGATGCAGATATGGAGAGATTTAGGGAAACCCAGACAGCCCTCCAATTGATTGATATCAATACTATCAATGGAAAATACACCTAGAATAATAGAAGAGGAGGCAGCAGGCAGATAGCCTCCAGATTGGACAGGTTATTAGCCACAGAACACTTCCTAGGGAAAGATATATTCTACAAAGCAACGATCTTACCATGCCAAGGATCGGATCACTGGCCAATAAAACTTGAAATTTCCATGAACAATCAAAACTAGCACAAACCTTTCAGGTTTGAAGCCTTTTGGCTAAGAGATCCAACACTCATAGACAAGCTGGAAACCTGGTGGCAGAATAGTGAAGGAGAAATACAAGGTAAGAATAAGATGCACACTCTCCAATTGAGACTCAAGGAGCTGAAAAGAAAAATTAAGACCTAGAACAAAGAAGAATTCGGCAACATCCATAAAGACAAGGAACAACTCCAAATAGCCATGAAAAGGATACAACAAAAAATCATAGAAGAAGGAAGAACCGAGGAGAACATGAAGGAAGAAGGAGAGGTGCTAATCAGACTGGAGGAAAGAAGAAAGTAGGAGGAAATCCTTTGGCACCAAAAGTCAAGAGTTCAATGGTTAAAAGAAGGAGAATGGAATACAAAATTCTTCCATAGAGCAATGCTGCAACACAGGCCACAAAACCGATTTTTCTCCCTCAAAAGTAAACAAGGTGATAGGGTAATCCAAAAAGAGGAAATGGTAAACCTCCTAATCCAACATTTCAAGGACATAATGACAGAGCCGCAAAGCAACAGAGAAGAGGAGATAGCAAAGATAAAACAATATATCCCAAAAAAGGTAAGCAGGGACCAAAACCTAGTGCTTCTACAGGTAATTACGGAAAAGGAGGTAGAGGAAGTAGTCAAGTCAATGGCTAAAAATAAAGCCCCTGGCCCGGATGGCTTTACAACAGAATTCTTTCAAGCAACATGGCGGTTCATGAAAAAGGATATTGTTAATGCAATAGAAGAATCAAGAAGCCATAAAAGAATGCACCCAGCATGGAATGTACCTTTCTAGCCTTAATACCAAGAGATAAGGCTGAAGAACCCCATAGCTTCATACCAATAACTCTTTGCAATGTAATCTATAAATATATGGCCACCATAATGGTAAAAAGATTACAACCCCTACTCCTAGAATTGATAGCAAAAGAACAAATAGGGTTTGTGAAAGGTAGCCAGATTGTGGATGGGATTGTAGTTGCATAAGAGGTGATCCACTCCCTAAAGAAAATTGGAAATAAAGGAATGATGGTCAAACTTGACTTAGCGAAGGCATATGATAAACTCAACTGGCAATATCTACAAGAAATCCTTCAAGCCTACGGATTTGATGATAGATGGATAGCATGGATAATGTCCATGATATACATGCCAAGTATGTCAATCCTCCTTAATGGGACCCCTACTGACACCTTTAAGCCTTCCCATGGCCTAAGATAGGGAGACCCTCTCTCATCATTCCTGTTCATCTTAACAGTGGATGGTTTAGGTCACTTAATCAACACCAGAATAAGCAGAGGAGAATTCAAAGGGCTAAGACTATGGGGGAAGACTTAACTATCACACATCAACAGTTTGTGGATGATGTGATGATGTATAGCCAAGCAAACCTCAAGGAAGCAAAAAAATAGGGGAGATCTTAACAGAATTTACAAAAGCTTCAGGAACAAAGGTGAATAAAGAGAAAACCGAAATCTTCTTCTTCAACACGCCAAGAGTGAGCCAAGCCTTCCTGGCAAGAACATTGGGGTTCCAAATTGGGAAGTTCCCTACAAAATACTTAGGAGTACAACTGAGTGATCAGCAGTACAAAGTAGCGAATTGGCATGATTTGATAAGGAAAATTCAAAAAAGAATGGACAATTGGACGTTCAGAACACTCAATACACCGAGCCGTCTCATATTCTTGAAATCAGTCCTCCAAGCTATGCCAGTCTATCAGATGGCAAGTCAAGCAATCCCTAAGACCATATGTCAGAAAATGGTGCAAATATTTAAAAATTTTCTATGGCAAGGGGCAAACAAATAAAAAAAATGGGCATTACTTTCATGGACATGGTTAAGCAGGTCAGTATCAGAGGGAGGTCTGGGACTCAGAGACCCTTATATTTTAAACCAAGTCATGGGGGAAAAATTATGGTGGAGATGGATTCAAGGAGGGAATGACCTATGGAAAATGCTGTGGGAACAAAAATATGAGATAGCACGGACACCGGAAGGTAAACTCCGAACCTTGATAGAAAAGAAAGGCTTAGCGATTTGGAACCTGGCCAATACGAATAGAGCCCTGATAAGAGACAACAGCTTCTGAGAAATTCGAGAGGGAGACAAAGCAGATTTTTCGTAGGAAGGGTGGCAACAAAGAGGTACCCTGAGTCAATAACCCTAGCTACATGAAATACAACAGTACACAACCCAAGTAGTGGAAGACACAATAAGAAACTATTGGGTAGGTGACCAAAACAATTATTGGCGAAAATGGAAGATGAAGAGTGACTGGCCTGAAGCCCAGAAACTGATCAATGGACTACCTATCACAAAGAACTGGCAACCAAGAAAATAGATATTAAAGAAGGAATAGATATAATAATATGGGGCAAACACATTACAGGTATGTTCACAATATCAAAAGGCTACCATATGAAAACAAGAGGGGTTGGAAATGCAAACACCAAAAAATGGAAAAGAATCTGGCAGTTAAAAACCTCTCCAAAAGTGGCGTTTTTTACCTGGACAGTGCTACATGGGCGAGCCTTGACTTGGGATCAATTAAGACGGAAAGGGACGCATGGGCCCTCGCATTGTGCGCTATGCCAAAAGCAAGAAGAAACCATGGAGCATGTCGCAAATTCCTGCAATGTAAGTAACATCCTGTGGCAAAATCACCAACAAATTTTTGGGATTATAGAAAGAAAGTTAGAGAGCATTAAAACAACAATAGAGCTGTGGAGAAGCAAGCCGTACCGCAACATAATCCTCAACCATGCTTGGAACCTGTCAATTGGGTTCTTCCTGTGGAACCTTTGGAAAGCCCGAAACAGGGTAATATTCAGAACATAAAAAAAAAATGACACAGGGGAAATCTGGAACCAAATTATGAGAAACATAAGGGAAACAATCACTCTGGGAAACTGGACAGAGGAAGACTGGAAGACGGAAGGCACAGAAACCAGTATTATGAACCAATTGGAAATTAAAGTAAAAAACTCAAGTAGCATAAGGAAGGTACATGATGCAAAAAAGGAAAGAGAAAAAGAAAGTTACAGGACCCCCCCCCCCCCACCCAAGGATTCATAAAACTAAACTTCGACGAGACAGCCAAAGGAAACCCAGGGGAGGCGGGTATTAGAGGGATATTTAGAGACGAGGAAGGAAAGCTCATAAGGGCATATGTAATGGACTGTGGCATCGCCACAAACATTGATGCCGAATATCATGCACTAAACAAGGGACTGGAGATAGCGATACTAGAAAGGTACCAAAGATTGCAAATAGAAGGGGACTCCATGCTGGTCATAGAAACCATAAAACAACTACAGCAAGGAGCACCTGCAGAAAATCTAAGCAAAAGTTGGAGGATGGAGTGGGTAATAACAGACGTTGAAAAGCAACTTTAGCGACTGGCATATACCATCTCGTCCCATGTGAAAAGGAAAGGAAATTTCTCGGCAGACCTCCTCGCAAACTGGGGATGCCGAAATAGAGAGCAACAGTTAGATGCAAGAGAAGAAGAGCTCAGCCAAAATGAGGAAATGAACCAAATGAAACAGATAGTCGAAGCAGACAAACGACAACAAGAGAATTTGGGTGACGTAGATGGGAGGGTAGAATGACGAAGGTAGGCACAGGCAGATCAACACAGATCACCCACGGAACAGCACAAGACGGAAGAACGGACAAAGAGGACATGGATGACGGAAGAGGAAAGAGAAAGGACTGACTCCAGAAGTGTGGGGGAAGAAATGGAAAGAGGTGGGCAAAGGGAGAATAGGACAGCAGGACCGAGAAGGGACAGCAAAGGAAAGCCAGATGGAAATGCGGAGTCAGCAAATGGATGACAAGAGCAACCGGGAGAAGATAAACATTAATGAAGCACAGAGGACAAGAAATTTGGGCAGCACCCCAAGGAAAGTGGGCTGGAAAATGAGCTAAGGATGGACGGAAATGGAGACAGCTGGATGTAAGGTTAAGACAGAGGAATATTAAAATAATAGAGTATGAGGGAAACCATGCATTTCGCATGTGGACGTGGAAGAAGGAAGGTGGCGAGTGAGAATGCATCGACGGCCAATGAAAACTGCAAAAAATAGAACAGTGCAACCAGGTCGACGGGTATGTTAAATTTCCTCCCCCTCCCTTGGGAAAAAGATTTTTCATGAAGTGTAGCATAGTCATGAAGTTAGATAGAGATAATATGCATCACCTCAAATTTAGTTTCAGAATTAAGGTAGTTTGGGACAGGGGAGAACCCCGAGAATCCATGGCCGGGAAGGGTGAGTATAACAGTAAGGAGAACGGCAGACATGAATTGAAGGGCCCATCCACCCATGTCCCCTGCATCAGATGTGGAGACTTGGGAATTTCAAACCCTCAGACTATGCCCTCGAAAAGGAAAACACGAAAAATCAGAGAGTGGAATCAGGAGCATCCCATAGGAGCCAGAGAATATGAAGGAAATCGGGAGGGGGACACTGAACCAGAGCAGCCCAAACCAGGGATGGGGATAGGTAAGCCTAGGAGAGCTAGGAGGGGCCTTGAATGCAAGACGAACCGTTCGTCCCAGAAAAAACACGCTAACTATCATAGCATAACCCTCAGAGGGGGAAGCTCAGAACTGGAAAGTTATAGAGAGGTCTTAGATCTGAATAATCGAGACAACATAACTTGAGAGGACCTATGACGAGGGATGGTAATACTACCCTTTTCAATTGTACCACCCCAAAGGTTAAAACTAACAAATGTGTTCATAATGTGATAGGTTTAACAAACAGTAAGGGGGCAACTGCAACCTGGCCAGAACATTTGAAGGATAAGAGCACCAGAAAGTTGAACAACAAAAACATGGCACCCGGGCGAAGTAAGAGAAATGTTAAGCAAGAGGCAGGAACAAGCAACACAAGCTAGAAAAAAGGAAGGAAACCGATAGGTGAACAAATTAAGAAACTAGTGGACGCCTACATGAAGACAAATCCGCAGGAAGTCCGGGACCAGATTTGGAGTTGGGAATGAGACCTAAGACAAAATATACGAGGCAAAGACCTTACCCTACATTAGTGGGAAGAAATGGTACAGGACCCAGGCACAACAAATGGTTGGCAATCTCTCTATACCAGGACTTTGAAACAGTACTGGATAGTGAAACACATTGTTGTTCGAGCCATGACCCTCTAACAGGAACATATGGAAGGGGAAGTACTGAACAAACAAGAGAGAAACAAGGAGCCAGAACTTGGTCGAGGGGAAATGATGAAGGAACTAGCGACCATCCAGAAACAAACACACAGGAACAATCTTGCCTTGGGCTGAATTGAGCAGACTCTGTCAAAGTTAAAGTGCAAATTGTTCCAGCAGGGACGAGAGCTCCTAGGCCTAGGGGTGAAGCTGCAGAATATGGGAAAGAAGATGCTGAGCCCGGAAGAGAAGGAAACATTTTAGATAGCCTCCTCAGATGAGGAGTAGTTTCTTTATCTTTAGTTTTTGAATGTTTATGTCTAAAAGACCAAAGATAGGACCTTGGGAGATACAGATGATAATGATGCACTTATTTAAATTTTGGAGTGGATACAATGCTGATCGATGGTCACCTGGTTTCCCTCGGGCAGGTGGCTGATCGAAGTTCTTGAATGTAAATTTTGAAAAAGTAAATATAGAAAGTACTACCTTGTTTACAAATATATATATATCTATATATATATATATATATATATATATATATATATAAAATCAAATAAATTTGATCAACGGTAGTTATCATCACTTTTATGTTATGAAAAATCTTCACAATTCATTTAGAGATGGTTGTTTACCCTTGTTCTTATTCTTATTGGACCACCATTCTTCTTCTTTTTTTTTTCTTTTTTTTTTCTTCAAATGAGAACAACTTATTAGTTTCTGATTCTTGAAACTAGAACAACTTCAAAGACCATTTTTTTTTCAATAAATTGCAACTGAAACTAGTGTTGTTGTTGATGGTGCACACAATGACTAGTTATATGTAGACAAAATTAATCATTTCAACATATATCCCAAAATGATATAATAGTTCTTTACCTTGGAGGCATCATGTGTGTTTTGAACACATCCAAATTTTAATTACTAAACAACACACAGAGTGACTAGTTACTTGTAGACAAAACCTCACATCAAAATATATCCCAAAATGATAGAATGGCTCTCTACTTTGGAGGCATCATGTGTGTTTTGAACACATCAGAATTTTAATTACTAAACAATAGTACATCAAGAATGTACATCATTAAGCCAAAAGATCACACTACATATTGATTCCCCCATAATGGTTGCTTTGCCTTCCACTTCAAGAGAACATGCTTCTTTGCTAAAATATACACTTTTATGGAGAATTGCATAGACAAATTTGATATAAAACCCATTAATTATCCTAAACATATTGGATCAATTGTCTCGTGAAAAGTTGTTCAATCTTGTCCTTTTCTTAAGAAGGAAATGCATGTCAGTATGATCACATCCCACTCGCCCCTTCCTGCCCGTGAGAGCATCCAATTATTTCCAAAGAGGACCCCTTTCCAATGTAGAAGGGAAACATAAGAAATATTGTACTCAACAATAGTATGTGCCCAAAAAGTAGCAATCTTGTTTGTTCAGTTTGATAGTAAGTGTATAATGTGTGGGTTCAAGGCATCTTAATCCTCTCCTTCCCATTGGTACGTCTAATCACTTGAACAAAATCATTTTTCCAAGTCTTATGTAATTCCAACTAGTCAATTTTACTGTTTGAACATTACTTTACTCTTCCTCCCTTTTCTTAGCATGCAATAATTGTTATATTATGTCATTCTTGTATTTTCTTTACTCTTTCCTTCATTGGTTGAGCTCACAGTAATTGATAATGTGTCATTCTCATATTTCTTTCTTTGATATCTATTTTGTTCTACCAATTTGGATAACTGCCCAGAAACGATAATGGAATTTGGTATTATACCATTCTTTTGTGACCTCAAAGTATTTTAGTATCTCTTTAACACTAAAACATATTTAAATTCAACTTATGATTCCGCTAAATGAGAAAGTTTTGTGGTATGGATACTTAATATAAATTTTCTAGCCCTTCTTTTAGATATAATATTGTAGGCAACAAATTTAGCTTTTCTTAATTTTTTTAATAAGTGGAATATGTTTATTCAATGTAGAAGAATTTGCACATAATAAAAATCTAAGGTCAAGTTGCTATGGTGCTTTATCATATTTTGCAGGTCATTCCATAATACTTGTCCCTATAGATAGTTGGAGGCTCAAGGCTCACATGCACCCCTGATTTTATGAGCTATTTGTGGCTGAATGAATTCTACTCCTTGGAATATAATTTTGTTTCTTAAGGTCCAAATACCCCAAACACATAACATGGTAAAGCCCTGAAAGCTTTTTCATACATCTCTCCAATCCAAGAACGAAAGAAAATATAACAAATCCCTCTGCTCACACTTGTTTTTTTCACTTATTTGAAGCACTTCAACCTATACTACTCTAGAGAAATCACAATAAACAAACAAGTTACTAACAATTTCCACATTTTTCTTACATACAGTGGATCTCCCTTGACCCTATGTGTTACTTTTCTGACAGTTTTCCCATGTCAAAATTTTGTTGACAAACTAGCTAGAGGAAAATTTTGGCTTTTAAAGGGAAGTCTAACTTCCACACTACCTGAAGCCAAAAAATTCTTTCTCTAGCTTGGTTTTCTTACATCTTAGTTGAATATCCCCAATTTTATTGTGTACTCTTTAGACCCCTAATTTTTATACCACTTATTAAATGTCTTCTTGATCTAAATGTTTTATGGCACTCACTGCTAATACATTTACAAAAAATTTCCATTCCTTTAATTCTCCCCCTTTCCTAGACCAAGTCTTCTGGGAAATTCTAGCACTTATCCCATTCATTCCTTCCATCATTTACTACTGCATCCTCCAAAATGAAAATATCTTATGCATTAAGATATTTAACAAGGCTTCAAACATCCTAAAATAAGTTTACACTCAATTTAGGGGTCTTGTCGCATTCTCTTCTTATTTTCCTCACCAAGTTTACAAGATGCCCATTTTCCTATGAGAGGGTAGGCCCTTACCAAAGATTCCCATACAATAGAATGTCCTTGTGAAGACTTTATTTCCTTCCTAAATAATTCTTTAAAGGATAGCCTTCTCAAATATTTAGACTTCATAACCTTACCCCACAACCCTTCATTAGGAAAGCCTCCAAAAACATTTGCTAAGAGCCTAACTAAACCAATGCAAATTTTTTAACCTCCAACCTCAAGCATAATTTAGGTTTCCCACTTTAGTCCATTTTACTCTAGAAATTTCTTTCTTCTCCCTCTTTCCATTCCAAAGGAAGTTGAAGCACTAATCTTGTAGAGGATAACTTTTGATATGTGAGCAATAGACATCCAATACATAAGAATGCTTCCCAGAATAGCCTTCATTAATATTAATATACCACCCTTGGGAAACCACCGCTTACACCATAGAGAAGCACTTGCTTAAATTCTATTGTACAACCATATACAATATTCACACAACAAATTTTAAGCTTTATGATGAAGCCTAAGTATTTGATGCCTTCAGATAATTTCAACAGATTAGTTGGGAGAAGGGAGATTATATAAGCTTTTACTTCATCCACAATGTTAAACAACATTGATGACTTTCTCAAATTAATATCCATGCCTATGACCTTGCAAAAAACATCGAGAATCTCTTTTATCTTTCTTATTCCAGAAGCAAAACATTTTTCAAATTTCAAGATGTCATCAACAAAGAGATTAATTCACTCTTGGAAATTTTCACTTCTTCCAAGGTTCCAACTCTCCTAGATTTTTGTTATCAACATACTGAGACCTTTGGTTACTAGTACAAAGAAAAAATGAGCTAAAGGATACATCACTATTGACGTCCTTTAGAAGCATCAAAGAAAACCAATAGAGAATCATTTGATAATACTTCAAAGGAAGTTACGAAAAGGCATCCCATAATCCATTCCACAATCTGCAAATCCATGCCAAGTTGGATTAGTAGTAGTCTAAGATATAACCAATTTACCTTCTCATGTGCTTTTGCAAGCAGGGAAAATTTTAAGAACCACCCTAAATTTATATGTATAATAAATGGGTGAATCCCCATGATACATAGGAAAAATGGGAGGCAATTTTATCAATATTATAATATGTATATATAAATTTTTTGGCAAATCTCTCACCGGATTATATTATCTTGTAAAGTCATGGCGAATCTATCACTGAATTATAAAATCTTGTAAGATCTTGGCAAATATTTCACTGAATAATTAAATGTGAAGTCTTGGCGAATGTTTTGTTAAAGTATGAAACCATATATGATAATAGGAAAACATACTCATTAAATTGTAATATACTAACATACATTTTTGGAAAAAAGGAACATAATTTTCTCTTCCTACAAATAATGTTGCAAGTTTCAGTGGCCATGTTTGTCAAGGTTCTCACTGCACACTCTTTCATATCCTTCTATTAGTTTTGATAATATTCCACAAAAAAGTTCTTTTAGGTGTTGATCTTGACCACCAATTCTGTCAAGGTAGGAGAGATTAATCTTTTCTCTACCACTTTTGTCAAGCTATCAAATTTCTTTCTTAGAGTCCAACTACGAGATTAAAAAAAAAAAAAAAAAAAACAAACAAACAAACAAACAAACAAACAAACAAACAAAACAAAACAAAACAAAAAAAAAACAAAAAACAAAACAAAAACATATTTTGTACCACTTTTGTCAAGCTATCAAATTTATTTCTTATTCGATAGACTCCAACCGCAAGATTAAAAAAACACATTTTGTTTACCCCAACACGCCAACAAGTAGCAAGCCCTAACTATATAAGATAAGAAAGTAGTAGGTGTCCCAAAGGCGTGAAGGGGATCTAATGGAAAGAAGTGACCGTCAGAATCCTTCCAATCAATATATTAATAGATACATATAGATTTATTATTATTTTAATTGGAAATATTCAATTAAATAATAAAATTTAATTACGTCTCTCCAAATCTAAATTTCTTATTATCATAATTCACTACCTTCATACGTCTTGCATTTTTTAACAACGTTGTAACATGTGGATTAATTTCCTTTTTGGTGCACAATCCCTGCCTTTTAGGACAATATGGTGCACTGGCCCAACCCCTACAGATCATTACAACAAATTAAGAAAAATAGAGAAGATGAAAAGTTGTAAAAACCACCATATTTTTCAAGCACTGGCCCAACCCCTATAGATCATTACGACAAATTAAGAATAACAGAGAAGATGAAAGGTTGTACAAACCAGCATATTTTTCAAACAACTAATCCAACATCAGTACCTTAACTTTGTCATGAAGATATCATATTGAGAACGTTTGAAAAATGATGGAAAATATGGGCATTGACTATCTCTGAGGGTGATGCAAAAAGAGTGATAAGATTTCACTATTCTGATTTTTTTTTGTTAAATAAGAAAAACCCATATTAATGGAGATATTGGTATTTTTTACTAAATTTTGTGAAGTGATTAAATGTAGCTTTAACCATTCACCTTAAGATGTTTTTTATAATATAATTTCCTAAATCTATTTAATATCATTATCATAAAAACCAACCTATATCCATCTTAACTCCACTTCTACCACTCTTGGAGGGATGAAATCTATTTATCCCTCTTAACACTTGGTAGACCCGGAATTAAGATGGATCTATTATGATAGAATTTCCCCTTTAAACAATCTATGCTCACATGAATACCATGATATTACCATGGGTCAATACCATGGCTTATCATAAACCTCGAGCTTAAAAACTACTATTAGTAATTTATAAAAATTAATAAAATTAATAATTGATTTTTATTTTATTTTTTATTTAACCAAATTAAAATGTTTAAGTGACATTAAATTACAAGATCCATTTTTACCCTTGATCTACCAAGCCCGAGGATGAAATATTTTTTCACTCTATGCTAGTTTGCATATCACGATATTTGATCCCTCCCGAGGCTTAGTAGATCAAGATGGATCTATGCTCGTTTAATTCCCCCTTTTAAATAGCCTACATTCCACGTGAATACCATGGGTCAATACCATGTGCCATCTTTTTTGTAATTAATACTAATATTAGGGTTAATAATGAGTTAATAATGTTTTTTTGCATTGTATTAATAATAATGTTTTTTTTGCATTGTATTAATAATAATTTGGCCCATGGTATTTGGCCCATAGTATTTGGCCCATAGGCTTCACCTAAATATAACACATTTTTTGAGTGTTCTTAAATATAATGTGACTTCTGGAGTAAATATAAAAAAATGTTTTATTTATTTACCATACCTCTCGTTTATTTATATTTTTATTAATTTACCATACCTCTTTTATAAATATGGTATTTGGCCCATAGGATTCACTTAAATAATACCTCTATTTTGAGCCTTATTAAATAGAAAGAGGGTTATGGACTAAATATAAAAAGAGGTTTTATTTATTTACCATACCTCTAGTTTATTTATATTTATATTTATTTACCATACCTTTGGAGTAAGTATAAAAAGAGGTTTTATTTATTTACCATACTCCACTTTATTTTTATTTTTATTTATTTACATGTAAATATAAGGTGACTTATGGAGTAAATATAAAAAAATGTTTTCCATTATTCTTTATATGATTATGACTAAACAGATGCAAACTTGGAATATGGCAAGAACATTATTCAATCTTTAAATAAACATGAAAATAAGAGACTTGAATTTTTAAATAAAATGAATTATTCTTTTGTGACAATTTGTTCCAAAAAATAAGGTCATTTTCTCGAAATTAACTCCAATACCATGAAATAGGAGAAAATGAAAGAAAAAAATCTTTTTTACACCAAATGTGGAGGATGAAATAACTATCATAAATATCTATTCTTGAAAATTATGGCAAATGGAAGGTTGTAACTCCTAATTTCAAGGGCTAAATTTACTTTTTTTACTCTCTCCCTTAAAATAAGGTGGGCTAACCTCCATACCTAATTTTTTTTATAAAATAAATTTGAGCCGATTTGTAACAATGTACTGTGATACAAAATATTCGCCCAATAAAAATATAAAACCCCTTAATTTCGCCGAAGAGCGAAAATTCGCCCCTAAAATTTTCCATGTTTCCAAGGTATAACTTCATCACTACAATAGGAAGATCCTAGGTTTAATTGAATGCATTCCTTACTATTTTGTTACAACAACATCATGAATTTGTCTTTTAAAAAGAAATCTAAATTGCTCTTAAGCTATAACTCCAAATAAAATTCCTTTCATCTCGTTGGAAATAATTTTAGAAATGAATTTGCATACCAAGTTACACATAGAGATATGCCTCAAATCAACAAAGGATGATGAATCCTACTTCTTAGGAATGAATTCTATAAAATTAGCGTTGAGCACACCCAAAACCATAGATTCCTCCACCATTCCAAGCACATCATCCACCACCAAATCATAGAACCCTAAAAAGAATTCCATTGTCCACCCATTGCACCCAAGGCTTTTGGATCTTTTGAAAGAATTTAAAACTGACTTAATATCTTCCTTTGACACCTCGTTTTCAAGTTCAACATCATATCAACATCTATGAACCTAGGAAAAGTCTAATAATTTTCATAATTTCTCCATGTTTTATACCTCAATATCTTTAAATAGGGACTTGAAATGTTGCTTTCCCTCCTAAAATTTCTCCTTGAAGGTACCGACTCTACAACCATATTCTTTTCTAATCTCCCATATGGTGTTCACATTGTTTCTATGGCTAGCATACTCATGAAATAATTTAGCGTTTCTACAAACTCAACAAGACATATAACTCGACCTTTGAGCCTCCACTCTTTCTCCTCTTTGTCCAGAATAACTTTCTTTTTCCCTTCTAAAACTTTAACAACATCAAATTCTACATCTAAGAAAGCCTCAACTTCATTATTTTCAAAAATAATTATAATGCCTTCTTCTACTTCTTTTAGATCTAATTTTCTAATTGATTCTATTACATCTCACCTGATCTGCTACTTCTTTTTTTAATTTATTTAGGGTGTCTACAAATTGCTTCATCGCTAATTCTTCAAGATTTTTCTCATAGTGTTTCCAAACTCTAACAACCATTGCTTTGAAATCCTCTTTATCTAACCAAGAATGGTTAAACTTAAATGGGGCAGGTTACTTCCTATTTTCATTTTCAATATGAAGTAAAATAGGAATATGATAAGAAAATCCTCCTTGGCCCACCCAAGACCTAACCTGAGATCTATCTACCATAACTTGTTCATCTACCAACAATATATCCAGCCATTTAGAGATTTTTTCCCTTCCTTTCTTTCCATTCCTCAAAGTGGGAATTATTTTAGCAAGTTCTACACCATTTAGTTTATGAACTTAAAAAAAGTGATAGAAGAAATCAACAAGGGGGTCCTTCCTAGCCACTGCCCCTCATAAATTTCCTTCATATTCCTATGGAAGAGCAGAAATGGTTCTTTTGTCGAATAAATCTCGCCCAATGCGGGTGGGAAATAGAACAATTGTCATTATCATGAAATCAACACTTTATATAGTTAAGCATTCAGACACATAGAATTTGTTGTGTTGTGTTTTGAATAGATTTTCTATAGTAACATCATGGGTGCCTTGAAAATACAAAAAACCATTCAAACTGAAGATGAAAAGGATTGTCAGAAGAATTTTAGACTAGATATGTTAAGTTGATGGATCAAGACAAATGAGAAAAATCACTAACAAACTGGTGACTGTTATTAAAAATTCAGTTTGATTTGCATCAAGCCTTGGTTTATAGATGAAGTTAACAGAGTATTAAGCCATCCACCAGGATTTCATTCTTTCCATTATTTGCTCGAATGCCATGAGTCTCATAGTAATGAGGCCATGTGCATTTCCTTGGGTACTTGAGTGGAATATCTATGGCACCTAATCCAAATGAAGTCCGCACTTTGGTTACAGCACTCGACTTCAGATTATTTTTCTCTAAATACTTTCAATTAATAATTATAAAACAAAGAAAAAAACTTTTGATCATGACAGAGTGCAAAATAGTCCTGAAAGTTGCAGAATTTTGAAAAAAAATCAGACTTTTATTTTCCTTTAGACATATGTGAATAGATGATAAACTTTCTTGTTGTACAATTGAAGGATACAAGATCTATTTCTAAGAATTTGTATGGATTTCTTGTGGATAACTCTTGTTTAGGTTAAATTTTAGCAGAATAGAAGATGTTATGGATATGTAGTTGAAAGGAGGCACTAAAATGCCTCTCTTTGTTTGGAATTGTAAGTACATTAGCACATTGGAACTGTAATTTCTTTTCCTTTTCTTCTTGAATAGAAATGGCTATCGAAAAAATATAAATTTTAAAATGGGAAAGTAGGAATAAAAACATGACTTCACTTTCCATGACTTGCTAGGATATATGCTTCAAAGACCACTGTAAAAAGTAATTTACTCAATAATCCACCCTAGCATTGGAAATATTATAAAGGAAACATTTGATAGTAATAATAGCCTTCAAGTGTTTTGGTAGTGGCATAGGTGGCCACTGCTTAATATGTTATTACTATAAACATTTAACAAAAGGACTGGCAAAAATCATTGAGTTTGGACATGGGATTTCCTCAATGAAACAATTGCAAAATAGACTGGTAGGATTATATTATATAATGGCTTTAATGGAAAGAAATGTATTTTTATACACATATGATGGAAGTAAGGCCAAAGTTATCTAAGGCCATATGGGTTCTCAAGGATTTAGGAATACAATTACTCTTGAAAGGTATATTGGGAATGTTTTAAGTTTAAAATGAATTCCTTAGCTTTGATATTAAATAATTTGCATCTATGCTTCATTCACTCTTTTAATTTTATGATATTTGATGCAGACAAATTTTGGCGAGGTTGATTGACGAGTATGAATCATGAAGATCTCTTGGGATACCTTTGAGAATGATGTGAGGGAAATTCATTCTAATAGGAAAAATGCTCCATATCGATGAGAACCTAGGAAATTTCCAAAAATAGAGGAATACTTTTATGTTAATCCCCTACTAGGTTGCATCTGTCAAAATAAGCAAGTATCAAGGGAATTGTTGAATGGAAAATTATAATGATGGTTTGCTTACACTTGGGTCCATTTTAGTATGCTTTTGTATTTTTGTACATTGAACAATCTGATCTAGACTTAAAGAGGAACACAACAAATTTCATATATAACCATAAATACAGAGATGCAACAGAAATAGTTCTTCATTTCATTAATATCAGAATACTGAAATATGCTTACAAATAGAATGGAAATAAACTAGCTTGGGCGATGGTAGCTTATCTCTAAGAAGAGATATGGCAGCTACATGCCTCTGAACTGTGTTGCAATGAGGCTCGGGGGCCTATTTATTATTTAACAACAAGGGAAAATCCTAAACAACTAAAACCCTAACCCCAAGAGTTGTAACGCCAAGAGTTTGTGGGCATCATTGCAGTTAGTTGGGCAACCAACTTCCCAGGGTCATAACTTGGTCATATTATCTCTATTTTGTGTGTACAATACCTTGTTGGAAATGTCACTTTGAGTACTACAGGATTTTCCATATGCCTATGGGGTTTGCTGCGGACCTCAAAAAAATGTCGTTTAGGGGGTTAAAACTGCTCGGAAGTTCAGGACCCAAAAAACTGATAAAAATAGTAAATGCTGAAATAAACAAGGAAATAGATGAAACCGATTGGAGGTCTAGGTGGAATAGGTAGGTGGCCACCAATATCCACCTTGATCACAATCCCTTACAACAGTTTGACGTTGACTAAAAAATTCTTGCTTTGGAGTCTCTGAAGATTATTCTATGCATCATTCTTTCCTCACCTTACAATAAATTTGTGGCCTGTATCAATAGTTAAAATATATACAGACACAATTGATCCTTTCTAGAACACTATAAGCCCCATTCATTGTATTGACTTGTTCATGAGTATTAGCATGCCTTTCATTGCCACTGTGTAAGGCGGTCTAGAAGATGCAATAGTTATCTTATTCCTTTACTGAATTGAATCATTAGAAATAAGCTTCCAGGGGATGCAATGTTGTTAGTCTTGTCTCTTCTTCCTTGATATCATATGATTACATAGGATTTGTACATATTGCGTATATTTTGAAGTACAAAAATCCCCTAGGGATACCTTCCCTACTAGGAGGTCCATAGTGTCCATACATGGTCATGAAAATCATTGCAATTCTTTAATATGGTGTCAATTTAGAGACAAAATTTGACAAATTCATGTAAATAAGTTGTTTTGAGATAAATTTTATGTAATTCAGACGTTTTGTTGGTTATTTGATGGCGATTTTTTCGGATTGACCCAAAATTGTGTACCACCAAAATAAAAAAGGTTTTATTTTAGGAACAAGTTTTCCTTTTTGTTTTCTTGTGTTTTGAAGCAATGTTACTAGTCCTCTTCTGTAATGTTTAGTGATAGCCTATTTCCGCACACATCATTCATCAACATTAAACACTTAATTTCAAATATAAAAATTAAATCCTTTTGAATTCTATAAAGAACCATTAAGAAAATTGATACGTCTAAATTCAAATTTTACTCAAACATTTTTGAATTCCCGTGCTAGAATTGTGTGTTGCATTTTTGTCATTTATTAGAATTGATACTAACAAAAAATGATTTTACATGCTCATGAACATCTCATGAGCGTAATTACTAGTTCAATGCTTTCTAAAAGGGTTCAATGGTGCATGATAGACACATATAATAAGATGCACTCTTCATATGATATGATGTTATCATACTTTCTAAAATTTAATTTAGAATGATTTCTTTTAATTAATACAATTTTTTAAAAATTGTTTTAATGTCAAAGGTGTGTATAATAATGATAGGGCAATGGTATAGTTCCAAGAAGCATGGTTTCATGTGGTACAAAAAGTGTTTTAAAAACCTTTCTTATACATGGCTACTTATTCAAAACCCATAAGTGATAGGATTTTTTTTAACTTTATAGATTTATAAAATGTATATGGATTATATCATCCACTTTTTCTAAGCCGTAAAACATCATGGAAGGAACAAGCCCTTGATTATTTGTCCTTATATTTTTATGATTAGAGTTGTGTATGTAGTTTAATATAATAAAAAAAATATGAATTCATGTGTGTAGGTCCATTTAAGAATAGCATAAGTTTACATTTGCACTTCTAATTTGTAGACTTATTCAGATATCTAAAATTTTTAATGCTTTATTTATATTTTCACATGATAAAAGAAAGATAGAGATCCCAATTATAAAAAGTTACTTAGCGACAACAACATTAATATTTTTATTTCATTCAAACTCAGTTACATTACAAATCATATCTCTCTTTATCTATGCTCTTCTTCCATATGCTACCCACTTGCCGCCTTTATTTGCAACATCTTGTGCAATTTTAATAACAATTTTAATAAATAAAATTCAAATTTTCTTTAAAAACTTTAGTAAATAATTGATTTGATGTGAGTTTGGTAAAGGACATAGACATCTCACCCCAGAGCAACCAACACCAGAGTCCCACCCCACTATTATCAGAGCCACTCGACCTTGTAATTTTCCTGCATTATTGAAGTCTTCCATCACTTAGAAGAATATAATAAATATGGTGGGGACAAATCATAATCATATACCTAGAATCTTGTAAGCCGGATTGAAAAAATGGAGAGGTAGATGGAGCTTATGTTGCCTTTACCCCTGTGCTGGAATTTGGTCACAAGGATTTTCAACCATGCCGTTCATTTTGTCAACTCAATCCACAACTTCTGTAATTGTGTGTTCTTCAATCACTCCATAGATCATTGTAAATTCTTTGTCATTCCTTTTAATGCCAATATAAGGTTTCAATTTTAAATTTTATGAATAGTGGCTACAAAATGTGAGTCACTAGCATGCAGAGTACACTATTTGTAATGAATCCATGCACATCACCATGTTTTACTGGTTGAGCAGCATGCACGTAACATAATTTTGGTGGTATAACCTATCACAATTGTTGAACTTATGTTCATTTTGAGAAAATTTAGGAGTTCAATGCACAATACCTTTTCCTATTTATTTTTGAACTCATTTAGTTATTGTGTTGAAGATTGACTATGCTTGAGAGCATTAAATACTATTCCAAAACTAGTTTTAGGAACTCATTCCTCTTTAGCCTCATAAGTTTTATTTGGGTATGAATTCAAAACTTATGACATCACAATGTAGATGGCTGGCAGTGAGTTCCACATTTGAGTCATATGGCTAGTTTACTAAAAGCCATTTCAATAACCTTGTGAAGGCTGAGTTCCACATCTTGAGTCATATGGCTAGTTTGCTAAAAGCCATTTCAATAACCTTGTGAAGGCTCAGAGGCATTAGGATTCAAAAGAAAGGGCAATTAAAAAGCCATACAACAATTAAAATCGCGAGAGATCCACTCTAATGATGCATGGATGTGATGAGAGGCATTGGGACTCAAAAGAGAGGCCAATTAAAAGGCTAGACAACAATTAAAATCGCTAGAGTTCCACTCTAAAGAGTAATGGATGTGATTCGTGTCAATTGATTTTTTATTTTATTTTGCTAAATCTAACACAAATTATGCCCTATTGTAATAAAAAGTTTCCAAAAATTCCTAACAAGATGGTACATACTATGATGGAGATTTATGGTCGTTGATAATAGATTAACATGTAGACTTTCACTACCTAACATAATATCACTCCTAAGCCGTTGGATCAAATTTTTGCAAGTAATCTTGTAAAATCCAATATATAAAAACAAGACAACTTATAGAATGTTGGGTGCTAAAACTATGATATAATAGTGAAGTTGATTTGTTAATCTAAATCCATTTTATAAGTTGTTTTTTTAGTCTAAATCCATTTTAAATATATTGGCATTGAAACCCTGTGGAGAACAAAAGGAAAAAGGATAACACATTTATGTTCGGAATTTGTTTTTCAAAGGAAAAAAATACTTTTGATAATCCATTAGGAAATCAAAAAATACAATCCCATTGTTAGTTCACTTCCATAATCTTGTTCACCATATCATTTACAATAATAGAAATAACTTAACTTAAATCCAAAGTACATTAGCATACTAACTACTAATCTTTAACATAAAATATTAAAAGAAACATTTGATATCATAGCACCATAAAAAAAACTCCAAAATGGAGCACTCTCTTGCATCTAACTCTAAAGATTCTTTGGTCAACATGTCATCTAAAACATTAATTTCTCTGTAGGAATGTAAAACTTGCAAGTCATCAAATTCTTCTTGTAATTGGTGAATTTTCCTCTGCCATGCTTCAAGATGTAGAATTCTTAGCTGTCGCTTCCTATGGAACCAATCCACCAATACTTTGGAGTCTCTGACCAACTTAAAAGCTTTAATCTGATTCCAAACTGCCAACCTTAAAGCACACCACATTGCAAACAATTCTACAACAAAAGTTATCCCTTGACCCAATCCCACCTTACACTTTAGAAATCAATTTTGTGGAAGAAAGATAACAACACCAACACCACATTTTTCCTTTTGACATGTTCCATAAAAAAACCCCACAAAAAACCATCATTAATATCCAATTTTGGGACATCTTGCTTCCTCAAAAAAAACTTTGTTTCTTCCCAACCATATGCCCCAAATCAAAAACACAAGAATATATTTTAAAAGGGAGGACTTAAAGCATTGAACCCACAACCAAAGACACTCTTCTACACATTGCCTAAACCACCACCCAAAAATGTTGAAAAAAGAAAAAATTGAATTCTAAACAATTCTCGAAAAGGGGTAATCTATAAAAATATGGCACATTGACTCAACATTTTGATGGAAAAGAACACGAAGGCTGAGGCCCTCCCAACCTCTTTTATTACAGTTTTTCCATGTGATAACTCTCCCTTCTAGCAACAACCACAAAACCAACCTACATTTCAGTGAACCTTGACCTTTCCATATATAGTGATGCCACCATTTAACATAACACTACAAATTTCCATTTATCAAGGCATTGTAATCCTCCCTAATTTTAATAGATACATCCTATTTAGTCTGAAACCAAAAAAACAATCCTCATCATTATTGATTACTATCACTACCTACTTTAAAATCTAAAGATTATCATTCCATTCCACTACTTGAAGCATTTAAATATGAAGCTTTTTCACAGAGAATCAATTATGACTTTCCATCTCATTTACATTGTCCTTTCCCACATCAACAAGTGTGAAGACCCCCCTTGTATTTAATCCTTGAACTAGACCTTATGTTAACATGTATATACCACCAAGACCTAACCATGGGTCATGCTCAATCAAAACCCTTTGACCATTACTAATCTACCACAAGATCCACTTTTTAACAGAAAAGAAACCACTTACCCAATGCCTCCACATCATCGACACCCATGATACCACCTTCGGGGTTGATCTCAACCAATCCTTAATAGAAAATAATTTCAAATATTTATGGTCTAAAGATTATCATTCCATTCCACTGCTTGAAGCATTGAAATACCAAGCTCTTTCTCAGAGAACCAATTATGACTTTCCATCTCATTTACATTGTCCTTTGCCACAACAACAAGTGTGAAGACCCCCCTTGTATTTAATCCTTGAACTAGACCTTATGTTAACATGTATCTACCACCAACACCTAACCATGGGTCATGCTCAATCAAAACCCTTTGACCATTACTAATCTACCACAAGATCCACTTTTCAACAGAAGAGAAACCACTTACCCAATGCCTCCACATCATCGACACCCATGATACCACCTTCGGGATCGATCTCAATCAATCCTTAATAGAAAATAATTTCAAATATTTATTCTTCATTAATCTACTCCATAGAATTTAGTCAAAAAAACAATGGCAACAACTCTTGGAGGCCAAATATTAAGCAATGGTCGACAAATTACGCAGACCCCAGCTTGCTAGTAGTTTTGTTAAGGAAATCTTCTACCAACGGATTAGAAAAACACCTCTTTCTTTATCCTTACCATTCCATAGGAAATAAAAGCATAGATTTCAAATCAAGTTTAAAATGCCTTCTGGGATTTTAGCTAAGGTTGACCAAAACACTGGAATGATTTCAATCATAGATATAATAAGAATCAAGAAGCCTCCCATCAAGAGCCACCAATTACACCATAAGTTTATGTACCTTTCCACCTTTCTTATCAACCATTGCCAATCAACCACTCAATAATAATTTGGTTTTAAGAAAAAAAGAGATATTTTATCCATTCATTGAGATGTCCAAAAATTCAATGGAAAAATATGCTTTAGAGGGATTAAGCTATCCTGCATATTGCTTCTCATATAAATAGATTTCTCCATGCTCACTTCCATTACAAATGTTGCACAAAAGCAATCCAAAATGTCCTTATAACTTTTCCACTCCTCAACATAACCCATTATAAACAATAAAACATCATCAATCAAAAGGATGTGAGTAATGGACAGATCATTTCCCACTGTGATACCTTGAATTCTCCCTTCATCATTTTCCTTTTGGATCATCTTGCTTAACCTTTCTATGATAAGAAGAAACATGAAGGGGAATAGGGGACACCCTTGTCTAATTCCCCTTGACACTTAAAAACATCAGAAAGTTCTCCATTGACCAAAACAACAAAATTGTGTTATCTAATACGTGCCATAATCCAAGAGACAATATCAAAACTTAATCTAGTCTACAAAAGAACCAATCTAAGGAAGGACCAATCAAATTTATCAGAAGCTTTCTTTAAATCAATCTTAATTAAAAGAGTAGGAATAATCTTAGTTTTGACATAATGAATTACTTCCTTAGTGGTCCCTATAGCATCATGAATCAGGTAATTGTTTAAAAACCTTATCTCAGCTGAAGAGATATACTTGGAGAGCCCTGCTTTTAATATGTTTGCTAATAATTTGAAATCACTTTATACAAAGAGTTACATAAAGCTATAAGATAGAAATCACTGAAATACATTACATCTACACTTTTAGGAATTAAAGCTAGAAGGGTAGGATTAAGACTACCTAGAACATAACTCCTCCTCCTTGAATCTTCAACTACCTCCAATGATATCCTTCCCCATGATATCAAAAAAGTGTAGAAACAAATCCACTATCCAACCATCAGGGCCCAAAGTTTTGTCCTTTGACATTTGTTTTAGAATATTAAAAATATCCTCTTCTAATGTCGACCTCCCAATATAATTTGCCTCTTCTTATGAAAAGTAAAGAGGATAGGACCCAATAAACTACATCTAAACCTCTATATTCATTATTCTAAATCTATGAGCAAACTATAAAAAAAGGTGACACCTTCTTGAGATAAATCATCATGAAAGACCATAGTCCTTGAACCATCCAATGAAAAAAATTCCCAAATGTGGTTTACAACCCTTCTATCATTGGAATAGTTGTGAAGAAACGTATTATTCTTGTACCCCTTCGCAATCCAAGTAGCCATGCTTTTCAACCTCCAAGAAAATTTTCCTCCCTCAACAAGATTTCTTTGCTTTTCTCTAGCATCTTGACCCCATCCTTTTAAAAGTCTGTTAACATTCTTTTTCTCCTTACAAATAATGAATAGATCTCTCTTTCTATATATTCCATCAAGCCATGTTCCTCCTCTTTCTTCTTTTTAATCTAGGACGCCACTTCCACCTTCAAGTTTCTCAAGTTTTCCATAAACTAATCCATTGGAAAAACATGAAAGGAGGCATCGACATGTTTCCATGTCGACCTCATCATAGATTCAAAAGAAACATCCTCTAGTTAGACTTGATTGAAATGAAAAGGAAACTTCCTTTTTTTAGCTTCCCCTAGAGTTAAAAAAAAGATAGGTTTATGATCAGAAATATTATCACAACCCACCTAGGATCTAAATATGCCAATCCTTGATAGAAAGTTGTCCTCCACCAAAAAGTGATCAAACCTCTTCCCTACATGTTGATCCCGTTTTCGATTATTTTTCCAAGTAGGGAGCATCTTTGATATCCCACATCAACAAAACCCGCCTCCTCTATCTAGTGTTGAAAAAACCAACCAAAGATCTCCTCTAACATTATACCCTGAAATCTCCCAATGTGAGATTATAAAATTTAAATCTTCGAAAAAGGCAACATTCTTCTTTCCAAAAATATCACTATCTAATATTTTTGACCAAAACACTTCTCTTTCAACATAGGGACTATAACAATTTACAACAACAATAAACATTCCCAAAGAGGGAACTAACCCCTTAATAACTAAACCAACTTTATAGATAGATCCTTCGAATCCAACACTAGGTGACCAACCCAATACCAACCCTATTGATAAACCACATGCATCCACCAATTTACCAACACTTTTGATAGAAGATCTACCACTTTTGACAGTAAATAAACGGTGGAGGATAAAATGTTTGGAGGACCCCCTAGTCCTCTAACATTTAAAGACATAACTTTCATTATGAATGTAACCACCCCTCCCAACATTTACCTACTTTTACAAGATCCCAAGGTAAAGTGAGGCTGAGTGTTACTATGGCATGACCTGACCTCCAAGTTCCATTTATGGAAGTGGGACCTACAATCCAACCACAAACTGACATCCCTTATAGACCACAGACCACTCAAGAGGCTGCAAACCACCCTAGGTGGTCAATCCCTTAGCTGGAAACCTTTTTCACTGACCTAACACCCCAATTGCATGCACAACAAGGAAAAAGTGTGGTTATGAGGCCCCAACCGCATGCACAAGCCAACTTACATGTGGTTATGACCTAAATACTCTAGTTCAATGCCAACAGTCTCGAGATCTAAGTCACTTTTATAGGCTAGCCTCCAGAACACTGCCTAGAATTGCTTGTAACTTTCCAGAATCATTATTAACATGATGACAATGCCAAATATTCAAACCTGAATCCAGAACTTGACCTAGATTTCCTAATACACATTAGACATTTCCTCAAACACATGGTAAGCATATATGTTACACGTCATGAATGCATATCTGATTACAAATATTTGAACTTCATATGCGAATCACCAAGAATGTCTAAAGCCCTCTCAACTAGTTGCAACAACATTTTATATAGCTAGTGGTTCAATATTTGATATAACTTGATAGCCAACTAGGAAGAAGGTTTGATTCCCTCAATTCTCAACTAGAGTTACGGGATTGAACCTTCTAAAGTCTTTTTCAAAATCCACACATGAATAGCCCCATATATATGAGTAACCATGACTCACCTGGCATCCACTCTTATAATGGTAGTCAACACGGTAGGTCAACCTGCGAGAGACATAATTTCTTCATATGAACTCCAATTCAAATGATTCTTGCATTGTTGGAAAGGTATTTGAGTGAATAATAGTTTATTGAGGTCCAATGCTAAAGTAGTGAAGTTTTTAACCCAAAAATGTTATTTAATGCCTCAAAATTGTTACATAAGGTTTCAAACCCTGATGCAGGAGCATTCAACCCAAGAGAAAATCATTGTAATTAAGTAGACATAGGGGTCATGTATTTTTAGGAGGTTAGTTTCCTAAGTCTCAAGCTAATGTAATATTTAAGCTTTTAAGTGATTTAATTAGATAATGTGAGATTTTTGTAAATGCCCTCGAATAAATGAGAATATGAGTGGTTATTAATGACAAAAGAGTTAAAAGTCCATTAGGACTCTTAAAACAGTTCCATGATTCAAGGAACTAAGGAGAGCTCTTAGGAATTAAATGGAGATTAGAAGTGGACATATAGGATAGAGAGGATTTAGGAATGGAACTAGAATTAGTTAAACAGATCTTTCTGGTATAAATGTAAGCCTATGGGCAGAGTAGAGGTGGAGACCATTGATAGTTGAAGGTCAAGCCTGTTCAAGACACAGAGTCTCGAATGTAATCATTTGTTTATATATATACACAGAGGTTTATTCCTGACTATGTCAGTGTGTGTGAAACGAGTATTTCCTGAATGAATTACTTGTGAATTTGCAGAATGATTTAGAGGAATCATAAAGGGATCTTAAAATCCAGTGGAAGATTATAGTGAAGTTCTGGAGAAGTTGCGAAGCGAGAATTCGTAGAGGAGTTCATGTCAGAGGAAGTTCAGCATCGGAAGCAGAAGGTGGAGTTCTAAAGAAATACGCAGAGGAGAGGAATGATTCAAAGGAATTGTATTGGATCATTTAATCCATTCGAAGGATCCAAGAAGACAATGATCAAAGGAGCATGTGAAGTTAAGCTAGGAGGAATAGTGCAAAGCGAAATAGCAGAAGGATGGGAACCTTTGAAGAAGATCAAAACCATAGAAGAATTGAAGAAACAATGTAAAAAGCCAAGTAAAAAGGGGCGAATGGAGAAGTGAAGTATGGTTGCACAGTAGCCGTTGGATCTTTAAGATCAACGGCCAAGATTAAGTCACATCGACGAAACACTATCGCATCGCATCGCTTCAGTGGAGAGGAACTGGCTTATTGAACTACTGAACTCCGATATTGCGATAGAAATGGATCCAAAATTTTATGAAGGCAGATTAATAATCCTATCGGGTTCATGAGCCTGATTGCATCAGAGTTTTTATGTGTTAAAGCATCGGCCTTGAAATCCTCTGACTTACGATCTTGCGATGAAGCGATGCGTTGATAGTCGATAATCAGCGATCAGAGATCAGAGGTGTCGGAGAATGGAATGATTGGTGGAGCGCTCCGGGGAGGTTTAAAGGAGTAGAACCGATGGAGTTATAGTCATGAGTGTAATGGTTTTGAGTTCCGGCCTATGTGTTCTGGTGGGGTTTTCCCATTGATTCTAGTGTATTTCGATATTTTATTGTGATGGGCGTTTATAAAGGAAATTTAGCGAAAGATAATGCCCGTGATAGTTAAGTGGGCCTGATGTTAAGGCTTAGCCACATATTTATAAGCTTCCGATAGACTTGTATATCAGAGGCGGAAGGGATGATGAGGCATATATGTAGTGTGCCCACGGAGGAGCGATACTTCGATTGTGATAAAGGTGACCTTGGGAAGTGTGCAGAGGCCTTATAAAGGCAAAAAGGTATGTTTATGTGTATATTTCCTTTGTAAACGGGTTATAAAGGATTAATCGTCAATAGGAGGATTTCATGTGTAAGTCCGCTTATAAATGGAGTTTAAATATATATGCGGCTTAAGGGTTAACAAAGGTTAATGAGGGTTTAAGTGGGGTGATTAATTTTCAATAGAAAGGAAAAGGTAGTTTAATGTTTGGACTTTGTTAAGTTTATGAATCATTCCGCATAAGACTAAAAGAGGGCCTTAACCATTTATGGTTGAAGATTTGACTCCTTTGAGAGTTAAATACCTGGGACAAATGTGTGGATGCATTTTACATGCATATTGTGGGTATAAGCGGGGTAACCCTAGCATCATTTGGTATCAGAGCAGAATTGTAATCAGAGCGGGGAAAGATTTCCTATGAAAAGGAGTTTGCACACAGAAGAAGGTAATGTGCATAAGTTAATTGATGAATGATAGAGGCTACAACAGAAGATTGTAGGGGAACTTTTGGAGTTCTTGGGAGATTGTAGCAGTTCCAGCAGAGGCTTGGAGTAGACAGGAACAGAGGATTCCTTGAAGAAAAGTGAGAGAAAGATTGCTTAGTACAAGTTCTGAAGGAAAGAGGACTTGGAGACCAAACAGAGGACAATCCATTCAAAGTGCAGGAGAATGGGAGAATAAGATCATACATAGATCTTGGAGGTAAGATAGTGTGATTTGCTTCAAACTGAAATCAAAGATTGTGGTTGCAGATGAAGCATCTCAGCAAAGGACAGTAAGAGAATTTGTGAGAGGAGAACTAGATGTGTTCTTGAATACAAACTAAGGAAAACACTCTGAAGAAAAAGTGGCAGTGAACCTGAAAAATCCAACAAGAGATTGGACAAAGAAGACAATTGAAGTGTTCTCAAGAGAGACTGAGAGATTATAGAAGCCTAGAAGGAGCAAAGGTGTTTTTCAAGAGGAGGTTCTAGATAGAGGACCGTGCTTACCAAAAGACTAAGTGAGGAGAGCTTAGTGAGGTAATATTGCAGCGAGGAGGACTAGCTGTTGCTGAGGCTTGTTATAGATGAGTGAGGAGCTCATGAAGGAAGAGAAGAAGAAGATGAATAATGATGAATAATGATAGTCATAGCAAAATTTTAGAGAGAAGCCACAATAGAAGAAAGATGAAGAAAGAGGATACCAAGACAAATGGCAAGAGGAAATTAACAAAGAGATTGCCGAGTTAAAAGAACAACTCATTGAATTAAGGAGAATACTTGAAGAAAACCAGAGACAAGGTTGGGTATTAAGGAAGAAGCCAGTGGAATGGCATGAGATGCAGAGAAGGCTACAACAAAAGAAAGTAAAATGGATGAGGGAAAAACTCAAGGAAGTTGAGTTGGAAATGGAAGAGTACATTTTTGAACTAGAACAGGGAGAAATTATGGGAGAAAGTGCATACTACACTGAAGATAAAGAATGGATACCAAGTGAAGATCTCATGGACTATTGGAATAGTTGAAAACAACATGAGGAGATACTAACTGAAGATGAAGAGCTGATATATAAGGCCATCAAGCCTTGTGTTTTTGAACCTAATAGTTTTGGTGTGCTTTCAGGATGATTAGGAGAGGATAGACAATCTTGTGAAGCTGTTGAAAGCATGAAGGAGTATCTTATAGAAGATGAATACTCTGAAGTGAAGCTGAATAGAGATCTTAAACTGAATTATGAGGAGCAATGTGTTTTAGGGGATAAAAGGTACTCTAGAGAAATAGAGTATCATGAAGAAGATCTCTCAAATGAGGAAAGTATTGAGTCATTACAACAGAAATAACTCATTGAAAAATTAATAATTGGCGATCTTACAAGACAAGAACCATTCCTTGTGAAGGAAGGAGATGAAGTTGAGCCTTAGGAGCTGAATCACGTAGAAGATTCTGAGAAGCAAGGAAATATGATGACTGAAGAGTCGAGTAAGACTGCCAGGTCTTATGATTTTAAAATTAATAATTATTGGATGATTGCAAGTATGTCACAGGAGAATGAAAAAACTTTAGAGTTTGTTAGAGAAAAGGAGCAGATTCTGAAATCTGTTCAGATCAAGACTGAGATGGCAAGATCTCAGAATCAGAAGGAGACAGAAGAATCACCTGGGAGTAGGCAGCAGAATGATAGAGTTTTCATAGAAGAGTGAGATGTCAGACTTATTTCAATGAAGACTGAAGAAATGTTGTCCCAAAGAAATGATCCAATGAATGTCATTGGGGAAGGACAAAGATTGTTTAAAGATGATATGGAGGTTCTTAAAGAACAAGAGGGTAAGGATGAAAGGGAGGCAGTAAGAATCAAACAATTTCAAAGAAGAGTTAACCAACAACAGGCTAAGGAAGAAGAAGTTCACTACCGTGAACAAAAGCAGAGAGATATCATTGAAATGGATGATGTGGAGGAGAGGCTAATTGACAGTCTCATGAGTTCTTTTGAGAATTCAAAACATCATACTGATGTGCTGACAGAGGAGAAAGAAATAGAGCAGCAAACGAAATTGTTGCCAAAGGAAAATGAGGCACAAAAGCCTTATGTTTTTTATTTTAACAAATGTTTTGTGAATGCAGGTTTAGTTGCAGATGCTAGAGGAAATTTGGCACAGATGAGCAGCCAAATAAAGATGAAAGAAGAAGATTATGTGGAAGAATTTAATCCATGGAACATAGATGCTCAATTGTTGGAGAGAATGCTGGAAAGTCAAAATTCAATGCAGAAATTAGATGTTGCAAAGGGAGATATCCTTAAAGATATTCTGGAAGTTTGGGTGGAAGCAATGTCTACAATGATAGTTAGAGCAAGAGAAATGTCTACAATGATAGCAAGAGCAAAGATAGAAGAAAATAAACATCAATTTTGAAGAGTTAGTAGACAGTAGCAACAACCTAAAGCAGAGAGAAAGAGGTAACAGTGAATGGCAGAAAATGGACCAGCCCAAAGATATGCTAGAGATGGAGATTGAAGAGTCATGGTAGTTAATGATGAAGCAATCCATATGGAGGAAAATGATAGAAACAGGAAGAATGATCAATAAGAGTATGAACCTCATTGACAAAGAGAAGAAGATGGAGCAGAAGATAGCAGACATACAACAACAACAAAGGTAAAAGGCATTTGGGCAGTTACAAAAAAAAGTACGGGATCCAGGAAGCCAAATATCAGGAGACACATGATCCGGAGATCATGAATAATTTCTACTTTGGGAGCCTGATGTTGGAGCATTCAACCGAAGAGAAAATCATTGTAATTAAGTAGACATAGGGGGTCATGTATTTTTAGGAAGTTAGTTTCTTAAGTCTCAAGTTAATGTAATATTTATGCTTTTAAGTGATTTAATTAGATAATGTGAGATGTTTGTAAATGCTCTCGAATAAATGAGAACATGAGTGGTTATTAATGACAAAAGAGTTAAAAGTCAATTAGGACTCTTAAAACAGTTCCATGATTCGAGGAACTAAGGAGAGCTCTTAGGAATTAAATGGAGATTAGAAGTGGACATAGAGGACAGAGAGGATTTAGGAGTCAGTTCAATAGATTTAGGAATGGAACCAGAATTAGTTAAACAGAGCTTTCTGGTATAAATGTAAGCCTACGAGCAGAGTAGAGGAGGAGGCCACTCATAGTTGAAGATCAGGCCTGTGCGAGACATAGAGTCTTGAATGTAATCGTTTGTTTATATATACAGAGGTTTATTCCTCACTGTGTCAGTGTGTGTGAAACGAGTATTTCCTGAATGAATTACTTATGAATTCGTAGGTTCTGTAATAGGGTTGCAGGAAGAATTCTAAAGGATGCACAGAGGAGCCGAATGATTCAGAGGAATCATAAAGGGATCTTAGAATCTAGTGGAAGATAGAGTGAAGATCTGGAGAAGTTGCAAAGCGAGAACTCACTGAGGAGTTCAACTCTGAGGAAGTTGAGTAGTGGAAGTAGAAGGCAGAGTTCTGAAGAAATACGCAGAGGAGAGGAATGATTCAAAGGAATTGTATTGGATCATTGAATCCATTCGAAGGATCCAAGAAGACAGTGATCAAAGGATCATGTGAAGTTAAGCCAGGAGGAAGAGTGCACAGTGAAATAGCAGAAGGATGGGAACCTTTGAAGAAGAGTAAAACCACAGAATAATTGAAGAAACATCATGAAAAACCAAGTAAAAAGGGGCGAACGAAGAAGTGAAGTATGGTTGCATAGCAGCAGTTGGATCTTTAAGACCAATGGCTAGGATTAAGTCGCATCAGCGAAATAGTATCACATCACATCGCTTCAGTGGAGAGGAACCGGCTTATTGAACTGCCGAACTCTGATATTGCAATAGAACTGGATCCGAAATTTTATGAAGGCGGATTTATAATCCTATCGGGTCCGTGAACCTGATTGCATTGGAGTTTTTATGTGTTAAAGCATCGGCCTTGAAATCCTCTGACTTGCGATCTTGCTATGAAGCGATGCGCTGATAGTCGGTAATCAGCGATCGGAGATCGGAGGTGTAGGAGAATGGAATGATTGGCGAGTGCTGCGGGGAGGTTTGAAGGAGTGGAACTGATGGAGTTATAGTCATGAGTGTAATGGTTTTGAGTTCCGGACTATGTGTTCTGGTGGGGTTTTCCCGTTGATTCCTATGTATTTCGATATTTTATTGTCCCTGGGGTTTATAAAGGAAAAGCAGAAGATTAATGCTCCTGGTAGTTAAGTGGGCCTAATGTTAAGGCTCAACCACATATTTATAAGCTTTTGATAGACTTGTATTTCGGAGGCGGAAGGGATGATGAGGCATATATGTAGTGTGTGTGTGGAGGAGCGATACTCCGATTGCGATAAAGGTGACCTCGGGAAGTGTGCAGAGGCCGTATAAAGGCAAAATGGTATGTTTATCCATATATTTCCTTTGTAAATGGGTTATAAAGGATCAAGCACCGATAGGAGGATTTCATGTGTAAGTCCACTTATAAATGGAGTTTAAATATATATGCGGCTTAAGGGTTAACAAAGGTTAATGAGGGTTTAAACGGGGTGATTAATTTCCGATAGAAAGGAAAAGGTGGGTTAATGTTTGCACTTTGTTAATTCTATAAATAATTCTGCGTAAGACTAAAAGAGGGCCTTAACCATTTATGGTTGAAGATTTGACTCCTTTGAGAGTTAAATACCTGGGACAAATGTGTGGATGCATTTTACATGCATACTGTGGGTATAAGCAGGGGTGACCCTGGCATCAAACCCAAATTCTCTAAATTAAGACCCATTAGTAGGAATTACGTTGCAAAGTGATTCATCCAATATTTTCACCTTAAAAGCATTAAAATAAATAATAAACAATATAATAATGCAATAAAAATTACCTTACAAATTGATTCATCCATTTTTTTCACTTTAAAAACACTAAAATAGATGATAAACAATATCTAACCCATTATGAATTAATATTATGAATCAATTTTACTTAATTAATATTATGAATCAATTTTACTTTTTTCTTTATGGCTATATAACTTCTTTTAATAATAAAATCATTTTCTCATTATTAATAAATCACTTTTAATATATTATAAATATAATTACCA